>RPOG01000113.1:0-600000 GCA_008086565.1 Thalassoma bifasciatum | reverse complement strand
ACAAGTAGATCGGTGATTTGCTTGTGCAGTTTTGGTATAAGATGAACAGATTTTTATTTTCCTTTTCTCATAATTCATTAATTACGGCCTGGGCCTGCTGGAAAATCCGCCTCCATTAATCATATGATAGGGCCTTTCTGAATCGACACTATTGTTGTCTCACTTTCAGAGCAGTGATGTATGCAGTGTCTGCTATTCCTCAAGGTGTCCAGGCTCCAAATTTTACTTTGTATGTGGTCTTAAAACAGAGTGAAAAATGGAATGCAGTGGCTGAATGAGTTCGCTGAGTAAAAGCTTTGGTCCGTAGAGACTGCTTTATTGACATGTGATCCAGGGCCAAGCACAACAAAATTAGAAAGTCATGAAAATTGAGTTATCTATGACCTAAAAATAACTGTGGCACAGTTGTGAGCGTGCACATGATCATTGTTCCCTGGTTTACACTGTTCATCTATCAAACACCTTACCAGTTTTGTCTTCTCAGTGTCTATGTCTTACTCAAGACCAATTTCTTCCTGGTCTTGTCCCCCCTCTCTGCTGGATGAGTGTGTTATGTTAGGGAGGGCTGATTCTTCATACTTGGCCGAGGCTTTATGGACAATAAAGATCTGATTTCAAAGTCCGGCAGGGTGTTGGGCCTGGGGTCTTGGCTCACAGCTTTGGTTGCCTGCTGGGAGGAGACGCTGCACAGCCCCTAACCAGATGGCCATCAGCCTAAGAAGTTCTCAATTTACATTATGTACATTGTGTTAGAGAATTTCAGTTAACATACAGTAACATAATTTGCAGAAGCCTGTATATGAGGGAAGACACCACATATTTTTAAGTTATTTGCTAACCTGCAACAGGCTCATTCACAATGTGTTCACTCATTGACCACACAGCATCTTGCCTGTTGATCAGAAAAGAAGCTGATTCTAGCGGAAATGGGAGATGAGTTGCAGAGGGCATGACATGACATGAAGTGCACGCTTTGAAAATCAAAGTATCAAGTCTATTGTATAATGCTGGATAAAGTAACAGGGATCAACTCTGATTTCAACTTCCTGCAGTTTTTAAACATCAGCAAACCCATAACTGCACAAATTACCTCTTGCAAAACAAACAAACAAGCAAACAGAAAGAAACTCGGAATAAAGCCAGGATGTAAATTTTTGGCAGAGTGCATTCACAGCATGCCCAGATCACAGATTTACACATCACACAGGTTTTAGTTCCTTGTTTTTGTTTTTCATGCTTTGATGTTTTCATGAGATGGACAAACTATGGTGTTGGAACAGTCTATAGTTGCAACTTAAGTGATTTGTATTACTTCTCACCGATTATGAAAAAAATTTAAAAGTGTAATTGTGCTAATATGTGACCAATTTGTAGGAAAACACTAGTGGTTCTCTCCTAATAACACATTGGCATGCGCATTGTAAAGCTAGTCTCTGTAAAAAGACTAATTATAAAAGTTTCAAATGACATCTATCTTCTAGTTCTGTTTTGGTCTGTGTCTTCTATGGGCCTTTTAGCAGACATGCTAAAAATGCCATTACTATATTCACCTAGATTTTCCTTGTTTGTGAAGACTCGTGAGTTTACATTAGTTTAATTTTAGTTACTGGCAAAAACAGACTCATTTATGGGCTGAAATTTGTGCCACTGTGAAGTGAATTTGAAAGCATTAGCTGGAATTGTATTTAATGTTTTGAAATTTAACCTTCTTGAAATTAAACTGTCTATATTACTTAAATTCAGAAGTACAGAATTTAATTTCAGTTTGCAAAATTCTTCCACTGCTGCAGTTATTAAGCCCTGTACTGAAGGCTTGTAATGTGAAAAACAACCATATCAAATAAAAGCAGTATTGCACAAACATTAGAAGAGGATGTCAAGTGGATTGCTTTGAATCTGCTTAACAACTCCTTGAGAAGAGTATTCAGCCCCAGAACAAGATATCTGCTATGAAAGCCAACACAGGAGCTGCAACCAGATTTCTCTGGTTTAACTGCGCTTTCTCTCCTCACTCTGCATCCCTTCTCATGATGCTATGTTGACCTGAAACAACTCTGTGATCAAATGAAGTCCAATCACTTGTTGATTCCCTAAACTGTGTCTTCCTAATCACATATCTCAGAGTGGAGTTATGTGTCGTGTCCTTCCAGCATGTATAATTCATCCTTAGGGACTCGGCTCAGCGTTGTAAAGGAGAACGCCCTAATAGATATAGAAGCTTTTTCTAGGAGTCGCCAGCAGTACATTTTTCTGTCATTACATTTTTAGTCTAACATCATTTTTGTACTGTAGGACATTTTGCAGAACAACAAGGATGAAATACGTGGTATTGTGAAACAGGAAAAAATGAGGAATGCTGGGGGATAAAAAGAGGTTTACTTGTTACAAGATGAATGTTGAGTTTGATATTACAACATGTCCTTGTCAGAAATAAGATTATTCATTCAGGATGTTACATATATAAAATTCTGCCTTTCCTGAGTAGTATCTGCATGTTGTAGATAACAGGCTGTGATTTACAGTTTCACAGTGTCTCGATAGGGTCAAAGTTGCACTTGTTAATAGTCAGCGTATTAGCTTAACTAAGTCTCTGAGTGACAACGATCAAAGTTGCTAGTTATTTTCTTTATCTTTAGAATACTCTAGGTTGCATGAATCACCTGCAATGAGTCAAGCTTCCATGAGATGGATGGACTTTTTAGGGCTAGTAGTTTGAGGATAAGTTACACAGTGATGACTGCTCCTCGGTTCTTTCATCTGGTTTGCTTTTTAGGGTGGAACATTGTGAAACATGAAATGTTGTGTGAACAGAGCCGAAGCTAGACATTAGTGCTGATGCATCAGTGACCAATCTGCAGTGGTGAAGATGAAGGTGTCATGGATCATCTTGTTGAAGGAACAATGGCGCACTAAGTCATAAAGCATCTCTGTCAACCTGAAAACAGATATTATGATGAGCTTCCTTTTTGCTCAGTCATTCCTATGCTGTTTTCTCACTCTGTACTTGAAATTGTGGTCATATAGTGCATCAAAGATGACATTTACGAAAATTTAAGATGCAATTTGAGCTTGTAGACCAAGACTCATTCGTGGAATCAGATAAAAGCATTTCAAACGACCACCAAATCTAGTTTGGATCTGATTAAAAAGAACAACACATTTCATGTGGTTTCAGCTGTCTAGACTCTCAAAGAAGCCTCTGATTGCAGTCTGGATTTAACAATAGGATAGACTCAGGCTGGAGGTCTCAAGATCCTGGTCAGTTGACCAAAAGTCACAATGATGAAAAGACCTTCCATATAGTATACTGTATGTTTACTCAGTCTGTTCCTGTCTGTACAAAATAATTTTGTCTAATCTACTCTCATATCACACAAGTCTTGGTGTCACATTCAACCATTTGAAACGCTACATGATTTGTCATATTTAAATGGATTACCTCAGGAAAGAAGTTGTAACTTAACAGAGAAAAAGCAACAATAATTAAGCATTAACACTAAATTGTGATCTGACACTGATTATACCGAAAAAGCACTGGTCTGGGTTATGAAGCGTTCCCCTCCCTCCACCCAGGAAAAGCTAACAGGCCTAACCCCTGTCCTGCCACACCTACCATACACAGGCTACACACACACATTCTCCCTCTCACACTGCTTTCATCTGGGCGTGAAATGGATTCCTACTGTCTGCCAGAATGCACCACCTATCTCTGGATGTGATTCTCTTTCACCCTTTTTCATTTTCCCCCTTTTCTTTCTTTCTCTCTGTCTCTCTGTGCCACACATGTGCCCTTTTGTTTCCACAGAAAAATGCCTCGCCCGCACTGTGAAGTCCACAAAAGAACATTCCCTGGGCGGTTCTGATACAGGATTGATTTGAAATCCCATCAGACCTTATATTTTATATGACAACTTGAATGAGATCCAAATCAGAAACATATGACAGCCCTTGCATTTTTAAAACAAACCACAGTCATCCCTGGAATCCTCAGGAGAAAGGCTTGTTCATGAAATTCCTTCATACCTGGCACACAAACACACACATACTGCAAGTGTCGCAGAGGTTGTAGTATAAAATATTGATACCTCCTGCCGCCACATGATTTTACATGTCAAGAAGCAGACAGCCTGTTTTTGTAGAGGAAGGAATCAAGGTTATGCAAAATGATTGTCTTGTTAGAGCAAGTAATGAAAGTAAACCCTGCTACGCGACTACCTCCTACTACATCTATGCAAAAAGGAAAAGAAAAAAAACCTACATCATTTGGTGTGAATCACATTTATCCTGATTTTCCCTGGTTCAATTGTTCCAGCTCATCCACCCGCTGCAGCATCAGGAGATGGAGAAAGAGAAGGATAACAAAACATTTCAGTGTAAAGTCTTTAAACCTCATCCCCAGGGGTGGGCAGATTTATTTGCAATGATGAAAGCATTTTTGGATATTTCTTTCTAAGAAGTTATTTCGTGGCTTCCAAGAGGCTGAGAAAGAAAGACAGAACCATCAATTAAATTGTACATTGAATTCTATATAGGAATAAAGGAATAATAAGTGCTGTGGTGCGATTTCTTTGGGTCTCTCGTCTGTTTATTTCAGACTGGTGAGGCAACATTGAATCTACTACTAGTATATCGTGGTGGTAGTAGCATAGTTCAGGTCAATGCAAGCCAGTAAAAATTAGATGCCGCAGAATCCTGTTCGCAAATACTCCATTATTATCTGCATACTCGTTGTTTAACCTTAAAGAGAGGGAATTAGTGCAGT
The DNA here is from genome assembly GCA_008086565.1 of Thalassoma bifasciatum. Classification (NCBI taxonomy): domain Eukaryota; kingdom Metazoa; phylum Chordata; class Actinopteri; order Labriformes; family Labridae; genus Thalassoma; species Thalassoma bifasciatum. The sequence continues at coordinate 595,238 of RPOG01000113.1, read as the reverse complement.
GTTGTTCGACATTTTTCATGCCTTTCCCTGAAGATGCAAATAATATCTTAAATATCTATCTAATGCATTCAAGACCGCGATGTTGTTTTCTTGTGTGTAGAAAAAAGCAACTTGTGCTGAGAAATAACATGTTTTAAAGATGGATACAAAGTAACAAAGTTGGATGTATATGACACATGTATATTTTCCGACCACAACGTATTGATTTATTCTAGAAATCTCTCTATCAGATGTGTGGGCCTATAGCACTGCCCTCAACAGGCCTCCAGAAAACTGGCCAATCAGAGGAAAGGGGGTTTGTGGAGTGGGGAGCCTTGAAGTGACAGACGCTCAAATGTGGAGTTTCACATTGCTGCTGAAATAAGGAGTTTTTTTAAAAAATGCCTTTTTTAAGCTGTATAACACGTGAAGTAACTGCAGAGTTATCAGAGGGAACGCATAAACCCTCCAAAAGAGCACAACCCTCCCTTTTTAAACAAGAATACTGTTTTGTTCTTTTTATTATCTTGAGATGGGTTGCTTTTTTAACATCCTCCCAAGTGAAGGGTTCTAAAATCCCATTTTTAAAGCTTATAAAGTTATCCCTCAGCTTTTGGTAAGCCTCTGAAAATGTGCTTCTCAAAACATGAGAAGTTATGGCAGCGTAAAAGCTGAATTACTCGTCTGTTTATTTCATTCTTTGTTGTGAACTGAAGCTGAACATTGTCAGTTTCACAAAAAGATAGAAATATTTCAACATCTTTTTCTTTAAGTTCTGCAGCACAAGTCTGGATGCGATAAAGGACCACGTTTTCTTAATTTCCTAGAAAAGTTAATCATTCAGACTGTTATTTTAAATCCAAAAGCAGATATAATTTAAGCGAGAGGGGGACGGGGAGACATGTTTTCCAAATGCGTCACATTTATTTGTGAGTAATGATAACATCACTGCTGAACTTTGGATTATTAGATTATATTTGGCCTAAAAGGGGTGTGATGTTTTTCCCATAGACTGTGCATTTGTGTCCCTGTATTCAGTGGTGTGAATAACTCAAAAATCATTGTATCAGCATTTTATAAGATTTCAAAATTTCTGCATAATCACTGTAAAAATACTTTTCTTTTATCATTCAGCATATTTCAGTTTAATGATATAATCTCCAATGTCTCATCCAGACCTATCTACGCAATATACATAAAAGTCTGCGTGATAGTGCTTGGTATTTTATTATGATTACCGCGACTGATTCAGCTGCAGGTTTATTTAATGTTTGAACTGATCATAAACATATGTTTGTGGTTGAAGAAGCTTCTTATCTAAAGATGCAAAACATTAAATTAACTATCCCAAGACTTGAAACTGACTCATTTTGACTCATTCTTTCATTTTCTTCTCACGACACTCTCAGGAGGGGGACAAACAGCATGAGTGACTGTTCACTGTGATTCATCAGCATTACCGGTAGAGCAGTAACTTTATTATAACAGATCTTATCCAGTCTGCCCCGCTCACCGTTGTAAATCTCTGGGTCTTTGACTCTTTCTTCCTTCTCCAGCTGGGATTCAGGAGGCTTTTGGTGCTGCAAAGAGATAGAGAAGTAACTATCCAGACACACACACACACAGAGTGAGTGACTGAGAGAGAGAGAGAGAGAGAGAGAGGGAGGGAGAGAGAGAGTCACACACACACAGATTGTCTTGGAGATATTGGGTGCAGATGACTTGTGGATCAGTTTTCATATGCTCCTCTCCAGCCACACACATGCCCACCCAGTCTCACAGAATGTCTTCAGGCAGAGGGATGTTCTGGTTTTGACCTTAGATTCAAAAATGAGATAATTTGTTTGTTTGTTTTTTAATAAACATATAAAATAAACTAAGAAATACTAGCGGTGAATTCCTTGAACTTGATTGTTAGCAGAGAGCACAGAAAGCTCATTTTAATGAACAACTGTTTTATCAGTTTTACTGTTGGTTGTGATTCTTGTTCATACAAAGCAAACTCAAAAACACAAGTGAAAACATGCAAAGTTTTTACCATTTTGAATATATATTTGTGGAGCCATCCATTAATCATAATAGATTTAATCAAATCCCATTTTTATTGTGTGTGTGACGGAAACTCTTTTACTTAAGTGTCATATAGGATAGATATATGAAAATGTTTTTCCGTGCTCTTGGCAGTCACTGTTCATACCCACTTTAAGTCCTCTTCCTCTTTAAATGGGAATAAAATTAACTTCAGCTGTGTTTGGAAGCAGTAGCAAATATGTGGTGAAGCAGTTTATTTGTATGTAGCACCATCTTGTGGAGATTCGATGGCAGACACAACCTCAGGCTGATGAGCGAAAGGATTTTCTCATCTAAAGGAGGGGCAAAACATATTCCTTTGTATAGATTGAAAACATGTCAGATTCTTATTTTTTATTTTTATTTTTTTGAAAATGCGCAAGCCTTTCCCTTTCAGCAGATGCTGTACAGAAAGATTCTGCATTTTTTTTTTTTACTTATTCCTTTTTTTTTCTGATAAGGGTAATATATATATTTATTTTGCAAGTTCTTTAACTGTCACTATTGCCAGTATTCTCACAGCCATTTCTGCTCTTACCACTTTGGCCATGATCTGTTCATCTGTCTATGTTAGTCTTGTCCTGTTGCACAACAACAACAACAACAACAACAACAACAACCATGATAATAATAGTAATAATAAAATTAAAAATAATAATAATCAACAATTGTTGCCATGTGACTGTACTTGAATCACATCTAAGATTATGTAATTTAAAGTGCATTGAAATGCTTTGCTATTATCCTGTATTTTTTTTCCTGTCTTCTTTTATTCTGTCCTACACCTGTGTTTTGCTGAATGTCTGTCTTTATTCTCTTTGAGAGTTTATAATTTACAGTTCATAAATAAAATCTAAATTAAATAGTGTCTATCGCAATAAATTATTCATTAAAAAAAAATTAAAACAAATTAAGAAAGTATAATTTGTTAAACTGGAGGCATTGTGACTCTGATTATATTTGGCTACTACTATCACTTTGTGAGCTTTTGATTCACTTTGTAAATCCTGATTAGTTATTGTACTCAATGTTGACCCTATATGGTGACATTCATCATTCATTTGGACGGACAATTTGTTTTTATTCTTGTGTATTCATGGACATGACTGCCAAATTATTATTATTATCATTATTATTATTATTATTATTATTATTATTATTATTATTATTATTATTATTATTATTATTATTATTATTGGTAGTAGTAGTAGCAATAGTAATAGTAGTAAGCATACACATCTCAAAGGTCTTCACTACATTGACTGCACGGTTTCCATAAGTACCGCCCGGTCACCAGTGACATCACGCTGTGTCAGCCAATCATAAAACACGTCGGTATGTAACGTGCAGCCGGCCTGCACTTCACGGTCTGTCCATGGGGTGGCAGCACGTGTAAACACATGTAATATTACACAATGTGTTACCAAACCCTAAAGGACATTTCAGTAACATATCGCAGCCACTCTTCAGGAAACTCCTGCTTCAGTAAAGGTAAGACATGTACAGTTATAAAGCCAGTGTTAACTGCAAGATTTACCCGAAATGTGATTCATATGTCTAGGTCTGAAACTACATCAAAACGAAACACTGCGTTTAAGTTAGTAGTTTTCTTGTTTTCCTCCTGTAAACCTGTATATCAAAGAGTGAGAACTTCTTCTTCTAGTGGGTCACAATAGAAATGCATGTTTGTAGCTACAAACCCTGACTGTAACTTTTTATATTTTTGTGTTTTCATATGACAGCTGCCGTTACATCATCTAGGAAACCATGAAGTCTATTGCAAGTATCACCTCGTCTGTCAGAGCGGCGTGTCTGCACACCTCTTCATGTTTCTCCTTAAACCGTGGTCTGTTTTTTAACAGTACTTTGGACAGATGCCCTAGTGTGGATTCATCAACCAGAAATTTTCACAGCTCGCACGTGAACACAGCAGTAGTCCAGCAAGTCAGTGCAGCCCCTCCCCTCTTTCTTGTTCCTTCACCGAGAAAAGCAGATAATGAACACATAGGTAAACGTATTCAACCTAAAACAGCAATAAGAGCCTCTACAGATCTCTCTCCATACAGCCCATACACCAAACCACAGAGCAGTCCAGGTGCACCTGTCAGTATCAAGTCTCTGTTTGAAGGAGAAGTGATCCCTGAGCTGTGCTCCAGGCTGGCAGACCTCCCCAGCAATGACAGGGCAGATGGACTGGCTGCTCTGCTTGGTGCATGCATTGAATATAGGTTAGATTCCCAAAACGCTCTGGTCCAGAGGCTGATAAATGAGTGTCTGGAGCTCCTCTCACACAAGGACCTCGGAGTGACTCAACTCTGCCACCTGGGTGAAGTGTCATATGCCCTCGAAGGCCACACGTCAGCCATGCTATCAAAGGTCCTGGACTCTATAGACATTTCTGTAGAAGAGGATGCTGTTGCTCCCTCTGAGGCTGACGGGGTCTACTCCCTGCTCGCTCTGTGTTGCAATCCTGCCAGCCAGCAGCAGACATCAATGCTGACCACTTTGCACACACGCACACAGAGGATGGTTCACCGGCTTAAACCAAGACAAGTCAGTGAGATACTGCAGTCCCTGTTAAAGTTACAGCACAGTCGGGTAAGTACAGCAGACACTCTTTGACTGTGTAATAACACTGGACAATGATATGCAAATCATTAAGCCCTGTTTTGTAATGCAATTTAAAAGTTGAGTATTTTGTATTTGTCTTTCCACTAACGTGTTAAAAATAAACTCTTTGATGGTACGTAACTGTCCTCTTGTAATCAATATCAACTAACATTGATGTTTGTTTACAGTTTATTTCTCTGGTGCGGAGCCTGAGTCACAGAGCTTCTCGGGTCTTCAAAGCTTTTAGTGATGAGGAAGTTATCAAGGTTCTGTCTGCCCTGGTGATCATGGGACAACATGATGCTGAGCTCCTGGGTGCCATGGAGAAACACCTACCAGGTGGGTACACAAACATACTTTGGTAAACAAGACTGTTGTTTAGAAGGATTTTGTACTGTTAGGGTAGGAATAGTCTTGGGTGATGCTGATGTCCTTTGTTCTGTGTCTCAGGGAGGATGAGAAATTGTGACCCGGAGCTGGCCAGCACTGTCATGGAGTATTGCCTGCAGATGAGGTGCCGCTCTGAGACGATATTTGAGGCTGTGGCTGAGAATTTTGTTTGCCATGCTGAGAAACACAGCACCCCTCAGATAGCCAAGCAGATAGTTGCCATGGGAAGACTTAACTATTTACCACAGGTAAGGGTTAAATTAAATGTTTGCATCTGTTGTATCAACTCAACAGAATATGAGGAACATCATCAACCATGTGCTTAACTGATTTTCTCATGGTTTTCCTCTCACTCAGTGCTCCAGTCAAATGTTCAAGAAGTTGGAGAGCATTTTATCAACAAGATTCTCCCAGTTCCAGCCTCACTCCATGATAGAGGTGCTGCACGCTTGCATCCACCTGGAACGCTTCCCACTGAACTACATGTCCAAAGTCTTCAGCCCATTCTTCCTCCAAAGGCTGAACGGTGCGTATACAGCAGCATTAAGCACTCCAGTCATCAAGTTATTACTCTTTATTCCAAGATAACCTGGGCTTTAAGAACTCAAATAGTGCTCATCTAAACTTTGCTATGTTTACAATTTCTGCATTAATGAGTGATCAAGCTTTTGTGACTGCCTTTGATATGGTACCAGAAAGAAAAATAGAATGATGAAACTTAATTACTCACGGTGCATCATTTTCCTTTATTTCAAAGAATCTTCAACCACAAGGATCTATGATTTTTAACTCTTTAAGTGTCTCCCAACCCAAAATGTTTCTGTTTAGCTGAGGTGATGGGGTGCATTACTTGAAAATAACTGGTTACAACATTTTTTTAAAAGAAAGCATCTTATTTTGTTTTTTTTTTCCTTTAGTGGTGGGGCTATATGATGTGACTATCAGCTGTCAGTTGTCTCACCCACATAGGATCCAGGTCTGCAGATTTCATAAAACACTGGGCAGAAAACCAGAGTTGAAGCTAAAATATCAGCCCCTGCAAACTGATCAGTTTTATCACCTAATTTAGCTCATCTGAGAAAAGTCTTGCCATAATGTTGATTTCTGTGCAAGTCTAAGTCGTATTAGGATATTTTTTAATGCATAACTTTTCTGTCAACAAGGCAGAAGTAGTACCCCTTCAAAAATTATGCTAAAACAAGCTTTCTGATGGCAAAGTTGAACTCTAAAAACTATCTTAGAATAGCTTACACTTGTAGCAAGATTAGTGTGAAGATTGGATGTTCTCAAATCAAACCAAATTATGTTGTGAAGTGAACCTCGTCTGCAGCAGTTGATGTCTTAGCCTCCACTTGGGTTTTCCTTGAAGTGGCTTAGCTGACCAGGATCCGTATATTACTCTTTCCAGTGATGAGTGCTGCATACTACCCCACCTCAAAAACTAAAACAATACTACCGTTTTAAGCAAATGTTAGCCAGAGAGGCATTCACTTTGATTGTTTTAAAAATTATTGTTTATTCATTTTTGTGATATTATTTTTGTAACATTATCTATCCTTGTCTGCGCTACAGCACAGAGTGAGCCACTGGACAAGAATACACTGGGACAACTGACGCAGCTCCATCTCTCCACCTCATTAGAGTGCACACACTACCGAGTGAGTAAACTCACTTTATTTTGACTTTCTAATCATAAGATACATGTTTCTGTGACAACACCTGAAGTAGATACTTATTATTTTGTCCTAATCAGGGTGCCAAACTACCTGGATCACTGCATTTAAGGAAGTTTTCCTTTGGGAACCAGGCCTTTGAAACACCTATGGAGCGTTTGTTCTACAAACAGGTGAAAGGGCCACTCATGGAGCTTCTGGGAGAATCTTACACTACCAGGGTCTTTACTCACAGTGGATACACTGTAGGTAAGTAATAACCATTAATACATAATGCTCAACAGTATGAACAACATTGAGATGCTAAGCTGAAATGCAGTTATTCTCTAAGAGGACTTCATGTTTAGTTGGCTTGGATGCTTATTGATGTTTATATACAAACAATGTGTTTTATTTGCAATTTTTTTAACTATTCAAAGAGACTTCTGTGCTTTACTTACTTCTGCTGTTTTTTGTTTTCACTTTTCTGCCAAGATGTGGAAATTTGCCTTGATGAAAAAGGATACGTCCTGCCACATTGTCAGTGGGAACATACTACAAGAAGGTGAGATTTTGTTTAAAGGGACTACGGGGAATTTCTGAGTGGTCTTGAAGAACTTTCATTTTTAGATTTATATCTGATCATTCGCTACAATTTAAATGAGATTATCAACAATTTAAATGAGATTATCAACACTAAAGCAGGATATTTCTAAACGCTATCTGTGGTCTGTGTTTTTCTCTGCTGTAGTAAGCAGTGATATGTGCACCTGCTTTAAAACCATCATGCCCTGTTCATTCACAGGATAGCGCTGTGTTTGGACGGTCAGAGCCGTTTTAGCAGCGGCACACAACACCTGCTGGGAAAGGAAGCTACAAAAAGAAGGCATCTCCGTTGTACGGGCTATGAGGTGGTGCAGGTAGGTTTAAGTTACTCATCAAGGGATTTTAAAACAATAGTTGCTGATTTGATACTTAACGTGATCTCTGTCTTTTTTACAGATCCCTTACTTTGAGTTTGAGAAGATGCAAACTAAAAAGCAGCGGGTCACATACCTTAAGAACAAAATCTTTCCTACTATCTTTAAGTTCAGTCACTGATATTTTGACAAATTGAGTCAGGGAAATTTTCAACCTCAGCGATTTCAGTTGGCTGATACTTGTGAAGGTATATGAATCCAGTGGACTTACAAATCCAACAGACTCCACCTTTAAAGGAAGTATACTGACTGACAGTCCAGCAGCAGGGCAGAATAAAACATTCAGCAGGTAAACACTGTAAGTGCTCAAGTCTGATTTCAGTAAGGTGTGCTTTAAACTGCAGGTTTATTTTAAATGGATATGATCAATGAAAATAACTAATGTGATTAAATTATGAAGAAGTAAAGTATGTAAATATTGGATGAATCGACAGTTGTGTTTAAGTTTTTGTTTGCTTTTGTAAAACAACTTCATAAACTTGACAAGTGCCAGAATCAAAATAAAATGAACTTGTACTCAAATATTTCTGTTTTACATTTTAAGGTGTCCAATAAATTGCCTCATTATGCTTTAGTTTTGTGGTTTTGTGGTTAAAGCAATCATAAAAAAAAACGAATATGTTATTGTTAATTGTGCAGTTTTTATATATGTGTTCACTCCACAGCCAAAAAATTTGACTTACAGGTGTGTGAATATGAAGTTGCAGTTTCAGTGTGTCAAAATTGGTTTAGCAAAGTTATACATGACTCAAAATATTTCTTCTGCCAAGATACGCCAATGTTGACAGTAGCTGCTCCAGTGTTTGCTCAGTATCACAGTCCAGACTGTTAATGAAGTATGAAGATGCTTTATTTGGTTTCTTTTGGTTCTGATAGCCTGATGGGTTTTTAAAGGAGGGGGGGGTAAGGGCATTGTGAACCATTTAATGATGATTCACAATGTTAGCAACTGCTGGCTCAAGTAAGTTTACCAAACATATTTAAAAAGGGGTCATGGGATGTGAAAATGGGTAGGACAGAAAAGACAAATCCATGGTCAGAGTGAAAAACAATATTGTATGGCTTGAAATTTAAATTTTGGATGCTGACAAACAAGCGGTAAAAATGTATCTTATTGATAAAGAACTTTACATTTAGAACAAACAAAAAGTGATTCAGAGAAATGCATAAAATAAGAGTAAAAACTATTAACAGACAAAAACAATTGTCAAAATGTGAACCATTTTTAAAAAATAAATTCTATTAATGCCCATAACATTTTTCAAGAGTCTAATGAATGTGGATGCAGATAATGAGTGAGAGATGGGCCGTGTTTCCTGTTATGGTTTTAATGCCACACCTAAGACATTGATATGTTAAAAGGAGGAACACTGAATGAATGTATCTGTCTTCACCTGTTTGAAACAGGTGGCAGATTAACAGAACGAGGGTGTGCTGAAAGCACGAGCTCTCCTCTGACAGCTTCCATCATCAGGTTCTGGATGGTGTTCAGCAACACATCTTCACTGATGTCAATAGGCACATGTCTCCTGTACTGTGTGTTTTTTCTTTGAGGCCCTTTCATGAAACTCCCTGCAGTGCCCTGACTCTCCACTAGGTTGTGCTGTTCTTCCTGCACAGTGATTGTCCCACTAAAGAGAGGCTGAGGCTGAGGTGCTGCCTGAGATGTTGTAGTAGGACAGTCGTGGGAAGGGGAAAGGATAGAGGATGGTAATGAGGAGCATTGTGAGGGAGGTGTTTCAGAAATCTGGTATGTTTGGGGCTTCAATGCCAAGGCACCCAGTGACTGTGTGAAGGCTGAGTCATCAAGTATGTCCCTGTAAAGGAAGAAACTTATATAAACACAATTTGTCATGGTAAATAACCTCCTAAGTTTAGGCTTGTGTAGGTCAGGATGGTCGTATCAGTGTGAGTGCGTAACAATACCTGAGCACAGAGGTGAGTACGTCCATGGTGATGCCTCTGTCAGGGTCACGTGTCCCTGGAGGCAGATCAGTAGGTGAGTGTGTGCTTTCAGAAGTTGTTTTCAGTGAGTGGAGTAAGAACATCTGACCATATCTGAGGAACAAAGAATAGATTTCGTCAACACAGAGGATAGTTTTAGTTTTTTAATCAAAAGAAATACAAGGACCCATACTTATTCTGCCTCTTGAACTGATCAGGAAAGTGTGTCATGTAGTCCAGAGGTCCATAGGAGTGTGCTGTAATGGCCAGATGCAGGAGAGAAGGTTTGGGCGGTTCTGGGCGATGCCATACTTTTGCTGCCTCCCGTTGTGCCCGTCGCTCAGCTCTTGTTAGCTTGGTACAAACCGTGGCCTCTGTTTTTCTCCTGGCCCTCGCACAGATGGGTGGAAGAGTCTTGGAGAGGACAGAAAGTACAATAAAAGGATGAGGTCTAGAATTTGATGGGATGAAATATATATTTTAGCCCATAAAGATTACCTTGTACGTCCTTATTGCTGGTCCTTTTCCTACTGAACCTCCCACAGGTTCCTGTAACTACAAAGAGGGAAGGTGAGGAGGACGGTGCTTATCACAGAAGAAAATTCTTTGCTGATGAATTCAAAAAGAGATAAAACACCTTGTCTGTTAGCACTATCTGATTCTCCTGAACATTTTTGTCCGTAATTGTAAATTCAACTTGCTGTCTCTCTTTCTCTTCCTCCCAACGCTGCAGAGCGTCTTGATACTGAATCAGTGTGGTTTCCTGGATTATCTAGAAAAAACAGGAAAGGATTGTTGTTTTCATCCAACACTGGCTATGATGCAAGTGTGAAAGGACAATCAAAATATATCCAGTGTTGTGTTACCTGACAGATAACATCCAGCTGATAATCAGTGGGGTAGTCAGAAGCAGTAAAGGTAAGAAAACAAACAGCAGTGTCTCCTGGATGCAGAATACCTTGCTTTGGATGGATCTGCACCACCTGACAACCAAAAAACACATATTAGACTGAAACTCAAACCCAAACAAATACTAGAAGAATGCAGAAGAACCAATTGGTATTAATAAAGAGGAGGTATTGTGCATTTTTAAAAGTTTTATACTATCCCTGACCTGTAGAAGTTTTGGGTGACTTATAAATGTCATTTTTTTAAAAGAAAGATTCTTAAATATTTACTGTTATAAAAGAAAATTGGGAGATGCAAGCTCTTTACAGGAATGACAGCTTGAAAATGCTCCTCACCAGTGTCATGAGCATCAGGAAGTCTAACTTAATTGAGATTCCAAAAAATAATTAAAGTCATCAGCTGTTACTTTTATAATTTTTTGTTATGTTGAATCATCTGCTCATGGAAATGCTTTATGCTACTTTAGAGCCTCTATTACCAGATCTTGTGGGTCGACCTGTAGAATTGCAGAAGTGGGATAGCAAGGCCAGCTTGAGCTCCTCCTTACCTGCTGATGGCTCTGCTGGTCCCATGAATAGCGGACAGTTTCTGCACGTGTCACATTGCTCAGGAAGAGGATTCTTGAAGATCGTGAGCCAACAAGCATGTCATCCAGAGATATACTGTCCTCAGAGAGGAACGCCACCTTTACGCACACAGAAACACACATACAGTCAAAAAATGTCAATGACAAAAACATTTCATGATGAAAAAATGGGTAAAGAACTGCTCATACCTGATCTGGGAAAGGCTGTCTCTGGTCACAGAGCTCAGAGTTTCTACTGTCCATGGACTTCAGTTGTTTTGTGGAACGAAGAGTTGGAGTATTTAACCCACACCCTTCAAACCTCACCAGTGTGGAGTCTCCATCTTGAACATGGATAAAAACATCCATCTGGTAAAATAAAATAAAAAACAAAGAAAGCTCAGAATAACAGAGACAAGGAGAATTCAGTTTCAATTTAAGCTAGAGTTCAACAAGCTATCACAGAGCTATAGACAGAGTAAATGCTCAATGGGAGAAACAGGATGTCAGTCACTGCTGCTAAGACTCAGTACTCACGTAGTACACCTTTGCCTCAAAAGGAGAGAAAATCCACTCCAACACGGCTGTCTCTCCTGGTGGGATGATACCCTCTGGGTGAAGGCAGTACAGTAAAGGATGGTTGAAGTTTTCAGCCTGAAGCTGCAGGAGCATTGCTACATCCACCTCATAATGTACTGGCACTGCACCACTGTTGTGTAGTTCATACACCTGTAGCCACAAAAACAATGAGATTATTACACTCAATCCAGAAATGGAAACTTAGATGTTCACCAAACACACACTGGCCTGTTTTGGTGGATCAGTGTCCCCAATTGATACAGAAGTGAAGACATGTTGCTTGGAGGCAAAGTAGAGACATGGTCTGTCTGTTTCTGTTGTCACCCCCTGAAAGTTCAGCTGCATACAGAAAAACAAACACATGAAAACTAAACGTGACTTTAATCAGAGAACATAAACCATAGTCAGGGATTTGATGGTGTTCAACATCAGCCCAAAATACAATAACAACAAAACATAAAGCTTAAGGACATATCAAGGGACAGCACTCCTATGTTATTAGATACACTTTTTTGTGTTTCTTTCAGATTATCAGTCCTCTGTAGACTGATATAGAGTTATGCCTCACCAGGATCTCTCTGCCATGGGAAATTTTGAACACAACAGGAAATCGATCAGTTCCAGTGAAGTCATGGCTGCAGACATGAGGGACACAGATATGATCATATTTTCAAGTGTCAACTGAGGTCAAAAACAGCTGCACTTAATAATCCATTGATCCTGATTTCATGAAGCTCATCCTAATATGTTTAACTAGTTTGGTCTATCATCCCCTTCTGCAACATGCTGTATTCTCTGACCTGTAGTTGAAGCATACTGCCCTCTGCTGGCCAGGGAGCAAAGTTCCAGAACAAGGAGAAATACTGAACAAACGATTCTCCTGGACCTGCCAATGATACATGCATATTTAGCACTTTAATCACAAAAGAGGTCATATTCCTTGTTATTTCATAGAGTTTTGTTTACAATAAATGTTTATTCAAGGAAAATTAAAAACATACACCTGACCTTCATCTGGTACAGCTCAGTGTTGCTAAACTCTCCTGATTCAGCCCAATATTCCAACTCTATCTGCTGGTCCTCTGGAAACAAGAATGCCCTATTTTTTTTGATAAAAGAGTCAGGAAATCAAAGCTGTGAGAGAGCAGCAGTTAAAAATGTGAATGGACATGAAAAATGATGAATGTGCAATCTTAAAAACCTATGAACTTAAATTGAGCTGTTTCTGACTGAAAGTAGAATAAATGCTTAAGACAGCCTTTGTTGACTTGTTACCTACCAATCCACAGGGAGGGGGCCAGGGTTATGGAACATCAACATAAAAGTTGAGGGGTCTGAACACAACGGAGCAGCACTGAAGTCGAAATCTAAAATTGTTTGAGTGAAGACGGAAGGAGAGGAGCGCACGCTAGAAGCAGGAAGAAAGGATGAGATTGTGCACATGTACCATACAATTCAATTATCCTCTGCCAAAATCTGTATCATACGTTAAAGATTTTGTTTTTACACCTTTTACAGTAAAGGTTTTTTTTTGTTTTCAACCACAGCGCTCAGAGTTCATCATTCCAGTACAGTTCACACTTACCTGTGCCTGGTGGGGGTCCTGTAAGTGAGCTCTACAGGGGAGGGGTTGGAGAGGAGGTGCTCATTGAAGCTGTCCAGAGAGAAGAGTTTCCACAAATGCACTTTGCTGAGTCTCTCAGCACTACCACCACCGCACACATCAATAACCTTGATGGTGGGAAATACACCCTTAGCAAGCACTCGACACGCTGCTTGGGGAGGGGATAACACATTTCCTGGGAACAGAGACAAGGAGAAATGAAAAAGGGTCAGAGCAGTTGAAAATCAAGGAATATAATAGTAGAGTGCAGTCAGACTTTAAGTGTGTGATTTTTTTTAATCTACCACTTGCACTTAGTGTCAGGAAGTTGATGACCCACTGGTACTGGGTTTGTTTTTGTGGTCTAACAGTGAACTGAAGAGGCAATGTGGTGTGTGAGGGAACTGTTCCCTTCTCACGGTCCAGCTTCACATCTAAAAAGGCAAAAGATGATACATCAAGTCTTCAACACAGGCCCCATTTCTGTACCTCCAACTCTTTCCATACTGTGCAGCAAACAACCAAAAAGAGGCCTTTTAATGAGAATACCTTTTGGCACAGTCTGAAGGTCATGAATAGCTTCCTCTTCTGGCAGAGTCTGTTGTACAGAGAGAATAAACGAGACAGGGCAGGGGCTGCTGTTCACCAGAGGAACCTCTATTGAGCGATAGCTCCCAATCAGTATCTCTCCAACATCCAGAACTTCTTTCTTTGCCTGGGAAAGGGAAAAAACAAACTATTAGACGTAACGTGATACAATCTAATCAGTCCAAAAAAACCTTCCTTCAGCATACTGACAGCCAAAAATGGCACCTAAATGGCTTGTGGCGAGAAATAAATTTGCCAAATTTTGCAATTCAGGTGTCATTTTTGTCTTTTAATACCTTGAAATAAGCCTTTTTGTGGACTTTTCAGGTGAATATGGCTAATAGTGAGACTGCTAAGACAAGATTTTAGTTTGTGCACATACTATGCTTACACCCATGTGTATACCCCCATATTACCCATATTACCCCCATATTTCATCATACTCAGAAGGCATCTATTTCCTCTCTTATTTAATAATACAATCTATAATCTAATAATATAATATCAGCTATTGCTGTAGGTATATGTATTAATGGACTATGCATCTTAACTTGAAACATGGACTGAAGTTTTTCCAGCTATTGTGCAGTATTACACTGATGATAAGTACATCAGAATTTAGGTCACCCAGTGTCTATACAATCTATAGATCACACCAGCACAACATGGGGAATGCAGTCTTACCTTAAGAAAGCCTTTTGAGCCCATTCCCACCACTGTAAGAGTAAGGTGAGAAACATTTGATCCAGGTGTGTGGATTGGCCAGAAGGTGAGAGTTGGTTTAAATGTGTATGCCTTTTCCTCCAGGGGGCTGAAGGACCAGATCTGAATCTGAAACATCACCAAATCCCTCAGTCAGGAAGAAGTGCCTTCTGGATAGATTGCATAAACTTGAATTCTTTCTCTTACTGAGCTCTCAGTTGGCTGCAGTTCACCAGCATCTGGTTCAACATAGATTAGGTGCTGGTCTGGCTCTGGAATGTTCCATTTGAAACTTAAATAAAGAAACAGAAAGGCAGTTGGGGATCAGATTTGAGTCTTGAGTAAGTCCAGGCCATAAACAATTATGTGTGACAGTCATAAACACCCTGAAATCCTACCATAGAGGTAGGCGGCTTAGATTCCTTATGTGATGAGAGCGCTGAGTCTGTGAGCCCACAGCTGTCTGCTGGAAATATAAACTGCTGTCTCCTTCCAGAGATACTCGCAGCTTTTCCACTAGACTGACAACAACCAGTTCCTAGGAGGACACAGAGATGCAAGGGTTGAAGAAATTTTCAAAACAGTGATGTGATTCCCACTGCTTTTACGCCTTGAATTGTGCCGTGTGACTACCTTTGTGTGTTCTGAAGCATTCAGGTGTAAGCGTAAACTGAATCCCTGTCTGGGACTGTCTTCTGTGGGAGTTGTTCTGAGGGTGAGGATTTGGTGATTCCACGGCTGAATCAATCCACACCTGGGTACCACAGACACAGACTCTGCCAGAGCAGAGTTTGAGGGATGGTCCAGACAGAAAGTGAGGGGCAGCTCTCCACTATTCTGGAGAAGCACTGTGCAGTAGGAGAGAACCTGTAGGCCTGGGAATACCTGTAAAGACAAAAATACCAAAGTTAGCAGATTATCCTCTCTTGCCATGCAGTATTGCCACTATGTTTTTTCTTTAATTTCTTTGTTTTTTTCTTTTCTTTAATTCTGTATAAGAATTAATTTTATCTTCAGCATACCGTCAGATTTTGACAGCATGATGAAACTTAAATAGACTACAACACTAGCTATTTTTCATGCATGAACTCACCACTCGAGGGGGGCTCAGTGAGCAGTTTGGGACAAAATGCTCTTTGCCTTTCTGAAAGGAGTGGCCTATGACTCTGACAATCACTGACCAGGGTGGACACAGAAGCTGCCCATCCAAGTGATGACTTTCCTGCAGCATTCAAGAAACCAAAAGGATGGAATGGAATCAAAAACTTGCAACAGTGTTTTGTTTTTCAACCAAAATATTCCCTCAAAGCTTCAATTAGGACACTTTGTTTTCTGAATGGCTTTTTCAAGTATTTTTGACAGATTTATTTTAAATATTTTAAATATTTTTACCTTTAAGTATGCAAAACACTCCAATTGTGCCGCATGAAGAGTGTTGATCTGTTTGGGGTCATAGTTCACCCTGAATGAGGTGGTTTTCAGTGGAGCCAGGTCACAAGATATGGGTGAGACAGAGAAGGGAGAATCTTGGGCCTGAGTCCATACTAGGCTGGATCAGAATCCAACGCAGCAGGAACCAAATTGGGATAGAAAACCAAACAAAAAGATTATTTTCTATTTCTATTCTATTTTCTATCTCTCCATGTAGAGATAACACAATACATGAATAAAAACTTTAATATATGGTAGAAGCTTATTTTTGGTGGCATGGTAAGAAGCTATGCAGAAGTACCTGAGTTTCCCCCATGTGTGGTTGGTGATGGACACAGACTGAGAAGAGTTGCATGAACGTGTCAAAGACGGGGATATTTTGTGGTTAAACAAAAGCTCACTGGGCTTCACAGATATATATGGAGAAAGTGAGGATGAGCTAAAAGATTGGGGGTCTGAGCATCTCAAACTTGACTGGAAATATTCCTCCATGTCGGCTTTCGACAACCCATCATTGTTCCTTCCTTGGTGTGACTGCATGAAAAGAAAAAGTTCAGGGAAACAAATCTTGACCCATACTGTGCTCTTCACTGTTGTTAAAAATCCTGCTCCAATCCTCGTAAACATGCACTTTACCTCCTGCACTAAGCTGAACACTCCTTGTTGGTCCCCGTGTGTGTTTTGGTCATTCTGCTTGGGGCTGTGAGTGTCTGGTGGGGTCTGTTTGCGGGACCAATGGAGCTTGTACAGAACCAGGTGTTCAGGTTTCAGAACAACTGGCTTCTGGAGCTCAGAGTGACAAGTCCCAACAAGGTCAAGAAACAAGGGTTCCTAAGGGCAAAAATTCAGAGAGTAGATGAAATGAATAGTTTTTTGATATTTCTGCTTTGTAGTTATCTGCATCTTTGGTACCAACCCTGTGCAGTATGAGACAGGCCACTCTCCTGTGATGTGCAATAGGCACTGTGGGCCTGTAAACTACTCTCATTGTGATAAAGCTAAGTGGTTGTACGGTGCCACTTGCTGGTTGAATGTTGAATACGCTGTGCCCATTGCAGTCAAGGTCCCATTGGTAGATTGCTTCAACAGAGGAAGAATTAAGAAGCTCCACTGTCTGCACAACTGATCCACCTTCCTTAATGCAGCCAAAGTCCACCACAGAAGAAGATAAAGACACTTTGGGACCTGTTCAAAATAATGAAAAATATTTTACTTCCAGGTCTTAGATTCTGATATAAAGACTCCCTTCCTTTTTCAGTTTATGAATGTGAGTCAGATTTTAGAATAAGGTCCAAAGACATTGCACTCTGAGATTAGGATGTTTGTATGTTTGTATGTATAGCCCTTACCTATGCAGGTTCCAGTGAGTTTGAGCAGAGTTTCATTCAGTGCACCTTTACATTTTAGGGACATATACTCAACAGAGCTTGTGTCTACCACAGTAGGGGTGTAGGTGACTGTCACCTGTTGGAATCCACCAGGTGGTACCTCACCCCTGCTTTCATCACAGCTGAATTCTGAACCCATTGAATGCACATCATCAGACATTAGGGAAATTGAGAAAGAGGCATAGACCTGTAGAGAGGGGTAAAGGAGAGAGAGATAAACAAGACCCACATTGAGGTACAATTAGAAAGTATTTTTGTGTCTATGTGTTTTGATACTTACAGGGGAGGGGTTAAAAATGTCAAAGCGTTTCTTGAGGCTGTGGTTAACTGCCACAGAGCCAAAGTGCAGCTCTGGATTGAGCAGTTGTTTCTCATCCTTGCTCCCAGGAGTCCTCAACTGTAGACAAGGGTGCTTAGCTGACAGAGGAAGCATGACATGACAAGAGTCAATACGCTATCTCCTTTATTTCTTATGACATAATTCCTCATTGGCTCATCTGCATTCTTCATACAGATGACATTTTATCAATAGCTGTGATCAATCAAATTCGAACCATATTGCCTGTAAATAAATGCTTTGACAGAGTAAGATGATTTTCAGCCTTTGAACTTCCCTTATCAGAAACACATTATATGCTGTTAGTTGTTTTAGTACCTAGCCCTTGCAGGAGCACAATGCAGAAGCTGTCTGCCTGGTTCTCTTCTTCTCCAAATCTGCAGTAAGCATGTTGCTGGTACACCAGTGCCTCTTGTGGTTTGAAGACCACAGTGATTTGACACTCCTGGCCTGGCTTCAGAGAGCCTTGTTCAGGGCTTAGGTAAAATGGGGAAGGGCATTCCCACTGGAAGCAGGTGTGTAATTTACTGGGAAAAAAACAAATAAGTAAATAGGTGAAGCGGAAAAGCACTGACAATTAACATTCGGGATGTAATTCTCCCATATTAGAACATGAATAATTTGCAAGTAAAATCCTGTAAATATGTTTCTTATTTTCCTTAATCACTCTTATAGTTCTGCATTATTATCCCTCAGACTCATGTACCTCACATTTCTGAGCAGGAAAGTGGTGTGTGAGGAGTGTTGAATGGCACAGAGCGGCAGCAGCACAGAGTCAGGAACCTCCAGTGTAGGACATGGAAGGGTAGCACGGAGAAAGACTTGGAAGCTGCCCTCTTTACACTGAAATTCAATGCTGTCCTCATACTCACACTGTCCCAAGCAGTCAGAAAGACACAGAACATGGGATACAAATGTCATGTAATATATTTAAAAAAATGTAGAACAGACAGAGATCAATTGAGGTTTGCAAAATTTTACCATCTGTAGTGGTGTGAAGGTGATTGGCACTGAAAAAGAAATTCCTGGGCTAAGAAAAAGGATCTGTGGTATTGAGGTGGTGAAGAACTTGGATACAGGAGGCCTGTGAGGATGCAGAAGTGAGAAAAGTGTGAGTGCTTGTCTTTCAAAAATTACGTCTGCATATGTGTATCCAAGCATGTAGTTGAGACCTGACATGTAGTTTTTGCAGCTTGCTGTGTGTATTCTTTAACACCAATATCTTTGTGTGCTCTTTTTGCAGATCCCAGTTCTCCCAGATCAACTCTTGCTTCGTCTCAAGACCGAATACGCAGCTGTTTTGGCTGGAAGGTTTCCGTTGGTTACTTTCAATCCACTGCTTATGGCACATCCTTTGGTCCCTCTGGTTAAGTCAAGCAGAAGTTGAGTTTGAAGAAAGAAACAAATGATAAACAAAAGAAAAGTGAGAAAGTTCAATATTTTTTGTCACTCATTCCAGAAAGTGAGACCCAGATATTATATGGACTCATTAAACATAGAGTGAATTAACTCAAGCCTTTATTTCTTGGAATGTTAATGATAATGGCTCACAGATAATGAAAACCAAATATTCAGTGTCCCAGAAAAGTAGAATATTAATTAAGGTTAATAAAAGGGGATTTTTCAAACAGAAATATTTGGCCTCTGAAAGTTTTGTCACTTTTTCCCCCCAAGTTTTCTCCTTATTCCCCTTTGTCCCATTTTTGCTGCTTTTTGACCATTCTTGCCACCTTAACATTATAATTATTGCTACTTCTGAATGTTTTTGCCACTTTCAAGGTAGCTTTCAACTGTTTGTCTCTTTAGTTGGGCAGGAGTAACGCAATACTGCACTGTCTGCAATTAGAATATTGTGGCAAGCCATATTGAGATAAATCTAATCAGCATTAATTGTTCAACCCTTGTACATACAAAACACGTTATTACTGACAGTGTCACTTGAAGCATGTTTACAACTTTACTGTTTGAACGACAGAGTGATGTGCATTGCAGACATATTTAACAAATAATGACTTTTACTTTTCTAATTCAAAAGTCTGATCTGACTTTTTATGATGTTACAGTGAAGCTTAAGGGTGCTAAATGAGGATCCAATTAAATTGTTGATATTACCGTAGTGTCTTCCCCAGTGTTGGAGGGGCCCCATGGTGCTCCTGAACCCAACGTTTCTGGACCGAGAGCCTTTGCGAGCATAACTGGAAGAGAAAAAAAAAAAAAAAAAAAAATAGAATTTTTTTCTTTTTCCCTAAAAAATTTACAAATTGCAAGAGCGCAGTTCGTTAGTTTTTATGGGTTCACAGTGTAATAATTAAACTCATCATTGTTTTGTTTTTGGGGGGGGACAAAAACTGTAAGAGCTGTCATTTTTTTACACTCGACAGACTGTTTATCACTGCTATATCAGGGGAAAATAAGTAAACACGTGTTAGATGTGATGACCAAACGCGGTTTGCTTTGGTAGAATTATCCCTTACCTTTCCCAAACCGTACTTGAGAGATTTTGTTACTTTTTCTTTCATAAAAAAACCGTACCACAGTCGGAAACTGGATCAGACAAACTGTCAGCTTGGCGTTACTATGCCAACAAGCACCCGTTTGTTTTGCTTCCGCGTTGTACTGATGGTAGCCGACGCGGGACAAACACAATAAGTAAGCTGTGGTACGGTGGCTTTTAAGAGATAAAATAGTCCAGTTTTCCCGCACTCAACCATGAATTCAAAAGCAGCTAAAGGCAGCATTGAACTAGAAGATAACCTCAGCAAACTGGAAAAAAGAGAACGGGCATGTCCTTTGTCTTGAGTTTAATATTAGGTCATCATTTCTACATTCACAAAATAAAAATTAGATAGAAATATGAACCATGTTTGGCAAACAAGGTGAGAACAGAAATATTTTCCAGGTGTTTTTATATATATTTTTAAATCAGAGTGTTTTCTTGGCACATTTCAGGCAATTTGGGAAACCTTTAACAAGCTGATATCATTAACACTTTATTAACATAGCTGCACTACAAGAGTAACATGACATCTTAATTGGTCCAAATTCACAGAGATGCAGCCTATGAAAAACATAACTTCAAAGTAAATATTGTGAAGATTTTTAATAATTGAGGAATTATTATTAATAATGAAGTAATCACATCATGTTCAGATGTTAAAAGTTCAAATAAACCCTCACTATCATCTTCTTCATAATTTTGGAGTCAGCGAATTCTTTGCCTTTACTGCTCTTGATCTTTTGCCTCATCTTATGGTTTTCACACTTAATCTGATGCTTGTACAAAAAAGGATGGAAAATCAGGGGAAGAAAACTTGCATCAAGTTGCATATGGAAACAAATGAAAGACGCCACTTACAAACAAAAATCATGAATAAACACAATGAAAATCATGCATATCACAGTAATTCTGTCATTGCTTGTTCTCATTTTGAATAATTTGAATCAATTCACATAAATCATCTTTATTTTTTTATAACTTTTCTACCCACAAAAACACTTCATTTAAAACAAAATATATTAACTTATATACTATTGAATTATATCAACAAGGTGACAAGTCACAAAATACAGAAAAATGCCATATTGACAGTACATTTAAAAACATTTAAGGGCATGCAGCATTTTATTTCTGTGTCTGTGTTGCTTTAAATTATTGTGAGGGAAAAAAGGACTATCAAGAGTAGAATATGTTGCAAAAATTCATATCCATTCAGTCCAATTAGTTTGGCATAGCTTTTGAAAACACACTGGTTTCAAAGAATAATAGTTTAATGCCACGTGTAAAAATGGCAGCACATCTGGCAAGCAGCTGTAACAGACAGTGATGCTATGATAACATTGGAATAATCCTGATATCTGGGAGCAGTGTTGTTTTCTTTCTTCATCTTCTTATCTTCATCCCAACTGTTTATGGAAGTGCTAATGCCAATGCTTGTTTTAGATTCTGGATAGGAACACCAGCTTTCACCATTTGTGAAACAACAAATCAAGCACTTAGCCAAAGATAATTTTTCCTCTCGTACTCAGCACCCAGATGATGTAGTTTGATGTCTTCATGTAAACTACAGTTGTTGTAATTTGTGCTAATTTTGAAGTTTGAGAAACAGATATGGCACTAAAGGTTGGGCTGGAAAAACTCAAAAGAGCTCTTCATGTCATAAAGTCTGTGCACCTCTTTGTGTTCTGTATCATCTTTCAAACAGTATTCAACAACTAAATACATAAAATTCAAGCATGCTGGACATCATCACTATTGGAAAGCAGTACTTCTTGTTCCCAAGCCACCTTCTTCCAATTCCTCCTCTGAGTAAGAGCTGTAGTTTGCTGCTCCTCTTCCTCCTGCATGCCTCATAAAGACTCCTGGGCTTAAGGAATCTCCTCCCATCACTTCTATCTCTTCTTTTTCATCCACATCCTCCCCATCTATCTCCTCTTCATCCTCTAGGTCTGAGCTCTGTGAATCACTCTGAGGCTTGTGTGCATCCATTCTTTTTTTTTCCATGTCAGTCGGAGAGGAGGTCAAGGGCTGTTCTTTAGCTTTTCGACTCCTCTTCCACTTCATCCGTCTGTTCTGAAACCAGATCTTGACCTGTTTTGAAACAGAAATTGATGTGTTGGATCAAGCATGCACATGTGTAAACTTTGTCTTCAGGCTTTTTAAACTGGCGACAAGAGTGTTTTATCTAACCCTGCAGATGAATTGACTAAGGCTGTGGGGGAGATAATGACATAACCATGGGATCTCTAAACACTTATTCAATGACAGAATATTGTGAGCAGTAACTCATTCAACACTCTTTTACCTGTGTCTCAGTCAGCATGAGGGAAGTGGCCACCTCAAAGCGTTTTGGCCTGGACAGGTACTTGTTGAGTTTGAACTGGTTTTCTAATTCTAGGAGCTGCTGGCTGGTGAAAGCTGTTCTGGGCCGCCGACACTTCCCCAATAAACCGGCCTGGACTTGACCTGAAAGTGGACAGTAGAGAACAGGGGACAGAGAGAGACAAAGGAAATAGGTATAATGGTAATTGTTGATTTTGTCATTGTTAAAATCTTGAAATAATCCATCACAAAAAATGCTCCAGTTTGTTTTAGATTCAACAGATCTGTTAAAAATCCTTCTTGCCACTCTCCCTTGAAATTTATTGCTTTGAGGTGAGGTCGTGGTAAGAGGACATTACCCTATAGGGGTAATAAACCACCACAGAAGGACCATTATCTTAATGAAAACACCGTAAATTTTATCATTTGATTAAGTAGGTATATTCCTGGTGTTACCTTTGCCGTAAAATTGCGCGAGACACATTGTCCACCGGTGTCACAGAGCATCACTGGGCTCTTCAAAGCCAATACTATCACACTGGAAAGGTACTTGTGACATTCAGTAAAAACCAACACTCTTGTTCTTTGTAAAAGAAAAGTTGTTTGAAAGGGGAAAGCGGGTCTTTAAAGTTAATTTTGTCAGATAAACCGTTCTCGTACTATTGCTTTCACTATGCGTAAGATCGGTGGGTCTTTACGTGCGTAAATAGGTCCGTGAAGGTAAGGCTTTTTAAATGCATGAGCAAAGACAAACAAAAACGATTTGGGAAATGAATATTAAATGACGTTCTATGCTAATTACAATAATAAATTTATTGGAAAATAACACCCGAAAAAGAGTAGGCTTAATTAATTTTAGAGTCCCTGAATTTGTATGTTCTTATGGGAACATCCGCACCCTTCTGCATTACAATTTAACAATTCCAAGGATCCAAATATGAACATCTTGTTCAGAGTTAAAGTTGAGAACTGTTTTTTTTTTTTTTTCGAAAACAGACAAATCTACTCACCACCGTATTCGCCCTCCCTTGGTATCATCATCCCTGCCCTGATCCAGGGTTCAAGCGGGTGCCCCGCGACCATGGAGGCCGCTTTCAGCTGCTGTGGGTATGAATGAACCATCTGTGAGAAGCCGGGGTACAGGAATGCGTGGTGTTGGCCTCCAAGGGCCGCCAGAGGGTACATGGAGCCCGGGTGAACCCCGAAGAGACCCCCTTGTTGCAGAGCAGCGAATCCTGACTGGGAAAAGTTGAAGAGCTGAGATTTGGATAGAACTCCGGGATACGCTGCTGTGGAGTTTGTTGGGGTTGGATGAGGAGAAGGTGTCCCTGAACCGTGGGGTGACACCGGTGACACAGGACCGGGGCTTCTTCTGTGGGGCAGCACCGGGGACGCGCCTTCACTGTCCGACCTCTGGTCCGTATCATGCGCAAGAAGCGCATCGATGCGAAAATTGTGAGCTCTGTCCAAGGTAGTTGTCATTTTGTCCTACGATGTCGGAAGCTGTTTTTTTTTCACACGCTTCAAAGTGATCTACAATATCAGGACACACTGCGTGACCTGGAAGCCTAAGTAGATACTGCTGTACTTTTATTTTACCACTTCTATGGATGTCTTCTTCATGTCCACTCCACTTGTGCCGTGCGTAAAACCCACTCCACTCACACTGGTAAGGAACTGAAAAAATCCGCGCACCTAATGGCTCCATAAACTTTGCTCTCTTGTGATTGGCCAGAGCCTCACAGGACAGGGGGAGGGTTCCTCTGTGTTCTTCTGAATTGTCCACATTTACTACTTTAACAGCCAAGACCAGCTATTTATTACGCCGGAAATAAAACAATAACTCTGAGAAGGGTTTAAATACTATTGTTAATGGTTTTATGTTGTATTCACGGGATAATAAAAAGTCTTCAATTCATTCCTTTCTTTCTTTCTTTTTTTAACTCTCATTTGTTATTTCCTTCTTCATTCCCTATGTTATCTGTAAATTGTTTGACTGTTTGACCCCATATGTAATCTCTGTCTCAGGTGTGACTGAGGTGTAATCTTCTCACAGACAGTCTTGAGTATTCACATGCACAACAGACACTCACTTGAACTATATTGTCTTAATTGCTGTAATCTCACCTTGGAGAGGTGTAATTCATCATTTTACAACTAAGTCTTCATTAAATTTTATAACCTGTTAACGTTGACAGAAACCCAACTGCTCTTATCGGCTGCGGCTGCTATGATTATCATCTATCAGCACACAATGGAGCTGTTTAAGGGGTTGTAAAGTAACAGAAAGCAAACTCATTTTCTCTCCCTGCGGACCAAAGAGGCACACAAACAAATATGGACAGGTGACACCAAATCCTGCTTGGCTGATTCATCTTTATTACTTACAATAAGTAGAAAGATTATAAATCCAGTTGCTTATAATTTTGTGAAAATGTTCCATATATTTTTTGCAACATTGTGGATCATATCTGAGATTTTCCCTCCAAGATGAGCTGGCTCATGCCTGTCTTTGGAAACCCAAAGTTTCCCAAGGCATCAGATGGTCCTATAAAGTTTAAAGCACATTTCTGCCAGCGTAAGTTACTTCCTGCACCCAGTTTATACAGGACTGATAAGAAATGTTCGGATGCCTGGGAAAACAAACTGATCTTACTATTAAGACAAACACCAACACCTGCTGAACAACCCAACACACATATTAAACAGCCTTTAGTTAGACCTGTGAGTGCCAGCATGTGATCAGTAAAATCATTATCTGAGTGTGATTAGATGATTGCTTTAAGATATGAATAGTTCTGAGAAAACAAAGTTCATCAACTTATATATTTTTAAGGGCTTACTTTCAAGCATATCTGTTGAAGTACCAAACATCGCAGACTACTTCATTTACACATACACAAAGAGGCTTTGGTTACTAATTTTTAAGTCTCAAAATCTCATTAATAAAACTTATAAACACTCTTGGTGATATTAGAAAGACGACTGGCAGATCACCGTGGGACAAAGACAAACTATATTGTTTCCGCACAGGTTATGACTGTTTGATGTCTCCTCCTGTAACCAATAAATTTCATCTCACTCTTTGATGTCTTATCTCTTTACAATTACTGCAAATTAAAGGTTATACAATTCTACAACGCACAAGTCTGTTTGTGATAAGCTCTTTTTTCCACAGGCTTTTATGGTCACACAGGTTACCATAATGTGTGAAGCACCGACATAAAGGCCAGCTGTAAAGTCATTAATAGTCTGTAATCTCTTATACACTACAAATACAAATGCAAAGGGTGTATCTCATCATTTAATAAAGGCTGGAAACTAATCTTGATGATGATATCCTGCCACAAATATCACATCATTTGAGATAAGGACAACTTAAAGGATGCCGCCTTTGAAAATTCACACCAGTGAGAGATATTATGTTTGGTGATGCGATAGAAAAACGGTTTATGATCATGTTAGCAAACTCAAACAAGCAAGTCTTTGTATTCTCGTGAGCTTTGATCAATTTATGATCATATCCTGAGAAAACATTAACTCTTTGCAGTAAAATACCGACATCTGAGGATTTACTGAAATGGAAACTAAGCACTTTTTGTTGAAATGGACTTATTCTTAAGATGAACTTGTTTTTACCCCTTTGAGAGTGCTAGCTGAGAAATCAAAGTGCACTGCGTTTTTCCATACTGTCAGTGCGAACACAGTCATGCACCCAGAATACTAAGTATAAGTGCAGAAGTTTGCAATTTGGGACACAGCCCAAGCCTCGAGCTTGGACTCAGATAATGGAGATTTTCCTCAGACTCATCCTTGGTGGCTCAAACTCAAAATAACACACCAGTGACTTGACTCTGAATTAAAAGTGTAAGCAATTTATTGACTTTTGGTCAGTCATACAACTATATTTACAACATTTCAAATATTTGTTAAATTAAGGTTACATTGGACTTCTTCTTATCGTTTCCTTCAAATCATATTTTCTTATAAAGCTGCACTCTCGAGGGGCTAGCCTCAAATGTCATAAACATTTTTGCTTTGCTTGGGAGCAGATGTGTTGCAGATTACAGCAATTTTCTGATAGCCACTCTTGGGTCCCAGCCACCACACAGAAAGGAAATCACACATCTGTGCATGCATGACTCACACACAGTCTGACACACAGACACCACAGAAGCAGAGTAGACAGAGCAAGTGTGGCACACTCGGTCGTCTCTGCCATCAGCAGTAAAAGAACCATTCATGTTGCCTCTATTCATACACAAATGTAATCGAGGTTAACTAAGTGGGCGATTCTGTCAGACCTCTGCACCACAGAGGCAAAAGGGTTCCATCTTCTGACAGGATTATTAATGTGGAAGAAAAAAGAGAGAGCCTAAGTAAATATCTGGTTGTTTTACTGATCAGAAAGAGATTGTTAGGTGGCTTTTCGATTCGTTGAATAATAGACTAAGGTCAATAATAACACAAACCCCAGTAAGTGCAATCTGAAAGAAAATTAGATATTCAGACAGCACATTGATTCTGAGCAAACTTAGCTCCTATAAATGCACAAACTGTGCTATAATGCACTTTTATTGATGTTGTCAAATGGACATCTTGTTACTGCAAGATAGATACATTTCAACAATTTGCATAAATGTTTGTATTCTCAGCATAACACAAGGTTGGTAGTTGAATTCTGTGGAGAAAGTCAAATATAGATGAAAGATTCTGGCTTCGTGTTCCATGAGTCATTCAGGCTAAGAACTTGCCTTGAAATCCCTTAAAGATAGGTTATAATAAAGCCTGTTGTTTCCCCACTGTCTGTGTTCCATTGTGGTTTATAGTCTAATTCCTGCTTTTGGTTTCTGTTGTTGAATCCATTGTTATGCCCTAGTTTTGTCCTGTTTGGCCTTATGGACCGCAAGGGAATAGAACACTTCCTGGCTGAGCCGGGGTGGGTGTTCAGGGTTGCAAGGTTCAACCCAGTTCAAAATAGGTTGATTAATGATAGCCGTCACAACTGAGACTGAGCCATAATAAGGAGGACAAGAGGGAGGAGCGGAGGAGGAGATGAGGAGGGGACGAAGGGGAGGTGGGAGGAGGAGAGAGATTGGATGATTATAAGTTAGCACAGTAAACAGTGAGCTGCTAGTACAATGAGATGAGGCTTTGGGCAGAAGTGGAAGGGGAGACAAATAGCTAATTAGTCCTGAACTGAGGTGTGTGAATGAGAGGAGGAGACAGACACACGTAGAGCTGGTTAACACACAAAGACAGGGGCTGTGACAGGGAGGCTGCACAGAGTGGTTAAACATCTGTTGCTCTGTGGGACACCCAGACTGCTCTGCAGGGTCAGGCTCCCAAAATGTTCATTACCCAAACATGCTCATCCTTTAACATCGTTTACATAATGGTTGTAAACAAGTTTAAACTTTGCTCCAAAAAATGACCTCTGTTGAAAAAATGCACAGCTTTCATTATGATAGGGCCAACAGAGTTCTAGGTTCATGAATACACACAATTTCAGTGAAAGCGTCACTCCAATTGTCACTATCTTAGACAGAAGAAAAAAGTAGTCCAACTCACTACCCTTCGAAATTAAAAAAATCTAACATTAGCATACTCCAGTATGTATTTTGGCCATTATCACAATGGCTGTTCTCATTTAATCCTCTACATACTTTTTCAGGAAAACAATTGCTAATTTTCAAGGAGCATGAATTCAACCAAGTAAAATGCAAGAAATGTGCTTCTTTTGTTTTTAAGTTTGTGTCCTGACATGGATTTTCTCATCAGCGTTTCCATCTAATGCTCTCTTTCGTGTCTTCTTTTCTAAAACCTTGACATCAGTTTCTCGGTCCCCATCATTCTCTTCAAACCCCCCCCCCCCCATCCTGTCAGATTAGAGATAGTTCAATTAGCCTTGTGGTCCAAGGACACTCCCACAAATCCATGTATGTTGGGTTTAATCAGTTAGGGTGTGCATATGTCTGCATCATATACTGTGTGCATATAAAGGTTAGGTTAAGGTGATGAAGGGAGCGCATAATTCTTTATCACTGCTTGTTACCTCTCCTTTCATCTTCTTTTTTTCTTGTCTATCCTTTAATTTATCCAAAGCAAAGCTTAAAAAAACACCCACATTTTGCTGGAACAAGAAACTTCCTCTCCAAAAATAAAAGAATGTTAAGGAAAGTCTGCAAGTATTTATATTGTTTCCATGGAATATGTTACAACGACCTGCATAGTGATTTATTGCCTCGGAGCAATTTGGATAAAAGAGGCAATAAGCCCAGTGGGCAACACGTGTCCTCTATAATGACATTGTTCCCCAGATTTTATGTTAAAGAGTCATATTTCTCTTTCTTTACAGCTGTGGTGTTATCGGAAAACTGTCCATGCTGCATATTTTCTGGACCACGATCCTCTGGTTGGCTTATAGGATCAAGAACTATGAATGTTACGTCTACAAAAGTGCCAGAAAAGAAACAACTGTAGTAAACCTTTTGCTCTTCAACCTTTGATTTAAAGCTTATTGTATTTGAGGTGGTATGAGAAATAATGTTTTTGTCTTTTTTATGGCATCTCCGTTGGGCATTAGGTTATGAATTCTGAGCAAAACTGGTGCCACAAAATGGTCAAATGAACTTTTTAAATCACCTTTATTTTGAAAAACAGCTCACAGTAGGAATCCCCTGAAATCTGTTTCTGTGCTTTTGCACAGCAGGGTAAGACAGACTGACTTCTCATACGCATGAGGGGTGTCGTGTTTGAGGCTGTACAGGGGTCAACAGGGGGATTAGGTTTGCTTTAATTGGTCGTTTTGACAGAGGCGGGACTGACAGGTTAAGAGGAGTGGCTGTCGCTTTTTGATGTATGTCATCTCACACTGAAGAGATTTCATTTCCCTAATTGACCCCCACCCCCCTTTGCTTTACACCTTCCCTCATGGTTGTTTTTCTCTACCTTCTGCCAGGGACTCCTCTCTTGCAGCCTTTGCTTCCTCTTGCGTCCCTCACTGAGATGTTTCTTGTCTAATTGCAGTTGTAACAATTTAATTAGACAAGAACATTTGCAATGAAAACCAAGTGTTGAACCTGTTAGCCTCATTAGAGACTATAGGAACTCTTTGATGAAGAATGATTATTCTCATGGATACTACTGAACGGATCTTGGAACCAATTGGATTTTTGCTATAGATGATTCAGTCTTTGGAGCCAACAGTCGATATTACTTTCCGCTGTAGCAAGCTGATTTCCTGATATCTGTTAACAGAAAAATTGTGTTATTTCTTCCTTATCTATGCTGCGGTTTGCTGTAATACTGTCTTAACTTACAAAAAGGAATCTGAAGTTAAGGGAGACATTAACAGCCACGCTGTAATTGAACATCAAATATACAAGTGTGAGCATAGTGATTAACAGATTGTTGTCAGAATTTGCAGATATCTTCTTCCTGTGTGCACTTTCCTTGCTCAAAATGTCACACATGAAACAAGAAATAAGAAAGTTTTAAATTCATTTATGCAGCTTTAAGAGATTAAACTGAAAAATGGATTAAAATCTCTGTCAGCAACAAAGATGGACAGCCATTTAGCTTCCACACACATAGTCTTCATTGTTATATAATGTGCTGGTATCCTTCTTTTTGTATTTTACAACCTCATTTTAGGGGCGACTGTAATGTGACAGGAGTGCTGTCAGGCTTCCGAAGACGTGCACCAGTTCTTGTTACAACCAATATAATGATGAGCAGGAGCAGTAGAGAGCTGTTACAGAAGAAGCTCAAAAGAAAAGGAACAAGTGGTATGTATATATTTTTTGTTTTGATTCTAGATTCCCTGCTCTGGTATGGTGGTACACACACACACACATGCTTGCTTACTTGCCCGAGCTCCTGCTTAATGTCTGTGAAAGAGCAGCTAATGATGTGTTCAGCTATTTGCTTATCCATATCTGTTCCACAGCTGCCTCTGTTCACACGTTCAAGCAGAAACACACACACACTCGAACACACAGAGACCTAATCATTTTGTTGACGAGCATAAAGATAGTGAGGATTTATTACTTCACTTATCCAAACTCTGTGATGTGTCCTGCAGCAGAAAACGGCCTGTTTACTCACCTGTGTTCTTTCCTTTTTCATACACGGAATAGCAGACTTATTGATAACAGTAAAGGTGGAAAAAAGTTCATTTCAAACCCAAAAACAAAACCTACCACAGTGTTTTGAGCAATATGCTGTTCATACTGTTCTAGTAGTGGCTCAGACTCATGGAGCGAGCCATCATTTTGTCTTGAAGGGCAGTAAAAGCAAAAAAAAAAAAGTAAGACTCAGCACCTCATAAAATAAAATGATTTTTGTGTCACAGGGGTGCTGATTTGGCCAAAAAAGTAAAATTGCACACCTCATGTGCTGTTGCACCGGTCCTCAAAGAGGATGGCCTGGGTTCAACCTCAGCCTGTAGCCTTTTCCCACATGTCACTCTCCTCTCTCTCTCCCAGTTTTCTGTCCACTCATCCTATCCTCTGTGACACTTTTTGACCAAAACTTAAAGGCTGACTTAATTGAGCACCCGATTTGCAAATCCTGTTTAACCTATATTAAATTGAATACACTACAAAGTCAAGAAATGTATTGTTCAAACTAATAAACTATTGTTTTTTGCAAATATATACTCATTTTGAATTTGTTATCCATGTCTTCCAAAAAATGCTGGGACAGGGACAACAAAAGACTGTGAAAGTTGAGGAATGCTAAAAAAAACCCCCCACCTGTTTGGATCATTCTACAGGTGAACAGGTTCATTGGAAACAGGCAAGTGTCATGATTGGGTATTAAAGGAGCATCCCTAAAAGGCTCAACTGTTCCTAAGCAAGGATGGGGTGAGTTTAAGAGCAACGTTATTAACGGGATTAGCAAATCATTGTATTCTTTTTTATTTATGTTTTTCTCAATGTCCCACCTTCATTGGAATTTGAGTTGTAAAATCTCAACAGTATACAGAAACTAAAGCAAAGCTTCTCCACACAAGTGAGGAACGAAATCATAAATCTCTTTTACAGAGGAGATGCTTTTTTTAATTGTTAAAAACATGAGTCAATCATCGCCCATGTCATGAAACATTTGCCATTACACATCAGCCAGGGGAAGAGTTTAAAAAGTGTTTTGAGCTGGCAAACAGTAGCTGACACCTTAAAACTTTTTTTGGGCTGGATGCTGAATTTCGAGGCTTGTCATCTGTCATCTCTTGGCTCTATGTTCAGCTCTTCACAGATGGTGCAGCAGCAGCACCCCCCCCCCCTTGCCTATTGACGTGATAATGGCTACAAATTGATGAAGCCATTGAGTGGGCCGGTGACACGAGGGTGAGTGGGGACACAAACTCTCCACCACCCAGTAACACTCATTAATCAGATCTGGTCCGGCCCCTGTCCCTCCTCCAGACTGCCAGGGGCCGAAACGTTACACTCTGAGTCTGTCTTCATAGGGGACATTCTGTCAGCCTTTCTTTCAATCTCACTTCAGTCCAAGAACAATTGCAGAAGAGTAGATTGTATCTGAGACTATTTGAGGAGAACGTGTTTTTAGAAAACTCAAAACAGATTAAACAAATTCCACTTTCAGAGATGGAAGGCAAAATGGGATAACAATACTGGTGAACTATTCAAAGAAACATGCAGGAGGTAGTGTTCTCTCTATTATTTTGCTTTTGCAGTCATTCTACTCTTGCATTTCTAAGCTCTTCTGTATTATCTTAAGCTTAGAGGTTGCATTTTTGCTGGTATCCCACTGAAAATGAGTTCATTGAACCATGATACATTGTTCACCTTTCAAATGACATTGGAATCTTTTTGCAATTAGACCAGTGGTTCCCAACTTTTTCCAACTCAGGGTCCTCTTTTAAATCTCAAAAATGTTCATGGCCCATCTCCAACCCCATATAAATATACAGTGGCAATATAAGGCCAGCTGTCAGATTACTTTTTTTTTTTGGATACAAACTCTTAAACGTTTCGAATATCCTCTTAAGTGCAACCAAAACAACAAAATTGAGTTTTTACATTTAAAACATTGATTTATATATTTCTATTTCTAGGTAATTCCCCCCCTCAATCACCACCACCCCTCACCCTCTTGCAGAAATCATACTACTTAAGTAATGATTTGGCAGCTCACTTGCAATACCTTTGTGGACCAACAGGGGGCTGCGGTCCACAGTTTGGTAACCACTGTAATAGACATTTACCTCCTTGTACACATTGTCCACTGCCTCCAGAAAAAAATCAGCCGCTATGATACAAAAACAGTGTCTAAAAATAAAATAGAAAAATCTTCATCACTGTCAAATTTTCTGTCTTTTCAAGCCAAAGTGGAAAATAAATATTATCTATGCAAGCAGCATCAGTGGGGAGAGCTGAAGAGTGAGTGTGTTATGTCTCTGGAGACAGATAATTTGCTAATGAAATAACAGTGGAGTGATGATATGACAATACTTTGAAATGTGGAGGACTGACTTGTGAGGATTTAATTTCTCCAAACATTCAATGATATATCACTGGCAGAATGAAACAGAGGTTGGGAGACAGAGAGAAGAAAAGGGTGATGGATGTTGAACTTAAAGATTCATAACTCCCCCTGAACTCTGATCTGTATTGACTTCAGATGGCAGGATATTTGAGACTTGAAATTCCCATGGGGGTAAGAAATGAAAGAATAAGATGATGCTAATAATGATTGCTTTCTGGGTTTAACTAAGCAGAATGACTTACTGTATCACTTTTTGGAGGAGACGATTACACCTCGTCAGCACTTGATCCTAAACATAAAAACCTGACGAGTGAGTAATTTATGGTAGATAAATATCCCTCAGATATACTTTGTTTGTTCATGAATTCTTAGAGGGGATCAAATGTGTGTTGATATAACTGAAACAGGCTGATATAACCTCATTACTTTAGATTTGACAGGACATTTGATTAAGCAAACTTCACAATATATTAAAGCATTTGAAGTAAAATATGGTTTCAAACTGTTGAAAAGGAAGGAAAATCGATAACGGTAGGTATAATGGGAAAAAAAAAGTTTGAATAAGCATAATTCTGTAATTCAAAGGGATCATCCCTGTGCAAATCCAAGAGGGATCACCCACACAAGTCACGTCACGGAAAAAAATCAGTACCAAATTGTGCTCAGTGGTGGCTTGCTGCCCTGTGAGGGGACCCTAGAAAGAGTTCAAAAATAAATTCCAGCAACCAGGCCTCACGAGTCATACTTGGAAGGACTTAGAACTACAAGGTTGCAACATAACAGCACATTATTGGAGACAGCATTCCTCAAGGCCATTTCTTACTGTTGCTTCTTCCATCAAACGAGCTTTATCGTTGCTCACATCTCTTTTAGAAGACAGCTTTCATCCTCAGGCGTTGACCATTCAACACAGACATGTAGCCACTGTGGTGGTTTAAATCCTTATCCCATGTGCTTTGCTTTTCTTTGCCAATTTTGTTTTAGTTGGAATGTTTTCTAGGAGCATAATACCTATTCAGAAAGTTAATTTTAGCAAAGTTACACTATTAAGTGCTGATGAAAACTAAGAATTTGAACACAAACAGAATTCAGCAGGATGGAAAAAACAGAACTAGCTTGTGATTTATCTCTGTCCATTCCACAGTTTTATAGACAGTGTTAACCTAAGCAGAAGCCGACATCCTTCGCAACTTAAATCCATTGCTCTTGTTCTTGTTTATGACATTTTTATCTAGGAGCCCTAAGCAGTGCACTGTAGCAGATAAAAATATGGACAGGATATGAAATCACTTCAGGAGAGTTTGCACAAGTACTGCTCACTGCTCATCCCCCGAGTCACACTATGAAAAAGAGAATGGCGACAGAAACTAATACATCTCACAAAGTAGGAAAACATTTTTCCAAATCATTGAGGAAATAGATAATTGGAGATTAGTATAGAGTGCTGCCTCCAGATGCCTGTTTAAACTCTTACCATTAAGCTATACATGAAAAAAAAAGTTGGCTCATACAAGAATTGGCACATTTGCACATCTTTCCAATAATGAAACTTACATTCTTGAGATGCATGTCTCTGTGTATAATTTAGCATTAACTGAATCATGCCAGTCCTTTTTCAATTTCCCAAATAGAAAAATTTATTGCAAAGGGAGAAGCACTGACAAGAGAAGTCATGAAGCATTGGAAAAACACAACTTTGAAAGAAGTTAAATTTAAATCTAAGGTTTTAAACAGTGAGTAATGTTCTTTTCTTATGGACAATGGCTCAGCTCTTCAGGCCCTTTTGGTTAATACTCTTCAGTATCTGTTCTCTTTTACTTCCTCTTCAATTTATTCTTTTGGTGCAATGACATCTTGCATCCACAGGATGGCACCAAAGACTTCCCAAATGTGAAGCAGAAGTAAGGAGACTAAATTGTACTTCCTACCGTTTGGGATTTCACCTTATGGTCATGCTGAAGCAGTACAATAAAATGATGTTGTAATAACCTGTCATCATTCTCTACTTCCAAATGGGTGAAGACTTTATATGTGACCCATTTCATGTGATAGATTTGTAATATTTTAAGAAATTAGCACTCATTTTGTTGCTTTGAGCAGACTGAATAAGTATAACCATAAGCCACCCTGTTGAACTGTTCTGATGCAGCTTTGTGTTAATCTTGGAATAGTACAGACTCTGCAGGAGATGGGATTGTGCAGCGTTTTTCCTCAACTCTTCCTCTGAGAGTTGAACATCCACTGGGAGGCCGGGGCTCCTCCTTCCTTTCCCAGCCTTTGAGAGTGGTGGGAACCGGGTACTGGGCAGCCCAAAATGGTCTGCTATTTTTACCACGCTGTGTTCAATAAGAAGGCTGCTCTCTGGAGACCTGTTGTCGGCAGCTCTCCCCAAGCCGCGGAATTTAACCCCAGGAGCTTTCCCCAGAGGTGATGGAAAACATCTGGCCAGTTGCTTGACAAGGCCTGGTTGTCCAAACTCAATGCTCATACAAATTTTGTGTTCTGGCAAATCAGTTGATGCTGGAATACATGATTTAGTCATCTGATGCACTGACCGTTGCTTTTACCTGTTTCCTCACTGATGGTCAAAGGAAACAGCAAATGAAAGAAGCATAAAACTTAGTGCCTCTGTGTTGATTGAAGGATTGTAAATGTGCATGAAGCTTGAAAACAAAGGAATAAAGTGCGAGAGAATTGGAGAACAACAACCTTTATTTATTACGGACTTTATTTAATTTAAAAAAGATTACTTGTAAATGTTACACTGAGTTCTATTAAAACATTTCTATGTTCTGTCTCTCAGCACAAGGTGACATTAGGCACACAAGAATGCAGACATCATTTCGCAGATCTAGCCTGAAGAAGTTCAAATACGAAACAGAGAAGAAAGACAAAAAAGGGGTAATAAGGGAGATGTCACCTTAACAAAACTGCATTGAAAGTTGTGTGCAGTGCCAAGGAAGAAAATACATCAAAAATAGCATTCGGCTTAATCTTTCCTGTGCAAGGGACCAATGTCTTCAGTCCCTGTGTCGTATGTGACGCTGAAATATACAAGAGCAACTTACAAACTAATGTAGCCAAGATATCAAAACATGACTAGACCAACTTTGGCTGTGTTCTTCTCCCACAGTCACCAGAGGAAAGTCTGGTGGATATATAAGTCAACAGTACAAAACCCAGCATTACATCCAAAAAAAGATTATAATAGTCAACATACCTGGAAATCTAGCACTCTGTTGCTTTCTTGAAAATCAAATTTGGCTAATGTATAAATATACTTGTAGCAAAGTTTACTGTACTTATACCAAAGAGATGCAAAAGCTGTAATCAGTCAGTTTCTTCATGAGTCTATGATCATGAGCGCTCAACATTTGGTGTTTATTCTTGAAAAAAAAAATACATATCAGGTAAGAGTGGGTCCAGCGCTACTATAACTCAAGCTGCAGTGGCAAGAACGGCTATTTCACAAACACAGCAAGTAAAGTTAGAATAGTTAAGAAGCCTTCGTTCGTGCCAGTGCCTTTAGAGGCTATGTACAGCTAACAACACAGTGAGGGCGACTGCTTTGGGGTCTCACTTCTGTCTTTGTTGGAAAAAAAAGAACAAAGTATTTTTCTATTTATTGCACTCAAAAGAAAAGATTAACATTTTTTAAATCTAGTGTTGACTTCAGACAGGTGCAGATATCTTGGTGTTTTTGATTGTTTTTTTTTTTTTTTGCCTTTCAATGAAGTTTCTACTCTGCCTTGGTCAACATCTTTGATTAAGTCTTTGACTCAAACACGACATTCCATTTCAAGGATATGAATTCAGTTAACTGTATTTATTGGTAGATAAAATAAAGCTTGAAAATGATCACAGATTAGACTGTGCTTATTGAGGAAAGAATTAGATTTGATTACAAGTGGAGAGCTGTCAGCAGAAGAATTTGCCACTAAATGGTTATCACCCCTATTTAAAAATGTTTGGCAAAGTGTTGTAAATGATAGTACTCAAACAGGACCAATAATCTACAAAGTTTTTTGATGTTTGTATTTCTACGCTGACCTATTACATGTCAGGAAATGTAAAATGGCACATAGGAATTGCGGATACAAAAGTGGTTCAACAATTATCTAGCAAATTACATATGAATTCAAACCTCCCATTTTTTTTCCAGAGGAAAAGTAAAAGAACATACAATCAGATTCATTTTAGGTCATCCTCTTTTGGTTACACTGAGGTAAAAACAAGTGCAGTACTTCAGTTCTTCAGAGAAACTAAATCTGTCAAGCCCAGCCCAAAGGTTCCCAGTTCACCTAAAGTTTTAAGCCTTCTGCTTAAAGCCAGAGCTGCTTAAAAAAGGATGAGTCAAGGCCAGTTGAGGCTGCTGCTTGTCACAAACTTCTTCTGGTGACTCTTTCTCTGAGGACTAATTCAACTTACAGGCAGAACAATCATTTTCAAAGTCACTGCCGGCATACACAAAGTCTCTTGTATTCCACCAAGATTTGTCTTCTATCACTCTTCCAACTCGTGACTCAAATATTACAAAACACTAGTGAAGCATTTTATCAAGTTCCTATGGCATGCAACCCCGTTACAGGCTTTCTTTGCCATAAAGCGGCACATTACGTCATGTTACAGCTATAATAGTGCCAAAGTATATCTAAGAGGAAGAGACTGAAGGGAAAACAATAACACAACAAGCCAAATAATTGCACTGTCACTGTGAGCTCAGGGTGGGCACATGGTGGTGTCTCTTGAAACGATAGGTATTTGAGAAGATGGTGGTAAGATGTCAAACTGCGCCCCCTGTCTGAGTTCTCAGAAACAGGACAGATGATGATGAAACTGCACTACGCCATGACAGGGACAGACACCTCCAGCAGGCGGTTGTTCTTGCGCTTGCAGGAGACACTGTTGCCGTTTTTGAGGGCTGCCTGGATGAACTTGACGCATACTTTGTCCTGCTTGAACTGCACAAGGAACCTGTCATGGAAACATTGGTGTCATTATTTGGACTCATAAAAGTGTGCGAGAAACTTTCCTCGAGTACTAGCAGTGCCTTACTCGTCTGAGATGTCTATGTTGAGCTCCTCTCTTTCTGCAGCTGTGGCACCAGTGCGGTGTAGTTTGGTGATGATCTCAATTAGATGTTCGCTGCTGAGTAAGAAGTCCCCTTTGGTAGCCGAAGCTGATCCCTGAAACAAGTTAAATGACTCAATTAACAACAAAAAAGTTTTGTTTGATGTATCCATATACTGCCATGATGAAATATACATGAGCCATTTTCATCATTAACAGCCAAACAAGACAGATGAAACAAAAGCCAGGATAGATTTTGCCCAAACTGAACTGTTTGCCAAAAAGTGTAAATTCCACGTGCCGTTGTGCCCTAACCTGACATGACCACTCATTTCATAACCATGTAGCGTGAAGTAGCACTATTGAAATGGGAGACAAGTTTCCTTCAAGAACTTTGATGTATCCTGTAGTTGGAGGGCAAACATTTAAAAGCTTCTCTTATTACTCAGTGAGCTCTCTTTGAGAAGAAATGACCTCCAAGCAAAGGTTTACTGCTAATGAGATTTTTTTTGCACA
Source organism: Thalassoma bifasciatum (assembly GCA_008086565.1). NCBI lineage: Eukaryota > Metazoa > Chordata > Actinopteri > Labriformes > Labridae > Thalassoma > Thalassoma bifasciatum. The sequence continues at coordinate 556,591 of RPOG01000113.1, read as the reverse complement.
GCTCTTTGACAGTTACCATGACATAGCGGAAAGCATGGGCCAGGGTTACGGCAAGAAGGCTCCTGACTGTGAGGTATCCTTTATGAAAGGAAATTTCTCTCTCCAGCAGATTCTGTCCTCTCTCACTCCACCTTCTTAAGAATTGCTCTAGCTGATCATACAGGGTAGATGAGAATGCTGATTTGCAGTCCTTTCGTTTTTAGCATACCATCCACACACCACACTCATACAAGTTTGTGATGTGGAAACTCGTCATGTACTTTTTTGTTCATGATATTATTCAAGGGAGGAAATCAGAGCAGAAACTTTTTCAGGAGTTCTACACAGAAAGCTTTTTACATATTTTTATCCATCAATCAATCAATCAATCTTTACTTATATAGCAACAAATTACAGCAAATTATATAATGTCTATATAATAACACCCTCCAAAATATAAACAGGCCTACACTTCTGTTGTACATGTGAACTTGAAAAATGATGAAATGGCAACCCTTTGCAGTGTGGAGACACAAAGAGGCCAAAAAAAAGAAAGAAAAAAAGGCCTGAGATACTTATTTCAGCATATTGTGGAAAATAAGACTGCTTAAGAGCTCATATCCTTGTGTTTACTGAAACTATCTGTTGTCACTGATATTATCGTTATCTATCGAAGTCACTTCTGGAGTCTTGTTTCAACAAAGAAATATGGAACACAGATCAAAATAAAACCCTCACTTTCACAAAAATGAATGAAATATGTGACTGATTGATTTTGGACGGATTTTACTCAGTTATGACAGCAGCGCTATTGTGAAGTCTCTTCACTTGTGTGGGGCTGTGAATTGTGTAGCAGTTAATTCATTAGGTTCGTTTGAGGGATAACTAAAATACCTGCTCATTTTACAGCAACACCTAAAGAAAATGGCAATTGGCTGGAGACAAATTGCGAAAGCGCCAGATTCTCCATTAAAGACATTTTTATTGATTTAAGAGCTTGTTATACAACATGGAGGCAGAGGAGCATTAATAACATCCACATCTGATTGAAGTGTAATAAATTACCTTTATTCACACAAAGGACCTTCTTGTTTTCTATTCAAAAAGTGCAAATGTAAGAAGGGAGGGAGTACTATTTCATCTCTGACTTCTCAAACTAGCCTCCTGCACACAGCTGATAGTGTGGTTTGTGTTTATGAGGCGTAAAAAAAGTGTGTTGATGGATGCAGCATAGAAAGCCAGCATCTGTAGCTACGTGATGTGATATCTGACGCAGGCATGCTGTTACAACATGCTGTAAGAGGGAGTTATGCAGTACGAAATATCAGCATGTCTGTGATTTAATCATAGGTGTAAGGCTGCAGGCAGGATACTGAGGATTATCACAGCATACTGAAACACACTGAAAAACCATCAGCGCTTGTGTGGTCATTATTTTTACACATGAGTCCTACAATCTGGCTACAGCAGCTCACACAGATACAACCAACAGATTATTTGAGCAACGTTCAAGTCATCCAGGAGAAGTACTGAGAAATGCCTTATTTCAAGATATTAAATGACAAAAGCCACACCTGAGTTACTTGAAAAGAGTGGAAAAATATCTGCCAATGGGGAAAGAAAACTATTTTTGACAGAGAATAATCTGCGAATTCATGAAACCACCAATCAGCACATTTTTACACCCTTTAAAAGCAGTCCAGATGTCATTTTTTTCTTTCATTACCATGAAACTACATATTTTTCTTGACCTTTCCGCAAAATTTGGCTCATATTAGGTCTAATCAGATAGTTTCTACCTTTTACTGCAGCACTTGCTTCAGTTGCAACTCGGACTATCTTACCTCTTTGAGTTTGAGAGCAAAGAAGCCATCGTTCTGCGTGCTGACTGAGACACTGCTGAGGTCCGGCAGAGGAACGCTTGCTTTTACCTGGCCTGTCTTCTGATCAGCCAGTACCACGCTCTTCTTGGTCAGCAGGAAAATTCGAGGCGTTCCCTGTAAACAAGAACCACTGTGTTTCATTCTTGTGTTGCGAGATGTCAAAAAAAAGAGAAAAAAAAAAAAACTTGAGCGGCTTTTAAGCTTCTAACCTTGAAACTGGAACAGGGTTGAAAAAACCAAACATTTAACATGCCTGTCTAAACGTATCTGCTATCTTCTGGAACAAATAAACGGCACTTGTTTTGATGTCAAGAACACAGTTGTTGCTCAGCCAATTGAAAGATTCTTCAAAACAACTTAATAGTTTTGTGCACCGCTTGGCGTGTGTATCGAGCAAAAGTCCTAACAGTGGGTGCAATTCAACAGCTTTTACCCAAACTACAAGACCCATTACGTTACTGCAGGGTGAGTAATCTCTCTCACCTTGCCATTGGCCCTGTTAATCTTGTTGACCACATCTGCCAGCAGGACTTTCTCGTCCACAGTGCTGTTGAGCTTCTGATATTTGGGGTTCTTGCTGATCTCCAGGTAGTCTCCTTTAAAGGGCTGGCTCACGCTGAGAAAACACACACATTCATAAGGCATACCGCAGAACTGGACAACACCACACTGTGTTTACTGTGGTTAACGGTATTAAATTAAAAGATGCACTAATCTGCTCGTTAGTCAAACAGCAGGTCACTGAGTATTTATTTGATATACCTCTAACTTAGAATAAAGAGCACTCAGCTGATACCTGCTGGGGTAGAGAGTCTTTTTATCCTTGAAGATCTCACTTGCCTCCAGCTTCTCCTCATATATAGCCTTCTTCTCCTCTGTGAACTGGCTCCTATATTTCTTACACTGAAACACAAACAGAAAACAGAAAAATTAAATAAGGGATGTCGTTGATTATGATAAAACATTTAGTACCGCTCATCCAATATGTTCTGTTCAGTCTGTTTAGTGTGCTTTGTGAACCTTGTGATACACTGCTAAGCCTCTCTCTATACATATTTCTTTAATATTGACTGCATTGTTGCCTCGGGTGTTTCCATTTCTTCAACTGCTCCGAGCTCAGGAATAAGGATTTCACTTTATGCTGTCAGTTAAGTTAATGCTTTCTCATTCTTCTGTGTGCTGATCTATAAGAAGTACACAAGACGTTGTTTGACTTTGTCAGCATATATTGGCTCTTGGCATTTCGGGATCTACCCTCCAGAGATGGAAGATCCTCCGCAGCTCTGTGTGGGTTCCATCCAGGAAGAGGTAAGGCCTGCTGGGCCAGTTCTTGTCAATGGGGGACATGGAAGGCACAGTGTTCTTTAGGCCCAGGAAGTATTTCTGCATCTGCAAAATTCAACATCAATGAGAAGTGTACGCCAAGGGTAATGTAGAAAATAAATCTTACACAAAAAATACCTTTCATTCTTTTCACAGTTTCAAAGATTTTATTCAAGTCAGGATTTCTGCAAATACTCGAAGCAACTTACAATTCTCTGGATGGTGAAGTCATAGATTTTCTTGCCGGCGTTAGCCCTGAAGAACTTTCTGTACTCCCTGCGGACCTATCACAAAAACAAAAACAAAAAAATGTCAATCACCCACTGCTTCCTATTACTTCTTTTGGATGCAGAAAGGAGAAGAAAAAAAAAACTCTGGCAGGAGGATGACAGTGAACACAAAAGCACAATGAAGCAGTTGACGTTTGGTTAGTCACAAACAATGAACACCTGGAACAGACAAGTCCAAGCTGCTGGATTTAACTCACATCATGATGATTACAGAATAAATGGCTGAAAAGTCCATAAAGCTTATGATGGATGACCTTCCTCCTAACCTTGATTGTGACAAATTGAGTTGTGAACAGGTGCATTGTGCAAGCTGTGGTAAAGGCTGGAACAATTATCATGATGAAAAGATTAACACTGAAATAAATGACCTGCATGAGGACAGTTGTTCTTCTATAACCAGGCAGACACACAACAGAAAACTACTGGAGAATAGGACACACATCAACACTTCACACACCTAAAGGACAAAGGAAATAAGTGACATTAATGTTGCTGGAAACACAAAGCGGAGCTGTGTTATATGAGGTTAGGTGCGAGGAAGCAGGGGGAGCAGACAGATCAGACATTCAGTAAAGAACAAATCAGATAGAGACAGACAGCCTGCCGGTGATATGTCAGTCAGGCTCGGTTTTTTTCAGATCTTTGGGATTAAAAACCAAGAAAGAGGAGAAAAGAAGCTGTCCATCAATAGTTATCTAAAATGTGTCCAACTTTTTACAGAAAACGGTAAGAACTGCTCTGCCCTTTGATGTCTACACTAAAATGTTAAGATTGATGAGGGTTGCACTGATTTCATTGTTTTGAAACTTTTTGAATTTTTGGATAAATCCAAGTTTTCTTTGAGACTTAACCTTCTGTGACAACTCCGGCGCTTCATCTACCTTGGCTGGAGTGTTATTACAGTAACTCTGTTGCTGTTAGTTCAATCAGAAAAAAATCAAACAGCTCTGGAAACCTAAGAATTTGAGCTCTCCCATTATATATGGTCAAGTGGGGTAATTACAAGCATGTTGCTCAATCTAAAATATTTCAATTCTGACAGAGAGCTGAGAAGCTGTACATCTTTGTAATTTTCTCTTCTGTTAAGCTACTAATACTTTCATACCTTGTACAACAATCATTTACCAGATGCTAGAAATTCAAGTTTAAGTAGTTCTCCAAAAAAGAGGCAAAAGCATTCAAACACAGGGCATTTCAGATCATTTTACGGCCATAATAACAAAATATGTCCAGGCCATTCTAGTCATTTTAAGGTAGAAGTGGTAGAGCGTCTTAGAGTCTTAACATCAAGGAACAACTCGGGAATTGGGGTCAATACTAAAAGTCATGGGGTATAAATTTCCGTGCTTTTGGCTCCAAGAATCAATATCATCTTGAAGTAATATTGAAAAGTAACAGCAAACTTAAGTAGAAACTCAGGTCTTAGATTCTGGTGGTATCTACTGACATGCCATTGCTTTGTGGACTCAGTTTATCTCTACAATTAGATTTCAGACAGGAAATCTTAATGAATCTCGCTTTTTTAATCTATATGGCAATCAGGTTTATCATCTCTGGTGCAGAGGTGTGATATGCACATGTATATTTTTATCTATAGATGGCATACTGGAACTTCATCTCTACTTGCAATGTCTGGTGTGCAGCTGTTTTCAGTGAGCGCTGCTTTTCTCTTGTATCATTTAGGTTTTTTAATTGCATCTCAACATCGCTGTAAATGAAGGAAAACCTCTGGGATTTTCTGGACTTAAATAAAAGTTGATGGCCTTGATAAAAACTTTTGATTCAGGTGAGCCCACTCTCTTTGATGAGACTACAGTTACGATGTTAAATACATTTCTCTAGGCTTCACAGAACAGGGCAGAGCGGTGAAGGACGAAAAGCCCTCAAAGACCAATAAGAGCTGCATTGCAAAGGGATTTGGGATTTTTCAACCAAACAGGAAAAAAAAAACTCTTTCCTTGTACAAATTGTACCAAAGAGAGGAAGCAGGTTTCGCTCCAGTAATCTTTGCAGAACTACTTTTTTTTCATGGTGGTGTGGAATAAGTGATTATTTTTGCAATTAGCCTTTTGTTCAGCATAAAGTGAAATGTTTTCCTGCTGATGGCGATTCCATTAAAAGTTAATACGTATAATGAGTAAAATACTAATGAGCTTGAGCTTTGTGTCGAAAGCTGCATACGCATTTATCTAAATTGCCATAATGAAGAGCACCAGTTTCACACTGGCTTCTTGCATAACAATGCATAAAGGTATGGGATGATGAAAGAGGTCAGGAGGGATGAATGAATGAACAGGATGTTGAGCTGGGGATGGCTGAGTCTTGGGGCTGGTCGGTACCTTGAGTCCCTTCCAGTAGGCCCAAATCACAGCAACAGCATGCTTACGCCGGGCCTCTTCCTTCAGTTTCCTCAGCTCCCTGCGAGCCTGTTCACAGGAGGGGCAGGAAGAGGCAGAGAGCGAAACAAACGAAGCAAGAGAAGATTAAAAGAAGAAAGAGATACTGATTCGCCTGAGGTCACCAAACATCAAATCCACACACGCACATAACCACACAAACAAACCATCAGAGTCTGAAATAGAACACTTCAGTGCTCTAGAAACACACAGCTCTGTGGGTAACATGAACATCTACGATGCAAACTTCTGTAAATGAAAAAGACTTTTAGAGAAAATAGGCGTTAAAAGAAAGGAGCAAACGTTAAACCAAGGTTACCTAAAAAGAGCCAAACAGATCAGTCTAAGAAGAAAAACGATGACAAACATCAGCATGCAGTAACTAGTCTAAAACAAGACATCATGCAGACAGCAGGAAGCGTGGACCTTTGGGAGAAGCTGAAAGCACACCTTAAATGACCTCTGTTCCTGACTTGTGTGTGAAAGCCCTGTATCAGCAATCAATCGCATGAAATGATCTGAGCTGCATGATGTATATGATGAGTTTCCTTTTTTTGGGGGAGGTTGGGGTGAGGATGAAGGCGGCAAGACACATAGTCACGGCAAGACAAGTCGACAGGCTGCCCAAATACCTTGGTGCCCTGCCAGCCGGCCCAAATGACCGATACGGCATGTTTATTCCTCGCCTCCTCCTTCAGCTGACGCAGCTCTCTCCGGGCCTGATGAAAAGCGGTGGCAGTTGCGGAGGTGGTTATTTTCAGTGACAGGCAAAACTTAATTGCCCTAAGGGGGGACTGAGTAGGTGTGGAAAAACTATGATGATGACACATTGACGAAAGACAACAGGGGAGAGATGGGACGACGTCTGGTAAAACTCAACATGCAGGCTGCTTCAATTCAGCGATGGTTTTGTGGCTCTGTGTGTCCTCACGCTCAGAAAAAGAGGGACTCAGTAGGAAAACAGTGAGAAGTTCTAGATTATTATGTCATTACTTACAGCCTCAAAGAGATGATGAACATAATGTTGGCTAAGAGCAAAATCTTAATGGATTAAAACTTAATCTGCTGTGAATCAGAATTAATCAGGAAACCTTTGGAACTATGAAATAAAAATGCTGGTTATTTACAACCAAGGATATCGTACGTGATAAGACTTAAGGAAAACAGATGAGATAATTGCTTGTTATGTATGCAGCAGATAAACTTGACTTCACTGATAAAAAACCACTGATGCTTCATGAAGTACCAACATATGCCACCATTTTGACATGATCCTGCTTGTTAATGAGAGCTGTCTGGTTTTGGTACATTTCAGAGCGGCTTCTCTGCATGTGCTGACTTTGGAAACCAGCTGTCTGAAGGGTAATGTATAACTGAACAACTTAGATCACAGTACATAAGGGGCAAAAAAAAATCCTCTGCATTGGAAAGAGACAAAGCCAAAACAAAGACTTAAAAAACTTGTGAGCGTTGTTGGAAGATCTCAGTGGGACAACTTTTCAGAGGAATGTTTGTTTTTGTGCAGAGATATAGTTTCTTACTTCATTAATTATAAATACAACAGCCAAAATATATCAGGAAATGCTTCGAGTGACAGCTACTAAACACAAAAACAGTACAGACAACGATGAGGTAAATTAAACGGGAATAACAGAGGGGACACTGGACGTTCAAACACATGACCTGCTACTCTATTAGGCAGGTTCACAGCAGGGATGAGATGGGATGGGAGACTATACAGGGATGACAAGACAGCTGGGACACAGACACACTACTGTGCGGCTGGGTTGGAAATACCTTGGTTCCCTGCCAGTATGCCCAAATTACTGTCACAGCATGTTTATTCAGCGCTTCTTGTTTTAGACGTCTCAGCTCCATCCGAGCCTGGTGGGATGTGATGGGCGTTAGGTAGGACAGGTTGACGATGTGAGAGGGGAAAGAATCATGAAAGAAGGAGTGAAAAAGAAAAGTGGGGGAGGGGAGAAAGACGTGGCAGTTTTGTGATCAGCAAAAGGAGCGAGATTAAAAAGGGAAAAGCAGCAATAACATCAAAGTACAGCTTGTTAAAGAACAGAAATTTTGTAATACTGTTGGGGCCCTCAGGCAGGAACACGGCTTAAGATGAAAAATCAAGTGGCGAAGGCCAGACTTCAAGAGCTGTTTCTCCCAAAACATGAATAAAAAAGCTTGTATCAGACCTATGCTAATGTTCTGTGGAGGTAAACACCTCACTCTCATATTCCATTGCACTTTAATGCGTCAGTACCTGGGTGCCATGCCAAAAGGCTGCGATGGTGGTCACTGCCTCCTCACATCTCTTCTGATATTTCAGCTCTCTCAGGAGTTTGCGTGCCTAGTGGAAATAAAACAAGCAAACATTTTAATGTTTCTCTGCTGGGATATTTACATGGCTCCCTGCTTTGTTCGTTTTTATCCAGAATAATTACAGAGGAGGGTGCACACCTGCCATCCCCTTGTGTAGGACTGCACAACAGTGGTGGCGCTCTTGATCTGCTTGTATTTCTTTTGTTGCTGCGAGGGGGAAACAGAGAAAAAAGTCATTTTAAAAAGCTCTCAAAGGACTGCGGTCTGTATGTTTAATATTTTGTTTCTCACAACTGAGCGCATTTATTTCAAAGCTGCTTACTGCGTATCTGCGGTACCATGCAGCCACCACTATCTGACTCTCTTTGAGCAGTAGGAAGTGGCTGCGGCACTTCCAGCCACGGTAGATCTTCTGAATGAGTGTGGCCAGGTCCTCCAGACATTGTTTCCTTCTTTCCTCCAAGAAGAAAAGCTGTAAAGAGAGGGGGAGAATTAATTACCTGGGATAATTACCCAGTGGGGAGGAAAAGTTACACATTTAAAGAATGTTCTCATACTAAGAGATTAATAGAAATATCTTTTTACATGAGCAAATATTGATTCTGTGATATCAGATCCAAAGTCCACAGCCTTTCTTACTTAGGCTTGCTGTAACAGAGACCTACAACATGTTTTTAGGGATTTGTTTGCTTCGTTTTATTGTTATTAGTCAATACATCTGCTTGTCAGGGGGACTTAATTACGTGTCATATTTCAAAGATTGTGACAGCTTAAATGGCCACTCATAAACATTGATAACTCGCGCTGCTCATGCACAAATTAATATTCACGACTAGATTCTTTGTAATGATTTCCCAGTAACAGATATATTTATAGTTGATGTTGATAAGAGAGAAAGCAATTACAGGAAAAGTATCTGAGAATGAGATCATGTTATTCCCAGCTTTGTTAGGGAGAAAGTTGAGTCAAACGCTGCAGGCTTCAACAGATGAAGCGCCTACAAGCACAGAGCAAAGAAACCCATTTCCCATGCAAGTCGGCTAAGTGAAAACATGTGTTTTCAGAGAGCTAGATGCATGTTAATTGCTGTAGTGGGGGCTTTAAGTGCAGCCCACCCTGCTTTACAAACATCTTGCTGTGAGAAAAAAGGGCAGCAGAGCACAGTAGATATAACCTTTTAGATACTCAAACACAGCTTGATCTAGTGGGGCGCACAGCAGATGTCAAAGCGCACTGGGAAGCATTTTGATGTAGCTGCAGTTAAAATGTGTGTTTTTACCGTTCTAGGGTTTCTGATGAAGATCTTGGAGCGGCCGTATGCATACTCTTCTGTCGGGACCTGGAGGTCAGTCATCAGCACTTCCACTCCTTCTCTGTGGGAAACCAAGAGGATACAGGATGGTCATTAATGACACTTTCAGTGACAGTAAATAGAAGTGTAGAGGAAGTGTGACGACTTGGAATATGAGACGGAACAAACGAGTATAGCACCGAGAATGAAGACTGAGAGAAGGGGGAAACAAGTCCAAAGAAAGATGTGGAGAAGGGGAATAAAGAAAACACACAAAGCACTTTGGGATAGCTTGACAACAAGATACCAATGTGCGCTAGAGAAGAGCAGATAGAAGTCAGTCCTTAAACCGGGCTGATATGTAACAAAGAAGCAGATAAGGATGAAACGTCTAAGTGCGTTGTGGTTCAGAGAGGGGATAGTTCACTTCTGCTGAACTTTAAAGGGCTGATGCTGGTTTATGAAAGGGTCCTGAGAGGAGTTTTCTCTATCTCCTTGAATCAAAAGTGTGTCTTATAGGTAGTCAGCAGGAGTTTTCATTACTGTTTGTAAACAACAACTAAACTCTGCTCCTTCTCTGTGCCTCAGTGCAAGAGCACACCTACTGCCTCCGACTACAGAAACACTCTCCCCGGCCCAGCGAGCACTTACAGCATCACATTTCTAAATGGGGGAGACTCAAGAGCTGTACACTTGACGTCCTGCAGGTAACTGAGGTATCCTGCAAATATTGTATCATTCTTTCTCCGTGTTAAGGCCGCAATGGTAGCCGCTCGGGATAGTCACGGACACACTTGGCGCGCTGTGATTGGCTGGGGTCACGTTGCCTACTCTCTGTCCAGAAACATCCTGAGACAACCAAAATCAACATACAGAAAGAGGAGGGGGGTTTTGGCAGACACAGATACTAGCACCCGTGTAGAAGCCAATAGGATGAAAATTGAGCAGGATTATTCCTATAAGAGCTGACATTTTACTTTTTAGGACAATCCCGCCGACTCTACCTTTAGAATACAGCAGGAAAAACACAACATGTCTCCCTGACTTTTTTTTTTCTAAAACGACAACTAAAAGCTCTTTTCTTAGAAGTTATATTTTAAAATTCATCCATAATAACGATGTTGTCACTAGTGAACCCTGTAACTCAGAGGATAACAGTTTTTTTTCAATATTTTGTTATCTTAAGCAGGCAATTTGAGCCTCTTACAGCATAACCTGTTTCACATTCACACAGCTCCACACAAGCACACCTGGAAGCTGCCCAATAGACTTCAGTCCATTAGTGTTGAACACAGTCAGTCCAGTGGGAGTAGTCTGAGGCTCAATGACTCAGTTAGAGACTCTTGTGGGTGTTTCTCAGTTTCAATGCTCATTTCTTCACACAAAGACAGGGATTTGTTTTGGCATTCATTCTCTGTTTATCCTCCCACCCCCTACACTCCCAACCTCCTTGAACAATTAGCAACTGCTTCAGAACACACACAACAACTACCTGGCAGGTCCTTTCCAGTGAGGCCAGGTCCGTTTGCTTTCCATTTTGTAGCGTTCCAGACAGGGCTCGTAGGGTTGGCGGAAAGCGTATCCGGCTCTTCTTACGCGGACGTTCTCCATTAGGCCCAGGTAGCGCACCTGATGACGGACCAGGGAGTCGGTGAAGATGTGTGGGGCCTTCTTGTCGTTTGGTTTGATGCATCTGTGGAGCCAGAAAGGTTTTTTTCACACATCATGCCAAATCAAACTGTGGAAAATTATTCAGAGAGTCTAGCTCCAACTTGATGACCCCATGGAAATGAAGGTAAATTGAAAACTGTTAGATTCTTTTATCTTGCTAATCCAGCATACTGGGTCCTGTCCAGCAGTGGAACACTTACTATCCTGGAACCACTGAGATTGTTTTTTCAAATCAATTTCATATCAGAGAAATAATCTTCTAATTGCTGTTTCTTAAGTTAGTGGATGAGAAGTAAGCGTTGTAATCTTGTCACACCCCCTATCAAGGTTCCCGTGACTACCTGCTACCCATACATAATCTGTTTTCCCTCCCGTTACTTAATGTGTTCCAATTTTATTGTTTTTCAAGGTGAACTTCCAAGAATGCATCATCAATGTATGCACCTTTTTGAAACATAGGAAAACTAAAAAATTCCTTAATTTCTCATATTCTTTTATCATCCTAAGCACATAAAACTGGATACAAACAGTCAAAAAGTGGATAGCTAGTGGGTTCTTTATGTAGTATACATGGTCCAACACTTTAAAATGTCATAGACTAAAAATGTATTCACATAGCAACTGAACTAGTATGGTAATGATGAATATGGGACTCTACCTGATGTAGTTTGGGTTCTTTGTCTGCAGGTTCTTCATCAGCGTACCCACTGATGCTTTGAACTGGAATCCAGCCGTTGGGGGTCTCTTCAGGTTGACTTTGGCTGGGTTGCCTTCAGGGAACAGCTGCTTAATAAGGCTTTGGGTGGCCTTGTACATAGCCTGGGACAGGTCACGGTATAACAGGTCGTTGTTTTTGTCGACAAAGCCCTCAGTGCGATACAGCACCTTGACAGGATCAGAAAAGACTTGTGGGTGTTTTCTTTTCATCATGCAAAGGAGCAAAACTTTAGACATATCTGCCATTTCTTTGAATTTTGTTTTAGATGTTGTGACTCATTTCATTGAAAGTAACAGTGCTCAAGCATCACCCTCTCTGTATCATTTAACAAGAATCATCAAACTCTGGTACCTTTCCAGCATAGTGCTGTATGCGGAAGCAGCTGTGTGGCAGGCTGTGGTCGGTGAGGAACTTTGAATTCTTGCTGAGGCGACTCTCAAAGTGTTGGTGTTCAGCACAGACTGTGTTTAGTTTGTCCAGGAATGTCTCGTCACTGACTGTCCCAGGTCTCAGGCACTCCTCGTCCAACATGGCCAAGATGCCATTTTGGTTCTGAACATATCAGCAAAGGAAAGACATTACATTTTTATAAAACCACCCATCATCAAGTGTTTAATACAGAAAGTTATATTCAATATTAATCTTTGCAGCTGCTCTCTCTGTTCCCTTATCAAAAATTCTACAAAAGCAGTCAGGCCTGAATGTGGATTCATGCAGAAACTGGTCTGTGTGGTCTCAGCGCTGGGAGACTGACTCACATTCTCAATGAGGTCGCAGATAATAGCATTGTTGAAATATTCAATGTTGGTCCACTCGATGCCCTGTAACAAAAGAAATGAAGGTCAAGTGGACAATGGCTTTTCTATCTCATCATCAGCACTAATAAGACAGTTTTTACACCAGCAGGAGCCCTACAGAATTTAGTGCCAGATGGAAATGCACTTGAACATTTTTCTTTTCCAACACAGTGCCAGACTGGTTGAAGAACAGAAGGAAAAACAGTCGGCTAATCAATGATGCTCTCAGAAAGGTCTCCTTCAAGTGCTGCACACGCCACTGCTGAAAACTGGAGATGATTTGGATGGGATTGACAACACTGGATGTATCACAAGATGTTATGTTCCTTCCAGTTTAATTTAACCTCAACAATTTGTGAAAATGGAATTCTGAATGTGCCAATGTGAGGTAATAGCCACAGCTGTTGTCATCAGACCAAGGGCTTTTCAATAGCAGGCAATTGACCCTTGTGTATTCAGATTCCACTGAGATTGAGACATCTATACTTGTTGGAGATTAACATATTCGGCTCTGGGCAATGTCCTCTTCTGAAACTCTCCAAATCAAAGTTGGAGGAATAAACTAAAACACATTAAAAGCATCTGAATGATGCCTGACAGAAAACAAAAGTCATATTTGAATCTCTGGTGGAAAGAATGATGGTGGTTCATTCTGATGGGCCAGTGTGGGTTTCACGCCTGAAAAATACTGTCACATAGTGGTTTGGCAAGCTTAAGGCCGCACTTATTGGCGGAAGTGCCTGTTTAAGTGTTAATGATTTTTTACGGTACACATCAGGTCTGGACAAAAGTACTTTTAAAAACCGATAAGGGGGGATATTTTTTTTTAAAGCACCAGGCTATATGTGTACAAGGCCTTAGTCAGAGGTTGAGATAAGAGTTTTTTGAAATATCAGTGTGAAAATAAAATAATTTGGGCTATAAATCATGTAAGGTTTTTACAGGTTGCTAGAGGGACAGTATAGAGCCTAAAAAAATAGCATAACATCTCCTCTTTAAATCTTAAGCCCTAATGCTCTTTACATTACAACAAACTGTTTGATAAAGAGTCCAGAAACATTTGTCGTAAGCTCTTTCATCTTGAAATGGGGCCTAACGTGAACAAATATTCAAGGCAAACAAAACCCAAACCATGGTTAGCCTTTTTAGAGCCACAGCTCTTATTTCTGCTTTGATCACTTAAGTGCTTTCTGTAAGATTTATTTAATTTCTTTAAGCGTAACATTAAAATTCACAACAATATTTGCTTCCTGCTGAGTTGATTGCTTGTCTGCCAGGCCTTTTCTGTCATAAACTCAGTGTTCCCATAGTTTGAGTAGGGATCGAGTACAAAGCCCATCTGGAGAGGAGAAAAAAAAACCTCTGCGTCTTACCCTCAAAACCCCACTCTGCCCTGCTAATTCACAGCTGCTAATGGGTTGGGAACACAGCTTGGTTGATGTAAGCAATGTGACAGATATATTGAGGGGGAGAGCTCGACGAGGGCGTGGCTTTGGCTGACAGATGATCAGCCAAATTCCTGATTGGTTGGTGCTCCTTCCTCTCTCCAGGGTTGTGGTATTTTCCCATGCAGTATACTGGAGACAGGCCAGGAGTGGAATATCATTGGTGTGCTGGTGTGAGTGGGGAAGGGGTGTGGGGGTCACCACTGCAGTGCTCGCATACATAGAGCTCTAAAAACAAACAGAGCTTGAAGGCCCACAACAGGGAGTGTTTACTCTCACTGGAATGAGGGATCACTTCCGTCTCAGAGACTCCACAGAGGGGGAGGAGAAGAAACTCAGAGTGTGATGGACGCCAGAGACGGGTTGTGAGGCTTAGATGAAGCAGAATGCATTAAGGTCAAGGGGGTGCATTCTCCGCCGATCTGTATTTAAGTATTCAAACCGATGAGTGACATGACAAGGTTAGAATCACACTCGAGAGAGCTTCTTTAATGGACTGTCAGCACAACAAATTGAGAGCTCACATGCTGAAAGATGTAGATTTACAGGTGAGGGAATGATTTCAGGGCCACAAGTTATATGTGACAGGTAATTTATCTAAGTGTCCAACACCAGACATTTTACAAGGACTGTGCATGGTTATTTATTCATGTGAAGATACAGACGTACCTCTCTGACATACTCCTCCTGCTCCTCCCGAAGGGTCAGCTCAATGAAGATCTGCTGTAGCTTCTCATTGCAGTAGTTGATGATGAACTGCTCAAAGCTGTTGTCCTGTTGCAATGGAAGGAAGAGGGGAAGGAAAAAAGAAGTTAGTTCCAGCTTAGACAATGTGCGCAACCATAGATGCCACAGGGTATGGTCAGTGGTATTTCTTATGCTTTGGGATGCAAAGTGGAGTAGATAATTTCCATATACTTTGTAAAATCTTAGAAATATTAGGCAAAGCAGTAGGGAATCTTTTATCTATGATGTTCTTTACATTAACTTTTGTAGTTTCAATCACTATCCTGCAAAAAGGTCTGTAGAGCCAAATTCCCAGGAAGTTGAGAAACTGCATAAAACAAAGGTGGAAAACAGGATTTGGGTGTTTGACAGTACTTTTCAGCCTATATTCAGTTACTTTTGTAAAACAGTGCAAAGACAACACTCAAAGTATCTGATACTTTTTTATGGAAAGTATGACCTTGTTTTAAATTTGATGGCAGCAACATATTTCAAAGAAGTTAGAAAAGGAATAGTTACATAAGGTTTGAAATCACTTACAAGAAGTTGTGTTTTACATGTTTTTGCACAGTTTGTTTCTATGTATCCACAAATACAGGTTAAAACTGTACCATGCAAGATCTAAAACTGTGGGTGAATTTTCTGGGCCTGAACCAATTGAAGAATGAACTGAGGCCAATTGGGGAAACTGTTCATTGGTCTTACGAATCCATATTCGACATTTATATTTAAAGTCAAGGTAACCACAAAGAGAGACCACCCAATTTGTTGTCAGTGTACAGTTAAATGCTCAACATCTGTGATTGTATTGGGGTGCACAAGCCGTCATGGCAAAGGTAACTTACAAATCTAGAAAGGCACTTTAAATGCTTAACAACATATACAGGTTCTGGAGCGAGTCATGCAGCCTTTATCGAGAAAACCTTATATGCATCAGCAAGAATACACCAAAGAGTCTGCACATCAAAATAGCATGGCTCTGTAGGAGAGGAGTCCAGAGCTGAAATGGTCATTCCGACAACTGTACTGTACTTCATATTGGATTTGGTAAATTATAAAATGGAAAAAAAAGATAGAGTTGATCCCTAACCACAGACCAGCTGAACTCCTGTATGAGGCAAGAATTTAACAACTCCAGACACTGGTCTCTGCTGTTTCTAAATGTTAAGTTACTTGTCGAAAAGTTGATGAAACAGTGGAAACCATTATATTTGAGAGGTGTTGCTGGATCAATTTTTAAACAAGACAATTTTTTTCTTTTCTTTTTTTTGGCTTTGCAAGCCTTATAGCCTTTATGTGTAATTAAAAGTTATGATAACATGATATGTTTTACACAGAATCTCAACTTTTTTTTCAGGGGCTTGATAAAACTATAACCTGCTCGATGATTTCTGTAATTGTCACTGTGACAGCTATATATAAATATGGACATTAACATCACACACCCTTTAATCTTGTTGCTAGTGTACCCTAAAATGATAAACCTTGATAAGAAGTCTCTGTAACCCTGTACCGGTAAACACTGACTAAGTTTCAACCTATCTGAAGCCCCAACCATTTTTATTCCAGTCCTCATTTATCTCAATTATGACTGTGGTCAATTATGACCTTTCAATGGTTACACTGGTTAGTCATGCTTCTTGGCAGAGGGCCACATTGTATGCTGGGTTAGGTCAACAACCATTTGCTAAGGACACAACAGTGGTTAGAGCAGCGTGTTTAGTCTGAGAGCACAAAGTGAAGGACACAGTAAGGTTTCTCAGTGGCCAGGAAACAGAACACATGGCCTCGAGGAGATCAGTTATTAACGTCAAGACTCCATTTCCTTTTGCTGAGAAACCAAAATGTTGTCTCCACTCCTACACACACACACACACACCAACACACACTTAATAGCATGTCTAAATCCACGTGGCAGCAGACTAGAGGCTGAAATATGACAGACTTGAACTTACACCTTGAATACTTCAGCTTTATTACTGTGCTGCTTTATGACAAGGGCTTAATAACACCTTGAGTGAGCTTAAGTCACTGCACTGGACACAAATGGTCTTCTTGCTCAGGGATGTTGATTCATAAAGTCAATTAAATTAATAAAATACATCTTTTGTGTTCACATTTCTACATTTGGTTGCTACACTTGACTATGCAGGATGGAAACCTCAGCTTGTCATGATAAACTGTCATATGTTCTGTTCCGCATGAAACAGGTAGCTAAACTTCTAGTTGACAACCAGATACATCCAAGGGCATCAGCTTCACCTGTGTCAAGGAATAGTTTCACATTTCTTCCTGTTTGCTTATTTGCGTTCAGTCAGAGAATTAGGAACAAAAGTAAAAGTTGGTGGAAGTTGCTAACAAAAGCCTGTTGGCCCGTCTTAGCAAAAAATCTCAAAGCAGGAAAAAACACAAGCCCGTCTCTGTCCAAAGATTCAAAGGAATAGAAGATAGCATCTCTACAGCTCACTAATTTGCATGTCATGTTTTTTGTCAAGCCTTTACAAAAGCATGTAAAGTCAACATGTAGTTCAATGTGCCAGACTACTTTTTAGCTCGATACATTTACTCCCTACCGGTTTCTGGGCTACTTCCAGTGACTAAGACTCCAAAAAGATGCTGACTGCTGCCAAGACTCAGTTGTGTTCTTTTGGAGCACAGCCAGGCTGATGGCTCTCTCTCTCACTTTCAGACTTTATGCTAAACTAAGCTAAAGGCTTTGACGGCCTATTGATCCTTTCATGTAACTCTCCAAACAATAGGGAGTAAACAATATCAAAGGTAGTCAACTATTCCTTTAAACAACTATCTGTTTTCAGTCAGAAATAACAGGTAACACAGCAGCAGAACACTTGGTTGCCAGTGTATTCCAACACTGCTTTAAGGTAAATATGTGAAATAAACCGGCAACAGAGTGTTGAGTTGTCATTCTACGATGCAAAGGCTTCTTTAGCATCGTTTCAGCTGCGTGACTATGCTGCAGACAAAAGGTCCTAAAACATCTTTAAGAACGGGTTAAATTAATTCAGATCACAGCATGCACGCTGGCACAGCACACACTGGTGCAGGTGTTACTTACTCCATCCTGGTGACCAAGACACAACATAACAGTGAGAGGAGAAGAGGACTTGTGAGTGAGTGATGTAAACAAGCAGAAATATGTAAATATGGATATGAAAAAAAGCACATGAACATATTGTGGAGTGGGGTGAAGGGGTTTGGGAGGAAGGCATCAAGGCGAGGCAATTCATCCAAATTTAGTCCATTACTGTACACTCACATTCTGTTTTGCATGTGTTTGCATGCAGTTCCTTAAATTACATGCACTTCTAGGTTTTATTCGTTATCAGCATCATAGCAACACACGAATCATACCTATGCTGTACTTTGAATTTCTGTTGAGGTATCAAAGAATTCTTGTTCGCTGCATAGGATCTTGGAGGTAGTTATAATAATATGTACATTATGTGTAGAGTGTGTTCCTTGTGTAGCGGAAAATTCCTTTATGTTCGAGCCATACTGGGCTGTAAAATGCTGCCTTTAGTTTTTTAAATGCAGTTCCAGAGAAAATAATTCCACCCCTGGGAGCAATAAAGCTGAACAAATCTGATCTGAATGGCATTTAACCAGCCCTTAGTTCTTGTTGATAAGCTCCTCATGGGTACCAAAACATGCACGCTAGCAGCCTGAGGCAAAAGCCTTTTAAATATAACACACAAAAGCATGGGTCACATTCAGTCCTTGTTGTATGACAGAGAAAAAAAAAGGTAAAAGCTTTGATGCACTATTTGTCTTACCTCAAATATCTCAAAGCCATAGATGTCGAGCACACCCATGACTTTGTGGCGAGCTTTGGTCTGTGCCTGCACAGAAACAAAATTGTCAAATTTCAGAAAACACTTAGAATAAGCAGGAAATACAACACATGCATAAGTTATGAGTGACTTTAAAAACTAAGAGAAATAGTATATGGTGTAAAAATGACTTACTTTGATGCTTTCATTGATTCTGGTCACCAACCAGCTAAACAAACGACTGTAAAGATTTTTGGCAAGGGCATCTCTGGCATAGTAAGCCTGCAAATTAACACACAAGCAAATGACGTGACAAAGCAACAGACACTTGATTGTTACTTGATCATTGCAAACCAAAAACCTCAATAAAATAACAGATTGAAACAACCTTTATAAAATTGAAAAAATCTATTGTGAACTCTTTTATTCAAATTTCATCAGATAAAGAAGCCAGCGCTTACACCGTGTTCACATTCTGAATGAACTCGGTAACCTCTAAAACATGACCTATATTTTAATATCCAAGAGAACTACAGCTTATCTATTATAGAGAGGTTTTCATGTAGCCTTGACATGGATGTGAGGCAGCAGCCTGAGGAGCAAGTCAGAGGGAAGAAATGCCACTTAATCTTTCTATGTAGTCAGAGTGCTTGTGTGTGAGTGTGTGCGCATGTGTGCTCTGATGTCGGTTCAGGAAGCACTGATATGTAAGGGTTTAACTGGTGCAGGATAGGTTCTGTAATATTCCTCTGACCTGGGCCACATTCAGGGTGGTGGACACTTTCTCCAGCTTGGCCTCCACTGTGCGGTAGCTGAATGCTCTTTCAAGCACTGACTGTTCGATTCCCAGCAGCTCACACATCTCCTTCAAATCTGCAACGCATAAAAAACCACTGACCATAAGCAATATCTTTTTGGAGGCATCAGGGGAAAGGATGTGATCATCACATCTTTTTTCAAATTGCAGCTAAACAAAAAAGAATAAGGTAACTTCTCATTGGCTTTTGGTGGCTACAGTAAGGGAAAAGGTCATTTAGAAACATCATGTTGTAACTTCTGTAGACAAGTTAAACATGGCTTGAATGAAAAGTAAGTGCAGGGAAGGGGAGAGTGCAAAATATTATTTTTGAAAATGATAATGACACAAGCGATTTTATAAATACCTTTGGGGGGCTGTTAAACAGAAGTGAGATATTCAAATGTAAGCTGTGTGTTGCAATACACAGCAAAAGCAAAATGATTAATGTGGGGGAGAAAAAAAAAAGTTCCCAGCAAGAGTGGCATCAAGATGGATCGTGCCACTGCTATGGAGTTAAATATGCAAATGTTGGACTCCCCTAAAGAGAGCAGCTGCTGTGGTGATAGCACAAACAGTTCTTGTCATACAAATCATAAAATACAAATATGTATTCTGTGACGGTGGGTGCAGGAGAGATTACAGCAGCCAAGAGGGGGCAGTGGCTCACCATCAGGCCAATTCAAGACCAAATTCAAGAACATGAGAACAAAATATTACGATTATATTATCAAATAAAATTGGTATAATATGATGAAAAAATAAACACATCTATGTAAAATAAAACACCCAGGTGGCTTACTTGTCCCTGACTGAGTCACTTTGCTTTGTGTTGGACATCTGTAACAGCTCACCATTTTTGTCCTTAATGCGGCTTTCATCAGTGCCGTTACAGCGAGACTCTGGCTTGAACTCAATGTTGCCAAGCTTCAGGACGGCTGCCACCAGCTCCAGTACAGACTGCACTTCGTCCTCCATGAAGCCCACAATCTGCATGGCGTTCTGGGATGCCAAAGGGAAATTAAATGCTGATCAGCTTGTTGTGAATATCATTATGAAACAGACACAGAGTAACAAAGAGGAACCAAACCATAAATCTTCTGTAAAAAGATGATGTTCCTGTGTAAGGCTGAAACATAGTTATAGCTTTCTGTCAGCTCTGTAACAACAAGTTTGAGAAAGAGCCCTACATACATGCTTAACAAATAACCTTCTTTCAGTCTGACTGACTTCCTCATTTAGAGCACACTGGGAAAACTAAAAATGAGAGAACTGGATTAGTGTGCAAACCAGTAGCATGCAATGCATTATATTTAATTCAAGAGAGCAATCTCTTTATCCTGGTTTTCTATTGTGAAAGGCAAGAACACAGTTGACTCAAACATCTTAAATTGAATCTCAGTGCATACTATGTTTGTTTACATCCTCTACTAAAGCAAAAGTTGACAACCAATGAGGCAAAGCACAAATATCTTGTGTTACAAACGAAAAAGCAATATCTGTATGTTTTCTTTGTGGCTGTGTTATTTTCCATCTTGTTGAAATTTCCCTATATTTAGAGAAGAAGAACCGGTCGTATACTTCAGACCAGGCCATGTGGTTGGACTCATTGTTCAGTGGGAATGTCCTCTTGTGTTTCCTGTGGTGAAATGCAGCTGTGTGGGGAATACTGTGAAAACTTGGTGTGAGAGGTGATGAGAAGCAGGATATAGAAAGCGAGGAAACAAGTCCAGTCGAATGTGACATCACAGACTGCAGAGGCCGTCGCCAACTACAGCATTTTGGAGCAGGACTGATAAACAATAGAGTTCAGAAGATTTAGTCTTGTTTGGATACAATATCCTATAAGTCACAATCAGTGGTAATAACAAGTGGTTCCATTGTATACAGATTTTTCTCTTTAAAAAAAAATCTCAATAGGAAGCAGCTGGGGTTTTCCCCAAAGACATGCTACTGCCACTGTTCTGTTAGAACTTGAACTATTTCTGAACTTTAGTCCCCTTCTGTGCACTGTACGCACACTGAGTACATCAGGTATTAGTTCCCTTTGAAGTTCAGGACAAAGTTCATTTGATTTTGCAACAGGTTGAAGAGTCTAATGTGGAAAGACTTTTACAACCCTAAATTCACAGACTTGTAGTTTTTCACATTAACCAAAATGACAAAAGACCGTCTGTTCGGGATTCAGATTAACTGAATGTGATTTAACTGTCCACACCAACACACCCCTGTCTATGATGTGTGGTTTGTGTCATTCTCATGTGACAATCAATATACAACAAAGGAGATATTTCAAGAAAGTAACAAACCTGATTTTTTTTCTTCTAGCCTCCAGGATTTGATTTTTTTTCAACTAAAAGTAAATATCTCACTCACTCTGACTGTCCTGAAATTGGCAGCATCATCCAGCCCATTGACCGCAGCAGAGTCCAGGCTCAGGTAGTTGTACTTGCTGAAATCCCGATCCAGCTTCAGCTTCTCTGTGACACACAAACCATGTGGTTGCTTTTTAAACTCAATTTGTTTACAGGAGGTTGGCGAATGGAAGTTTATGCCTTATTTACATCAAATGCTCATAACAGATGTGCAGACTCAGAGCTGGGACACGACTGATATGCTGGAAAAAATAAATGCTTATATTATGTAGATTGATACTTCAAGGACTATCAACATCACTTGAGGATGCAAAGGTTATAGATACTAAACATGCTTTGATACACATTTGAATAACATAGCCACTCCTATCTAATTCTACACCTAATTCTTTCATACTGCAGTGAACATTATTTGGTGAGAACAAATGGCTCTCTTAAAAGCCCCTTCTCCAGTAGCAAAGAAATCTATTCCTCTCGTGGGCACATGTGTCAGGTTTCATTA
Organism: Thalassoma bifasciatum; assembly: GCA_008086565.1. Lineage (NCBI taxonomy): Eukaryota > Metazoa > Chordata > Actinopteri > Labriformes > Labridae > Thalassoma > Thalassoma bifasciatum. Next base: position 534,283 of record RPOG01000113.1, on the reverse strand, counting down.
GTGGCTGCATTAGCTACAGCTGGATCAAGCTCCTCTGATATGCGTGCCACAGAGTCAATGACCATTATATTGCTCTCCTGTGTTCAGGACATAAAAACAATGTCCTCTGTCCATAGAAAAGCAAATAGAGGGAATAGGTTTCCATGGCTGGTCTTTGTTCTCCATGCTGTTTGTCAGGCAGGAAGATAGGATCATTAATGCATCAGCCATGTGCTCGTGCAGCTGCAATGGTTCCGGAAAGTAAGTATGTACGGTCTAACATAAGGAATGGCACACTGGTAACGCTGCATGACAGACGAGAGGGGGCAGATTCAAAAACAAGACATTACTGAGTGCTCAAATCAAAACAATATGCCAGGGTTGATTTATTGCTTCCTGTGAGCAGAGAATGGTGCATTCTGGGACTAGAAATTATTGTGAGCAAACTAAAAATAAATGCAGCCGATCACAACCCTAGTTTGTGTTCCAAGCAAAAAAAAAGAGTTTGAATAAAGTGTCTTTTAAAAGCTCAAACTGATATTTTGCTGGACTCCTTTCATTTTTCATTTTACTTGCTTAACTATCTTGTAAAAAAATACCTCCATACAATTAAAGAATAACAAAAACATTTATAATACAGTAAAAAAACAGAAAACAGAACATAATATAAGAAATGAAGTTTGAAAGAATAACAACACACTAACACTAACACTTTTTTGATTGTTATCCACAATTTAAAATGATGTTATTATCACTAAAATGGGTTATTTCTAAACAATATTTTTTGCCCTCTTGACCTGGTCACATAGGACTAGATTGATTTACGGCATGTCAAACTCTTTATGAGACCATGTCAGCCAACTTAGTTCAACAGTGAGAAGTAAAATCTGTTTTTCTCTGCTGAAAATGGCTTTATGTGATAAATGTTTTTAGTAATGGTGGACTGAACAATCAAAAAGAAAAAGGACAAAAGAGCAGGAGAAAGCTAAACAGGGGAGTGATAGAGCACAGGGTAAAGGCTAAAACACTAGCCAAGCTGTTCGTGCTGATGTTCATTCCAACCTACAAGAAGCTTTTTTACTGCAGTCGGCCGTTTAGAGCTTCCCTTTCAGTCCCACTTCCAACATGTTTACTACTTACTGAGTGTGTCATCTGAGGCTCCGGACAAAAGCTGATAAAAGACGTGGAAGTTCCTCTCTCCTCGTGGCTGTTTCACCACACGTGACTTCTCCAGCAAATCTAAAAGAGGAAAGGACGACAAAACACAAGGAAACAATGACACATGAGGACAACAAGTGATTTCCTGACACCCATGTTCAAAGGAGTCGCTTCTGCTATGATTCAGAGATGCCCTTGAGTTGTAACTGGCACTGACCTGCTTTCATAAGAGTAAAGTACATCCAACATCTGCATGGAGCCCCAAGGGGTTGCTGGTTCTTGGGCCCGTATGTATCTAAGCTGCCATGGCGACCAAGCCAATAACAGTAATTATGTGTGTATACACATACTACAGGAAGTGTACAGAGAGGAAACCACGCAAGGATGCTGAACGTCAGCTACTTCTTCTGGGCCGCAGACCAAGTACAACAGTACCTGATTAAAAGGGGAGCCATCATCTGCTCACCGCATTAGGCTGAGTATGATTTAATTAAAGGCCAACTGCAGAGCTCAGCATCTGAGGCAGCTTGAGCTCCTCTTCACTGACAGTCTGGCTGGATAATAGCATTCAATTTGGCTGCTTATACAACAACTTATTTCAGAGACTTTTACATGACACAGAAGAGAGTATTTTGAGGGTGAATTTCCCCTATGAGTTCCATTTTACCTTGGTCACATCTACAGCTAAAAGCAGGGGAAGAGAAAAAGAGCTGCTCATGGCTTTTTTCAGTTTTTAGACATTACAAACTGTGACTCACTCGTCTGTGGGTGCCGAGTGAACAGAAGTGCCACTTTGCTCTGCATCTGTGGATACAGTGCAAACACCCAGCTCGAGAGCTCTACACGGAGACCTGAAGTTGTCAGAGCGAGCTTTGGATCAGGCAAAATGAGAATCTATGGCCCCCACTGGCCACAAATCACATAAGTGATCTGATAAGAGCCGGCACATCAATAATACAGCATCCATGAGTGAGTGGCTGGCAGCAGTAATCCAGAGCTGTGCTCAAAGATGCAAAGAGCTGCTGCCTCCATTTCTTCCTGCTCTTTAAGGATTTTAATATATTTCTTCAAATTTCTTTCTGCTTTCTGAGTCTCCCAATATCCTCATCCTAAGGGGACTGAGGTGACCTTTCACATTGTGTCCCGCCAAACACTCATGTCATCTTATTATTGCTTTTTAGAGCCAAACCTTCTAGTTCTTTTTGCTGCAAATCATCTCGAACAGCATTTATTGCATGTTCTGTTCTCTTTTAGATAAACAAACACACATTAAAGCAGCAATAAGGGCGCAATATCCTGTTATATTGGAGGCAAGGATTTGGCTGATTTGCGGCCAAAAAAAGAATAAAAAAAAGGCTGTAAGATTAACCTCAGTTTCAAAAAGCATGGAAGGCTGGAAGGATGTATATATCGGGTTATATAATAAACTGAGAGGTGAAGAGAAATCAATCCCGGCTTGCCCTGTAAGAGCATCCTCATCCATCTGTCTAGCCAGCCAGCCAGCCAGCTCTGTCTGAGGCAGTCACATGTCAGCGGGTCTGCCTCACAGACAGACCGTTGTGTTGGACTGACTGAGGCCAGCAGACAGAGGTTCATCTGTGTCTCAACCATCAGCTCCTCTCTTTGTTTCTATGACCTCTGTCGGGGGAGTCAGTGCAGACAAAACAATGTGAACAAAGTCAAGATAAAGCCAGGACTGATAAATCAAAAAGTGAGGAGAGAGAGACAGTGGATGCAAGGAGGGGATTTTACAGTCTCCAGATAAAATCTGTCTTAACAGAGCACAGATGACACATGCAACTTCACTGCAGCACTACAGTGTTTGAAAAGCCTCATAAACTGAGAGTGAAACTATAACATTCAGAATTAATCTGTTCTGGGGTGGAGAGGGAATAATTTCTTATCTAGGTACAGTGCTAATTACATCACTCAGCCAATACATCACGACTACTTGCTTTATATTTAATACCATCTCCATCAAAACAGCTGAGGTGTGCTATTATGTCTGGCAAAGGATGGGTATTGATAAGATTTTACTGATGCCAATGCCATAATCAATTCCACTGATCATTTTGATTCTTACTCGATTCCCTTATCAATTCCTCCTGAGGATTTTCTATGTACACAATGTAGTTTTACGGGTTCAATGTGTCCAAACCAAGGCATTGAGTCTAGTAATAAATAAATATTGAATTGCTCACCCGATTTGGATATCTATGAATGTAAATTAAAAAGAAAATAAGTGAAAAATGAACGCCGTGTGACCTTGACGTAAGGTTTGGCCACTTTGACAAAGTGTAAATCAATAAGGGAACTGCTAAGTGGAAAAGCTAAGTCACTTAACTAAGTCAAAAGTTAAGTCAATTGATTGAACAACTTCTTGTAGATTCTTAACAGGAACTGGTAACTGATACCCATCCCTATGTTTGGCACTGGGATAGCAGGTCTAATGTGTTTTAGAAGTTGTAAGGTTTGGCTGTCACAGTCAGGATTTTGGTTGAATGACACATCCCATAGATGCTTGATTCTGTGAGTTGCATTCTCAAACATAAACTGTGATAGACTGAGTGTCCTGACACCTTTCTATTGGAATCAACATTCACTTTTACAGCAGTTTGAGCTCTGTTGACTCTTCACATGGGCTGGTTTTCACTCCCCTTGAGCATCACATAGCTTTTGGAGCCCATGACCCTGTCACTGCAGTTGTGGAGATGCACTGACCTAGTCATCTTGCGATCACAGTTTGGTCCTTGACTAGTATCTCACACCCCTACGTTTGCCCATTTGTACTGCTCTAACACACTAACTTAAAAGAGAAAATGTTTACCTGCTGCATGCATATTCATTCACTGACACATACACTGTCAATAGATAATCAAAGTCACGCTCTTCATCTTTTAGTGGTCACAGTGTTCTGGGTGATTGGTGTACATTCACATCTTTACACTCACAGTTGCTGATGACTCCACCCAGAGGATCTCCTTTGAAGTCAAACTCTATGTCCATGTACTTCCCCTGTGAATCCAAGCAGAACAGTTAGAAATGGACTTAAAAAACCCATAAAAGATTACTGTGACTTGAATCTAACCCCAGCTCACGGGTTCAGTTGAGTTCACAGTGAAGATGTCTGCACTAACTCACTGAAGTTACTGTACAGCACCAGCGGCTAATCATAAACTGCTACGAAATAACTGGAAATGGGAAACTAAAACAAACCATTTGAGGCCCCACTCTTTCCTTCTCTCTGAATCTTGGATGCTAGAACAGAGAGTCCTGTGTGTTTAATTTTTTTCCCTCTCTAGTGTATTAATAGCAGACTCCTACTCCAAAACAGCTGAGCTGTGTTGGTGAGTGGGCTCCAGCTAAACTCAAATACACTCAAAGAAGTGGAGTGATGGCAGGATTCATAAGCCCCTGTTAAAATGATGGAGCTCTAGTGAGGAGCTGGAAGGCCCAGGGTGCATATCAGGTATTTGGAGGTTACCTACAGTATAAATAGTCAAAGCCTTTACAATCCTCCTGTTACAACTGTAAGTCTATTACTGTAATATATCATGTATTTGGGTGAACCGGTGAAGCAAGATGATTAAATATAATGGGAAAGGAGAAATAAAAAATTGGGAAAGCACACTGGCAGTTTGTCTCCTGCTGCTACTGGCACGTTCAACCAGTTTCCATTAAAACTGTTTAATATTAGGGCAAAAAAATCCCTTTAGTCCCACAGCTGCAGACAGTTTATTGTGACTTTTTAAAGTTCTGGAAATTTCTTCAGCTGAACTGGCTCACTGATTGACAAAGTTGTGGCTAAATGAGCATTCATGGCAGAAAAATGTACATGAACAAAGGTAGTAGTGTGATGTAATATCATGCAATGAGGGTGGAAACTGAAGCAGCCTGCTATAGCAACAGATCTCCATGAAAGTACTGTGCTCGAAACTGCTTGAGTGCCCTCTTGGGAAACAAAACAGCAAAACACACCCTTCTCCCTTTACACAGCCACTGTCTGGGCGTTTGCTTTTTTTCTTTGGATTTGTACGTCTGTACAAAGAGCCACGGAGACACTGAATCATTCTTATGATGCTATCTCTGTCGATCGAAGAGATTAGCACCAGACGTTGTTGGCTCTCTCGTTCTTACCACGCTAGGCTGCACAGGTAATCATGGGAACACGCTGTCTAAAGCTACACTAATAAAAAATGTGCTACAATTGAAGGCCTAAAAGATAAATAGAATTCAAGATATACGCAACTTTTCAAGACATTTCTTTCTCTTTGGGGAAAGAAATGCAAAATACTCTGAGTGCTCTGTGCACCTGTAAGAGGCCACACTCTGCAGTTGATGGACAGTAGTGCATGGGGTATAATGTGAGCGGGCTGAAGGTACATTTACAGTTCTATTGTGTCCAGCCATAATACAGGGGGAGGATGTTGTTCCCTGTATCTTTTCATTTTCATACTCTGAGTGCATCACTTGTTAAAGTCATGTCAAGTGGAAAAATTGGCCTTTTAGTGACTTAAAGCCAAAAGTGGTGCTTAAGACTGGACAGAACGACTGTTGTTAGAAATGATTTTGTACACCTCACACAAGAAGTAAGGAAAATGACATTGATATTTTAGGTTGTAATCAAAGTTAGATTTATAAAGAGACGGACATTCACATACCTGTGAATAAGACAATGTGTTCAGACATTCCAAAAATTTTATGAAGGACAAAAAAGGATGTAATTAATACTTAAGGGTCCATCTTGAAGACATGAGAAAACACTGATGAGAGCGGAAAATTATGCACAGCTTCAAAAGGCTCTGAACGTAAGCTTGCAAGCTATGCATACTATCTAGCAACAAATATGTCCTTAATGTGCTTGACACCATTTATTGAACAAAACTAGCTGTGCGTCAGCTCAGAAGAGGATACTTACAAATCTGGAAGAGTTGTCATTCCTCACTGTTTTGGCATTTCCGAAGGCTGTAAGGAAACAATGCATAATTTAAGAAGATTAATTTGGTGTAAAGTTAAAGTCTATGTATCAAAACTTGTCTAAGAAATATTTCAAAACCTGCAAAACAATCCTTGACATTCTGTCTCAATCCTAGCTAGCTGTCAATCATAAAGGGGCTGGATGTCAAAGCCATTTGTACTGATGAAGGCCTATAATTCTGCATGGATTAGGCAGAGCACCAAAGCTTTCCAGGCTTAGGGAGGACTGAACCTTGCTGTCACAACACATTGGAATCAAAGGTTTTCAATATCTGCCAGTAGTTTTTATAACAAATAACAGCAAACAGTATGCTGCAAAGAATCAGCCACCAAAAATTTTAGTGCGTGACAACTCTAATGCATTACGGGCTATGTGCTGTGTGCATGGATTTGAGAATGCCAGTTTCCAATTCAAAGCCCACTCATTTCCCTTCTAACCATATTCCGACATTAAAAAGCTATTAATATGTCATGCATCAAAGTGCTGCCAGCACAACTGCTTAATTGCTGATAACAGTTGATTAGTGTTTAATTCTAGCGTTGAGAAAAGAGAGGGAACCAGAGCAAGACATGAAAAGGCATGGAGGGTGACAAAGAATTGAACCAATAAAGATTATAACAGAGTAAAGCTGAGAGTCGCAGAGAGCAAGCAACATAAGTAGCATGATAACTGCACCCCTCGCCCTTCTTTTAACTGTAGGGCATTTAGATTGGCAGCAGTTAAACTCTTGCAGATGTGCAGGGTTTCTGCAGCAGCTCAACCTGGGCATACAGCTTCATCATTCATGGGCATTTCCTGTCTGCTGCCCCCAATTAAAATACAGCTGTTCTTGTGCCAACACTGTAGGAATGAGACAGTATGTGTGTGATACACAGCAAGGGGAGTTAAGGAAATACAACGATGTTGCATGGGAATTGTAGGACTTAAAAACTTATTGACCTGATCAGTCTGCCTGTTCGTAGCAGTAAAATTTTATATTTATTGCCGTAATGGTTTTTCAGAATCTGTGTTAGTGTGCTAGATCTGAAAGTCATTTTGTGTTAGGAAGCAAACAACTGGGAGTTGTTTGTCTTAAAGCATTTCAATTCAATGCAAAAACAGAGTATCTTAAAAGTTGAACTCTAAAACTCTGGGTGGGAGGTGACCAAGAAATATCCATATATTAGCATATTAAGCTAATTTTCTCATCAGTAGTTCCTTCAAATATGTGTTAACGCGTCGACAGCAGTGTCCCTTTGCAATATCCAGATGTGAACTTGAGATAATCTGCCCCCAAAATTAAGACACAGCGTGAGTGTGAACAGTGATCACTTACCCTCCAGCACGGGATTGGACTGCAGCAGCTGTTCCTTGACCTTATTCACCTCCTGGCCCTTCCCACACACCGCTGCCACATATGACATCACCAGCTTACTGGCCTCTGGAGCACACATGCAGACACATAGATAAATATTCAGGTCACAGCCTTTGCTAGACATGACTGAAGAGTGAAGTGTGCTGTGCCTACACTGTGATATTTCCCATAAAAGTCTCAGTTACCTCATCTCCCCTGACACACATCAGAGAAGGGTGGGGATCGTTCATTAGTCTGGAGTACAAGGCAGAGGAAGGGGCTTCATAATGGAGACCCATTTTGTTTAGTTAGAGTCCATTTTGCATCAAGTTCTCATCATTTCAATTACAGCCTTCACTCAGAACCACAAGTGTGTATTGAAGAACGTGACTTTATCTGGCTTGACGGGAATCATCCTGTTCATCCACTTTTCATGTTCAAGCTGAAATGTGATGAGAGGGAAACGTGTTCCTGAAATAATTTTCTGGTTGAGAATTGGGACACGAGCTCAAAAGGCATCATGTGCCATCTCAAACAAGTGACATGCCGTGTAAGATGAGTGCTGGCATCAGGATAGTCTCTTCAGTCCAGTGAGATGACAGTGACCCAGAACTGATGTTGTTTGTGTGATGTGCCAAGGAGGGATAGAAAAGAGCAAGACAGGAGTTGCTGGTACTGACTGCTGATGAGCTGGGCACACAAACATCTCCAGACATGCTCATACATTCTGCAAAGGTAGAAGGTGTATGCACTGCTTAATTTCCACATTTTTATCTCTCTGGGTAGCAAAACAAAGTCTTTCAAGCTCAGATAGAGCTATGTTATGTCTGTGCACTGCGCTGGCATCCGATGATAATGTTTGTCAGCTTCTGGCTTCTTTAGAAATCACAGAAAGACAGAGCGCAAGAAAAGCTCCAGCTAGACATAAATGTCAATGACCCGCATCGATGGGGCATATTTTTGATGGCCTTATTCCACTCCACAGTTTCCAGGGCAATAAGATTACAGAAATCCAAATTTATCTCTCAGACAAGGCTGAATAGATTCTTGGTGTCTGGTCTTAGACGTCAGCTGAAGGTTGAGAAGGGCTGAACTAAAGCCAGCAAATCATGCAAAACATGACGGGACAAACTTTCCTGTGCTTTCCATTGCTTTGTTATACTTTTTTTTTCATTCAGTTGTTATGCTAAACAACTGGCAATATCATAGAGTGGTGACAGTGTATTTATTCTTTTGAGTACTAATGGGATTTTCCAGTCCCCAGTGTATCCTATAATAGTACAAGGGGAGATATGTAAAAACCTAGGTCACAGCCGCACATCATTGTGGCTTCAGCTAAGCTAACAACAACAACAATATTTAAAAATGCCATAGAGGCAGACAATATAGTACCTTGAGATAAGAAGTAAAAAATTTTGATCAGGTTTTCAAATATGGACATGAAACGAGAGCAGCTCAACACAAAGAGAAAGTAGGACAAAATATCAGTACACTAATATATCACTATCCTGACCTGTCATCCTGATCAATACATCAGGGTTAAATGGCAGCATCCTAACCAGATAAGGACGGTGCTCTCCTGCCAATTTAGCTGACACTATTGCTACTAAATGATCCCGCTGGGGTGCTTATGGCAAAAATGAAGGCAACATGAACATCAGTTAACTGGACAAAGAAAAAGTTGACAGCTGCTCTAAGGAGGAGACAAGGAGAGAGGGATGCACTAGGGATGGCTGATACTGGGAATTTTGGTATCGATCCGACACCAAGTAAATACAGGGCTAGTATCAATGATACCAATCCTTTTTACTTGAATGTCATGATAATTGAAAAGTTTCATGATTTTCACTGTAGTAAGTTGATAAAAATTATTTTTGTCAGCCAACAAAAGATAATGTAACACTATGAAATACTGAGATAACAATCTCATATCTCCCTTATTTTAAGTGTATATATTTTTGAGTTCTAGAAAAACTAGTAAGAAGTTTTTCAACTGGCCGAATAGATGATCATAGTTTAATCAGTCTGCTGACATTGCCTCTCTGATCATCAATTACACTGTGAAACACATGACTTCATGCTGGAGATGACCTGGACACTTGTGAATCTTTTGGCTGAAAAGCCTCTTCAGAGTTCTCTTAAGGGAGAGCTGCTTTAATGTTTATTTAAATCGGTGAGGTTACCACAGTGGCAAATGACATTCTCTCTCACATCACATGTGGGAGTGTCCTTTTATACTGCAGTGAATGAAGTCTTCAGTCAGACTTGCACTCTTAGATACAGTAATGCTCTGCTCCCAAATAATAATCTGGGTGTGTTGTTATATACATTGTTTACACAAACTGGCAATTTGCCTTGAAGTTTTGGCCTCAGTCTAAAAATCCTCACTTTGTAATATAAATGGCAGCACTCCTACACTTTAAACACCATTGAGTACTGTGATAGTCCCGGTCTTTGATTAAAGCCACATGGTCAGATATAAATGGAACTGAACTGGACACTGATCACAGTGCACCCACACACTCGAAAGACAGAATGTGGTTTCCTGAGCCTGTAGCTCACTGTAAAGATCTAAACCTTCACAGGACTGGGTAGTGACAATAACTAGGCTATAAACTTTGTTGCGTACCTGTAAAAAAATATCCAGTGCCAAGTTATTGAAGCTGTAATGCAGCAAGTAACTGGAATCTGTCATATCTAGGGTTTAGATTTACAGCTCTGAGCATGAATGGATGTCTCTGGGTTTTTTTTAATGCGGGAAGATGTTTTATTGGTAGATTGGATCTAATTTCCCACATTTTATGTTCTGCAAACTCAATACGGCTTTTACCTGCAAGACAGAACTACCAACAGAGACCAGGAAATTCCATTCCAGGACCTCTTTTTGAAAAGTATGTGAAACTGCTCCAGAACATGGCCACATGATAATAAAAAACAACAGAAATAAAGGAGCAGTGACATAACTCCAGCTGCCTCTAGCAGCAGCAGGCTACTTTTAATATTTCTTGATCAAAGCACAGTTGGGCCTTGTTATTGAGTCCTCTGGAGAGGACTCAGTGGATGTGGGCAGCAACCAGGCGTTACGATCACATTTCATGTACCAACATGATATTCTCAAAGAACTGGCATTGAGCCGCCTTTTAAATGGCAGATTTGATCTGAATCTGCACTGTGGCTCTTTTTCCAAAACAACCCTTATCTGACAGCAGTCTTCTAAATACATTTTGACTACACTTTAAACCAGCTTTTGTTCAGGACTACAAAAGGAAGACCAAACCAGAAAAAAAGTTTTGATGGTACATTTTTTAGCCTAGGGGATAGAGTTGAAGAAATACTCATTTGAAGAGTCATTTTCTGCCTTAAGATGAAAGAAGACGACTTCTTTTTATTGTTTGGGTGAGCTTGTTCAGGCTCAAAAGTGTCAGTCATATTTAGGAATATTTACACATCTAAAACAGAAGGTATAAAGGGGTGAAGTTTTGTGCCACATACCAGTTTTCCCAGCTCCACTCTCCCCTGTGATGAGGATACACTGGTCCTTATCCTGGTCCCTCAGTGAACGGTACGCCTCATCTGCCAAAGCGTAGCTGGAGAACAAAGAGAATCAAGTCATAAGCCTCTGTTTTACAATTACATGCCCAAGTTCACATAATGTCTGCATTTCCCAAAATATGATTGTTTTTTTTCAGGTTCTGATACTACACTAGACCACATGGCAGTCTCATCAGTAGCATATGGTTTAAAGGGAAATGAGGTCCCATCTGTAGAACAGCCACACTTGTTTTATATAGATACAGAGGCTGCTTCACATTTGGGATTTGGCAGGAATAGTTAGAAGAACAATGATTCTAAACTCCTCTATCAAAAAGTAACTACTTTACTAACCCTATTTGCACCAGTCACTAACACTAGATGATAATAGGATACACACTGGCCCCAATGCAAACGTGAAGTCATTGTAAAGACTGGTGATTTTTTAGCTTGCTAATGGAACAAATGGACACTGAATCTGCCAAAGAGTTTAAACTTAAGATCAGCTGTTGAAAGTAAAGCTCACTCAGTAGTTATACTCCTGAGCAACTGAGCCTCTGGCCATCAGCATAGTTGGTAACAAGCATATTTCTCCAATCTAAGTATAGGGACACTCAAAATTTTTTAACCACTTGAAAAAGTTTTGCATTTTTATCGAATACTCATTTTAAGCAGTCTCAATTAAATGGTTCTCTTTATATTTGATGCCACTGCCACCATTCATGTGAAAAAAAGAATATTTTAATTGCTTATGCCAGACTAATGCCTGAAACTCGTGAGTACTAGGCCACTAGGAAAACCCCAATCCCTCTGGGCAGGTTCCTGTTATATTTCAGAAGAACACAATTAGTGGCTCAGAATGTAAAATTACCCTTGGTGGATTAGTGAAGTATGAAAGGGGAGAGCCTATTATCAAATGAAGTCTATTGTCTGACATTCAAGGACGGTGATACAATGGGAAAACGGGACTATTATTGCAGTCTCACCCCCACTTGCTTCCATAACAATGTAGTGGTTGTTCACTTCATGTAGACAGTCCCTGCTGATGGTTTGAGAGGAGGGTGTGGATGGTGTGAGAACCATATCACAATGACAACTTTTTATCTTGGGTGGCAGAGTGGTGTTTAATTTCACTGTGATACACCCACTAAGAAGAAATACAGAAGGGTGAGGCTGCTACAATATTTTTTACAGCTTCCATTTGGCAAGCTTGTACAATGCTGCAAGAACTACTGGTGAGTTCCAACTTTCTCTTCCAGCAGAACACGAGACTGCAAATTAGGTTTCTTTGTCCCCCCTTCCTGACATACTTTGGCACTCATTACTCAGGAATTTCTTCCAAAGCCACATCTGGTAATCGCTGTGACTGTGCCTTACAGCATTCTAAAAAATGTCTCCACCATTGAGGAGGTGATGTGTTGGTTTAGACAGGTTAAATTGATTTTGGAAGACTGTATCATTTTGGAATACGATGCATAACTTATCAGGCTTAACAAGGAGTCTGTCTGTGCAGGTAGAGCATCACAGGGGGCAGAAGATAACATTGCAATGGAGGAAAAAAACATGATGAAATGTCTGTCAAATTCTTGATGGAAACATCCTGGAGCAGGGGAACAATTCCTTGCTCCCAAGTCAGCATGAGCCTCTAAAACATCTAAGGTTTTTTAAACACAAGCTAAGATCAACATATTAAGTCTAATGTTTCTCATCAAGTACAGGGTAAATATAGCTTGAGTTCATTTTGGAGGAATGCATCAAATATGTCCTCCCCAGTGTCTAATTTGGTCCTTGCCTGGAGGCTTGGGGCTCTCCAAGTCTTCCAGGTCTGAGTGAAATCATTAATCGAGCATTTTTATGCACCAAGAGTCTTAAATGCAGAAAGGAATGTCTGACATTCACAGATGCTGACAGGTAGATTCTTACGGTACAACCAATGGGCTTTGAAGCTGGGCCTAAAATGGGCTATTGAATTCAGTGGTTGCATTAACCTGCAGAGGCAACGCTGTCAGACTCGAGCACACAGGAGTTCAAAATGTATCTAGGGAAAAAAAAAAAAAAAACTGGTCGGATGGAGATTTAATTGATATCTACTGGACATTCAGGTTGAACTTTAGTCTTTAAAATGGAAAGCAATGCAGCTTCATTCGACATTTTGTTCAGTGTATTGCACAAATGAAAAAAAAAGATCTAACATCTGAAAATCCTTAAATGCAATTTATCTCCAGCAGTAAATGCTTAAGTAAATTTGCTGCAATTAGAATGCAAACTTGAAGCATATAATCACACGCTGAACTGACGCTGACCCCACATCTGAAAAGTAGCTGGATGTTCAGAGGAGGGGGGCAGAGATGGACAGCCAGATGAATGCATTCCAGGCCACAATGCTAAGTTAAATTTCAGGCTGCAGCTAATGGGGCTTAGGGTTCTGCACCATCACACGTGGTTTTGAACCAGGGCCCATGTAGTCCCCAAAAATCAGTCCTCTCTCATAAGTCCCAAGTGCTTGCCCCCCACTGAAGGACCTCTAGAAAAATACCTAAGATGATGTCTAGACCCACTTGCTGTAGAGTTTTTGTTGCCTTCATCTGCTCTCATTCCAAAATGATGTGCATGAATATCACAAAAGTCAGTCTCTAGAAACCCAATAGTTAACTTATTTTTCAAAAACCCCTGTGGGATTTATATTATAACTACTAATCTAGTTTTGCAAGTAAAGAAGACTACACTGTTTTGGAAAAATGAGAATACAGTATTAAAGCATGTAACTCTATAAAACTGCTTACTTCAACCAACAGATCTAGAACCTCAGAATTTTTTTCTAGTGCATCTATTTTATAACTTGTGTAAATATTGGATTTAATAATAGACTTGCATGACTTAAGACAGATGACTTGAAAAGACTTGACTTCTTTAGTTCAAATATTTCTATTATTATTTTTTATTTTAAGTTAGGTTACGTTACAAATTGCATTTCATCTTGAGACTTGATCGTGATTTTACAGCACAACGCACACGGCAGCTACGCAGACCAACAGCAGTCAACTCAGGAGCAGCTGTCATGGATACAGCAAGTCCAAGAATAGCTGGATTTGGGTTCAAGGGTTATGTTGTCAATGATGTTATGAAGAAAAGTTTGTGAGACGACCACAACATCCAACTCCACTTGTGAGAACAAAACCTGCAAAGAAAGGCAAGATACGAAACTCTTTTAACTCGCTATTATGACTATTAGCTAAGGATAAAGCTAAAATTTTCTAATACTAACGCAGCTTAAACAAGCTACCTAATGCGTATGTCTTCTTAATAAATGTGCAGTAACAGACAAGAATTTTGTATGACGTGACTTGTGACTTGCTAGACTTGAGCTATTATCTGACTTGCCTTGCTTGAGACTTAAAGGTTGTGACTTATTCCCACCTTTGCATCCTAGACTATTATACATGAGAGAAAACTAGCTTATCATCTGATGGTAGGGCGCTGCTCCACACATCCCAAGTTCTTAGTTGGTTGCGAGGGGTGAGTGTATGTTTCAAATTAATTGTTTCAAATTTACGGGAACTTTTAAAGTTTGATTTCTGGGTCCTGTCAAAATGGGATTAAATAACTGTTTTTCAGCATTAAATACGACCCCATCAGGACTCATCACAGCCCAATCTTTTCCCTTCACTGAACACCACATTTGCATGGACGAGACTTCCCACAGGACATTACGTCACGGCTGAAAAGTGCAGCACAACGCAGCAGATGTCTGCTTTGTGAAAACAGTGTGGACCTGATCCTGGCAATGAGCAAACCACCGCACAATTATCCTTGCCCTATAGGAGGCCAATGGAAGGGGTGGTGGGTCAACAGGGGGGTGCAACAGAGGAGGGCTGACGGGGATGTGTAGTATAGGGGAGGGAGGTCACTCGACAGACAATAATAACATACCCTGATAGATACACACACACACACAGACCAAGACCCATGAATATGAATGACCACCACATCAGAATATGAATAGAAGTTGGGAGACATGAGGGGCCACACCCCAAAATTGAACAAGTGCAGATGATTCATACGTTCAATCCAAAGACAGAATTCAAACCAACTTCATCCAAGAAATCTGTATTCTCATTCCCACATACATAAGTAAGAATAACAAGGCAGAATTAGAAAGTAAGTGTACCCCTGTGGCTACACCATCGTGCTATCATTAGGAACATGAAAGCAGTGTGAACAGCAACTGTACTGCAAGTAAAAACGATGATGGAGCACCAAGGTCACCATCAAAGGAGGGAGGAAGCTGTGAGTAAGGCACGGGGATCCTGAAGGCCTCCCTGATCAGTGTGCAGAGCTGGGTGTGTGGGGGGGGATTAGGCTGGGATAAGGTCTTGGACCATGAGTGCTGCTTGGCACCTCCCCTTCACATCTGCCTGCAGGCTGTAATTTGGCCGTGCACGTGGCAGCGGTGAACACAAAGCCACACTGGCATGAGGTAAGCAGAAGAAAATAGTCTAGTCAGTTCTTTTTACTAACAACCTCTGGTAACTGGGGCACAGGAGGAGATGATAGGCCTGCAGTATGTGACCTGAATCTTAAAAGGGTGGAGAGTGCTTTGAGGGAGTGAGCACACTTTAAAGTTGTGATTTGTAGATGCTAATGAAGCTGTAATGTATGGGCTAGAGAGCAGCCCACCCAGCTACTGAAGGATGACAGGATCCTCAGAGACGGTTAGCAATGTCTTGATATAGACGAGATGCACATTTACATTCTCCTCTTTTTCAAGAGAAACTTTCAGTGGGCTGCCTTGATTCTAAATCGGGCAAAGTCTCTATTTCTTGTTTGGATGAATGTGAGGGCTTAAGGGTCAGGCAGCCTGTGATCTCAGTGTGATCTGGCTCCTCCAGAGGCCACAGGAAATCCGCCTGGCTCTGATGGAGCAGCCAAGGAAGCGACTCTTTCCTGATGCTTTATGACCAGGTGGATGAGTGGGTAGCTGTTGCAAAAAACCCACACACTAATCCAGTACACTGGCCTGCATACAGAGTGTTTGCAAGCCTGTGAGTGTGGGTGGCTTAGAGAGGAGATACATGCACAAGGACCAAAGGTCTTGGTTCTGACAGATGTGGCCCATCTGTGTGATGATTATGGAAATGTGCTAACCTAAAACAGGTGGTGAAGAGAAGACCAGCACATGGGGGGTGAAAAAAAAAATTCAAGCAATTATCTGACAGGATTATTATAACGGCAGCATAGTCAATGTGCACCTTACATGTAGCATTAAAGACTACCTCTATCCAACTCTGTAACTAAACTAAATTAAAAGCTCAGTGTGAAGAACAGCTTGCACACATCTCTAATTTATCCAGCACAGACTAGATGTTGCCAAAGACAGACCTCTGTTTAATTACTCATTGATACACCCCCGTTCCTACATCAAACTTCCAGGGGGTCCAGGGCTCTAATTTACTTTACTGCGCAGCAATTTGGTGTTCCACAGCAGGGGAAAACACAGGCCCAGGTTGTTTGTCTGATCCTTGGAATAGCAGGAAATGAGCCTGCTGAGTAAGGTAGCAAAACATCCTCAAAGCAACACTCAACAAAGACTTTTTGAGCTCTTTGCAGCACTTTTGTCTGAATCTGCATGCTGCTTATGGAGAGGGATAAAAAGTATTTAATTTATTCCAAATGATAAGGTGTTTGAAGAGTTTAGGAAACTGAGTCATGAGATGAATGATGGAATGATTAATGATGATGACCTCGTGCCTTTGGCTGGAAAACATTAAAACCCACTCTTATTAAAAGAAAAAAAAAAAAAAGTTCAGCCACGTTCATACAGACAGGCTAATGGAAAGACAGAGGCGAGATGCCTTTTTATAGGCTCAAAAGCCTCAGTTCCTTCAGGATCGAGAATGTCCTTCTTTCACCCTGCTCACTATTTAACAACTGCCAAGTGTTTCAGTGTTTCTGGTCACTTCAGCCTTTTGAAGACCCACCAAAATACTTGAATACTGTAGTTCTGGCACATGTTTGACCTGATTTCTAAAATTAGAAAGGAACATCGTAAACGTAGAGCCTTGAAAGCACAAGAGCCTACCCTGCGCACTTACCAAGGCTGCAAAGAAGTAAACTGTTATACTCAATTTAGGACAAGATCACTTGGCATATCTTCAAAGAAGGCCTCAGGGTGACCATGTGAGCCACTCAGCCCATTCAGACAACACACAGTCATTGTGGGTCTGACCCACAGTGTAATGTCGGTCCCACATCTGCACAGAAGTGGTGGTTGACACTCAATCCTGCCCCACACCAGGAAATGAGGAGGCCACAGGCTGAGGAGTTTTGTGTAAAGGAATAAAGTTGTCATAAAGTTAGTTTACTCAAAACTAAACAATCTGAAAGAAATAGTTTCTCTCCTTCGTTTCTTGGTTCATTTCATGTAAACGAGACTGAACAACCTTAACTTACAAAGTTCCCTGCAACTCAGATAAAAGAAAGCTGATCCCTTTGCCTTCTGGTTTAAATAATAGCACAGCAAAGCACAATACAAGATATTGTAAGGATGAGAGATAACAGATAAGCCTCAACAATAAAATGGACACATCATCGTCATCATGAAACAGTAATCTTTGGGGAAATGGAGGAGCAGATAGAGATCAAACACACTGTAAGGACATACCGTATTTGCTCAATCTATAGAAACTGAGGGGTATAATAGCCTATTCAGCGCAGGTTCACCTGAGTAGCTTAAATCGTACATGATCAGTGTTTAATCTCAGGTGCGAGGTTTTGTGTTTATGTGCTCTAATTGTGAAACACATTAAATCAATGTTGCTGGATTGCACTTCTTCTTGAACACACAATTCAACAAGTTAAAAAGAGACCAGAAAACATCACAGACATCTTCAAGGATTACTCAAAGGCCTCCGTTGGGGATGCATGTGCTGGAGGAGGTAGTTATTACCATGTCCTTGCTTTCTGGTAAATGACTGAACCAACACAGACGGAACCTTGATGAGTTTGAGGGACTTTTATGCAATGGTGTTGCTAGGTATGAAAAATAGAATTGCACTGTACTGTGTCTTGCTTTGAAAAGTGTGTGCTTACATCAACGTAGGTGGGAAAAGAAAAAAAAAAAAACATTTTCCCCTGATCATACTTGCTGCAGTCAGTTGGGTTTAAGTCCCAGATACTACACAAAAAAAAGCAAAAATAAAAAAGAAAGACACAAAAAATGCAGCTTTGAATACTGAAAACAGTGGTTCAGTACAAAATTGGGGACTGCCATCCTCAATAACTTTCTGGTTTAGAAAAACTATCACTTCGTTTCGTAAGTTCAATAAAACTCATCTAAGGCCTGGAAAAAAGACGCATATCTACAACAAGTAAGTACACCTCAGCTAATACACCAAAATACTTTAAAGTTGTTTCATGATGGCACAGATGTAAGCATTCAATATGACAGAAAGCTGACACACACGGATGATCCACATCTTATCCATTTGCCACCCTCCTGGTGCACCTGTTGCGTGTTGTTATGCAAGCTGTGTAAACAGATAGAAGCTTCCTACTCATTGTTCTGTCTATGAAAAGAGAAAGTTTACCATGGATTTCAGACAGACAGAGACAAAAGAAGTTCAATAAAATGAAATGTGGAAGAATTAATGAATAACCGTGTCGGTAATATTTAATTTGAAAAATACTTTTAACTTCTTGCAGGTGGATGAATTATCTCTGAGAACAAAATAATTCATAACCCTCTCTGTTAATGATTGTCTCAGAGACTGCCAGTTACAAAACTGAGCCTGGATCCCACAGAATGGAAAGTTTCAAGTTCAAATATAAAATTCAAAACCTATACCTGGGCTTTGTCATCAGCCAATACGAATTCGATATCAGTATTTTAACATTCTGTATTCCTTGATATCAGTATAAGACTGAGAATTATGTTTTGGCAGCAGATGTCTTGCTTTTCTAAATGTATAAACCAAAATGAAATAAAACTAAATTCAAACTGGCTGTATTATTATTATTATTATTTTATGGGATGTGTGGTGAGTAAATCTCCAGCACTAACAGGATTTACACTTAAACTGTGAATATCAATAATACATGAGTGAGAAATTGAACATGCACATACTGCAAGTTTCTGTCAAAGTTTTTAATGAAACAAGGGTGAAGTGTCTCCAAATAGTTATCTTCCTTCATCAACAAATGCACTGACCTCGGCCTGTAGATCTGCTCGGTGGATTGGCTCTTTGTCACTGATATGAAATCTTACTTTTTGTCTTTATCAGACCAATATCAATATCAGGATTAGTGTATCTAAGGCTGGGAGACTATGTGATGGTGATTTGTGGTAGGAGCAATACAACCTGATGGAATAAAATGAAACACAGTGAGCTACAATAATGTCACTACAACATTATGACATGTGTTTCTAACAGCACTGTAGCTTTAAAGTGAAAGCAACTTGGGCAGACTTGTAAAAAGATTTACAAGGTTAAAGAATAACTAAGAAGATAATGTTTCTGTTGGAAGATATGACTGTTGATGGTAAGTAGTTATCACTTTACAGGAAGGAACAACTAAATTTGACATATAATTCAAATATTAATTTCAAAGACAATTCTCAAATTCAACCTATTCAGGATCCATAAGCTCTACTGGACTGTGTGTGGGTGTGTAGCTTAAAGACTGAGTAGGTTGGAGAGAGCTGTGCAAATGCAGCCATTGATTATAAAAGGTAGCATTACCCAGTGTAATGCATTTGCATTTTGTTCTTGAGCTGGAGAGGTGGGTGGCAATACACACACTCACACCTTCCCAGTCATCTCCCTCCAGGTTCAGCAAGCTCACCATTACGCCAACACACATGCTGGAGAGGAGTCACTCAGCCCACATGAGTCAAAATGCCACTTCACCGAGTGCCCACTTATATCTACCTACGTACAGGTTCTGTGCTGAAACTCAAGCAGGACTCCTTCAAAATAATACCTTACATAATACCAAAACAGTGCACGCATTTGCTGGTTACAGAACAATGGTGGCTGTTCGGGGTGAAGCAACAGGAAGAAGTTTAAAGGGATGTGTTTACTCAATTTTTTAAGAGAGATATTGTGTAGAAAATGCATACTGCCTGTGGTGCAACCAAAAGAGAGGAAAGGTAAACACAGGTGTCATAAGGCTGGAAATGGCTCCAAAGTCCACCTTCTCCATAGATAAAGCAGAATGTAACTAACTTATCTCACTCCATGACTGCAGGGGAATCAACTTAAGGTCACATGCCTAATATCCCCTAATTTTCTTATATGAAGTATATCTGAAAAAAAAATACATAACTTGAGTGTGTTGCACAAAACTTGGCTCTACTTTTACGGACCAATGCCTGTGTAACAAGCGATGGTGACAGCTGCCGTTCACCTCTGCTTATCCATTTACAGCCATTCTAGAAAATGAAGCTGTTAAATCCAATCACATGTACTTTACTGTACATGTGATTCAAGTTGTGAATCATCACAGAGTACAAATTATGTATGACTGAGGGGATGCTCATTGTTTAATATTGGTTAGGCAGTTAGCTCTCTTCTGCTTTTGTCACAGATGTTGCAGATCCAGTACTTTAAATTTTTGAAAGTAAAATGAGTGATAAGACAATCAGCATTTTGTGCTCTTTAGTATGTTTATCTGCACAAAATATTCAAATTGCATGGGACGTAGATGGCCTTGGTTGCGCCCCATGAGGTTCACCTTTGCATGGATGGCCCAGGTTGGAGTCCAGCCTGTGGCCTGTTTCCAGCATGTCATTTCCCCACTGTCCCCCAGTTTTCTACTCTGTCCCCTGCCCTGTCCTCTCCAGTTAAAGGCATGAAAAGCCAAAAAGAAGAAAAGAAAACCTCAGCCAAAGTGAAGATTTCAGAAAACTCCCCTTTCTTGGTTTCAAGTATATGCTGGACAATTGAGTTTTTGGTTCTCAAACTTCACAGCTTGCAACAAAAAAATCCATTGACGTTATTTATACACAACAGTTGTTTATGGCAGTCAACATTTTCCTGTTTTGTGAAGTTACTACACTGAAACTACATTTTTAAGTAAGTTGACGTGTGTCAGTCCAAAAAAAACGATCCATGTTTGAATCAATGATGGGAAAGACAAAATGACAGGGGAGCATTCTGATTGGGTGGCACAGGTTCCAGGTCCGAAAAACACTACTCCACGATGGTTTGGCATGCTTAGGGCTTGACTTATCGATGGATTTGTCTGGTACTGGCGGGCCATATCTTTTGTAAACATTCAGGTGGGCTCAATAGTACTTTTTAAAAACTAATTGGGGGGGCTTTTGAAAGAATCTGGCTACCGTAAAAAGGTATTTACATCCATACAGCAGTGTGCTGAGGATTTGAGAAAAGAAAAAAGAACAGACGTGTGAGATATTACAGACCTTTAATGTGTTCATAGTAGGACAATAATTTCGGTTGTCCAAAGGTTAAAGTAGAATTTTTATCAATGTGGGTAATTGACTTTCAGATAAAATACCATGTAAGCTAGATATCATCAACTTGATGCGCAATTTCAAACACACTTTCAAAAAACCCTGAAAGGGAAACAACATAAAGAGTGTATGACAAAGCAGATTTCACAGCCAAACTGCCACAACAATGTGCATGGCGGCCAAAAAGCCAGACATGTGCTTTGCATGGGGCCTCTTTGCCCCATTAGTCGGTCATGATGCCTCACTGTAACCAGGATTCTCGTGGCATTGGGTATTGAGCGATAAGAGTGTTGGGGGTCTCAACACCTCATTAAACATTGGGGAAATACGATCCCACCCTTGAGACATTGGGTTAGCTGCCCATCCATGCAGCCCCCTGTCGCACACTCTCAAACCTCCAATCTGTGTCTGGCTTGGGTGGCAAGGGACAGACAAAGGCTGACTGCAGGCCATCTGTAATGCTGCTGGGCAGGAGAAAGGCCTCTGATTAGTTCATCTTTAATGCCTCCAGAGTGTGCAGATGGGGGGGAAACACCTGCCAGTTAATTATGAGGACCCTCATCTGGGCAGAGAGCAGTTTGCTAAATTGACCATAAGAGGAAGTGATGGACACGAGTGGCCCTTTGTGGGAAAAACTGCTGTGGCTGTGCATGAGTGAAGTGTTGAACTGGGATATGAGTGATACATTTTTGACAATGTGAAAATGAAAATGGGAACCAATAACAAAAAACAACAACACATGATGGTGATGGAGTTTTTCATGTAGAAATATGTCCTCATAGAGTAAAAGTATCAATCACCACCTACATATTTTGACAGGCTTCCTACCGATTGCATTGCCAAGAGTTGGTGTGAATACCTTTTTGTCCTTTAAATTTATGCAATGGTTAAGTCATGTATTCCTAGATAACACTATGTATATAAGGATATTGTTAGAGTCTTGGTAGACTTCACTTGACAGCTGCCTGGAAACATCTGCTGCCTGACTTTCTCTTAATTGATCAATGTGTTCTTTACTGGTCTCGGGCCAAGCCACAGTTTATGCTAACTCTAATTAAAATGGAACTTAACAGGCAATTAGCCTACTAACAACTTAGGAGGTTGGGGACCAGCTGCAGTCCTTTTCTCAAACTGATGTGCATACACAAACACACCCACACATCAACATTAACACCGGGGAGTGTAAGAGCAGGTGTGAAACAGACAAGCACCTGCACACACTCGCTGGTCTTAACTTGCGCTTACACAACACACAAAAATATTGCTGCACAAACACAAAGCACTGCAGACATCTGGGGAGGAGACACACGTCAAGCTAATTAAGATGCATTCATCAACTACAGCATGTCTCACAAAACCGGTCCTGTTTATGCGCCTATAACCTGGAGCGGCAATAATCTTCCAACCCAAGAACCAGTGACACAAAAAACTAGTATTTTGTGGGATGATAAATGAGAGGGGTTTTTTTCTACAGGAGCCTTCAAAAATCTCATATTGGACATTTTTGACATGTAGCTACATGGCAATGTTCGATACCAAACAAACAAATTTTACAGGAGAAGTAAGTGTTGCTTAACTGTATTGTTTGCAGAGTGTAGGTGTGCGGTGGTTTTGAAAAGGGTTTAAGGGCTAGGCAGTTACCAGGTGCTTGTTATTTATTCTTTAAATAGCTCAGCGGTGACAATGAGGTGAGAAATTCAATGAAGGATGGACCAAATGGTAAATGGACCTGTACTTCTGTAGTGCTTTCTCGTCTTTGGGACCACTCAAAGCACTCTTACTATTTCAGTCTTTTTCACCCATTCACACACTGATGGCAGAGTTCTCTGTGGTAGGGAATCATCGGTTTACTCAACAAATTGACCAACAGTCAGAGTTATTTGGGGTTCAGTGTCTTGCTCAAGGACACTTCAGCATGTGACTGTAGGAGCAAGGATCGAACCTTCGACCTTACTCTTGAGAGATGACAACACTACCACTGAGCCACAGCTGCCCCGTGGTATGAAGACAGTAGCTTCTTTTGAAAAAAAAGGCCTAAAATGTTCACCAACACGTACACAAATATTCTGTGGTAACTTTTCCAAGCACTCCAGTTGTTAAGCAGTCATCAACTCAAGAAATGAAAACAACCAATCCAATTCAATAAAAGTGCCCAACAACATAAGACACTCCAGTAAGCAATTTGAGAGATGGCTTCAACTGATGCAACCTCTTCTGAGCTGCTGATTTTATGCTGTTCAAGTGTCTGATGAGGATCAAAGACAGGAAGAGGAAGACTCTCAGGACCCCCCGTTGTTACCTTAATTAAAGCCAAACACTTATCCTCTTCAGGCAGTGTTGTATTAGTGCCTGTCAGCAAGTTGAAGTTCAGCCATGTAAAAAAGAGTCACGGAAAGCATAAACCTTTTTTTTTTTTTTTTTTTTGTTTTTGTGAAGACAGAGAGAAGCTTTTGTGCTTCTTCACTAAGCAAAGAATGATGAAAATTCATTTCTTGCTTTCATGTATTTATGTAAAAACTTTTTTTTGCTGATTTTGTTTTGTTTTGTTTTGTTTTTTTGTCCCTGCTCACTGAGTTTTAAGCAATACAAAAACAAGTTTATGATCGATTCTCTGGAGATTCACAGTAAAGGTCTACAAGGTCAGGCTTTCCTCCTTGATTTATGTTGAACAGTGAAAGCTTGACGAGAGAAAGGCTTTGTGTTTAACAAGGCATGAATAGCCATAAATTCAAATGACCTGTAAGGATGCTTATACTCACTGCTCTAATTTGAATACTATTCAGATCAGTGTATTCAAACTGCATTATTCAAATGTTGTTGTGTTTTTTTAGTTGTTGCATTTTCCAGATCTGGACTGTATAGCTCATTCTTTGATACCGTGATGCAATAAATTATAAATTGAGTTAAAGGTTAGGACTGAGTCTGAGCTCCACAAATTGAAGCATCAACATTTTCTCACACGACTTGTTTGTATTTAGGAATGCAAAAATACTTTTTTATGCTTATTTGTTTGTTTGTTTTTCCTGTGGATTAAATCAGACATTCTTCTAACAATGAATGAGGTAGCTTTGTGACAGTCTTTGGATAAGCTTATCTTATACTGAAGTAGTTCATTGACCAAACTGACTTAACTTGAAAAGATGATCAACTTTTCTATTGTTCGGAATGTAAACAACCATATTTATAAAGAAGCAGTTAGCTTAAGCATTCAACAGTCAATGAGATAGCAACAAATAAACATATTCTTTTTCGGTTCAGATGGAATAAATGCCAGTTAAAAGCGTAAGTCAAGGCATAGAAGACATTAAATTGTTAAAAGGCAAACTTATTGCACTTTTGCATTGTTTTTTATATTTTTTGTTTGTTTGATTGTTTTGTTGTTGTTGTTTTTTGCTCAGATTGTCGGAAGTTTGCCACAGCTGGCCAGATCATTTTGACAGAGCTGCGTGTTTGACATTACTTGAGGATGATCAATGCAAAGCCACAAAGCTTGGTCCAGATGGCCTGACCCAAGGATTAAGATCAATTTATACAGCATGTTGCACAATCCGCCTTTGACTGGCATTTTAGCCTTTTGCAAGTCTCTCCTTCTTCGTTGTTAGAGACTAATGATGAGATAATTTTTTGCAAATTTACAGTGTGTTTTCGTTTACAGTAAAGACCCAGTATCATAGCTAAACCAAGTTCTTAATCACTGGGGATACAGATATAGCTGTATTTTTTGAGTTATTACTTACTCATGATATACACAGAGCACAAGCACTGACTCATTTAGTGTTATCTTTCTAACCTTTATTTGAAAAATCAGGCATGTTGGGGCCACATTAGCCTTTCATAAATGAAGAGCTTTAGGTTTGGAGCATAAAGTAGCTTTGGGGACCATAATTTGGCAAATAAATCTTTTATCATCATCTGGACCAGCATTTACATCGCAGCATTGTTATGGCAACAGCTGGTTTAGTTCATGCCATAATAGTATGAAAACGATCTTGCAAAGCAACTTACAAATGGTTGATGATTTGGCCCTCTGCCTTCAGTCTCTTTCTAAATACCTTGCAGTCATGCAGCTGAGGGCAGAGGTCAAATCTGAGAATGTCTGTCCACTGCCAAACATGCTAGGTCAGTGTCTGAGTTTACTTGTGAGGGCTGTAAAAAAAAAAAAGGGAAAAAAAAGGAAAAAGAAATCTTGGACCTAAACACCATTCAGACAATGTTTGGAGACCTATAATTCCTAAGGAGCGCTGCAGAGAAGATTTGGTTGTGGGAAACTGCACCGGTTAAAATGTTCTCTCCTGGGTTTGAAGGAAAACATTTCATATCACATCATTTGACGGGAAGCATACTTTATCCACTCCCAGCACATTTAAAGTAATAATCAGCCAGCTGGTGTTCTGTTTTGCTGCCCTGCTCTAAGCCAACAACAGCTCAAAGCAAGGACAGAATTTATTTTAAAGGGTGGATTTGTTGTGAGCGATTAAGTTATCACTTTTCAACAGGTAAATTGGGTCGCCCTCTAAATTTACAAAACACGACACATCATGTTGCTGACCATGAGAAAACCCCTTGGTGCAAACCAGTGGGCTTTATCTGTAAACAAAAGGGGCACCAGGGAAGAGACTGGGAAAAAAGCAATGGAGAAAAGAAAAAGGATAAAACAGCCTGAAACTGTGTCATGTCAGTTCTGTACAGCTGGCTGTAAAGTACAGCCAAGGAGCTAGCTTTTGTCTGCAGGGAGTGTGTCTGCTCAGTGACAAGGGCACTCTCCCTCTTTGGTTTGTCTCTCTGAGGGGTTTTGCTGCAGCCTAGGGACACAGCAGGCTAATTGACGAGTGCTGGGCTTTGTTTTATCCTGGCAGCCTCGCAGAAATGTTGACTTAACGTTGCCTGTGGACAGATGGCATGCCACAGTGCTGAATGGCCAGCAGACGCACTAGACTGACTGGGCACACAATAGCTAGTGCCCCTCTGATCTCAGGCTCTGGGCCTCCTCATTAATGATCAGGTCGAAAATGAAAATCCTTACAGGGGTTTGGGATACACTGAATTTCCAACAGTCAGATGAGGATGCCTGCTTCAACCTTGAAAATTGCTTGATTACTAATATCCATACCTGGATGCCTCTCCCAGTCATTGCAGAGATGTGATGTAATGGTTGATTATCAGTTGGTGATAAGTAAAACAATGTAAGTGCTAGAAACTCCAACAAAGAAAGCAGAAACTCTAAATAGGAAATGTGAATGTTCATCTAATGATTTTACATTTGGATTGGTACAAGGCGACACAAGTGACACCTCATCTGAAATAGCCTCCGTGAGGTGCTATCCTCATCTCTTTGTCTCTTTGAGGTCAAGAATATTCACATGAACACTGGGTGGTTTCTGAACTGGACTCACATGTGTGGACTGAGTTCGTAGAAGTTCCTGTTGCGATACTCCTCCACTTTGTCTGGCGTGAAGATGGGCAGGGATCTGTAGGGGTTCATGGAGATTACCACACTGCCAATGTAGGTCTGAGGAGGAGAAGAAACAAAGGACACAGTGAGTGTGTTTCTACAAGGAAAAAGTTAACACGAAATGGCAAATTCCAAAATCCTTTCCTGCCTTCTGACCATTTGGGTGTTAATTGTCATGTCGCAGTGGGAGGAATTTAGCCTCTGTCAGCTTTTCTCTGCTGAGCGTTCATAATGTTTTGTTTAGGCATGCAGTGCCTGAAGTGAAACAGAGGAGAGTTTATTGAACCTGCAGCAGGCTAGTAAACACACAACAAAGAGGTCAAAATTTGGAAGAAGGGTACTGTATCATCTATCACAAGAGAATTTGAAATATCTTTTTTAAAGAACCAAACCTGAGTTTCGTGCTCCTCATTTAAAAGGACTGCAGCACTGGTTTAATCATATTGCACGTGCTGAAGATGCAATCGTCCAACATATCAGTGGTGAGTCTTATCAAAGAACAGGGAGATATAAAGCCAACAGTGTCTCAAATTTCCTTTATGTAACATTCGCACTGGTCCTGTTAAACACATAACACTTGTCAAATATTTCAGAAAGCAAATGTAACCAGCCATCATCTTCATCATCATCCTCCCACACTCCAAACAAAGCCCAGAGAGCACTTTCAAACATCAACCTGAAACATTTTCTTTGCTTTCCATGGTAATGGCTGTTGCATAACCCACTCTGACAAGAGCAGAGCGTGGCCTTCCCTGTGGCAACACCACAGCCACCCACAGCCTCTCGTTCAATAGCCTACCACAGGCAAAATGAGGCCTTTTCAAGTGCAGAGGACAGGGTACAAAGAGAAGAGTGTGTGCAATGTAAACAGCCATCACGTGTAAATGAGAGGCTCTTTTGACCAGAGGCAGTATCAAAACACATTAAAAACAGCAAATCATACTTGCAGGGGACTTTTTTTTTACAAGTCTTCAAATGGATAACAGCAGAGAGATGGTAAAAAGGACTCTCCTTAGGCTCTGACTGTAGGACTTTGAAGAATTTTCACAGCAAATTCAAACGTAACGTAAAGCTCATAAATAAGTAACCAAATACATACAGTAACTTTCCTTTTCTGATATGGAGGAACTGCTTTGGGCTTAGAAATGTTAAGAAAAACAACGCATCACAAGATAAGCATGTTTTTTAGTTTAAGTTATCTGCTGTGTGCCCACAACAAGTAGCTCTTTTTTCTCATAGAGCTTTCTGAGAAAAGAAGTTTGACCTTATCCAGATGAAGAAAGGTTGAAGAGGATATCAGTGAAAATTCAAAATATAACATGTCTATTAGCAGAGATCAATAATGTGTCCAGACACTGTGCACAGTGTTGAGGTAGTGGGCGAATCTCTCCTGCATGCTTTCTTTTGGATTTACACCTGTTTGCTATAAAACCCCATCTGTCTGGTCATTAAAATTACAGGTGCTGGGATATATCACACACACAGTGGCTACTAGAAAGAAACTACTTTTTCTCCCACACTCAGCTTTTTCTTTGTCCATTTTTCAAGAGTTTCTTCTCCTTTACTTCAGCCTCCTACGAATTTAACATCTATGT
Organism: Thalassoma bifasciatum; assembly: GCA_008086565.1. NCBI lineage: Eukaryota > Metazoa > Chordata > Actinopteri > Labriformes > Labridae > Thalassoma > Thalassoma bifasciatum. The sequence continues at coordinate 505,783 of RPOG01000113.1, read as the reverse complement.
ATGTAAAAAATGTCAGATGCTAATGATGACATTTGGTTTTGGCATGATTAACAAAGTGAATGAAAGGTAAGTGGGACTAACAGCTTCATACAACATGTAGGTATCTTGTTTTTTTCCCCATATATATATATGAGTAGAAGGTATGTGAAGTTTGAATGTGTTGAATAGGGGTTTTCCAGGAAGTTCTCCTGACGAATGACGTTTTGCACCTGCCTCATTTTCTTGGTGCAATTAGTTAGATGACCGCTCATTTGAAGTTTTGCAGCAGCGAATGCTACAGCCAAATGGGCCATTCTGTAATAGTACATCAAGACCAACAGTCCTGTTTGCTTAATTGCTGGACATGCATACGGGCCAAGGTTGAAAATGGGAGAACAATCCATGAGAGGTTGATTCTGTATGTACTGATCAAAAAGCCTTAGTTTTGCTTTGAAGAAATAAAGCGGGCCTGGTGTCAATCAAATTTCCCATTGAAGGGCTGTTGTTAGTTGACAATTGAAAAATAAAAATTTGACTGGTTCAGTCAAAAACTACTAACGTTTTTCAGTATTTTATTGTTTATTAATGAGGTCTGTTTTACCCTGAAGTAGCAGACAAAGCAAAAGCAGTGGGAGACATGAGGAACAGGCAGCAGCTAAGAGGGAGATTCTCCTTCTCTCCTTCTCTTTGATTTTTTTTCCACAGAGTTATTGGATACATGATGTGCTGTCCCTCTGGAAACAAAGCCATGTTTCTTCTGCTCCGAGCTGTCATTTGATAGTTTTGGGAGGGGGGTTGGGGCCATTTGTAAGGAATGATACCACATGAGGGGAAAATACATTCGCATGGAAGGATTGTTCACCACAGATTTATTGGATAAGTACAGGCCTCGGTGCCATTCCTGGTCATCACTCTTGAGGTGCAGCTGATGTTTGCTACCAAAAAAGCTCCCATTGTTAAAAACTCCAAGTCATGAGATAACCTTCCCAGGAATATGTATTTTCTTTTTTTCTTTTTCTTTTTCTTTTCCTCTTCAGAAGCCCACTAAAATAGTAGCATCAGAAGAAATACAATGTTGAACCAAAGACAAAGGGAACATCACTTGGGAGCATACAAATGATTTCAAAATGAAAAAAAACTGGACTTGTTTAACCATTTTAAAAACATTTAGGTCAGCACCACAGGAAAGAAAAAAGCTCCAAGCTCAGAGTTTTGAACAGAAAAATGAGGACATCAGACGTGCAAACACTGTTCCCATTCCTCAGCAGGATGTGGGCTGCATTTGGACAAAATATCTGCTCCTCTACAGAGGCAATCATGGCTACATGAGGTGACATCATCCCTTGGGCTCTGAGCCCTGTGAGCCAACAGTAACCAGAGTGGAGCTGTAATCATCTTGGCTGACGTGTAGAGCAGGGCGACCTGCAGAGAAGAGGGGGAGTGGAGTGGCCAAGCACAAAGCCCAGAACCAATTGCCTGATGCAGGGATGATACTTACACAACTGCTTTCTTCTATAGATAGATACCAAACCAGCCACACTGCCGGGCCCTCATTCTCCCTGAGCTCTAGATTTCATGCCTCATTTACAGGCATCATCTACATTCCTCGGTGATGGGATTTATTGATTAGCTAGTTACTGTGGTCTCTGAATCTTTGCCACTTTGGTACTCAAGTGAGTGAAGAAAGAATATACTTATTAAAAGTCTTTACGTTTCCTTGAATAAGCAATGTTTAAAAGTGTGTGGAAATTTGCACATGTAGCAAAGTCTAATACTACTCAAAATGGGGTTCAATGATTCTGGTAATCCCATTTTAGACTTACGTAGATCTCATTGTGGTCGAAGCGGTTCCTCAAGTTGTCAAGGAATGAATCTTCAGAAAGGGGCTCCAGGAGGACCATGTCGCCGACCCCAATCATGTTGTCTAGAAGTGACGTTTTCACCTCCATTTTGGCTGCAGGTGTCCCCCCCTGGAAAAAAGAGAAAGACAGAGAAAGACGCACATCAAACACTGTTAACTGAAAGATATTTTGTCTGTCAATCAAACACTGCCCCCTGTTTCATAGCACTATGCTGGTTGACATGTTTTGACTTATAGCTGTAAACAGACAGTAACTGAACAAAAACAGCGAGAATAGGTCCTGTATGCACACAACATAAATGTCCACAGGGCATTCATTGAATTTCACACTGCAAATTATTCAGCAGCGGACATGAATTCTTGAATTTAGCCTTGCTTTCAAAAAATGTCTTTTTTGTCTCCACTCGTCAGAGGATATTTAGTCAATTTGTTTTCAAGTGTTTTAATTTGGAAATCAGAGTTTTCCTATTGCATTTCACTTTAGGATACTTCTCAAAGCCCATTTATTTCTGGACATAAAATTTCTATTTAGAGATTTCTCGTCAAATAAAATTAATGTGCTGCACCGACAGATAACTTCACTAGTTTTATAAAATTCTCCCATAAAAGTTCATCTTGTATCGGTGTTCCACTTTTTTAATGCAAAGATGAACTATATGCATTTGTCCGATGGTTTGTCATCCTTGCTCATGTTACTATCAAATGTCTCTTAAAACTGATGATTCAAGTGCCTGCCATGTCTTTCTTTTGACTTAATAAAGCGCAAGGTAAATAAACTTATTACCATGATATGTCATCTCTTTGAGCGTAACACTGCCTCAAGAAATCTCCGATCCTATCTGATTATACATATGAGGCCATTTTTTAGGGCTTGTTGTCTGTCTTTGTGAAGCCTTTGGTTTTCAAGAGGCATTTTCTGCTCGGAAAATAAACAGCCCTAAAGTTAGCTAGTTCAAATAAACTCCTGGGTGGACATGTTTGTACAGCAGTGGCCTTACTCCAGGGGGAGAGGGCCTTTTGATTGGCTATTCAGGCTACTTCTCCTGTTGCATGAGAGAATGTCCCTCAGGCAATTACATAACTGGAGAACTTTGCCCTTGACCTCTGGATGTCTGCTCATCTGGAATCTGCTCCTGTTTAAGAGCTGCTTATAAATCAATGAAAGAGCTCTAAAAACAGTAAACTGCTATAGAGTTTTTTAGTTTTTCAGCTCGCTTGCTGGGGCAGTGTAACGTTCATGGCCTATAAAGGATCTGGACTGGTGCACACCATGACAAAGGCCTTGCTGTGGGTGGCAGTTTTTTGGTCCAATGTTGCCTCCCAACTCCTTTGGGACAGTAATCCCAGTGCTATAGGGATGGAGATAAAAGAGGGGCCTGGGCTACATTCAAGGCCTTGATACAGGGCTTTGCTGTGCTAAAAGCCCAATGTCTGCTGTTGTGACAGACAGATGAGGCCATGTAATCATCTATTGTTCACTGCTCTGGTAGTGTGGATGTCTGTTTTTGCATAACCACAGACAGACACTGGTTGGTACAGGATGAATTACAGCAAATATGTTTTTTTTTCTTTTCAAAAAAGCACTCTGATGTTTAAGATGCTAGTCCAAAAAGCAAAACATAGATGTTTACAGGAATTAGAGCAAGCTCTGCATTAAGCTTTTACCAGACACTCATATTTATAACTCAAAAATCCTACCCGACAGTTCTGCATGAATTACTATTACACACATTACACGCACTAAAGCTTTAATGTCTCAGCACAAAACCATCTCTTTGTCTTTGAACACAAAACTCCCCTCACATCGGCTGTCACACTAACTTTTAGCACCATTTTAGCAGCAGCATGACATTCCTGAAAAAAAAAATGGATCTCCTGTGTAGACTTCTACTTTACGGTTTCCTTGGCTTCTGTTCTCCCGCAGGGCACAATGTTATTGGCCCATAAAGAAGTCTCTCGGTTCTTAGTAGGAGGCAAGACTAGAGCTCCAAAACCACTCCTGCTCACACTGCGGGTGAAAACAAATCTTTCAAAAAGGGGGGCCAAGACTGAGAGGAAGATGAGTTTAAAAAGGTTAAATTTTCTTTTGTAGAGTTATTAACAGAGATCTTCCAATACTTCCATCAGCACTGAGAAGGCCTTAAAACAGCCCCACGTGTTATATCAGATATCAGTAAGTATGCAAACCAATACCCCCATTTCTCCCCCAATTAGTAATTTGTAGCATAGACAGAAACAATGTCTACAAGTTCAAATGCTATTTATGAAAATTAAAAACTAGTTTCAGGTAAGTTAAGATGTTTTTAAAAAGAAGAAGAGGGAGAAACAAAACATGAAGCTAACTGAGATTGGATGTTTGTAGAAGCTAGCAAAATGTCAGCAGTAGATACGTTATTTCAAATATTTTGTTTTTGCTGTTTCTATTTTTAATTTTGAAAAATTAAAATGGTATCAACAAAATTAATAAGTTATCTATTTCAAACTCAGGGTCATACAATGCACTTCTGAGGAAAAAGGAGTAGAAGGCTGGGAGCTGAACTTTGGCTAATGTTAGCTTAGCCTTTCGAAAGAATTACTTCTTTTTAGTCCATCCGGACAGCTCAGCAATTGTTCCTCTCTTATCTGTGCCAGCTAAAAAGTGTTCCCTGCAGCTGGTAAATAACAGTAATAACGTGAAATATTTCCTTTTAACCACAATACTGTATACTGTGCACAAGTTCTATGTTTCAAACCTTATCAGAGCAAGCAAAAAAGTATTGAAGACACCTCTTCTTGCAAAGACACCAACTGCTCCATCTTTTTTTTTAAGATTGCTTCAACCAACCACTCCATCAGCTCTGTCTTGAGAAACTAAACAGGGCAGTGTGAGGTGGGTTTGCTTGCATGTCAACCCACAATCTAGTGGAGTCTGTTACTCTACATCCACTTAATACTGCAGCATACCTCACCGGTGGCAATGCGCCAAAACACTCCCAGAGATGTCTCATATCCACCAGCTGCTCTGGATGTCTGAAGCGGGGGTTTAAATCAAGTTATTTCCTTTTTAATGCAGTCACTGATTCTCCTGAGGGATGAAACAGATAGCACCTGCTCTGTGATCCTCCACCATATGCCATCTTGCTGGAGGGCATCATAATGCTGCTGCTTTGCTACAGCATTCCAGCATTTTTTAGTGAGACTCTGAACAGCAAAGAGAGCCAAACCTTGGATTAAATAGAAAAATTCATAGAGGAACATCGAAATCTGACATTTTTATGAATTCAAATACTCCAAAAGTGAAAAGTCATGAATGTCAAAACGAGATTTATGCTTACCAGGCTATCAGACAATATGCATTTGCCTGGTAATTGATCAATACAGTTTCTATAAAGCAGCTAATTACCCCGACAATAAAAAATTACTGCCTGGCAGGAAGTGTCAAGTTTTTCTACACAAGGAAATACTCCCTGGTGTTAACGAACAGGACTTTTAAAGGACACAGCCTACTCTCCCTCAATGAAAGCAGATGTTGAAGCCTCTCTGTGACCCAAGAGAGAGCACCATGTGTCCACGTGGCCTGAGCGCCCACGCCTGTCTGACCACCAACATATTGTATCTGTCTGCAGCCTCGGCACTGGATGCCCTCAGCTCCTCTGCTGATAACCCACTACCCCAGATTCAGAACTGGCTTCTAGGCAGTCAGTGACACAATCCCATTAATAAGAGTTGCTGCCTGCTGTTAAGTGTTGTACTGGATCCAGCGAGGGAGACTGAGAGAAAACCTGACAGCCTTGATTAAACTCAGGGGATTATCTTCACTGCTGAGTGGTAGAGAGATGAGTCAGTCTAAGTCAGTCTGTGCTGTTAAAAGGAAGAAAAAACATTTATTTCTTGGAGTACAAAGAAAACGGCTCTCAATATTATACCTTTGGGATGCTTTCTTTTAAATTAAGGCACTTTAATCGTGAACTCAGCATGAACCTGTGAGGAATCAGTCAGGAACTGGATTAGAAATCTGTCGCTCCATCAATCTCTCTGATGCATTTTGCATCAGGGAGATTGATTAAATCTCTTTGATGCATGCTAGAAGGTAAGCGCCACGTGGTTTAGCTGCTATTAATCTCAAATCTGAATCTCACAAATCAGTGATGTAGTGAAACTAAAAAAGATTCATCTGACTGCACTTTCAGTGAGTGTGCGCTCCATGCATGACTGGCTGACCTTGTAAACTAGAAAAGTATTTAAAAAAAATCATTGCATTCTAGTGCATCAAAATTGATCCCAGAGGCCTTTACAGGGTTTTTCTTTTTTTTGCATCACCTGCAACAGATATGGCTGAATGGGATTTGATTTTCAATAAATATTACCAGGACTGCAGGGTAAAACTATCTGCCATGGATTCAGTAGCTATCAGCAATTTTGATTCAACATAATACCTGCTGTGGCACTAATCTGCCCGACCCCCCCTGCCTTGGTGTCACGCAATACACAGTGTGCTGGCACAATCATCACAAGCATTTTCCAGCATAACCCTAAATGTCAGGAGAAGGGCACAACTGAGTCACAGCTCTGAGCCGCCATACAGTTCAAGTCAGCAAATTAAATTCAGAACTAGAATTTGATCCATAATTCCCACAGATTAGAGATCTGTATTTAGTTAAACGTAGTTGCTGAACATGAAAATGAAACAAGATAGAGAGATTTCATCATCAAAAGCCTAAAAGTGAGGTGGGGGCTGTGCTTGGGATTTCAATGCATGTCACAAACAATATTAGGAGACATGCTTTACCCTGCGACTCTGACTTTGACCTAGATTCTCCAGCCTGGTCAGGCTCGGAGGAAAAAAAAAAAAAGGAACATTAAATGTGCATATATTATTTACAGTCTGAGGCTCACATGCTCTTTTCTGTTTTTAAGCAAGGAGAGAAGTTAGACAAGCAGAAGTCATCAACCACATGGATGAAAACAGGACAAAAAGCTAATATAGCAGCTGTTATTTGTTTTTCATTTTTGATTTTGCATGAACTAATTATAAAGAAACAGCCCAGAGTGGCTATCAATTTTGAAATAGTCAATATCTCCACTGTAATCAGCGAAGCCAGCTTGCCATGACATGTGGTCTGTGAGAAGGCAAATGGCTATTGTGTGAGCCCTACTGACGGAGGATTGGCGTCATTCTACCTTAACCGCAGTTGTTTGAGAACACAGAGGCGTCCATGTGCAAACAAATGATAATAAAAGTCTATTATGCAGCGTAATAGTAAATTCCCAGCAGATCAAGCTGGCCTTGTCACGGGGCAGGAGAATCACAACACCAGGCTGCTGGCAGTGATGGAGATTAAAGCCTTCCCTAATGGAGCATCAGCGGGGCATGGGGCTGTGCCAAAGAGCAGACCAGGACAGACCAGGACAGGGGTTTAGAGGAGAATAGAGGGAGAGCTGCTGTCTGTGGGAATGGCCTGGAATCCACAGTGATTACAAGGTGCAGATCTTTGCCTGGAATTACAAAAATAACTTTTCAATGTCTTGCAGTTAATGACTGCTATTTAAACATTTCTATCATCTGTCAACAGTGCGCACATTTGCAAGTTGAATAGAGCTGTCATGCCAAACAAGGACCCAGCCAGGTTTAATCATAAACCCGTAACCCAAACAAACACAGTGCTTTATTTACAAAACACAGCTCAAACAGCAGAGAGAAACGGGTAGATTTGCAAAAACATGAGCCTACAGCTGGCAATCACGCTGACAAAGGATCCACCGACCGTACCCTGATTAATCCACTGAGCACACAAAAACTAGACTTACAAAAAAGACCAGACGAGCAAAGGGAACAAACATCTGATGTCCTGGCTTTGAAAACCATCATTAAAAACCTTCCTTAAAAGCCTCTTGCTGTAAGGAAGTCACTAAATAAATTGCCAAATACTGGAAATGTTCACATGCAGATTTCATATTCCCAGTGCTTCTGACTTGAAGTACACAGGTCTCTTTGAAGCACATAATCTGACTTCTAAGCAAGTCTGTACTTCGAGACAGGAAGTTCAATGACATTTTGACCCAAAAGGTACTGAGAAATAGCAGCTTAATGCCATTTTGGATTCTGACTATCAGTTCACCAAAAGTTCAGAAAATTTGAATTAAAAAAAATCAACAGAAGGAGCAGATGCAGTGGATTGGTTTGAAAGTGACGCTACAGTGAGAAGTGCCTGGAATCTGCATTATTTCTTGCGAACAGCAGGGGGCAATTCTAATGACGGCAACAAGAAGTACAAAAGTAATCAGAGCCTATATACTTCTGAGTTGGTTCATTTTCCTCTTACAGTTCATGATTTCAAACTCTACTTCACAGATGTCTAAAAAGCAGCATGATATTATTTTGTCATTTATGGTCTCATTAGCCGTAAAGAAGAAGCTGGTGCTACTCGTTACAGATGAGATATTTTCACTGGAAATTTGGCAGACAATTATGTTGGCTGAAAAGAGACAGGAAATGGGGGAAGACATGCAGCAAAGTGTCATGACCGGAAGTCGAAACAGCCTTGGTATTGGTAAGGACTAGCTTCTGTTCAGGGGCTGTGCACTTAAACCGTTAACTCTTAGACAGACACCGAAGAAGCTCTACCTCTGAACGTTATAAGATGATGTCATCTACTCCTTTACAGTAATAATGGTGACACATACACCTATATATATATATATATATATATATACTTATCTCTCTACAAAAACACAATGAGCTTCTATCAAAACCTTCTTTTCTGTTTACGTATAGGTAACAGTTTTCAAATAAGCATCTTACATTTCAACCCAAACTGGTTGAGTCAGATAACAGGTTTAAATTCTCATAATCAAACAAAGCAGTTTGCCTTGATGGGCGAAAGACTGTCTATAAGATTTGTTCTGTTAACAGTCAGTCAATACTCCCCTGTGTAGTCAAACTGCCACTTACAGTACACAGACTAGACGCTACCCTGTGATGCTATAATTCTTATCTGTATTACAGCACAAGAGTACACTCAAATGTTCCCCAGACAGTCATGCATTAGCAGTGTCAGCATCGTCTGCCCAACAGGCAGTCTAACACTTGGTCTGGCTGCATTTCCAATAAGTGAATGAAGAAAGCAGCTGTGCTGGACTGAACAAAGTAACAGTGAGTTGGATCAAGCTGAGCACGATTGCTACTGTAGCTCCAAGGGGAGACAAAAAAGTAAAGCTTAAGCTGTAGAGTTGCACAAGTGGAAAACATTCTGAGTCAAACAGCCCCAGAGGAAGTTCTCATTTTTGGAAAGTCTCTGCTCTGGCCATTTTAATGTCATCACATAGGAGCTAAAGATCAGGGTTAATGCAAAGTTTAGGTATCGATATTTACATTTCATTGACAACATCTGATGCATCCAATCTTGAGGAAATACTCCTCTGAGATACTGCAGTCAGTCCCTCTTTCAGATTTCCTCAGTCCAGTCAGGGGAACTGCACATGTGTGACCCTGTCTAATGTGTTGATTCAGGGCTAACACAAGACACACGCCTCACTACACTAAGCTGCACGGGCAGACAAGTGCAAACACCATTCATCACCATGGTACTGGCTGGGGGACTTTGGTCCACTATACACACCTCATTAGACCCCAGCATCTCACCCGAAGGTGGTCATGAAGAGACTTTTGGCACATTTAAAAAGCACTGGTGCAACTCAAACCTTGCTGGCCACCTAACTCGCAGTGAGGAGAGCTACTGGAGTGGCCAGCAGTGCCCCACATCACTGCCTTCCAAGTCTGAGCTAAATGGTTGTTACTTTTTCCAGAAGTCAATCTGAAACTCTGAGGGCTTACACACACTACCTTTCACAGTCAGCTTACATCACGGTTTGTTTGATCAGTGCCAGTAATAAAGTTCCCATCTGGTTCCACTGACTAAGGGGTAGGACATATTTGTGGAAAACCACAAAGCAAAGACACAGTCCCTTTAAAAAAGAAAAAAAAATCTGATCATGGAAGTTCAAAAACAGCAACAGGTATTTAAAGCTGCTGAATTCAAAAGAATAACCTAAGTATGGTGACAGTTTCATTTAATGTAAACAATAGAGAAACCAGCACCTCTAATGCATATCAAAACTGGAAGCGTGCATCATTCCCTCTGATTTCATGTTTTCAGAGACAAAGTACTTAATAGCAATGAATATTTTTACCTGAAAGGGAATGCTAATAGCTTAGACGTATTGTCCTCAAGCAAAGAAGACGGAGAGGAAAATCTCTGGTCAAGGTAAAAGTCATGTTTAGACTGAGTAGAATCAGCAGTTTCCAAAGCCTTGACTCATGGCTTGGTAATTCTTCCACACTTACTGCCTCCCTTTATTAAATGCACCTAAAATGTGCACGTAGCATTTTACAGTGACTAAGTTATTACACATGTTAAAATCATTTTAGTTTCTAGAGCTGGTGATCTAAAGCAGAATTTGTCCAACAGAGGAAAAATGTTTGACTGTTTCATCTAATACAAATACACTGTAATTTTAGTATTGTGGAAGTGATGACATTTCCCTGACATCTAGTGTGGTTTTCCTTCCCATAATGCACTCCTGCCCTTGTTGGATTGTATAAGGCTGGATCCCACAGGGAATTCCAGCAGAGCAAAAGCAGGTCACCTTTGACAAGAAGAAACGTTGAGATGTTACTCATAGACTCTGAGAGGTGAATAGTTTTATTCATGCTGCTCATGCAGAGCAGTAATTCATACCAGCCAGCCTGTTAAAATCCCTTAAAACCGGGGGCGTTCAGGAGGGTAAACCCACCCTCAGTCAGTTTATCAACTGTGAAGGCTGACAGTTTTTTTTCTCTGTAGATCAAAGTGTATCTGATAATTATAGTAAAGATTCTGATCAAATAAGTTGATCCCACAGTGGAGGTTAGAGTTTCCTCTTTCCATTAGGCTACGGCCACAGAAATTAATAAATCGACCATTTTACACATAGATAAACAATCAAAAGTTGTTCAGTAATGTGTTCATATTTTGGAGCTGGATAAAGTAGTTGAAGCGCAGCATTGAACACTGCATATTTCTACCAGTTCACAGAACAAAAAAACATATACGCTGAACCAAGCTGAACTTTTAATGTATGCAGGAGGGGAACATCTGCTGCCGTCTTCTGCTTTGAGTGTGCAGTGGTTTGACTCTTGAAGTACAAAGACGGTGCTCGAAGCCGCAGATGTGGGTAATTAGCGACCGTGCGTCTCATTACTATTGGTTAATGAGCCCAGGTTTGGTAAAGGGAGTAAAAAACAGCAAAACAAAACTCTTGACACACCAAGTCTTGGCGATTATAGCATCAAACAATGACATTTCTTTCGCACAGATTTTTTTTTGGGAGAAAAACCCAACCCCCTCCTGCACGAAAAGAGGAGGAATGAATGAGCTGGGAAGCAAGACTCCGAGAAGTTTACTCTGGGAGAAAAGTTGAACTAAGTGTAACACAACATCAAGTATCTCCATAACATGAGAAATCATGAAGAGTTTTATTCATTTAAGCACAATACACGTTAGCGAAGATGTAAAACTTGCCTCTTTATCTCCGAAAGAGTTGCTCCCCTCGTCCTAAATCCACTATTCGGACAAAAGTAGGATCCCAGAGGTGATTTCCCAAGTCTGGAATGACTCCTGAAGCCCTACCCCGCAGTTTTGTAGTTTACCTCGGAATTGCTGCGTTGGATGAGGCTGAATAGGACTCTCATCCGGAATTCACCTCTTTGAATGGAGCTGTGGATGGGCTTGAGAGTGCATGGTCCGCCGGGCGTAGGGAGTGGCTAAAGCGGCGTCTCTGGGCTGGTCCAGCGTCCCCTAATCACCTCCAGCTCACGGGGGGGTGATGCTTTCAAATGTTGTCGGAAATAATGGTTTCACGTATTTTGCCAAACTTTTCACGAATATATGAATTCTATTTTGACTAAGTTGCGTTTTAACACGCTGACTGTCAAATTCCTTTTAAAAGATAAAAACATGTCCAGGGGAACTATCAAATTCCTCAGAAAGTCCGGGGTTTTCTCAGCTTTTTTCTACAGACATTTTTTGATAGAGCGCTGCACTGGGCTAATGGCATTGCTCTGATGTATTAACCTGTAAAGGTGTTGAGCATGCAGGGAAACGTGCTGACTATTTGGCTGAGCTCTCAGACGTGGAAATGCATTTTCATAGACCAACTGCGGTAGTAACCCTCTTCATCGTGGTCATGACCAATGTTGAGTTTTTATTTTATTTTATTTATCTGTTTATTTTTATTTTTATTTTTTTTATTTTTATTTTTTTGGGGGGGGGCCTCATATTCAGTCAAATATTATGGGATAAAAAAGCAAATATGTGGAATATTAAAGTCAAAATTTCGAGAGATTAAAGACGAAATTTTAAGATTAAAAAGTCGAAATTATTGAGACAGTCAAAATTAATGGGGGGTTGACTCCATATCTCAAAATTTTGACTTCAATTTGTGCAAAAAAAAAAAAAAAAAATCTCTCAAAACAGCCAGTTCTACATATTCCATCTTAAACTGGCGGGAATGAGCTTCGGACTTCAACATCAATAATGTTTACACTTTAGAAAATTTTCACATCAAACGGAAAATGGCTCTTTTAAATAAATGTATGGGTTAAGAAGCTATTTTGATGTGTTTGAGTATCTTGGGGTATTCTCTCCACGAGGCCGGGTAGGGGGTCTTGTTTGAGGGGTTTTTAGAAATACAGTAACCCAAGCTTGGTGGCTCTGATAACGTCCTCCATTGCACAGAGGAGTTACTCATGTACCCTTTAGAAAATAACACTTGGTCAGCTTAAAATGGGATATAGGCCCCAATTACATTTTGTTGCAAAAATAGAAGCACTCCATTAAACTATGGACGTAAAATTCAGTTACTGGAAACAGGAAAGAAATTTACGAGCTATACTGTAACGCACCACTTAACTTTTCTCTTCATCCCATAAATGAATACACAATCCATCCGACAGCCCAACATCCCCATCCTGTGTCTTAATGCTAGATAGCAACGGCTTGTTGACCCAGTGTTTAATATCTCAAGCTCTGTGTGAGTTTAATGTGTCTTCAGATATATTTTACACGCATTTTGATGGTTAGGAAACTTCTCCTGGTAAAGATTTTGGAGGGGTCAAAGGATTTCTTCTTTCTTTTGATTTAGGATCCTCGTTCACGAACAGTACAGGGGGATACTTCAAAGAGAATACTTTTATACTCCTCAATTTTTCTCAGTATAAAGAATAAAACAGAATCCCTCTCTCACTAAAAGTTATAGTTAATGACACACCCACAGAGGTTGTTTCAATTATCACTTTATAATTACTTTCGACCAAATTACGAACTGTTCTCTCCCCACACAAGTGTGGTGACCCACATTTTCTGCGTAAATGCGCATGCGCGGTGGCGTCAGCGATTTCCTCTTCCCAGCTACTGATAACAGTCGTGCCTGGAGGTATTAGTTTTTATTTTACGGACTGTTTTTGCTCAGAAAGAGGTCTTTGGTGAGTTTTTGGTTTGTTTTTGCCTCAAAAAAGATGCGATGGATGTATAGTTGGGCTAACTGCCTCCATCTGCCATGGGGGTTGTAAATATAGCGTTAGCTGACAGTTTGTTAGCCAACACTCGTGTTAGCCGGTGGATTCAGACAGGTTAAAAATCTCCGCGATTCCTTTTTTGTCATTTTGACAAATCGGGGGTATGTTTGACTAAAACGTATGGTTGTTTCGTCTTCGTCCTGTCACTTGATGAATTTGCATCTAAGCAGTCAGAGAAATCCATGAAGTTTTGCATCGGCGATGCTAGCTCCTGACGGTTAGCCAACCTCTACCTGTCACTTCTACGTTGGCTGTTATTTAGGCCACTATTAGTATCAAAATCATACACAGCAAAGACTTATTGTATGCTTTCATAAAGATATCAGACAAGTCATTGAGGGCACCTGACTATGTCGGACTTCTGTAACATGACTGCGTGAAAAATGGAAGTGGCCTTAAATTAGCCGTGCAACACGCAGTTCATTTCTTACCTGATTCTATCTCAATGTTAGTTTGTGAATTTATGTTTGTAAGATGACTTACACCAGAGAAAACAGAGGGAAAGTGTCGTAAAATGAAATAAATAAATGAAAGTGGTTTTCCCAGTCACTAGCTGGCACTTTCTTTTTTTTACCCCAACAAAGTACTCAGGACACTCATGTTTAATTTTCTGTTCTCATACCTGGTGTCATTGCTTGCTCTTTTCTTTTTCTTCCAGCGTGTCTTTTATGAGTAATCAAAGGCAGCAGAAGCCTACGCTAACAGGCCAGCGTTTCAAAACCCGGAAAAGAGGTGAAATATCCTTATCTAATGATCTTATATAATGTTCTAATTTTCTGAGACATTGAATTCAGTTTTGTTTTTTTGTTTTTTTGTTATCTATATGCACAAGTTACTGTGAAAGACTTATTTTTTTCAGCCATTATTTAATGAATCTGGATGCATGTAGCAAGTGGTATGAATATAGGATTGGACATGGCTTTGGTGATTTCTGAAACATTTGAAGTAAGTGAGAAAGATTAACTGTTCTTGCTTGTACGCAGATGAAAAGGAGAGGTTCGACCCCTCCCAGTTCCAGGAAAGTATTGTACAAGGTCTGAACCAAACTGGCACGGATTTGGAAGCTGTCGCCAAGTTTCTTGACGCCTCTGGTGCCAAGCTTGACTACCGACGCTATGCTGAGATTCTGTTTGACATCCTGGTGGCTGGTGGAATGCTGGGTAAGAGGCACAGCTTTAATTTATTTGCGTTACTGTCTTTTGAAATATAGGGCAGAAAAGGTCTGTTTTCCTTCATATCAATAGTGTAATTTATGTGTACAAATAAATGAATAAAGAATAAAGCTCGCAGGGTTAAGATCATGTGTCTTTCCAGCCCCAGGAGGAACCTTGTCAGATGACGTGACCCCAACTGAGTTCTGTCTCTTCAAAGCAAACGAGGACATGGAGACCATGCAGGCTTATGCACAGGTGAACTGTCACTCCTACAAAGCTTGGAAGCTTCCTCAAATGTTTATTTTAACAGAAGAAGGTGTTTTACCAATCCTTAAAGATCACTTTTCAATTGACAATTGTGCAAAGAGAAAATTTTAAATGTTGAAATTGAAAAATGTAATTTGAAAAAGGAATTAATTTTAGAATTCATTTATGTAATACATTTCTAAGGAGCTAAAACAAGGGTGTGCCTACCATTGCCTCATCTTGTTTTGTTTGTTTTTTATAACACTATAAACCTTTGGAAACCAAGGGGAAAAGTTTCTGGAGTTTTTAAAGTGGTACACTGTTTTGCCATTTTTGCCAAATTTCAGCAGCTCAACACATTTTTGGGATCTCTTTTGTTGTAGTTTCATGTTTCTAGTGTTCCCAGAGGGTGACAAGTCGGGGCCGCAAACAGGCCAGTTTAGCACCTGCACTTACAGATGGAGCCTTGCTGTAACAGAGTGGTTTTGCATTGTCTTGCTGGAACATGCAAGGCTTCCCTTGAATAAGGCGTTGTCTGGATTGCAGCACATGTTTCTCTCAAACCTTTATACTGCATATTTTTCAACTTTAGTGATGCCTGCCCAGATGTGTGATGTCTTTGCATGGTACGGTTTGGCCTGGATTTGTGGTTACAGTGGAAAACTGTGTGTACAGACTATGGTTTCTGGATGTGATTTTGAGCCCATGCTGTGATTTCTACTGTTATGTCTGCATTTTTATTGCAGTGACATCTGTAGAACTAACCAAGACCATTAGTTTTGGGGGCATTTTGTACAGAGAGTTTTACAGATTTTCTGACTTTTCAATATCCACTGTAGATGATGAAATCCCTAAGTTCTTTGAAAACTCCTGCTGAGGTCCATTCTTGGATTTCCGAACTTGGTGTCTCATGGAGTAGTGAATCATTACCTATTTCTACTTCAGAGAGACACTGCCACTTTCAAATGCCCTTTTGATATGTAGCCATGTTACTATCCTGCTGAATATTCCTCTAAGAGATGGGAGTTTTTTTGTCAAAACATTATTTTGTCAGTGTGTTGTGTATCAAATTGATGTAACAAATGGATAAATCCCCATTTGTATCCTCTAGGTCTTTAACAAACTCATCAGGCGTTACAAATACTTGGAGAAGGGATTTGAAGAGGAGATCAAAAAGGTTTGATTTTGTTACAGTTAAAAACACAGAGCCCCTGTGATGGTCATGATTTTGAACTCATCTCAAACCATATAAGAAAACTATGCACATTAATTGGTTCAGCCAACAGGAATCTGTTTTTGTCTGCATTTTGGCAGCTGCTGCTGTTTCTCAAGGGCTTCACAGAGTCTGAGCGCAACAAGCTGGCCATGCTGACAGGGATTCTGTTGGCCAACGGCAACATCTCTGCTTCCATTCTTAGCAGCCTCTTCAATGAGAACCTAGTCAAAGAAGGTACCCATTTCTTTGCCTCGTAGGTGTGTTGTTGTTTTGTGGTTTGCAGTTTTTTAGATGGATTACAAGCATTTGAAGTTGCCTTTAGTACTTTAGATTCTTTTTATGTTCTAAATCATATCCTTTTTTTGTTCTTTCAATAGAAATTGATGTTCTTCCATTCAGAATCTTAATTTTCCCACACATGTTGACAAATGAAAAAATAAATTGGTTGTTGATGGCGCCACAAAGCTGACATAGTAGTGTTGAACATTCATGTTCTGTTTCTTTTGTATTGTAGCAAACCTCTAAAGTGCTGTTGATTTTAATTGTCCTCAGACAAATTTAATCAGACGTTTCCTTTGGCATTCAGTGAAACAAAATGTTCTCTTTGTCTTCTTCAGAAATTAATAATTTCAGGAAAGTTTGAAAGCTGTCAAAGTTTTAAATTTGAAAACTTGTCTCTCTGTATCGGGAGCCTCTGAATATTCTTTAATCTGTTTATATTTAAACTTCACTCTATTTTTAACAGCATGCACTAATCTTCTGTATTCAAGTACTGGAATAATATTGCAAAAAAAAAAGTCTCAACAAAAATGCATCCCCTTAAAGTTATGTGTAAAATTTCACATTTGGATCCAATTACGTCTCACTCAGCATTTCAAGACTAAATTTACAAACTAAATGACCAGCTTTTGCTTCCACTTGTTAATAACCAGCCAACATGCATACACAAGTTAATTTCCCTGCTTACTTTGTCTCACATTAGTCTAATTTTCTAACCTACTGCAAAAAGTTCAGTTGACAGCCGACACACACTTACACTCCACATCAGCACGAGAGAACTTAATTAGTTTACATTTTGCCTTAGGGGAGTATTACAGAAAGGAAGAATGAGGCCATTATTAGTGTGAATACGTTTTAATGGTCTTATTTCACTCCTCGTCTGAAAAAAAAAATCTATGCAGATGGTTTTAGGCAGTTTCTGTTTTCTCTTACCTGGAATTGTAAACAGAGGCAGCAAAGACTGGACAGCTGTATCTGTATACGACATCAAATAATGAGCTATTTGGCTGAATGTAACACTACCCCCAATATCTTAAAACAGGTGGAAGAGATCTGTTGCCTTTTTCACATTTGTGAAACTCTATTTCAGAAATGGTGTTCACTGAAGTCATATTGCTTTCAATTTAGATATGGATGCACATTTAATACACCTGTGATTCAAACTAAATTTGTTGTCTGCATTATTGTTTTTACAAGCAGTGTTCCCTTTGAAACCTGTCTTATTGCATCCTGTGGAGTTGTTTACCTGTGTATTACCCAGGCCTAACTTTATCCTGGCAGGTCTGTTAGCAACAGCTGACTCCAAATTTTTTGCATTTGTTCAGGTGTTTCGGCATCCTTTGCTGTAAAACTCTTCAAATCCTGGCTTTCTGAAAAGGACATCAGCTCTGTTGCTGCCAGTCTCCGGAAGGTTGGCATGGACAACAGGCTCATGGTGAGAATGACAGCTTAAACACAAAATCCTGTGAGGCTAAAATGCTGCAGGGTTAACTATCTGTTTACTCTGAATGAAAGTTTGTTTTAAATATTGGATGCATGTATTATGCATGAATTAAGCAGAGTTTCAAGCTGTTGGGGCATACAGTACTCAAGCAATTAATGAACATCGGAGTTGAAATGCTTTAGGAGGCTTCTCTGGCCAGGGACTGCCTAGATATTTGACTGTGTGTTTTTTTAGGAGCTGTTCCCTGCCAACAAGCGCAGTTGTGAGCACTTCTCAAAGTACTTCACAGACGCTGGGCTCAAGGAGATTTCGGACTTTGCCAAAAACCAGCAGTCCATAGGGGCTCGCAAGGAGTTACAGAAAGAGCTTGAGGAGCAGATGTCACGTGGGGACCCACTCAAAGATGTAAGTCTTGTTAGTTTACAGCTCCTTATATGTTGAGAGTGCATTTAGTGAACATTCCAGTGAGAACAGCACTTTGCAATGCTTTCTTCCTATCCTGTGTCCCTTTTGGTGCAAGAGTAAACAAAAATGAGTGTCAGGTCCTTGAAATCTACTCAACATAAGCATGTTATCTGCTCCCGAATACGTGGTGTTCTCATTACAACAGACTTCAGCAGGATTTGATTAACCAAAGGCCCCAGCATATGCTGCCCATGGTTTGTCTGCTTGACAAATAATGTGTGCTCCGTCTCTGTGCTTGGGTCTTACAGATCATCGCCTACGTCCGAGAGGAAATCAAGAAGAACAACATCTCCGAGCAGACAATGATTGGACTAATTTGGTCCAGCATTATGAGCTCGGTGGAGTGGAACAAGAAAGAGGAGCTGGTCACAGAACAAGCCATCAAACACTTAAAGGTAACGTATCTCTTATGGCTCCTCTGATCCTTGACTTTGTGGCAGTCTGGAGCACACACTCAAAAATGAGAGATCTAAAGAAACCTACAAATTTCCCTCTAAAATTGTGCCTTAGGGATATTTTAAAATCCAGGCTGCTACAGGCTTTGAACTTTAAAGAGAATATAATTGATTTGCTAACCCAAAGCCATTTCACCAGCAGAGTGGAAGTTATCAGAGGGGTATCCGCAATGTTTTTCCTCTTCTCTGTGAGGTCCAGAAACCTCCTACACAACCCCCTGTGTGAATCTAACGGTTTCTGTCCAACTCCTCTTTCCCCGTTCTGCATTTTCAGCAATACAGCCCACTTTTGAAGGCTTTTACCTCCCAGGGTCTCTCTGAACTGACTCTCCTGCTGAAGATCCAGGAGTACTGTTATGATAACATCCACTTCATGAAGGCCTTCCAGAAAATTGTTGTGCTGCTCTACAAAGGTGAGCACTGTTTGTTCGCCAGACTTTCAACAGTAAGCATGGTTTATACTTCTGCATTGACCCTGTACCAAAGTGGTCTTTGTTGTCATGGGGGCTGTATGATTGTGTGTCAGTGTGCTCAGCAATACTCCACTAAGTCACTCATGAGCAGTGTGGTCTCCCTTGATAGTAGTTTATTCAGGTTTAAAAGGGGGAAACTGAGTTTAAACCTGTGACTGAAGCCTGTAGGCCAGCATTTCTAGCTGAAGTTTTTCTAGATCGATGTTAGTGCTCTTCCTCAGGTTTTTTTTTTATGTTTTCCTAGCACCTGCAGACATGGCATAATTTATAATTTATTAACAGTATTTATGTTCCTTCTCTTTCTCTCTCCCTTTTTCTTTTTTTCTGAAGCGGATGTTTTGAGTGAGGAGGCAATTCTGAAGTGGTACAATGATGCCCACCTTGCCAAGGGAAAGAGTGTGTTCCTCGAACAAATGAAAAAGTTTGTTGAATGGCTGAAGAATGCAGAGGAAGGTAAGAACTCAAGCCTCCCTCTTTTTCTATTTGCTTTTCCCATAGCCACCCTGTAGGATATAGAAGTGATATGTGTCAGTGTTGTATTTCATTTGTGGTGAATAACTTGCTGGTGTGTGTGTGTGTGTGCTTTGCTCACTGTTTTCAATGATTTTCTTTGTCATGTCCTTGTGTAAATGACATTGAGGGTGATCTTTGTGTGCATTGATGCTGGAGCAGAATGCTGACTGAGGTTTTCTTTCTTCCAGAGTCTGAGTCTGAGGAGGAGGAAGCAGACTGAGGACCTCTTGCTATAACTACAATCTTGATTTGTATTTAACATTAACATAGCATCAGAGGACTGTCTTTGTTTCTATTTTTCCTTTTCTACTCCCTACCTCCTCATATCTAGTTAAACTGTAATGTAAGGGCTCAAAAATTCTTCTTATTTTTGACATGTTTTCTTTCTGAATCAATGCTTGTACTCTTCTTTATACCCCTTCGGGAGCTGGTCACAGTGCCACATTTAGCTGAATAGATCATAACCCCTCTCGGGGAGCAAAGGGGGACTTTTTTGGAATAGATAGTTCCCTTTAAAATTAGTCTGTTTGGAGGCACATTTCACAGCTATTATATTTAGTCATGGAGCTCTTATTTCCCAGAGGCTCATCTGTGTAACCATGATATCTTTCTGCTCTGAAAGGCAAACTGTTTTGTAACTTCATTTCAAATCCTGCCAATCATGTGACAGACTTTAATTTTTGCCACTTTTTAGATTCTGTCTACATAATTAGTGCAGATGTGCCATTTCAAACAGCAATGGTGATAGATGCATTGCCCCATGAAATGACTCTTAATGATTCGACAAATCTTCTGTAACGGAGCCAGTCTAGCATTGTACTGTTTCCCTTTACCATACAGTTTGACTTTTTAAAATGAATAAAAATAAATGGTTTTCATTACTACTGCATTAGCCGCTACATTTTTTTTCACACCCAAATGATGATGCGAGTGTATTTAGGAGGAGAAGAATTACCATCACTTAGTTGAATAGTTTAGTTGTATATGCACAGCTGATCACGTGAAAAAGTCGCTGTAGTCATTTAGGTAACTCCATCTGTTGTGTCAGAGATCAACCTGTATTCCATCAAAATTTTCCATTGGTTAAACTCTTCAAGCCTCACCTAATCAAGTAATCAAGGAAGGCAGCGTAGCATGCGTGACCTGAGATGCAAACAACCATCTCATTCACCTCACTCCTATCCCACTTTAAATGGTAATTATGGCTCAGTCAGGCATGCAAAAATGAGAGTGAGAGTGTGATTCAAGATGTTATGAAAACGAAGGTCCATGCACATTCATTACTACAAGTCATTTTACAAAGTCTGAAAAACAGGACACTCCCATTAATGCTCTACTGTGGAACACATTCAGAATGTTTACTGCCTCTTTAACCTCATGTCTTGCTGGTACAGTTCAACTGTTGGAGAAACTTTCTACCCAAATTTCTATTTCAAACTTTCTACATGGGTAAGCCTGGACATCAAACAAGCATTGAAGCATGACTCCTATCTTTTCTTGTTGAAGGGATTTATTCATGCATGTGTGACCATTTGTTGTATTGTTTCTGAGGAAATTTATTCAATTCAGCACAGGCAGTCACATGGCCTTGGATGAACTGAAGAGGCTATGGTTACAAGTTGAGTTGATGCAAAACTAGGCAGCAGAGTAAAAGCTCCTCACACCTTCGTAGGCAGTGACCTTGTTAAATTTAATGCATAATGTTACCTACACAAATCAAAGTTGTCGGGCATATTAATAAAGACTTCACTACAGTACAACACAAAGAGCATTCCTGATGGATAATTGGTTTCACTCAGTACCAACAGATGGCAGTAAGTCCTTAAGAGAGGCTGCCTCTTCATATTAAGTCTCACAGTTTTAAGTGTCTAACTCAAACAGAAAATGCCATTTTAAAGAAACCAGGCTAGAAAGTATTAGACACAGGCAGAACTACAAAGTACCTGACACGAGTATTTTCTCTACCTTCTTGTCCCAGGAGGATTTGTTTGCTTTTTGGTTTTATTTAGTCGCTCTAAAGAACATGAAACAATTTGGGAGAGTGACAAGCCAGCAGGGGAAAACACGGCTGCTTTTAAGATTTGTATTTTAGAGAGCACACACATTTAAGTGGGGTAGTGCTGAATGGCAATGATGCCCCCCCAACACCACCCTTTCCTCTGCAAAGTATTGGCAATGCCATCTTGGTGAGACTGTTATCTCAGTGTTACCAGCACAGTCAACCCCATCCAGAGCTCCTCCCTGCATGCCATTTTGTTCAGGCACTGGGCATAGTCACATACTGGAGGAAGCTGTGGTATAATGAGCTGTGCACACTGTGCCCTGGCTCATCTGTCTTTTTTGCACATTTGCTATTTTGCAATTACATATGCTGCTTCACATACAGAGCACCTCTCAAGGCTTCGCTGTTTGTTTCTATTCAGGTGAATCTCAATGCATCACAGACTTTAACATGTGTTCCAGTGACACAGAGGCCAGGGGCACCTGCATTGCCTCAGTGGCTTTTTATACATTTTCATCTCATCACCCTCAAGCAATCAGAGAAAACAAGTAATCATTTTGTTCAATGGCATGAGAAACATGTCAGAGGCAAATAGAAGAGAGCATTGACTTAATTTATTTTTGAAAAATTCAGTCTCAGTAAGACTTCCCGCTTGAATTGAACAGAGCGGCACAATGTGCCAGGATATGCCAGGGGAGTTGTGGAGAGCAATTATTCTGGATTTCACACTGCGGCTTTGGTCAGTAAACATGACTCAGACTGCAATGCAGAATTCATCCGAATAATGTCACAAAACAGACAGATGAGGCACAGAAATAAAACATTCTTATAAAGATATATTTTCTTTTTAATGAGGAGACTTCGGGGAAGCGTTCAACCAATAGTACAACCCCCCTCAAACCATGACACGATGAGCTGAGCATAGAAGATACACTGTTTTTGTTTTTGCACAGTGTAAGTGATATGTGCTTGCTTTGAATTTCAAGCAGCATTGTGTCACAGCTCAATTTTTTTCTGCTCTGCTGCTGCTTTATTTATGGGAGACCACCTTAATGCAACGGCTTAGCACCCAGGTGAATATGGAAATGAGGATCAACATGTTGACTCAGTCAGTGCCACCAGTTTGTCCTTGGATCAACTCATGCCAAACATCCCAAAGCATTGCAGCCTCCTAACCTCAATGCAGTCATATTATGGACAACTGAGCACCTCTGTGACAGAAAATAGCAGCTAAGCCCTTAAAACCATGAGGGCTGAAGAGTTTTTGGGTTATAGGCTGACAGACGCTGCTATCTGTCAGCTGTCCCTACTCAGCTCCTGTTGGTCTCTCTCTCAGTCCCTGGAGGAAAAGCTGCCATACTCACCAGCTTTGTCTGCTGGAGGCAGCCAGAATATAGCCGCCTTTTAAATGTTGTTGCCTGAAACGATTGTTCTCAAGGTTATTCATCATGTGTAATGCTTCTGTTTCAGGAGCATCTTCATAAAAGATGGTTTGAACTTTAAGACCTGTCTGCTATAGATTTGGTGAAAATATGAACAGTGCTGTCTCAAGGTTCAGTCTGTCTTAGCCTTGTTGTACATATTTGCACACTGTAATACTTTTTTGCTATATAGCCTTTTCTTTTTAAAAAAACTATGAAAAAATATAGGTTGTAATTGAAGTCAAGATAGCAGAATATCTGTAGAATCTCCAAACAACCATTAAAAAGAAATTGTGCTTCTTTGCCACATCAGTAAACATCCACTGATTGGCAAGCATGTGAAAACTGTCATTTCAATATCAACATTTCTTTTCAGTGTATGTTCATAATGGAAGAACAAAAAAAGTACTCTGTTTTGCACACTCTTTAGATCTTATGTGTGAAAGGCAGGGAGATGCATTAAGAAAATGGCTTTGCTTCCATTTGTATAGATCAAACAAAACGTCTAAGCAAACAGCATAACCGTTAAGAAGAACACTACAAAACTCAAAGTGGGAAACATGTGCAATAGCATTTCTACTCCTTAAAAGCCCATTATCCTGCTTGAGGGGACTACATCGAGGGCCTGATACACTAAAGGATATGGTAGCTTTTGTGTCTACAAAAACTGCACCTGAGCCACAAGACATCATCTAATTCACCAAGCAGCGCACCAAGTGTTAAATAATCCATAAGCGTCACTGCTTGGCATACATTTAAATGAGCTACTTGGTTTCTTTTTTTAGGCCAGCACTTTTCACCAATCAAAACACTATCTCCACCATTGGATGATCCAAGAATAACATGTCTGTACATTAAATCTGATAATATTACTTTGAAATTCCTACCACTACGGTGATAATCAGGGGTTAAATCAGTCGAGACCTGCCTGAGGCCAAACCCACCGTCCGCTCCATTATGCACAGCAGTGCTTTGTTATTATTCGCCTTTTTTAAACATCATTGTTGTCACACCAACCTTTTGCTTAAGTCCTAAAGATCTGCCACTTATTTTACCCATTTTGTAAACAGGGTATCCAACAAGAACAAACTTAAAGTGACGAAATTTTGCAAACAATTCATAGTGCCCCCCCCCCCCCCCCCCTTTGTTGGAGCAAGAAGTGGAAGGGAAGGGGTGGGCACTTTGACAGTGACCCCTTGGGAATACCAACGCTACATCACAACACTCTGGCTGTGACAAACTGTGCTGATAACTTGCAAATGGAATGAAAGTTTGCATCCCCAGAATTTTTTCTAACAAGTCTCCCTGGAGTGTGGCATAATGACTCTGGAATGGAGAGAAGGAGTGCAAGTGTTCGGTCTGCACGCAGCTCTCCAGTTTTCTGTTGCCCGTTTATGCACCAGCAGCTCCAGGGACTGAGACAGCCTGTGCAGAGACATGAAAAAGCCTCTACAAAACTGTTTGTTTTTGTAAGGAATGGAAGAGTAGGGAGGAGGAATACACTTAATATTAAATTACTTCTTTTTTCAGTTGTATAGCAAATATAACAAAAGAACATCAGCCTTTTTAAAGATTTAATAAGAAAAACTCCACCAAGGACAGACTGGATGAGCAACAGAAGAAGCTTTTCACATGAGTGTTTCAAGGTTTGGATCCTGTGCTTTGGGAGTTCATTTAGAAAGAAAGCTTTCTGTCAATTTTTTAAAAATTAGGAATGTTTGTTTTCTTGGTTAGTGACATGGCAGTCTTTAGCAGTCGCTGTCCATAACCACACAGTGATGATGTGATGATGAATTATCAAAGAAGACATAACATTATGAGCTAATCAATCTTTGCAAGAAAGAAATTTTGCAACCCTTTGAAGTTAATTTACCCAGCAAGGAAAGAAAATTTGACTTTGGCCAATAAACAGGGGAAAAAAACGTACTCCGAAACATTTGAGCCTTCATTTTATACATCTGAAAATTCAAGGTTATATTATTCACTATTCTAATGTAACGACATCTGAGCAAGAAACTAGCTTATTATATTTCATCAGCATTATTTATCTCTTCCCTCGTAAAGGACAACTTTTGTTTTATTCTGCCTTTTTGACCCTTTTTTAAAAGGGTTCACACTGTCCTCTGGGGCAGAGCTAGGAGTAGACCCTGGTATTTGAGGCTCACCCCTCCAGTGTGTCATGAACCAGTCAGAAGATCATTATGTGGTGACTTCATCTTTACAACAAGTCTCATAAAGATCTCAAAATTATCTGGTGCTATATTTTTGTATAGGTCATTTTGAGCAGTTTACGAACAGATTCAGGTATTTCTATAACAAGACCATGAGTATGTAGTGGTTTGAAAATTTGCACACATTTTGAATGGACATTCAGCATTATTACTTAATATCAATGTTTTAAGTAATGGAAAGGATAATGCCTTTTTTAATGATTAACTAAACTCAAATATGAGATAAAATATTGCTTGTTTTGGATGCCACAGAACTCTGTATGAACCTCTCTGTTGAATATCATTGCACAGTGTAAGGGTAATTTCACAGTATCACTTAAAAATAAACTGAGCTGGAGCACAATCAAGTTTATTCTTCCAAGTGAGTAACTTGATGTACCCCCCAAAACGAGGGCTTACGCAGCATTCAGACCTCTGTGACAAACACAACATTTTGTAGGTGTTGATTGGGTTACGTAAGAGTATGAATTGCTGTGAAATCCTAAGACAAAGATCTTACTGCAAAGCTAAAAAAGAACTGAGAAGTGAAGTCCCGGTGCTGTCCACCTGCTGAGTCTCATTCTGACAGTAATGAATTCCTTCACACCTCTCTTAGACTATCAGTCTTCCATTCCCCAAATGTAGCAGTTTGCATACATTTGAGTATTGCATTTGTACTTGCCAAATGATGGTTTAGTCTACCTCAACTAAACAAGTTTAAAGCTAACACTCCTTATGCTTATGGTATTAAAACACGGTAAAAGTATGATGCAGCACACACATGCCTTTTAACCTCAATTTCACAGGCTTTTTAGGTTCCAATTTGTACTTTTGTTTGACATGCTCTTTGTACTCTGCGATTGATGAATATTGTAAATTCCACAAGATTCTAGCTCTTCAAAGGTGTCTAGGGAAAAATAGGCACAGCTCCGTTCCATGAAGGATTCTTATTATAGTTTTATTCTTTTTTAAACAAAGAGCATTGGGTCTAGGAGCTTTACAGGAATTGAAAGTGACTACCGCAGCAGGAAAAGCAGAACCTTGAAGTGCTCATGACATTCAAGCACTTTCCAATACATGCCAGCCCCCTGACATTGATTTGAGACAGGTTTTTTTTTATTTATTTTTATTTTTACAATTTCTTAGTGTTTGTTGTACAGCAATAGCCACAGTGAGGGCCATTAAAGTTGTTAGTTTGTGTGAGCAGATATACTAAGATCTTATGAGTTAAGTCAGTTGTAGATTTACTAACCATAATGCATGCAACCAAGTGCCAACTTCTGGGCTGAAAATATTAAGCCGATGGAGAAGTGCTAAAAAAAAAGACACTTCTTCAAGAATATAAATTACCACAGACACAGACAATTAAAGAAAGCATATTTTTACAAATAAAGTAAACATATTCACAGCTGAATTCACAAAGGGTTTGGATCTAAATAGCTATTTTTTACTGGCTCATGTCGTAATTTTTTCAGTAACTCACCATTTTTGAAGGTACTAAGCTTATAAATATTGTCTATTTGAGGGCATGACTGACTTCTCTAACAGGTTGACCAGAAGTTGTTTTGGAAGAAGCTAAAGCCCCGCCTCTGTAACTCACTCAAACTTGAATAAGTTGAGACAAGACGTTTTGATATACGTCGAACCAATCTTTTTTGTAATCATTATTATTACCACTGCTACTAGGGAATCTGGGTTGGTTTTGCAAACTAAGCTAAATACAGTGCATACTGAAAGTGTGTGAATAGATACCAAGCCAGGACACAATTGTATTATAGCAGCTATAGCACAACCTTTGATGTCAGAGCTCATTTGCTTCACTAGCCCGGGTCTAGATGCAGCATTTACGATAATATACCTTTAAGGACAGATGCAAAATATAAGTTATTTTAGACATGACCAATGATATGCGCGGTGATTCGCTGAAATAAATGTAGAGGGAGTGGAAAGTTTGATTGCCTTTTTTTCTTTTTACTGTGGCTTCTTGACAGCTAAGATGGATGACATCTTGTAATATGACCTACACTTTGCATCTGGCCTCAAAGGAATAAATGCATATATGCGACTGGCCTTAAAGATATGTGTAAATGTTGCATCTGGTCTAAATGGATTAAGTGCTCAATTGTATACACATCCCATGTGATATCCTGAACACTGCACAAAAAAGGCACAGAGCTCATACATTAGCCTTCAACGTCTAGCTATATAAATCCGTTGCGGGAGTACTAGACAGATTTACTCAAGAGAGTGCCTCTGTAATAAAACTATAAAGTCTAAAAAAAAAACATATAGAAAAACACTTCTGTCAGCAACTATGAATCACAGCAACTATGAGAGGTCATTAAGTATAAAGGCATAAAATGAGAGAAAAAAAACCCTGATTGGCCTAACTATAAATGGTATAAGGTGTGGATATATACAATGATGGCCTATTTAACCACTTTAACCAGTGAGGAAAGCAATGGGAAACTTTAAAACCTTTTTTTTCCCATCAACTATTAAGAATATTAGAGACCTGGCAACATGATTATGCTTGTTGATACATCAGGAAGGGGAAAAAAAGAGAGAACATCACTCATAAGCTCACCACTGCCACAGGTAGCATAAATTCTAAATGTGCATACAAATATGCCCCCTTTATGATGTACACCTGTTTCATTGCTTGTTAACTCATACACCTCATCAACCAATCACGTAGCAGCAGCTTCACGCATTTTGGCACAAAGATAACCCATTGAAGATTGAACCCAGCATAAGAATGGGTAAGAAAGGTGATTTGACTGACCTCAAAAGTGGCATTGTTGTTGGTCAGAGCATTTCAGGAAATGCTGATCTAAGTTTTCAGGCCCAACCATCTCTAGGGTTTACAGAGAATGGTTTGAAAGAGACAAAATAGTCAGTGAGAAGCAATTCTCTGAGCAAAAATGCTTGGTTGCCAGAGGTCAAAGGAGAATAGTCAGGCTGATTCTAGATGATAGAAGGGCAACAGTAACTGATATAACCAGTCTTTATAACCAAGGTCTGCTCAGCAACATGTCTAACCTTGAAGCAGATGTGCTACAACAGTTGAAGAGCTCACTGGGTGCCACTCTTGTCAGCACAGAACAGGAAACCAAGGCCACAATTCACACAGGCTCTCCAAGATTGGACAAAAGGTTGAAAAAAAATTTTCTGGTGTTTCGAGTCTTGTTTTCTGCTACTACATTTAGATGGCAGGGTCAGAACTTGGTGTAAACATAAAAGCATGGATCCTGCCTGGTATTAATGGAAACTCAACATATATATCCATGAGGGATGGGGAACATTTTGTTTGCAAGTAATGAGGTGAAAAAGATGTTAGTCACCATACCTTATTGATTTCATCATTCAAAGAAGGAGATGAAAAGGAGTGAACCAGGCTGGGGGAGGATTTTAAGAGACGTTTGTGATTGTAAGACTACAACTAAAAGGCAGCAGTATGTTCATAGACTCTTTGACATCCTGGGCACTGAAGCTCAAGGTTTACTGCAGCATTTATAACTCAATGTGCACTATTTTTCTTTTCTTGATCTAAGAAGACCATAGTTTAATTAAGTTTACAACAACAGAAATGGGTTGTTTAACCTGCGATGTTTAACTTCCTCTGAACTGACTTCCAGGGATCTGTTTTGTTTCATGGCTCACTTAGGAAATATTATGTGATCGTAGAATGTTTGCACAGGCTGTTCTAAAAATGATGTTTTATACATGCATCATTGCACACCGCTGGGCAAACAGGTCGAAAGCATCCCAATTAAAGCAGCTCCATGCTGTCGGAGCAGTATGTTGGAGCAGACATGTTTTCTTTATGACCAAGACTTAATTAATCACAAGGAGTACAGTGTGAAAGCAAACATTATCAGAGGAAAATGCAAACACATCTTTTGGAGCTTTTAGATACCAAATAAAGAGCAAAACAGTAACAAATATCTTTACCTGCTGCATGAACTCAAAGGCGACAAGAAGATGATAAAACCATGAACTTACCTTGATTTTAAGAATATTGCAGTGTTGTTATGAACATACTCATACTTTGAGGAACAAGAAAAAAAAATCTTGAAATCAGAATATTGACTCAATACAAGATGCTAAACAAGTAAATTTTAGGCAGATTTTCCTCCTCCTGATGTGATGTTTTATCTGCTTGATATCTATCTAATGTAAATAAGCAATTTTTCTAGGCTCCTGGGTAATTGTTGCTCATATTAGGCCTACAAAAACAACTCATGCTGGAAATAAGACATTTAAACTTGCTTTGATTTCAGTTTTTGTAGTAAAACTAGTGGTTGCTATGCAAAGCACTCATCAGAATGAACTTATCCTGTTCACACCACTGGCACAGCAGTCAGTGGCAGTGGCAGTAGCAGTGGCAGTGGGGTCAATCGTCTAGCCCAGGGACACCGGGATCAAGTCCCTGTCCCTCCAATTGTCCTTACACCTCTGATCCAGAGTCACTCAGGTCTGGCCTGAGTGGTTAGACCATGCACCAATTAACACAATAACAGAGGCAAAAGTCCTGGCTTCATTAGTCACTGGTTTGACTCTCTACTCTTGCAAAAAACAAAACAATGATGTTCAAAAAAGAAAAAGGACAAGTTACAGCACATCTAACCTCCAATAGTGCATTTTGTATTTTTTGGGACTTAATTCAGAACATGAATGTTAAGCACATGGCCCCAGTTGAAATGATTATCACTGTCAGTTAGCATATCTGTTTGATACAGTGTTACTCAGTGTTTCACATTCCTGGTGTGATATAACACTACATTAGCAAAAATCTACATCACCAATGTTTTAATCCCATAAAAGTGTCAGTCCTCTGCAGTTTTTGCTGTTTCAGGCTGCAAGCATTGCCCAATTTCTACCCTGCAGAGTCTTTACCTCACACAGTCTTATCATCTTAATTTGCAAGATAAAAGAAAGGTCCAGCTGATCTGCAGTCTGCCCTGGCTTTTTGGCTCAATGTCAATCAATGGCACAGGTGCCATTTGGTGTCTGAGTCAAATATTATTATGCTTTCCTACAAAATCATATGTGATGAATCAAACATGTCCTCATGAATGCATAACAACATGTTTCAAAATGTGCAAAATGAACCAGGAGTGAATTACTATGATTTAGACTTGGGTTTTAGAGCAAAATAGGTACAACTATTACAATTCAACTTTAACTGCGACTTTCAGCTGCCACCAACATAAAAGTGACTGACAGCATGACTAATAACACCTGCGAATCCCTGCTGCTGTATTATACTTCTTTCTTGCAATTAAGCATAGAAATATTACCGATTATATCTTTTGTATACGGGTGCACAAGAATCACTGATAATATAAAAAGACTGAAATGGAAATGAAGGTTTGAAAATATGAAAGAATAACACTATAGCTGTGTTTTCAAGCCTTGAAGCGCTTGTGCTTAATGTCTCTTTTTTAAAAACAAACAGAGAGGGAGAGACAGAGAAAGAGAGGATAATAAATTCTCAAAATTGCCCTTTATACTTGACTGACTGCAGCATTTTACTTAAAACACACGGGGCAATCTTTTCTTTTTTTTCCATATAAGCCTTGCCACATAGGGTCTGATTCAGCCAAACAAAGATATCCAAAAATCTTTTCTTTTTATCCATAGGGCAAGGGATTTAAATAAGAATAAGTGTTGCAGCTTGTAAGCCGGGGAAATGTATTGAGAATCAGAATAACCGACCCTGTTAGTGCCTCAGCGAGCACTCAACAAGCCCTGATTTATCTCTGCTGGCTGATAGGAGACACTGGGACTAAGTCATGCAGGCGGTGTGCATTAAAACAGCGACATTGTAACTCCATAAACCTCAGAGAACACAGCAGCAGAACTGTAGCACATATCTTCAAACAAACACTCTCAAAAGGGAATGCATGCAGTGAAGCACCAACAAACTTAACAGCATAGCCACAGAATTACAATAGTATTGCTCATTGTATTCCAAAAGTCTGATGTAGAGCCAGCAACCAAAAAATAACATAGATTGAAATTTTCAAATGAGTCTCAGATTTGTTACTGAAATTGAATCAACCATCTTTCAAGTTGTGTGCACATGTAACCTTAAAATTTGGCAGCATAATGAACTGAGAACTTCAGTCTTTTAAAACTTGTATGACTTCATAAGGAGAAAGCAGAGCCTTGAGTGAGCAAACAAGCAAACAGTACTGAAGCTGGTATGGGGGACTCATCTCAGAGGAGAAGTAGCCTTTTTCTGTCTGGCAGCTGAATGTAATGAAAAGAAGTCGAAGTATAATACCTTAGATGAAGAATGAGATAGATATAAAAGATGCAGTGCAGGCTCTCATCAGCAAGCCTCCATGACTGTAAAGGTGAAAGTCTCATCTCTTTGAATAAAACATTCTCTCCCTAAAGGCTGCGGCATCAATGAACACATCCGACTTGACCAAAGTTTAAATGTATGCACTCTGCAGCGGATTCATTTTCTAAGTGAGAGGTCAGCTTCTCCAATTAATGAAATGATTTCTACATGAAAGAGCACTGAGTTTTACAGACATGTTCAGAGTGTATAGACCAAGTGCAAAAGAATGAATGTGCATACTGACCTTGATGTGTAGCTCTTGGTGTACATTGCTTTGTGAGGAATGAGTCTTTGGTTCGCAGACACTTGACATTTACCTACATTCAATCAGCCGTTCAAGATGCCTGTGCAGACCTCCATCTGAATCAAGCTCTGGATTTTAGATGAAGTAATTACAATTTTATAGCCATGTCTGGTGGCCAATGAAATCTTTCCCAAAATTGAAAAGTGCTTCCACAAAGGAGAGGATGCACTTTGTAAGAATTAGCCATGTCAACAATGCCTAATTCTTACAAGGACTCATTAAGCTGCTGCTCAGAGTTTGCTCCACTGCATTTCCAGCTAAATAGTATCCTCAGGTGAAACCCCCTATAAAATGTTTCCAGTGATAAATAAATTCTATTCTGCTGATACCTATGATTCCTATTCAAAATGTCATTTTGAAATGGCATCAAAAGATAAATTAACCTAGCAGCAAGATCATTAGATGTCTTCCTAAGACACAAAGACAGTTACAGAGGTGCAGGTGTTTTTTTTGTACCCAGCTTCAGGGGTTTGAGTACTTAGTACAAGCAAGCTATTTTTTTAGGGATAGAAACATTTTAAAGTCTTTTTGATCTCAAATGATGCATACATTGTGATAGGTTATGGTAGCTTCTCATAAAGACGGGCATCTGTTTGTGTGGATGTTAAACACAGACTGTATAGTGAAATGGACATTAGTTTGGGTCAGGTTAATTTACAGCACCCCCTGCTGACTGGCTACGGGATAGATCATGAACCATCTCCCCATTCCTAAGGGAACATCAGCCAACCTATAAAGCTAAACTACAAGTCAAATGAATTTTACTCAAACATATTTTGACATTTTGCTCTTATTGTGGTGTTTTCACGTATGTCCAAAGACTCTTTTCTTTTTTCAGAAGTCGAGTTTTTGTTAGCTATTTCCTTCCAAACCGAAAACTCTTTTGAAATTTGTAGACTCTTCTGTACTGGATTTTGAAGACTTACTGAACTTTCCAAAGCCATATGGTTAGATCAACACATAATTCTGTTCTGGCCTTGTTCCCCTCTGAAGGATCTTTCATATTTTATTAGTATTCTCAATGCATGTTTTGGTTAGTGTTGCAGGTGTGATGCCAGTTGGCACCAGTGGAGCTCCCAAATTACACACCATAGTCAATATTTTGGACTGAGTGAATTTTTGGTAGAGGTCATATTGAATACAGATAGGATTTATATAGATAGTGACAAAACGGAGAGAGGATGCTTGGGCTTGTATTTCCTGCCCATCCTGCCAAGAAACAAGTGGTACACTCCCCCTTACAATGTGTGCATGAGTCAGCTTTAAAAGAGTTGGTGGGTATTTTCCACTTCCACAGAGTGAACAACGATGTATGTTGAAGTACATTATACGTTTGAAAATGTGGGAAATTCATCAACCCAGTAATGAGCCATTTACTTTTGCTCCATGAATTCTAAATCTCATTAAACACAGGAGTCAGAGTGGTGTCTGGATTGTACTCCTGAGGTTCAAAGTGCACCATCAAAATCCAAAATTAATCTGCCTGTCTTGAAATATAAGTATTAGAAGTAAAAACTGCTGGAATAAGAGAAAGTTTTCATGAAGAATTGTACAGCCTTACCGTATTCTGTTGATGTCACCAATTTCTAACCTGAGGGTTTTGTCACCTTTGGAATGGGTGGTAAATGTGTGCTCACGGTTTCATTAATTGGATGCAAGCACTTACACACATGTTAAACTTGAATCTTTCATGTCATGCTGACACAGATTATAAACCGGGGATTTGTATGTGGAGTAAAAAAAAAATACAGCACTGTTTAAGCCTTCAAGCCTTCATTTTCTCTGTAAGAGACAGCTGGACTAATTCATACAGGCAGGGTGCATGATAAAGCAGTGTGTGACTGATAACAATGAAAATACAGACATAAACTCCAGAACAAGCAGCGGCAGAACTGTAACACATATGGGTGAACACACATGGGAAAATAACATTTCAGGCATGTGCAAACACCAGTGTACAGCTCAGTATAATTACATATTTACATATTAAACATAGTAGTGAGAACAATATTTCATTAAACATGGCTTTCAGATATCATGAGTGTGTATGCTAACAAATAATTTGCACCAAATAAAATGAAAAAAACTGACTGAGTGAAACACAATGCATCTGTTTTTTCTTTAATTCTTTCAACAAATATTCAGCAAGCAAATATACGACTTGAATGTGACAGCAGTATGTTTGCCAACGTAGCTTACTTTTTTGTCTGGGTTTGAAGTTATAAACCACATTCTCAATAAAAATTGATGCAGTAGAGGTGGTGTTGATAAATAACATTTTAATCAAAAAAAGAGGTTATGGAGTTATGGGGTAGGTGTCATGGAAAGCCTAAGTGCACTGTTTGTAAATTTGGAATTTTACTTTATGTTTTTTTTTTGTTGTTGTTGTTTTTATCAAGTACATGTTACTTCCCTCAGTAAACAGCTTATTACTTTTGGAAAATCAATTCTTAAATCCTCGGTGCAAAGGTTCCAAAACAGTGAGAGCAGTAGAGTAATTTCTTGCACCATCCTGTAAAAAGGGATCTTATTTGTTGAGAGTACTGTCACGGGTCGTGTTTATATTTTCTAACTATCACCCTGCCACTGCTTTTAGAAAACATTCTGGCACTCCAGCTCCAAAGCCACAGAGCATTTGGGAGCCAAACATATGATTGCTTATAACGGCAGCCAGTGACTTCAAACACACAAGCTGACCACCATCACCCTCAGCCAAAGTGAGGAGGTGAATGGTAAATTCAAAGCATAAAAATAAAACTTATCAAAGTGTCACTGAACTGTGGAGGCTCATGGAAATTAATCTGCTGTTCTTCATGAATAACCAGTGCTTTTTAATTCAAGCATTAGAATTGCACAAACTGTCACAACAGTCACAAGGACTTCCTTTCGAACATATTTGGAAAGTGTCATAGACTGAATTAGAGACGTTAATGTTATCTCGCTATCATGTATTGATTGAGTTTCCCTGTTTGAATTAGATTAAGCATTTTGACAACTGACATGTACTAAATTATTTAGCACCAAGGATGTATTTTTAACCTCACTGTATAAAAAAAGCAGTTTTATTAGGAACTACCCCTGAAGCTACAACATAGTGGCTTTCAGAACGACTGATGAGCAAAAGAAATGCCATTCTTTTTTAGATTTATCAAATTACATGTGATATTACTGAATTATTTTTATTTACTTGTTATGTTTTTTCAGCCTACTTAATATTCACCATCATGTTGCCACTGCAGCTCCAACAAGGACAAAACTCATGTCATGTGGTACTAAGATATATCTAAAACTATAGATTGACACGAAAAAGTCGGCTAAAAAACATCCTTTTAATATCTAATCAAAAATTGAGTATGTTTTTTTCTATTTGATTTAATAGATGAGTCCCTCATCTTTATGCAATCCAAGACTTCCCCCCTGTGCTGGCAATCAGAAAAAAATCCAGGATTACAGCACTTTCAAACTTTTTTCATTCCTTTTTTATTAACTGTCCGTAGTACGCACTGGGTGTTGAATCCAGTAGTCCAGTTCTTTGAGCGCATAAAAAATAGAGATAACCTCATAAAGTACACCCACCAGTGGGGTATGGAAATCAAAGCTTAACCTAAGTCCACTATAATCCTTCTGTCTTGATTGAAAGCAGCTCTGTGAGGCCTACTCTACCTCATTGTTTAGGAGACAACTCATGAGAAAAGTCTGTCTTGTCAAATAATTACCTGTAAGGGCCTTGTTATTCTTCTGTGTGCGAGAGTGAGCGAGTGTTTGCACAGATTCACGACGACAACAGCGATCACTGGCAGTAGGCTCATTAAACATTTTGAGATAGCGCTTTGGTTGTCAGAATCAGTTTTCATCATTTTAATAGCTCTCTGGGATGCATAAATATATGATATTTCTGACAGCAGTTTGGTCCAGTGGATTTTGTGAGTCCTCTTGAGGGATAAAAGCATGCTCAATGAACATGTGATTAAACTGATGCAGCTTACTGAATCACATGTTTACGGCAAAAGCGAAAAAATGTAGACTTACTCTCAAGAAAGTTGAATTATTTAAAAGATGGGCTCCTAGAATATGATATGATTTATTACAATTATAAAACATTATGCAGGGACTAGATTCAAAGATATAGAAGACATTTATCCTGAACAAGGAAGAGATGATCTACTGCGTCAATTGTGCATGCATATATAGCCTGAAGGAACTTTGGAATGAGGTACTCACCTGCAAATCCCTCTCTGGAAATCGAAAAGAAAATAGACCATGCACAAGAGTTATGGAGTGTGACCACAGAGTCATGGTCCAACACTAATTTGTTGTTTTTTATTTGGGATAGAATGAAGTAGCCTGAGGTTAGGATTTCAAACATGAATAACAGATTATGTCATGTTAGTTATGCACCTGTCACCAACAGTAATAATAATAATAATTACCATTTTGAATAAATACATTGAGTGAAAATAATAGTAGCTTTCAACCCGAACAGCAGAGTATACAAAAACTTAAACAGATCATTTTTTAAGGTACGATAACCTTTGACTTCTGCAGCTGAGAATGTTCAATGATAATGGATTACAGACCACATTTCACAATGGAGAATTTTATTCTTTGTTAGGCTGCTTATTAAGTTCAGGAGTTCATATTTTGTCAGCGAAAAGACAAGTTTTGCAGTCTACCCTGAAGTCTTTCATTGATTTTTTTGAAATACTTTTTCATACAGTACACTTCAGCTTTAAAAGAGAAAACACCAACAGAAGTTGTCTTGAGTTTGTGAATTTCTAAATGTTAAGCAGAGGGAAGGACCATTGGTCTCTGGTGGTACCCGTAGACAAATCCCACCAAGCTCTCCTCATGAAATCGATAACCTGAACCGTCCTCCGGATTCTGTATGATGGACGACTTCACACGCTGAATGAGTGCCTGTTCTTACTCTTTGTCAAACTGTTTATGAAGTTCAATAGTTTACATTTTGTCAACGACAAGACAAGTTTTGCAGTCTCACCTCAGTCTTTCATTGATTTGCTTTATAGTTAACTTCAGTCTGAGTAAAGAAAACGCCACAAGAAGTTGGAGATGGTTAACTTATATATAACAAGTAATAGAAGGGTCTTTGGTCCCTGGTGGCAGATATCTCCCATCATGCCTTCCTCATGAAATCAACAGGCTGAACCATCTGTCAGATCCTGCATGATGGACAATTCACACACTGAGTAATTGCCCTTTCTTTTTCTGATGTCCTGTATGAGCTGTGGGCTTTATCCTACTGGTGACACCTAATTGTGGAATGTTAAGAGCAGTGCAATGAAACAAATAATGAATGAGCCATGTCTTCTCAAAGCTTTCTATTAATAACTGGCTGTCTATGAATAATTACCTGGCTTTGAAGAAAGCTCATCTTGACTTTCTATACTGATATGCTGCTGTGAGCCTTCAGGGGACAAGCAGCTTGAATGAATCCCACAGTCACACAGAGCTGAGTTAAAAAGGTTTTACTTCACTCCTCCTTTTACACCTTTTTGAACCTGTATTGCAACCCTCCCACAGTTGGATTTACAAGGAAAACACATGCAGCAGCAGATCATTAATTCTCGTTCTTGACTGAAGCACCATATGAAGCATACAGGAAGTCTTTTTTTCCTTCTTTGAGCTTACACTTTGAACGAAAAATACTGCAGCAGCGTGAGAAAGCAAATAGGCCCTCAGTGGTAGTATATCACAAATTACCAAATGCTAAAACAGAGCAGCACAGTGCAACTCACAGTCTACAGGGGAGTGATAGCTTCTGCTCACCGCAGTTGTGAAATCAACACTGAACCTTAACAGATCACTCATTTTTAAACCTGCCCACATTGAGAATGTCTATAAAAAGCAGTTCAATGTATTTAAATTCTAGAAAGACAGTCACGTTAAATCAAAAGCACTGGCTTCCTGGATCGTAAAATAACAAACCCACAACAGTAACCCAAGGAAGTACAGCACTGCACAGTGACAAATTCCTGACTTCAAAGTTTACAATCACAATTCAGAAAGAGACTGGTACAAGCATAAAAAAAACACATTTTATGACACAGAAAGCATATTGGCTTCAAAGCACTGGGAGGAGTTTTTGATTTTGAAATAGTCCATCTACAGCTTTGAACAGAATGAATGTAAGAGCCTAAGTTTTGGTCAAGTTTTCCACCAAAAAAAGCTGAGTCAGTATTCAGTGCTCATCTGGCAGTAGCTACAGTATGTTTACAAAGTGGAGACTTCCAGCTGAGTATGTGATGAGATACTGAGGTTATAACAGCTGTTTAAAAATGGATTGAGTCCTCGGGAATGCATCCTAATTTAGTTTTTTTTTATAGATACCTGACAAAATATTTGCACCAGGTAACATTCCTTTCATGAATAAAGCTATGTTTTTGGCTGAGAGCTGCCAATCAACAGTAGCTCTTTAAATCAAAACACCATTTTAAGAAGCCTGAAATGAGCTCAGCACGGATTATGCCAAAAACAGGCTTTTTGAGATAACTTTGCCACTTCTGCTCTCTCCTTCTGAGGGTCTGTTCTACAAATTTTTAATGCAAATTTTACATCAGCACAGACCAAATTTTGTCCATGCTAACAGGTTAACTGCAATGTTGCACACAAAACATGTCAGTCTATCTTCAGCCGTTTTTGTGTCATCTTTGTTGAATGGCCATCATCGTTGTCCTGCTGCCCTCTACTGGTTTTAGGGTGTTGTGCAAACATATTTATTAATTTTTCATCCAATCATTGGTCTGATTTGCAAAAATGTCACTGGACTTAAGGTCTTATAGGAAACTTGAACAACAACTCTTCCATCTTTAACCACTTAGTCCCTGTAAGAGTAGTTTTAGGAATTGAAAGCTCTTCAAACTTTTGGTCTGAAAACGCTTTTAAATGGTGAGCCGGGTTTTTTTTTTTCTTCCTTTTTTGCCTCCAGAGTCAATAACTTTACATGTTTTGTACTTCAGGATAAT
Source organism: Thalassoma bifasciatum (assembly GCA_008086565.1). Taxonomy (NCBI): domain Eukaryota; kingdom Metazoa; phylum Chordata; class Actinopteri; order Labriformes; family Labridae; genus Thalassoma; species Thalassoma bifasciatum. The sequence goes on along the minus strand of RPOG01000113.1, from coordinate 466,830 downwards.
AAAAAAAGGAATGAAAGTCTGAAAGCAGAAAGTTCTGCTGAAGAATTTCTTTAGATGGAGAAAGTCTATGCAATCAGGGTTTTGCCATGTTACAGAAGCACAGTGGCAATGAACTAGATCTCATGTTTATGCCGGTGTGTAAATGCTCTCCTGCTCTTTCAATTACTGTCTCCTTTTCCTACAACATAGGTAAACACATGCCTCTAAGACACAAACTTTAACCACCCACTTAGCTTACCAACAAAATGAATCATGATTTGACTTGGAGCAGCGAGGAGGTGAAATGGCTCGGTGACATTTGGACAGATGAACATGTTTGTCAAATGTTGGAAACCCGTCACAAAAATATCTAAGTCAACAAAGTGAGTCACTATAACTTTCTGAATTACCCTCTTGTTTATGTGCTATCTGACAAGTCTTTAAACTGTTTTTCTGAGAGGTGACCAAAATTGCCAACATTGTTGATGAGACATTTGATCTCCTTACTTTTATTTTATGACGCATTCTGCTTGTGGATTAACTGACTAATGTTAGTTAGCATCCTAAAGCCTCCTAGATTGCAAAGTGCTGCCAGTATGCATTGTGTTTGTCAATCTACGCCATGACATGACAGCCCTGCAGTGGTGAGTGCTTTGGCGTGCTTTGTGATATTTCATTGATGACACCCTTACATTTGTGTTTCAAGTAGGGAAGCTACTCTGCACTTTTGGGGTGTTAAAGTAAAAAAGATAAGATACCAAGAAGGAAAATCCATAACAATGTCTCCCTGAGTTTGAGTGACAACTCTGGACAATGCTGCAGGATCTTGTCACCTTATTGCAAAATGGATGAACTGAATGCGTTGTAATGCAAAAAAAATAGTGCACAAATTTGAACTCTGTCTGATTGTAGACATTTTTTTGTGAATTTTTTGTGAATGTTTGGTATAGCATGCATATTTTGTATCATTGTAGAGTAACCTTGTAAGCCCTCAGCATTGAGAACTTGTTCTTCCTCATGCTGCTTCTGCATTACACCTATACACAAAAACACAAAAGTTGGATAAACAACTCAAACTCTGCACGACTTTTCAGTGAGTCCATGCAGCAGCATAGTTCAAATTCCCAGCTTCTTTTCCAATCTGTATTGTACTGTGTTCTTGACCTTGCAAAATCAAATCAAACACATCACACAAACACAAACTGGAGAGTAAGATGCAATATCACACTTTGTTTTGAGTATCTTTATACAGGGGCTATTCTGTAGTGTTATATTTCACTGCATCAAACTGTATATAAAGTTAAAATAAGATATCTGCAATGTCTTCAGCTACAGTGAACAGCTTTGCACGACTTCACACAGGGACAAAACAGCCAGCCTTGCATCAAAATAAATCTTCCAATTCATTTTCTGTGCTGGAGTCCACTTTTTTCTTGAGAGATATGGCACTGTGGTGGCCTGTGCTCACTATCTCAAATATCTCTGTCACACACTCACAGACCACTTCTCCTTTCTTCTGATATCCCAGAGTGTTTCTGCACAGACTGGGATGATATGAGTTCATCACGTGGCTTTTCTCAATTTCTCTCACATTTCAGTCCTCAAATTTTTAGTTGCTTTTCACTCCCTCTTTCCAGCTCTCCCCACCATGAGTTTTTATTCGCTCAGAAAACCTTATCGCTTCATCTTAATATTCAGTGAGCCTCCTGTGTTCAAAAACCCAATCAGAGGCTAGATATTGGTCTTTAAATGTCAGAGCTGTATATGTCAAGTAGTCTTTCATATTAGGCATGGCCAAAACCACCACTTCTCCTATCAGTAGTCTGATCTCTACTGTATACTCCCAGCTGGGATGACCTTATTCTTATAAATCTTTCCTCACCTATATCAAGACTCAGACCCTGTCCTTTACAGCTTAAATATATGAAGTGGGATCTGTTTTCTTTACCTTAAATTTAGAGAAATACTGCTGTGCCTCTAAGCTTCACCAACAAAGTAGATAGTTGTGGTTTCAAAGTTTACTACCACATAATCTCTTTCTACCAGTCCCTCTTTACCACTTTTAAGAGCTATCCAGCTCAGGCAGAAGGCTATTCAGCTGCGAGTCTGCTTCAGGGTTCTGCCTCAGGTGCTTTTTCCTGCTATTGCTGCTTCGTGCTTGCTTGAGGTGGATTATTGTCAGGGTCTTTTAAATTATATAACAGTAAATGGCCTGGGTTTTCTATGTTAAGATGCTTTGTGCAGTTTGTTGATGAGTCATTGATTGATTTGTTTGGATGACAAATAAAATAACATGAATAGAAGTGTTAACTGCCTTCTGAACCAATCAAGATATATGTGACAGAAAGCCTCATGTTTGACGAGGGATGGATAGATTCTGCTTATCAGTCTAATTACTTACTGATTATCTTGTCAGTACCTCCTGTGGATTTGTGTACAAGTAGTAGCTTTACAGGTTTACTGTGTCAATAACATTTTATTGAATTTACAAGAAAATAAATATGAATGGATGGCCAATGGATTTAGATATCTCTAGATGTATCTAAATAAAAATGAGTACAAATTGCACATCAGGTTACACTGATGCATTGTTTTCTTGTATTTTATGGGCTGAAGTGGGTCACCTAGCGATGCTTTAATTTGTTTGACACCTTGAGCTTGCCACAGCCATGCTGAAGTCAGCCATGAGTCTGCACTTCCTGTTAAGAAAACATTTTCTTGTTAGTATTTTGACATTTTTGTGTTTTAAGTATTGCACACAAAAAGATATTGGAAAATGTTTTTGCAATGAAAGTCTGTATTAAAATGAAAATTATATATTCATGTTTGCTAATTGCCAGCATATCAATGCAATTTTGTGTATATGTTAGCATCAAGCCAGCATTATGTTTTCTATATTGACATTTTGAATGTATTCAATAGGAATCTCCTGTGAGAGAGTAATGTACATTTTTTGTGTGATCACTTTTACAGCTTCTAAAGTGAAACTTCAAGCCTAAAATCCTGAGTCAGAGTTTTCTTGGGAAACTGTCATTTATCTGCTAAGCTGAGGTAGCTGGGGTAGAATAGTCAATATAAGGTCCATCTGCTCCAGCATCATAGATATTGGTAATTAAAGAATGTGATAATTCTGATGGTGACATCAGAATCGATAAGAAAATTGTTAGAAATGAAGGCTAATGATCTGGATTGATAAGACAATGTCTTATCGATTCTTAAGAGGAACTAGTTCTCGATACCCATCCCTACGTTTGACTTTTATTCAGGGATCCTGAAGACGGAGCTGAGGTAGTTCTGTATGACTCTAAACAGATTATTATATAACTATGTTGTTCTTATACAGGTGAATCCCTGACTTCAGATCAATCAGTGAAATTAATCTGAATGTATGTTGCACGAAATTGCTTTTTCAAGATGCTTTACAAAACCATTAGTCAGTGCTTCAAAACTGACTCCTGATGCACTGACACCAGCCTCCTTCCACTCATTGTGAATCTCCCTGAAGGTGTCGGATGGACTGTTCTTGATTCTCTTAAAGCTGCAGTCATCAGCTTTTCACACTGCACGTTTTCCCTCCAGTCAATGTTTGATTAAGATGCTTTAAACCAACACTCTGAACAGACAGTCTGTTCAACAATGATTCTTTGTGGTTCACTCCCCCTCCCAGAGACTGTCGATCCTCTGGACAAAATGGAAATCATCAATTTTTCCAATGTTTGTGGTTCTGTGTGCTGAGGTAGCCTGACAAGGAAAAAAAAACATTCTCAAACATTGAACCCTATATGGACAGCCCAGCACAGACCAAAAGAGGAAAATTTTGGAGAGCAAAATGGAGTGATGTCACTGCCGAGGTGCCCTTGAGCAAGGCATAGAACTCCCAGCTCCACCGGATGTACGCTGATGGTGCAGCTCCTTCACTCTGCATCAGTGCATGTTTGGGCGCAAAAGTGCTTTTTGAGATTGAATTTCTTTATTAATTGTATCTTGTATATTCAATTATTATCTCTCTGTTGAAGTGTTGAACTTTTCATGGTTTTCAGTTAATTTTTTAAATGTACATTTACCTTTGTGATGTAACTCAAAATATCACCCAAATCAAATTTTCTACCAAAAATGTGAACGCATAAATGTCAAGCAGTGAAAACACAATATACCCTAAAGGTTCCACTTGGATATGAGCTGCGACCCCAGGCATATTCAAATAGATTTCTCGTTTTTGTAAAACTATTATCTGCACTGTCACTACAATTGAAAGTTTAAAAGAACTTCTCGGCATTATTTCTTTGCATCCCACAGACCTCCACTGAGTAAAAGAAAAACTGATTGATTTGCAAAGTAAATGAGTGCACACTTTGAGTTGTCCACTTGCAATTACATGATAATCTACCTCATGCCCCGTTTGTATTTTTGTCCATCAGTAGCCCTATTACAATACCCACACAGCAACTGATGGGAAATTTAAATTATTTCAGCCCATAGTCTGCAATTTTCTAAAGGTTACAGGCAGAGCAGATGCATTTGTGTGCAGAATTGTGACAAAGCTGGCATCATTTTAAAGGTTAGAAAATATATAAGTAAGACATTAACTCCTTGACCCTTGGAAATAAAAGCTTCTCCTCAGAGTGCCTCCTCAGGCTCTGCCAGGAGCAGTTTTCATCATAATGATAAAAGACAAGGAAAAAAAATCTCTTGTTCAAGATGTGTGTTAAAATGTAGGTAGACAAGTAGGTGGCTCATTTTCTGAATTACAAAGAACAGAAGGCTTTTATTGCTTCTGCTGCTCATGCTAGGGAGATATTATGGCGCGACGGTAATGTGCAATAAATTGATACCTAATGCAGGAAATGAAATGCAAATGGTGGCTGCTGGAGAGCATATTGATTCATACTGCACGGTAACTGCTTGGTGACAAATTGTAAACGTAGTACTGACAAATAGTCTCACTCGACTATGCTCTGGCTTCATATGCATTTAGTGCAGTAGTCCCGTTAAGTACCACTTTCTGACACCAACTTCCTTTCATCGGAATGCTGACATAAGCAAAAAGTCATGCGAGCCCCATTTAGAGGGAAGGTTGGGAGCAGCAAGGCTGTAGTGATTAGTCAAGAATAAGAGCCTGAAGTTTAATTAAAGTCATCAGGCAATTAGGAGCTGGTGCGATAGTGCTTTACAATGCATTTCTGTCTTCTTTCTCCATTACCGAGGCTTAATCGAAGAAGTCCCTGCACTGATATTATGAGCTAAATGTTACTACAGTATATGGAACAGTCACATGGAGGTTGCCATTGAAATAGGGCTTTTGTCAACTAATTGCAGACGACCATTTATTATTTGCAATAATGAGATTTTTTTTTTTTACTTTGAAGCACTCTCTCCTTATTGTTAGGCTGCTTAGGATGTACAGATAGACTTAATGTAATGGATCACACAAGGCAAACATTGGGTTCTGAGTGCAACATTTTATCGGGTAATCGTTACTGAAATGGTTGTGCTACCACAGGCTGTATACAATGGCTATTGTGAATGAGTTTGTTCAGTCTACTGGGAAAGAAAGCACTGATCTTCTTCTGAGTTTCCTCATAAAATAATAGCGAAGTTATTATTAATAGCTTACATGTTTCTACAGGTGAATGATTTCTGTGGTTTAAAGATGAGGCACAACAGTAGGGAGGTGCTGACACACTATCAACATTGATCTGAAATTGCTTATGTGCCACACACGAGCATCCAGTAATGGAGTGTGAAACTGGAGAAAATGAAAAGTAACAGATGAGGAAAAATGAACTTGAGCAAGTACACAGTAGGCTGTGAGACCCACAGATCTATTGTAATGATTCAGTGATGTCAATATTTGTTACCCTTGCTCCATTAGCAATGACTGGCTGATTAATATGTGTACACAGGCTCTGGATGACCTTCACAATCGCTGTTGTTTCTTTTCCGGTTACATGACTTTTAATGAGACATGTTGAATTCTTGTCAGGAAAAAAGAATCTTCATTGGCCAATAAACAAATACATTTAACATTCATGAGGGTCTTGCATTGAACTGTTAAAAAAACAAAACAATTATCAGTGTGCGTTGGATGTCACAGCTACTTGACTCGTTTTTCATTTTCATTCATCATGTCTATTTGGTTCCACGTAAACCACTGAGATAAACAATGCACCTTTGCACAATTGTCTGGATGCTCCGGCTTAAATTTGATGTTATTTCATTGCATTCTTGAAACTTGTTGTTCAGAATAAACCATGAATATTAAATTCTTGCTGGCTGATCTTTTTTCTTTTTTGATTAAGTGCAGAATCATAATGAACATCTGACTTTGTGACATGTAGCAAAATATATAACTGCAAGATGGAGATCATCACCTGCATTCAAAGTATACATGAGTTGCTCTGCCATACATTTTTCATAGTTTAGGCTAGGCTGTCATCTGTTGAGACAAAACAATTAGGAGTGCTATCTGTCTTATCCTTGGATGTTGCTGTAATAACTATCGCCAGATTATTTTTGAGAACAGGGAGTTCTTTCAACTCTTATTGTTTTTATTTCAACAAGATAGCTGTCCCTGTTTGCACTTGCCTTTTATACATGCGAAATATAGACACAAAAACACCCACCGCAATCAGTCTCAGGTTTGGTAAATCATATGGGGAATGCTAAATGATTACATTTGCATCTTCTCCCAGTGGTTTGCATGTTCTCTTTATGTGCATATGTTCTGCATATTCATGATGGCAGACACACTAAATGGATTGCGTACGCTATTTTGCTCATTTGACGGATGCAATCCTTGGTGCACCAGGTGAGTACAGCAGAATTGTGCAGGCTCTCAAATTAGCAGTTTTTATACACGCAAACCTTTAGAAGATCAGGCCCAAAATGTTGATTCAGGGAGTTAAATTTCATATTGCATACAGTGTTGACTTCACTCCTTACAGGTGTTAGTTTTACTTCCTGTTTCAACTCTTTCTCTTGAAATTGTTATAACAGTTACAACTCAGAAGTTGTAACTGGTAAGAATGCGATTGATACTGGTATATTTAATTCAATTTTTCTAATCTTGGTTGTGACCTAAATAAGTCAATAATTATAGTAAATAAGTGTCACAGCAGACCACATGAAACCCCAAAGGCATGCTTAAGCAGGAATTAATTGGACTTATAACTATAAATACAGGACTGATCAATTTCAGAAAATTCAGCGTTAACATGACACTTTTTTTCAGAGGAATCTCAATCTACCTTTTTTCACAAATAAGTCAACATTAGGACTGCAATCTCGTTTGTTAGCAAAGACACTTGATATTTTTGTAATTCAAGCTTGGATGCTTTATACATTTATTCATATATTTTGTTGGGCATAATATAGGGTTTTTATGTGTCTCATGTTGACTCCTGCAGGTTGCTAGTTTTGCTCCATAGTGGTTCTTGCGTTGTTCACATTTATATGCACAGAATTGTTTGAAAAATAACATTCATGTTTCATTTAAGCCTCTTTTTTGGAATTGCTGTTCCCCATGTCAAGTCTTTTAATGATACATCTAGTGTATATACACACATTGTAATTATGGGCAGAAATGTTCAAAGTACTATAAGTTTTTAACGGCAGTGGTGGGGTGGGGATCGGGTGTGGTTTGTGTCTAAGGTGGCAGTATTTCTGAGGTTACAGTTCAGTGTTCTGTAGCTAAAGTTGCACAATCTCATGTATTTTTATAGATATTTTCTTCTCTATAGGTACAGTATTCTCCTCAAATCTTAGCCTTGAATTCATCTAAGCATCATCACACATTTCATTTGGCGTCTGTGATTGATTTGCTGTTCTTTGCACCAGCTCGAACAGCTTATGCTTGTTAATTTGGCTCACTTTCAGAGGGGTAATGTGACTGCTGGCTCACACAACCCTGGTGATGCATATGCAAGCAGTGCTGTTGAATTGTTGCACAGGGGGGGTTAATCAGGGATGTGTTATAGGTGTGTGGGTGATGTGTTGTGATGGGTGTTACAGATTGATGACTCTCATCGTGTGTCGTTTGTGTTAACATATCTCTGCTGGAGCAGGGACCCCATGTGTTTTAATGCAGTCATGTCTTGTGTCTTGGAAAGTTCACCACCAAAATCTGTTCCCATTAAAATGGAAATGACCTGCAGATGAGCAGTGTAAGCAGATCTGCAGATGATGCACTGGAGCCATATTTCCACTGGATCACCTTGCTTCTCATGCGCCACGTCTCTTTTTGTCTTATCTTCATTTAAGTGTTGTTGCCGATCTTGCACTAAAGCAAGAGGGGTCTAGATGCCAATGACACGCACAGATAGTTTAAAGGGCCTAAATGGTGCATAAGCATTTGTGGCATTGTTGCCTCTGCCTGGAGACACGTTGGACTGCACTCTGAATAGTTCATGCCAGAGACCTAAGGCCATAAGTCAATCAGCCTCTTGGAGCGCATATGGCAGCGGGTTGCTCTGACATGTTAATTAGTGACGACTTTCCCTTCTGGCTACAGAGCGAGACAGCTACAGAAAAGGTGAGATACGATGAGAAATCATTCAGGAAACCTCCAAGGGCTCACGTATTGATAACTGGATCATCACTCTGACCTGCGTGATACAGTTATCAGGGATCAGCATTGTTGTCTAAATTTCAAGGATAAACATGCTAAATAGACCTCCGTGTTAATTTATCTCACCCCATCTCTACTTTATGACATGAATGAGGAGAACCTGAACAGCAGTTAACCAATAAAAAAGTTGACAGCTGCACAATGCCAAAAGATGATGATGCCAGGAACAAAGAAGCCAAGAGATGCACTCGCGGCTTTTAAAACCCAAAATGAGGCAGAAAAGGCTTTTTCAGCTTTTAATGTTGAGACCAAAAAGGATGGATAAATGATGCATCCCAGTCTGCAAAAGAGTTTCATACACCTGTGATGGGTAAATTTCAGGGTCCACAGAGTCCTAGGTGATAATTACTGTCCATTTTATAGATGAGTGGATAATGCATTCCTAACGTGTGTTTCTGGAACTTTTTCATGCGTTCATATGACTGAAGTTTTACTACAGCTATTGAGGAATGGAGGCAGACTGAGAAAGACTCCACAATAGTTTTTGACGTCACAGCTGATGCAGCTTTACTTGTTCCAAGACCAGTCATATGGGATAACAAAAAACAAGTCTGTGTTGCAAAGTCTAATCCTTAAATGTGGATGTATTATGCTTTTTTTTTTTAAGAAAATAAGAAAATGTTATTAATTGTAATTTTGATAAAAAAAACAAACATTTTATAGCTTTAGAGCATCTGCATTAAAATGCACAAAGATGTATACTATATGTATAATATGTGTATATACATACAAACAAAAATCTTATGCAATGTTACTATGTAATGATAATTGGTAAAAACAAATAATGTAATAGTTGTTCTTCATCAATTGTTGAGTTACATGTTATTTGAAAAACCTCCAGAGAGAGATATTTATCATTAGTGTCAGTTTATTTATTCATTTATTCATTCATTTGTTTATTTTCAAAAGAAAAGGCTGACTATATTATCATTTATTCATGAGCAACAAAGGTGGGATGGTAATTAACGTTCTATTTCCTTCAACTATTTAATGAATTTTAAAAATGTAAAATTGGTGATTGAACACTGACTTTATTTTTCATTGTTTGCAAAATTGCCAAGTTTTCTCTTCTTTGATTTTCTGTTATTCTGTAGATTCTGTTATTCTAAAAATGCACCATGCAAAGATGACACCAATGATAAACATTGTCTAGACACACTGTTGACTTTTGTCAACAGAATATTATTTATAATATATTAAGTTTTAATGTTGAAATAAAGTTCTACATAGAATTTGAAGCAGGGAAAAAGAGAGTTTGAAAAGTCAACCACAAACCAAAGGTTCTTCACTAAAGCCTTAAATAAAAAGAAAGAAAAAAACATTCAATCCGAAATTGATGAGCACTTCGATTTTATGCCTTGGTTGAGCAGCCTTTATCTGAATGAATGAGTATCCATATTTAGATACCTTATCCTGTTCCAAAGTCAAATTTCTCAGTCTGTGAATCCAAATATGAAAAATTAAGCTTAAAATGGTAGTTTCCATTGAGAGCCTTCTTAATGTGACTGGTCTGTATGTACAAGTAGTCATGTTTAGCTTCACAGCGAGATCAGTCAGCTTACCTGGAACTGATTAAAACTTTATTTCAGTAGAATAAAACTGTCTTTGGCTCCAAATCTCGTCACCCCTCACAGATTAACATTAAATTAATAAATAAAGAAGTGATGACATAATGTCTTCAACCTTTTAAAAACCAGTTCACAGCAAGTGATATCGAAGGAAGCTTTACAAAAGACCAGGTCTTGACTTTGCTCTGTCATATTATAAATAAAGACCCAACATCTAGATGAGACAAAATCCATCTTACAAGCAAGACTCAGTCTTACCTCCTAATCCACATTGAGTAAACAACTTTGCAGCATTTACCAAGTTACAATGGCAAAGAAAAACTTATTTTTAACAGGAAAAAACCTTGAGCAGAACCGTTTTAGGCAGCAATCTGCCTCAACTATGCCAGGGTAGGAAAGAGGATAGAGGGAAATGCTGAAAGACAGGTGAAATAACAATAACATTGCAACTCATTCAGAGGAAAATGTCGACAGGTGGTCTTTTCTTAGGAAATGAGGGGAGCAGCACTCATAAACTGTATTTTGTATTACCAGTGTGGAGTTTCCAATGAGGGACTTCTTTAATCCAAAGTTTATGCAACACAAACACAAAAAGTTTCATTAAATCAAGAGACCTTGGCAGATACAGCCTGGGATTCAGGGAATGGCTCTTAATTCTCCTAGTCAGAATGGTAAGGACTAGAGATTACAGCAACTCAAATGTAAGATGTAGATGGTGTTTTTGAGTTTCCCTAATGATGAAGTTTGTTCACAGCACTGGTGCAGAGCAGCAGTGGCATTGGCAAAGCAGAGGCAGGGACACAGAAATCCAGCTCAAAAAGACGCTTAATTGGAAGGATACTTGTCAGGTGAATGTGAGAGTGAGGCATGGCAAATGTGAAAGTAGTGCATCCTGAGTTGCCTGCCTGAACTAGCTCCCAGGCGTCACTATATTAATTGTTGCTCATTCTTGCCTCAAGCAACAGGAAACAAAAAAATGAAAAGCTCCAGACATGCTGACCTTTTATCATGAAGTCAGTTTTTTTCTCCATTTGTCTCAAAAGGAAGAATGTAGATGCCTTTGAGACCAGAAGGAATAAGCTGTTAATTAAAGGAGGCTACACATTACGGTGTTCAGGGCCTGTGGCTGTCAATTTTGTATGCTGCACAGGTAGCGTGATTGTTCCTTCACAATTCTATTTGATGCCCTCAAATGAAAGAAAGTCACTAATTTGCAGATGTCTTGATTCAAAACAGGGATTATCCTCCAAGACAGGCTAAATAGAAGGTCAACAAGCAATATATCTGACAGGAGGTTTTCTGAGGTAATAACTCTCTGTTTATTACCTCAGTCAGTTGAATCCATTTTCCACATCACATCTGAGGGAGCAGACAGCACCTGAGCAGGGCTGGGGACTCAGTGTGTTGGTGCATGTATATGAATATGTTTGTGGTCTTTTGAAAATGCCTTTATTGTATTTGTCTTTGAATGTTGCGGAATAAACACAATTAATTAACCAGAATAATAAATGACAGATACTTTCTGCACTGATCTGTAAACTGATACTGTTTATACTTTTGATCATGAAGTGGTTGACTCCACCTCATGAGGAAAAGATTTTATTTACAGCTCCTCACTTGTTATGCACACAACATTGTTTTTGACTGAACAGTTTACAAAGTTAAATGCTTTGTAAAATAAGGCTCAGCTTCAGGCTCTTGTTTATAGACAAAAAAGCAAATGCCATCAGAAATATGCCTGTTAATCCTGTGCCATTGTTGAAATCATTCCAGGATCCCGAGCACTTTCAAAAAGGCAGAATCTATTACTGACTGCAAGAATTCTTATTGTTTTATTTTAAAGTCTTTCTTGCTTGTTTTCTCTTCTGCCCTTGACAGTTTAAGGTATTTGAGTGAAGGAATATTTCTTTTTTTAATTTTGTCTTTAAATTTCTGCAGGGTTACCCATAATACAACCTGTAAAGTGAAGCCCCATGTAGCATGTCAGAGGTTTTAATACCACACACTAAAGCCAGATTGGATATTGGAGGGAAAGGGGTTCATGTCAGTGTTGTACATGCAAATGTGAGGGGTGTACAGGGCTGTGGGTGGCTGGAGCCTGTCCCAGCTGTCTTCAGGCGAGAGGCAGGGTACACCCTGGACCGATCACCAGTCAATCAGTGAGCTGACACGCAGAGAGTGACAACCTTTCTCACATACACTCACACCTACAGGCCATATAAAATTGCAAATTGACCTGATGAGCAGGTTTTTAGACTGTGGGAGGAATCCTGGCTACCCACTGAGAATCCAGGCAGAAAGACCCACTTCTATGAAACTGGGGTATGAACTGGTGACTTTCTTGCTGGAAGGCAACAGAGCCAACCACTGGCATCACCTTGCAGCCCTGCACCTAAACATCATCAAATAAAATACCCTTGAACTTCAGAATAAAACACCTCATTAAAACAAGTCTTCATGTCTTTGGTTTCTCAACCTCATGCAGATTTTTGATGTTGTTGTTTGTTTATTTTTTAGATTCAAGTAATGTTTAACTCTAAGAAGTTATTTGTACTCTAATAATTGTTTTTTTTTTTCCCCTTACATTTGATTTGTCTTTTTTTTTCTGATGGGTATAAGTCTGCAACATCTCAGTTTGAGTTCCAACACATTTGGACACTATTGAAGCCATCATTTTCAGCTTTTTGGAAAGTGTCTTGAGACAACATTTGTTATGATTTGGCACCATATAAATAAAGATTGATTGCTTAATTTATTAAGTGATATAGATGCTTGGTCCAATAATAAAGCTGCTGATGTCTTTAACTCCCAGGAGTGACTTAGCTGATTCGCTGTACACAGGTCAACACAATACTGTTTGCTTTATGTTGTTTCAGTAACATTTCTGCAGGCGGGTCTTTCGTTTGCTGCACAACGCAATCAATTTTAATGCAGCACCATAAGAAGTGAATACAGCATCCATCAGTTTCCATCGTAGACACAAAGAAACAAACAAACAAGAAAAATAGTTCAGCTGTGGTTTCTCAATGCTGCTTGCTGACACAGAGGTCAAGACCCATATGCCCTTCCAGGGTCAAATACCTCCCTTACCTTGACAAGTGACATACCTAAATACCTTTGCCCTTGGAAATAGAGCAGGGACACACAGTGACACTATAATGAACATTATTTAAAAACATCAATGCTGCTCTTACAGCTTATATAGAACATATCCTCATAACCCCTGTGTTCTCCATTGTTGGATTAGCTTCAGCTCCATACGTAAAAAAGCTCAAATATGAAAACCATCTCACACATAAGCCATCCAGGCCCATTCACAGCACTGGGGGCCTTTGTGGTGAAGCGTCTTTGCCAGGGACACTGGGCATTCAGACTGTGCAACAAGGGTTCAAACCCCTGACCTTCAGAATGAGAGAAGTGCTTTGGAATCTTATGATGTGCAGAAGAGCTAATTTGTTGATTTGTGTTATATAAAACCTTGCATACTTAAACTATGAAATATGAATGCCAAGACTTTTGGATTAAAATGTTCATGGCAATATTTTCTATGGCAGCTTGTTTGGGGATTGTCATCCCAGCTCATGCTACAAAGGTTAATATGTGTTTTGCATTTCCTCGGAACTCGTGTTTTCCCTCATGATTCTTGAAGTATTGAAACCAACTGTAGTGGGTGCAGCCCTTGAGTTGAAGTGAAAAGCTCATGCTACAAAGGTTTATACTTTTATAGTTTTGTAGACCTAGGAATTTTACTTGCCATGAATTTCATATTTATGCCGCTATTATTCGACTCAAGGTCTAGTTCACAAAACATATTGCACCACGATTAGTCAAGCTGAAACATGCCCATGAATTTGTCCTACACTGAGCAGTTTGATTGTTTCTTATGGAGCTGTCTGCACTTCCATTGTGTACTGTGATATTTTACCATGCAACAGCACACAAATCATGACAGAGCTCATATCTGTCCACATACAGATTGTGTTTTGGAAAGTAAGGGGGCACTTTCCACCCTTTATTCTGAAATCTAGGCTCAACAGATTAGAAAATTAACAGTTCTGTTCAACATTTTGAAGGCAACATTTCACTCCAACAGCACATGGTTATTTGTACTGCTATTTGTGAATCCTACACTTTTTGCAGCAAGGCTCATTTGCATAGTGGACCAATTTTGCCCCAAATGCATGCATGATGGATGGTTCAAACATGCACAGCCCTGGAGCACAGAGATGCTTTTCTCTCTACAGACGTGTTGGGAGTGCACTTCATCCTTTGTGTTGGTGATTTAGGATTTTCTTTTGTCTCAATCGCACAGGTTTTACCGACACAAATGTGGAAATGGTGCACCATGAAGGTTAAAAAAAACGCTTTGAGACTGGTTAACTCTGGTGGTGTCACAATGACAAGGGTATCAGTCGCAGCAGTTACAGAGTAATGCACAGATAACTGAGTCGGTTATTTGCATTAGAAAAACAACTACGGACTGTTTCATTAATTTTAGTGAGAAGTAGTGCTCTATAATTGCAAATAATTTAATTGTGTGCTGATTAGGTAGCTCGACAATTTTCTAAAGTCAAGCATGTCAAAGTGTTTATCTCCTTTTGAGCTGCACATTTTTGTACTTTGGCCACACGTTTATGCAGTCAATGCTCCATTAGTAACAAAGAGTACACCATCTTCCCCAGAATGTGGTTCCCTGCAGCTCCAAAGACTGCAGAACCAAGGGCAGAACTGAATAATGCAGCAAAATGGAGCCAAGCAGATTACTGAGGTAGAAACAGGAATATGCGTGCATGGTAGCATGGAGTGAAACATTCACAGGAGACGTCATTATAAAACAAAAAGTCACTTCCAACTGTGCGACCACGTACCATTTAAACCATGACATGGCTGTCATAAATTTAAAACAGTTCAAGCATGCAAAAGCAGGATGAGTAAATTGAATGCATTGTATATTTTAACCCAAAGGTTGGAGAATGTTTAATTTTAGAGAGTCAGGTCAGGAAGATGTGGGCCAGGTTTTGCATAGTGGTTGTTGAAAGGTCCTCAAGAGTATTTGAATTTCAAACAGTATGTTTAAATGATGAAAAGAACCTGTGCTTCATGTGCATCAAAGGGTATAACATCATTGTACTGCATGTACGGGAGCACCGATTGAAGAGATTGCAAGCTATTTTTGAATAATAAATGCTGAAATGTTGGAGGTTGATTTTCGTGGATAAATTCTTGCAGTCAATCAAACTCAGAAACCATTTAGACCTTCCATTTTGCTTGGTTTAAAAGGAATTTAAGTGGTATAAAGGTCATGATCTTTCCTAAATTAAGGTAGAATCAAAGACTGAAGTTGGTTGCAGCAGAAATCCGAAATTAAAACATGTTTGTTTGGACCACTATGCATTTGACTGGATCATTTCAGTAAAGAAAACATTTGTCTGTGGAAAATGCCAGATATTTTAAAGTACTGGAAACTTGAATGCTGGGTTTGAACTTACCTTGCCGGTCTCCTCAGCAGAAAGAAAAGTTTCTTTTTCATGTGGTGTTTTAGATGGCCTGAGGGGGTTGTGTTGGATGGTGGAAGAAGAAGCCAAAGAAACTGACTGGGACCACCTGCATGGGTGAAAGGTCTGTTTAAAAGAGGCGAGCCAACTGAAAAGTGTATGAGAGAAAATAACCAGCTAAACTCTGGTTTTGAGGTCTTGGTTTGAGGTTGTGTGTGTGTGCATGTGCGTGTGTGTGTGTGCATGTGTTTGTGTGAGCATGTGTTTGTGTGAGAGAGTGAGTGTCTGGGTGGGTGGATGGGTATGTGGGGTTAAGGGCTACAGGACAATCCTACCCTTTGGTTATTACGGCCAAATTTACTTTTCCAACTAAATTTTGTCTCATTTTTGTCTTACTGTTAGCTCTGACTACTTACCATGTTACTTCTTCAGACCTAATACACCACAGATCTTGATAAAAGGTAACTTCAAGGTACAGGTGATAGTTTAAAGCATCCTAAATTCCATGTTGTCTTCTATGTGGCTGCAATATGGGCATAGACATGGCTGTTCTAAATGAAATCAGCACAGCGAGTGTATTTTCCATGTTTATTTTTTGTGAATTTTGCAGCAAATAACAGTTTCATTGCAAAAATTCAGGACTCTTACATGCAGCTTAAGTAATCAGACTATGAGTTTAGACTATCAAAATTGCATGCAAACAGTAAGACCAAATACAGACTGAGCATGGCTAGAATATCACACGTAGATAATGCAACTGCTATTGGATTGCAGTAAGATTTGGGAAGACTCTGCAAGATCAAACCTATGTCCTTGGTCTTAGTAGACCAAATTTGTAACTGCATTGACATGCAAAATATGTAAGAAACATGACAAACGACAGCTGCATCCATCTTGCTACTCATGCAGCTTCGTTTATCAAAAAAAGGACGCAACGCCACCTGTCACAGCTGAGTGGGATGCATTTTGAAACTGAAGACTAATGATGGAAGAGTCTTGAGAAGAGTGCCTTCTTTTTTCATTTATCTGACAGGAGTAAATCTTTGCAGATGTAGAGATATGGCAAAGTTATGTGAATCAGTGCTTCTCAATTATCTATATATTTTTTTCATATTCATATCAGTGTTACCAAATGAAGTAAGTGACCAGCACACAGATGATACATTCATACAACATTTTGACCTTGTACAAACAGTGTCAGGGAATCAGAGTGAGTGGTACTCTGCACTTTGCCTGCACTCAACTCCACAAAAACCACACAGTTCTATACCAAGAGATGAGGACTAACAATCAACATTTTCACTTTTACCTACTGCTTAGAAAATACAGTATGTGCCTCACAGCATTTCCCCAAACAATTCCAGATGGCATAACAGGCGAGTGAGAGGCATATTGAATTCAGAATTATATGCATCCCAGCGTCTGACAATCTCTTTGTTCTTGTTTTACTTTGTAAGTCATCTGGATCTCATTCTCATTTAATTTAAAATAGGTAGCATATGCAAGCAGTAAAGCTGTTATAATATATGCAAAATACCCCAGCAACATATCCATGCATTGACACATTCATGAATCCTACCACATCATAAATTCTAACTTCATACACTGGTCAAAGTTATTGTTGAATGACAGAGAAACGGGCAGCCAAACAACTGCATTTTAATGGAAGGAGGGAATAGATGTGCGCACGTATTCACTGAAAGCTGTAGCAATGGCGTGTCTGAAAAATGGGGATAAAATCATCGAGTTGTCAGATTGCCACCTGGTATAACATACGAGCGAGGAGATGAGCATGAAATCCTCATAAACCAAAACGCAGCAGTCTATCATCAAAGTGGGATGAGAAGGAAATGTTTCATGCAAGGTCACAGTGAAGCAAATGTGACATTAAAAACAGCTCAAGACGTTAATTCACTCTAAATGTGCCATTTATATGCCATGGAAAGCTTAAGTGACAATATATGCCTTGTAAGGCTTTGTGCAAAGGTCATTGGGAAGTTTCACCGGAACCATTACAAACTTTCAGAGTTATTTCTTTTTATAGTGTTGGCAGTAGACGTCAGAAAAAAACAGTCCTCAGCATGACGCACAGTCACTTTTGGCAAAAAAACACCTAACGGTTTAATATTTGATCAGCTACTCATAAGGACATGATGGAGAATGATTGCTTTACACTGCAAACGGATGGCTTCATTTGTGATGCGACTTATTTCAGGCTGGCAGAACAATAAAGATCCTACTTTGGAGACATCGCAGCTTCTGTAATTTGCTGACGTTCTCCTGCAAGCAGGATGTGGAAAATAAGAACAAAATTTATATTCTCACTTGTCCTCTGTGCAGTGACATGTCTTGCTTTTTCTCCTGCACTGATAAGGTTTGTGAGCCCCCGCCTGAGAGTTGTTGATCCGTCATGGCTGATGCACCTGCAGTATTCAAAGACATTTAGCTGTGGGGGCAGTCAGGTGTGAGGGGTTGGACCTGGGAAGTCTGATGTGTATAAGCAAGACAATACCTGACCTTGGCCTCGCTGTGTGAGCTGCTTGGCAAGGAATATGCACCACTGTGAATGCAAATGAGGATGAGTGTGGAAACAGAACAAGCAACCTGGAACACAGAGTCAGTGTATTCGCTAAAGAAGCATCTTAAGCATTCAGCTCACTCCTGTGCTGTGCACTAATATTCCCTTGTTTTCTGATAAAAGGATTTCCGTCCATAAAAGGATGTGGACAAGTGCATAATTTGAGGGGGGAAAAGTAAGGCAGTAGGTGGACTGACAGAGGAATGGAACAGAGGATCTGAAATTGTGTTTCATCCATTCTCTGTGGAGACCGGTGCAGTCTCTCTGGGGCTCTCTGCACCAATTTTAGATATGAGTTGTATCACAGGTGAACACGTAAAGCAGCTCTGATGTTCTAATTCTTTAACATAAGTTTGCAAATTTTGTATTTGATGAATTCCATCCTGGTTCTCCTTTGTTCCGTGTTCACATGCCAAAAACAAAACGAAGTTAATACCAGTGTCTCATTTTGCAAGTTGTTGACAAAGTAAGACCTCATCCCTGGGTTTGTTAAAGTGTCTGCTTGGGACTTACTTTCAAAACTTTGAGAAGTTTTTTGCTCTTATTATTTTTGTAGGAAAAAAGGAGACACAACAAACTTCTGCTGTGATACCTGCAAAACATTCTTCTGCTTCTGTTTTGAACCCAAGAGGTTGTTTTCCAGTAATCTCAATAAATAAAAAAATGAAAATAATCACGGTATCTGGGTTATATCTAAACCTGAAAACTTTTGAGATAGCTTGGGGTAACTTAAAAAATATATAAAGACATGTTCAAAAATTGCTGCCTCTACACCAATCTGACAGACTAGGAACATTATTAAAAGTCATATGATGGTGAGTTTCTTATATTTAATGAACCTTTGTCTTATTTCATCACAGTCTTTTCAGCTTCTCCATTGTGAAATAAAAATAATGATCTCACTTTGTTGTAATCTTTTTTGTTTTTGGAACACGTTCATCAGAAACAAAAAAACAGCCTAGGATGGGGGTACAAAGAATGAAACTAAATACTTATGATTCTCTCCTGTGAAACTAATGCAAAACACTGAGAGAATTATTCCATAAAGCTGTGGAAAACAAAGTTAGTTTGAACTTTCCTCACCTTTTTTCAGCACTTGACATCTAGAAGTATGAAACAATTATCCCAGAAATACAACTCTCACCTGCGCATCAGCTGCAGTCTATTTTTGGTGATCTCTCAGCAGGACAAAGGGCTGCAATCACATTTTCTTTCCAGTTCTATCTATGGTTCAGCATGTGGAATTTGCAACTCTACTGACAAATGATTTCATAGTCGAGCAAAGCCTCTGATATACAGACCAAACACCCAAGATCAATTCATCGGGACTGGGCGGTATTAGCCAACCACATGGCTGACTTTTCCAAGGAGATGCAGTGGATGCATTCATCAGCAAGCACTTTAACTGTGCAGCCAGAAGACATTACATGTCAAAACTGAGGATAAATGCTCCGATAATATGAGCCAGTTTAAAGAATTGTTGGTGATTAATGGGGCTATTGATTTGTGTTTAGCTAGAGTTTTGAAGTTACGCAGTTGTTAGTGAGGCATGTGTGGAAACAGGAGAAACAAATTTAAGAAATATTTGTGTAAAGCCATCACAAATAAAACCATATTCACCTGAAAAGTCCAAAAACTGTCATAAAACAGTATTGAAAGACAACATGAGGCCTGGATTGCTTGGAGGGAAAAAACTAAACAGGAGGAAAAAAAAAAATCTGATGCTGTGTTTTGAATTTAGTTGTTAATTCAATGAAAATGATGAAAAAAACATTATATTCTATTCACTTCAAGCAATTCAGGTCTCATTATTGTCCTGTAACTATGTCATTTTAGCTTATTTATTAGATTTCATAACTAAAAATAAGATATAAACAGTTGCTCAGATGTCTGTTTTTGCTGTGCATAGCTTCCTTTTCTACCTAATTCCCTTTGCGGTAGCATCAGGTTAGCATCACAGCAGCAAACACTTCTGCTCCCCAGTGTTAGGGAACAGAACAAGTGTTGGCTGTTTTGGCAGCACCCAGAGCACAGCCTGCGACTGTTTGAGCTAATAAAATCGGACACAACACATCTGCCAGTTTCTTGAAGTTTACCTGTGTGAGGCAACCATATGACACCTTGGTAGAACCAGAGTAGAGACACACAAAGACCTTCACACCTAGGAATAATGATGTCAGGGCCTCTTTACCTATTCTTACTCAATACATAAACATAGTGCAATGCCCTGTATGCTTTGAAGAAATAAGACTGAGTTTTACCAGCTATTTTCAAGATCTCTCCTATCAATTAAAGCTTAAATTTAAGTCTTATTTCATGAAATCTCACCAAGTGAATTTTTATTTATTTCACTGGCAGATTATTTTTCTTATCAAAAGCAAAACATATCATCTATTATATGTTTTTCTTTCTTTTTCAAATAGCCTTTTTCTTGTGTGACTTCAGGGCACCAACTATTTCATCCGTGGGTTGGACATTTTATGTTTGATCACAGCAGTCATTAAAAATGAATCATCCTAGCTGAATAAAGCGCAAGGATTTAGCTCTAGACTTAAAAAAAAAAAAATAGTTCAAATCACAGTTTGTTAGATTTCAAGCAGGGTTTTGTACTCAGCCTGAACAGCAGAGGCATCAAAACAGCAGGCAAAGTTGTGGAACACAAGAAGGTAAGATCACCAAACTCACCAGAAACTTCACCGACTATGTGGCACACAAAGAAAAGCTGCAACAGAGTCGCAAGAATTGGCACAGAAGAAGGGAAACACAGAGGCTGAACACCCAAGGGAGATGTCAGTCAGACACAGGTACGTTATATTGGGTCAGAGTTACATCTTTTAAACTCCTTTCACTCCAAAATCCTCATTTACATATAAATACTCAGTGCTAGGAGTACATTTGAAGACAGTAATTCATATTTACAATGAAGTAGGTTTGCAGACTAGTACCATTACTTTAACTCAAGTAAATATTCATCAACAAAGCCAATATTGTATAGAATATTTCAGAGTAATACTTTCCACCCACAGAGACACAGACTGCTGGCCCAAAGTGAAAAAAAAAATCCCCTGTCATTTCTCATCATGTTTCCTCTGCCTTGATGGAACTATGATGTACAGAAAATGTGTGAAATTGATTTCAGCACAAGTCGAAAAAGACTGCTGTCCTCTGAGAGTCAGCCTCCATTTACAATGGGTGCTCTTGATGTCAGGTACATCTCAATGATACAGAAGTGGAACTATTGTTATAAACTAATCCCATTCATACCTGAGCACACACCACCAACTATTTCAGCAGGAACAATTTGAAGTTTGGCATTTTGCAAAAAAGACACTTTGGCATGTGACTGTGGGGAGTAGGATTGGACTGTCAACCTTTGGATTAGAGGTTGACAGTCTACCACTGAGCCACAGCTGCTACCGGTGTTGTTCCCTCAGAAAACTGACAAAAATGTTTGTCATTAGCAAAGCAGTAACAGTGTACAAACCAAGAGGATCTGAAAATCGATGTCTGTGTTCAGCCTTGGGCTTGCACTGCGCTTTTTTTTAGTCTTGTGGACTTGTCTATAATTTGTGAAGCACTTTGAACTGCATAAATAAACTCATACATATCTTAGTCTCCCCATTTACCATGGACTAAACAACAAACACTTCAGCTAAAAGCAGGGCCATAACCAGGGTTAAGAAAGTAAGGCCGAGAAGATTCTTTTTTTATGTAGTGCTCACAAGGCGAATCAGGGAATGTAAAATTCATGTCTGATGATACCATCAAATTTAACCCCAGCAATACACTCAACACAAACTGCCTTAATAACTAAGAAGCATACAAATAAATAAAAGCAGTATTTGGCAAGGATTTTAATTTGAATTCCCTTTTAATAACACGGTTCTTTTTTTGATGGCTGTTTGAGCCACTTAAAGCTGTTGAGTACCATGTTGAGAATCACCCAACAGCTATGTAATAAATAGATTGATACAAAAAACCCAGGAAAAAACCTGGATCAATAGCATCTCATCCAACAGTTGCCCCAAGCATTGTGGGTGTTTGTGATTTTTGCTTATTGGATTTTCTTTTCAAAGATTGGCTTTTTCATTCTGAAACAGAAAAATTAATTGAAATACAAAACTTTTTTTTTCCTCTCCTAAGAGATGCCACTAAGAGACGGACATAAAAACTGCCTCTATTTATTTATTTATTTATTTATTTATTTATTTATTTATTTGAGAGCAGAGGCAGGTATTAGTAAGGGTAGATCAAAAATTCACCCCTGAAGGTTTCTACTTAACAGGCATTCTCTGTCAATTTTCCAAGCATCCTGTCAATGTCAGTCGATGTGGAAACAGCAAACTGCTTCCTCCTCAGCTGCAGGTGACAACATCCTGCCTCGTGGCCTCCTCACAAGTCATCTCAGCCTCGCCACCTAAGTCTATTCCAGTCAGAGATCACAGGCATCAAGAGTGACTTTGTAGTCCAATAAAACACTTGTAAGGACCATTTCTACTGAATCTGTTCAAATTGCTGTCCCACAATGCAAATCCTATTTTGCAAGACAGTAAAGATCAAATCTTGCATACATGCAAATATAACATTGTGATCTATTTCATCGCAAGATATAAATTCAGATACCTTTAAAGTAAATGAATAAAAACAAGCTTTGACATGTCTCTTTCTATTGGAGGTGGCTGTCCCAACCTCTAAGTTCAATTCTTGAAAATAACATTTAAATGATTTTTGCCAATTTCTTAAATATTCTACTTGACAGTACCTTCTGAGTTGTTTTTAAAGGAAGTTGAAATAATATATTGATTTGTGTGAATTTAACATGACAATAGTTGTCCATCTATTCAGCTGCTCAAGTTTAACTCCATACTCCAGATACATGTGTATTGAAAATAGGTGATCAGTTTGTTTTAGCTAGAAAGTCTTACTGCATATTTTGTGTTAACTTTCATTTTCATACTAGGCCAGGAATGTCACTTGAAATGTTCTTGCTGAAAAAATATATATTAAAATCTCCTTTTCTTTCATAAAGGTCAATGGTTCTTAACCACAGGTGATAAAGAAAGCATTGAATTTACTTTCCTTGGTGTTTTAGAGCTCTTGTCACGACTGACACATACTTCAATGTCTAATAACTTAAACTATGAACCTTCCTCCCCAAAGGGGAATTATTTCTTAACAACAGTCAAGATGAGTATAAACAGAAAAAAGGAACTAAACTCGACAACAGACGTGACATGAATTTGAATGTTAAGAGAAGCTGCAGGTAGGAACTCAGACATAAGTCTGCATGTCAACGTTTGGATTTTATGGTAAATATATAAACCTGGAAAAAAGTTTTATATTATTTACTCATCTACAGGACTTTAAAACACTGTCTGGAATAAGGAAAGTCAATTTCTAAGGTCTTGACATCAAACTTTATATGTCCAGATAATAATAAGACATTGCTCAGCAAATTTTTTTTCCTAAAATAAAGCAAACAAGGTGACCTGTGTGAAGCTTATTCATTTTCACACTCTTTTTTTGTTTTGGTTTGCATAACACAGCAGAACAAATTTGCTATTCAGATTCCAGACTGGCAGGCTGTGTCCCTTTACGTGGGGAGCATAGAGCTTTGTGCATGTTGTGTGTTATGTATTTGCCAGGCCTTGGCTGAGACAATTGTGTCCTCATAAAACTTGGTTACTTGAATATTAGTTTAGGCCATTTCTATGTCTGAGTTATGGTTACCCCTCCGAAGTCTATTTACCATGAGTCCTGTGGGTTTCAAATATGACAACCCAGGCAGATTACTTTTTGTTGTTATTAAAGAAATGGTTGAGTGCTGTGAAGGCAACAGTCTCCAATGTTGATCACCATGGGAAAAAAGGAAGAAAACTTGTGAGACACTGATGCCGTATTAAGAGATTATCAGAGGAGTCTGAATGGAAACAACCCTCAGCGAGGTATTGATTATAATGTGGAATTAAGTTGGATTAGCAGTAGGATTTAAAGGTATACTTTCAGAGGAACACCCTTATTCTTCAGGGACAAGATATGGCATTTATTTTTCACAGAAAACATAAGTGGCCTGGATTTAGAGAGCAACAACTACCAGAGGATGACATTTCTGCACAAAGAGAGGGAACAAAAGAGTTCCTTGGAGCTTTGCATTTAGAGTAGACATGGAGTTCCAAATGTGGTGATGATCACGAGGGAATAAGAAGTTTTGAGCACATTAGCATACATTTATCTCAGTACAACACAGCAAACAGAAACACACTCTGAGTTTAGAGGCTGAGGACAGTTTTCAAGCATTGACATGAATTTGATAAACTGCACTTTTGTACATAAATGAAGTATTTTATGTGGTCAGTCGATGGATCATTCAGAATAATAAACCAAAAAATATGTGGGATCTCAGAGAGCAGACCCGACCATCTATTAGGACTTGGATTCATCTCACGTTTTGGTGCCATTACAATTTTAATTTTACATGAACACTGAAGTCTTGAGCTTCCATTCCATTTCTTATTACGGCACAGAGGTGCTGCTGAGGGTCCTGAAGCAATTTCCCATATTTTAAAATATGAAATTCATAAACCAGTGATTACAGGGAGATTTTAATGCATTACTTACTATCAGTTTTAAGCACATGCACAATATGCAAGTGATATCATCTCATAAAAGGGTACATGCAGTGTTTTTTAAATCAAGACCATTCAATCAGTGGTAAAAATCTGTAATTGATACAGTGTCTATCATGATTGTGTCATGGAGCATGTTTTTTGAGGCTTTCAGAGCCCTTTATTAAAAGTGGAAGTGTTATTTCCTGAAAACAGCAGTTCAAGTTGATTTGCTGAGGCTTCAGCACAGCTGATTCCAGCTGCCGTGTAAAGAGGAGGCATCAGAATGGACCACTTTTTCCAAGTACAGGTATAATCACTTTGGATATAAATGACTTCACTCTCGCTATAGTCCTGAGATGAGAAAAGTTTCAAATAATAACACACCTGAACAGCTACTGAATTAGATGAGTGGACAAATTCATTATGCAAAAGACTTTCAGGGAAAAAAGACCTCTATTTTAGAGGTCAGGTATATTATTGCAATCACTAAGACTGCAGACACTGTCATACCTGAATGACTTTTCAATTTGTGAAATATGGATGATATAAACTAAGAGTATACTCGCCCTTTAAAAAAATCTAAAAGTAGAGAGGAACTTCAATAACTTGACAACACAACAAATTATGGCTACACTTCAGGTATCCAAACAGATTTTGGCTATTTCTGACGTGAATGAATTTAAGTTACTTTTAGTTAATTGGTTGCAAAGTTTTGTTTTATAACATGATGCTGCAACATGTTTGTGTTTCAAAACATATTTCCTGAATTACTTGTATATGCATTTAAATTTTCTTTCCTTTTGGATTATTTAAGTCACAAATAGATTTCTGTTAAGCTTTTAAGGCCATTGCATATAAGTTTTAGAAATTTAAAACTGAATACAGAGAGGAGAATACAATTTCCTAGAGAGGGATTGTCATATCTATGGATGCTGTCAAGACCAGTTTGCTTTCTTTCAGGATGATGGTGCTGCCTGTAGTTTTTCCAGTATTCTCACAGAAAAGAGAATCCAGGGTAGCATGAAAAATTGGTCAAGTGAAATATGATTATCTATTCCTTTTAGTAGTCGCACAAATTCTGCTCAGGGTTCACAGAAGACATAAATAGTAAATATGTTTTTTGCAGAATTTTCTGAAAGGAAACTACTCATGCTGTCTCATTTACAACCTAACCATGTGCTGTATTTCTTTGAAAGTCCCCCCCCGGCTTGATTTTTTTTTTTTTCACACACTTTTCAAGCTAAGCTCACTTAGGTACATAACATACTTGTATCAAAGAAATTACCAGAATAAAGCCGCACATCGTACATATTTTGTGATTTCAGCTCTTTCTGTTGTTAATGTGCCAAAAAAAAGACCAAACAAAAAAGGCCAGTTTCCACAGCAAAGATAGAAAACATGGAGAATTTTTTTTTCAATATTATTCTAATTTCAATAGGACAGCACAAATTTAGAGAGCTTTGGTTGTTTCAGGATTAGCTTAAAATACTGACCACGTTAGTTTTCCAAGTGCTGTGAAAGAGTCACAGTGAGTACTTCTAGTAATATTATTTACGCAAGCAGATAAATAAGATAAAAACATAAGTTGGCAGTTGAGTTACTTGTATTATTATAATATTATGTGGGTGTTTTAATTCAGAGGACAGCTAAACTGTCTTTGACTTATGTCTTGATGTGAAGAAGTTTTGAAAGTGCTAGAAAAAAAAAAACTGTTGACAGACTTTCTTTGTTTTGGATGCAGCTTGTTATCATCTCTTCACATAAAGACAGTGAGCCCTTAATGAAGCCTGAGCAGAGTAGGTAGATCCAGCATCAACACTTTAATAACTTTTCAAAATAATTATTCTGCCCTAATTAGGCAGAAACCTGGCTCCACATGGAAACAGCTCTAGGTGAGATTTAATAATATGATGTTATTCATCATGCTTCTAAAAGAATTCAATTTTGCCAGATAAACATCCAGTTAATAATTAGAAAAGGGAATAGCTGAAATTCCCTTTTCATTGGGAGTCGATGCAGCTGATAGGAGGCAGGATGAGATTTGCCCGTCCTCAGGACGACAACACAGTTTAAAATGTGATTCGTCCTGTTTGCTGACAGAAAGTCAGGTTATAGCTTTTATTTGACCTGACAAGTTTCTCTTTAACCTGATCTGGCATGGTGCTCTCCTCTGAATGTGCATTATAAACTATAGCAATAAATGGTAATTGTGTGTTATTTACTCCTTTAAAAAAATAGGAGATGTTGCAGCAAAAAAAGAAATCCTTTCTTTAGTTGATGTTTTTTTATTGTAGCCCTCAAACCGAAATTAAAAAAATCCAAAATAACTCAGGAAGCTTTGTAGGTGACAGGGGAAGTTCGTGGAAAAGAAATGCTGAACAAAACACCACTGCTGAGTGGAACAAATTAAAAACATGACCTCTGTAAACTAGCCTTAAGAACACCCAAAAGAAAATACCGTGGATTAAAACCAAATCCAACAAACCTTGAACAGAATGAACCCACAACAGAGTGAAAGCATCAGGGATGAACTCTTACTGTGTTTAAATAATATTTAACTTTTTACATTTACAAAATCAGTATAACCTGCCATACCTTATTCAGCTCCAAAACAGGAGATCATGTCTCATATGTCAGCTATTTTGGCTGCTTGTAATACCAAAGTCCTGACATAAACACGCTTCCAACTACTACTCAACTGAAAACTCTTCATCCTGTGATATATCTGGAATTTTTTCTGTCAAGGTTTCTCCCTACTTTCTGCTTCTCCCTCAACACAATCATTTTTTTTCTCCATTTCCAATTATGAACCAGACTTTGACACAAGGGCACTTATCTTGAAACGCAGGATGGAGACCTGCTACAACAAAGACCACCAAACAAAAACAATGCCAAAACCCACAACCATGAAATCTGAGAGGATGATGAGATAATGGACATGCATGGCAGCATGTTGTATACCAGTTTTGCTTTCTGTAGCGGGCTTAACACTCATTATACAAGTGCTGAGTCTGAATGAGCCTATATGTAATCCATTGAACCTATTATGTGCATTTATTATACAGGGAGAGGCAGAAACTGATGTCATTTATTTTCCCTTCCTCTTTACTTTTATTGGAAAAAGGAAGACTAGAACAGAAAATGGTGTGTTTCTCCACACTCACTGGGAGCTTCCAACCAGCTGAAGTAGTGAGCAGTGTGGGCTCCATCCTCCAACAAAGCTTGAATATTTCCAACCTCTTATAAACATCTGTACAGCTTTAGTACATCAGGCATTGCCTAGCAACAGTGTCACATCCTCATGCCTCATTCCTTCATCATTTTCAAAAGCTTCTGTCTCCAATTTTTCAATCTGGATGATTCTCTCTTGATTGGGGAAGCAAAAACTGACTATAAATGTGCTCTCCAATGTTTCCATGGGCAGAGTTAAACGTGCAGCCTGGAATATTGTGGGTTTTTATAGCAAACCAGTTTCATGCAACCCAAATTAACATGTGTCTCCAGGTAACCCACATGAATCTGCAATTCTTCCAATTATTTATTTATTTATTTTTCCAGTGGGGAGCAGGGAGATAGTCTTGAATAACCCACAATAAACTGTTCAGCTTGCAAACTGGACTTTTTAAGGATTAAAATCATTGTTGATGATTATTGTTGGCTTTTGTGATGTCTTTCACTTCAGGACACTCGTCAAAGAGGGGGTACTATGCTTGTTTTAAGGCGTCATACTGACCCCTATGGTAGCTTTACATTTCATAAACATTTACATCTCCCTCTGTATTTGTTTTCGCTGCTGTCTCTATAAGGCCCTCTGCTACACAAACTCCTTTCTCTCTGTATGGCCAGTCCTCTGGTCCTCCAGAGGCTTATTGTGGTCAGGACAAGAGGCAGACCTTGGTGTTTGAGGCCGGCCTCTCCAATGTGTCTTGAACCAGTTTAGGGATCCCTATGCAATGACCTTATCATCTCATGAAGGTCACATGCTATTTGTAAAATGTAGCATTTCAAGCAGTTTATAGACCTATTCAAGGATTTTCACAATATATAGATATACAGTAGCTAGGAAGTCTGCACCTATTCAGAATGGACACCCAGCATTGTTGCTTCATATCCTTGATTAAAATATTGGAAAATGTAACACCCACTCTTCAAGAATATGATTGTGCCAATGGGGTGTTCAAGTAAGTTTTGTTAGGTCCAAGCATTTCCACTTATATTGACCCCAAGGTTCTGATATAGCTCATTATAAATCGAAGTCACTTAATTTGGCCAGTGAGGCAGAATCAGAGCTTTTTGACTCAAACTGGGACACCATACTCTGGAGGGCTGATAGGAAATGGCTGTTAACGTTAACAGATAGTAACGATGTTTATGACTCTTTCTATCTGAACCTATAATATTTGCTTAGACTGCTTACATTTAGGAAAATGTTATTTGGTGTTTCTGTTAAAAATGTGCATTCCTTTTTAACAAATCATAACAAGTCTACAACTCACGCCTTGGGAAACAGATGATCCAAAATAAGAGCTGCCTTAAAAAGAGGAGCAGGACCATCCCTGCCAACCCCCTGGATTCATCCCAACAGAGGTTCAGGTGAAATGCACAATCAACTGAATAAATGCTTTCAACCCCAAAGGGTCCTATATTGTGTCCTTTGAATATTACATGCTTTTGTATCGAATATTAAGCACCAATGTCAGTTTCACTTTAGGCAGCCAAGGCTTTTGAAACATCCTGTCACACAGCCAGCCACATAGCTAAAGCTTATGAGCTTCAAACATGATTTGATTCATTACAGGCAAACTGACACGCAATCTGATTTAGTGACAGGGACTAATTTGAAAACATGAGAAACACAGCAGGAGGGTGTGGGTAAAGGGGGAATATTTCATGAGTCACGTCATTAACTGCTGTGTGACATGGTATGGATGATGATACAAGTGTCAAACATCAACATCAATATAATTAAACACCTTTTAAAGCACAGTTCATCCATTCATTTATTATCACTTGTCCTGTTTGCCATTAAGTAAGGGAGCATATCCAAGCTGCGAAAAGCAGAATAAACAGGAAAGGTCAGCAGCGTATCACATGGCTATTATACAGAGAGATGTCCAGACACACTTATGATCACATATTTGCTATTTATAGTTGTCATGGAAGCCAGAGTACTCAGAGTCAAACCAACAGCCTGTGCAGGGAGGACATGCAAAGTTTACATAATAAAAGCCCCAGCATGGGAGTTTGAACCAGCAAACTTCCCGCTGTGAGGGAACAACCGAGCCACCGTGCACTGATTGACTACAAGACACTTCAAATAGAAATGATAAAAAACACCTCACTGTGTAACATGACTTGATCAATCAACATCTAAAAAGAGAACTTCATTTTTTAAAACACCTGAGTTGATCCAAAGTCTCATTCAAGTCTTATTCGCTCAATATCACAGAGTCACCATGGGAATGTACTGGTAACATCATGCTGTTTGTTTTGGCTGTGCAATTGATAGCAGCACTGCAGCCATAATACCACATCTGGTTTGAAATGATCAATCACTCTTTAATTTAACATCATGTCAGCCTGTGAAAGTGTCCACTTCCTAGTCAAGAGTATATCTACCAACTCGTGCAACAGGGTTAGTAAGTGTGGCTTTTTTTTTCTTTTTCATGCAGTAAGGGGGAAAACCCCTCATCCTGCATCACAGAGGCCTCTGTTCAAGTCCCAGCAGTGATGCCTCTGGCAAATAGAGATGGATAGGATGGACAGGCACAGTTTGTTTGGCGCGTAATTACAGCTATCCAGAGAACACACTTGATTGTTCCTCTGTGGTTATATTCCAGTTTTTCAGTCCACCTCACCATCACCTTTTTCAAGGTTTACATCCAAAATAATTACACTATTTTGAAACAGAAGTGTAAAATCTGTTTTGTCTTTTGTGTTTCTGGTTAAAGTTTCTTCCACTGAATAAACTAATCCATACCTGAGCCCACGGGCTTTTAATAGCTTTGTGTTGAAACCAAAACACAACGAAGTCCCTCGAAAGGCCAGACAATTTTATCAGAAAATCTACCAGAGGACAGATTAGTTCTCAGGCAGCGCTTGTGGTTTAATCCAATTATTATCTCATTGCTATTCAGTGATTCAGTGAATCCTGATCCTCACTCGTTAGCCTTTGTGCAGGTTGCCCTTACCTGAAGCTCACTCCAGGAATTTCCATATACATATGAAATGTACTGATCAAAAACAAGGCACTTTTACACGACTGCCATGAATGTGAGGGGGGGGGATGTATACTGAGGCTTTAAAAATGAATCTGTTTTGCATTTTGTTTTCTTTATTCTCTTCCCCCTGTTCATTTGGGTTTATTTCTCCCTCACAGCGACACAGCGACCTGCATGGTAAATGGGAAACAAGAGGCATCCTCGAAAACACAAACATTAATGTGATATGCTCCTCTGAAAAATGTTTACTTTCCAGAGTTTAATAATGGACCTTATTTATGCGCTGAGATGGTTGTGTAATTCATTAAATCAATGTACGCTTCCTTTTTTCTACAGGCCATTACTGAGGGTTACAGATTACCTTTACTAGCAGTGAGCTGAGGTGTCATTCAGCATTCAATGCATTTAAATCAAGACATTTTACCGCAGTCGCCACTGTTTATAATGGAGGAGATATTCTCTATTCATGAAGTTGCTCTTTATCGATTGTTGCAGCCTGCGGTGTTTCAGCAGAGGTTGCTGCAAGAGACCATTACGAGGCTGAGAGGGGACCTGAGGAGGCCCTTTACATCCCCAAAGTCATGCTCACTGTTGGGAGAGGAAGAGTTCAGTTTAATTAGGGAACTTTAATGCTGCTTTTTACGAGGCCTGGAGGGGCTGCTTTTCCTACTGAATATTCATGATAACTTTTTTGTACAGCTGACAAAAATTCAACGTTTAGTCCCCTACACATCGGCACAAAGTTATTATTTCAGCAACTGACCAAAACATGAACGGTTTAAAATACATTTCAACGCATGTAAAAAAAGGAGATTGGGGGTTGGTTGGGGACAGGAAGGTAGAGTGATACATTTTTCCAGGATGTTGGTTAAGAGCCAACTCTCCCTTACTTTTTTTAATACTGAGAATACTCCCATCATATTTTGGTATCAACCCAGTGGGCCTTTGTAGATACTAAAAGTTGATAAGAAACTCTGCAGGCAGATAGTGGACAGAGCTTCTGTACATGGTCAAATTATTGATTACTGAATGAAGAAGAGAGGAGGCAGAAAGCAGAACTAGGTGAAAAATGCCGTTTCATTGTTGATACAAAGTTTAAGTTTAGGGTTAAGTTAAAAAGCACAGAAAGGAAGGACATTTGTCTTTGGTAGATAAGCCCTTTGTTTTAACAGTGCTTCTAAGCAACAAATCTTCTACTGTTTGAAAAGCTATTTCCCTTTCAAATGTAGTAAGGAACATACATTTGTGAGATGAGCAGCAGAGCTGAATATGTGCCGATGCAGAAAGTGTTGAATCTTCTCTGCCAATGCCAAACATATGATTCTATCATTGACTCTTCTTTGGTGGATTGGATGATTGCAGGCTGATAAAACTAGAAAACAAGACATATTGACAATTTAATAACTTCTTCATCTTCCTAACAGGAGTCTCGGAGCCGCACCACAACAGCTTGGTTCCTCCTCCTCCTCCTCATGCTGGTCACCAGCCTGTGAAAAGTGGTTGTGCAGGTCCCAGACCATAGAGATATGAGATTACCACAGGGTGCTGAATCTCATCTTGATATCTCTTTGTGTTTGAGATGGCTTAAAATGATGACAAGAATTGTTTTTTTCTTTTGAACACAAAGCTCAAAACAAGACTCAACAGCAAAAGGGGAATAAACATGTCTGACAAGACAACATTTATTGCCAGGAAGAATTGTCACAACTAAGAAATCATCTACCTAACATGTATTTCCTTACTTCTACGCTAAGCTTTTACTCATTGATGATGGAGTCATCAACTATGTAAATCTAAACCCTCATTTTTTGTTAACCTTTCTTCATTTTTTTTTTTTTCAAAGGTGAATCTAAAATCAATAATACAAAGGTCCACTCTTTATGTATGTTTACAGTCAATTCTGTTGATTTCTCCTGCACAGTCTCACTTTCTTTCATCCTCTCTATTGAGATTAGTGGTGCTATACAGAATAAAAAATACAACAATACTTGTTGTTGATGGTTGAGGGCTACATGGTCGATAACCATCAGCCATCACAGTGAATGATAGCATCATCACGCTGCTCGAGCTTATTAGTTTGTCAGCGAATAAAGGCTGCAGCAGCAGCAGCAAGTGAAGTGAAGCTTCCATTTGTTGTTCAGCTAACTTCTTAAAAGTCTCAGTTGTCGTTTCTACTATTCTTCTTTTTAGGATTTCAAATTTTATGTCTTAGTTCTAATGATGTGTTTTTTGATTCTCCCACTTTTCCCTCTCTTCAAAAGAAAAAAAGAAAAAAACAAACATCACAAGCACAAGACTGTTTAAGCACTATTCATGTCAAAGCAGGGCAAAATATCTTCTTTCCTAATAAGCTAAGTTGTTTCAGTATCAAACTGAAATACCTCATAAACAAGCACAAATAAGCAGATTCACATTGGTAGTCATCAACACACCAGCTAAAGGACATTTGAGTATCCTGAGTTGTTTTCCAAACAGATTATTGCCAAACTAGCAGACTGATGGTGAGGTCACACCGTCAGACCCTCATCCTAAAATAGAGTTTCATTACCATAACACAGACTGGTGGATATACAGCTGGTGGTAGTTGGGGTTGCCACATGTCAGACATAGGCATGATTCTAATTGTTTTCAATGATTCTGTTGGATTTTAATTGCCAAAGAAGTGCAGCAAGATAAGGGAGTGTGTGTACTTCCTTTGCTACACCTGCCACTTTTAGAAAGTGCGGGTACTGCTGTGGGATGAGGTGCAAGACATGGGGAAATATTTGCACATCCAAAGTGGTTATTTAAGTGCACAACAGTCAAGGTTTCATATCAAAAAATGAGAAAACTTGAACACTCTGCTCTTGCATGAACTTTTCTTGTGCAGGCATGCAATGTTTTAATGTTCCCCAAAGAGAGTAAAGCCTGCAGCACTGGAACATTAGTTTCTGAATGAAACAGTGCTGAAGTGAACACGTATTTGATAACTGCTGTGAATATCCAGTCTGGTTTCAATACATGACATTTTCTTCTGATGAATATATGAAAAACTGTGTATCTCTGTGAAAAGGTTGATGTTCAAGTAGGTACTTTAACAAATAAGCATCTCATCTTTTTGTCTATATGTTTAAGATATCATTCTGTGGAGCATGGCATTAAGGGTGGACATTAATTGTTTCCTCGTCCTTGCAGAAACATAAGCACCACAGAGCTATAAACTGGATTAAATACACACCCTCATTGACATTTTAAATACTAAATCATGTTACCGAGCATAATCCTCTTTCCCATAATATGCTTCATATTTCAATTCCTTGGAAATACATTTCACAGTCCAACATGAGAAGCTGTCTAAGAAAAAACTATCAAAGGGACTTCGTGCCTCCCATCCCACCCTCATCATTACACCAAGAGAGAAGGCTTCACCCTGCAACTTACTGTCCTTTTCATCTCGGTGTGAAGGTTTTCTATGCGCTATGCTCTGAGCACTTTTAACAAGAGGACAGCCAGTGCCATGCTCTGTCACCGCTCTTTATGTTTCACATGAAGTGGCAAAGTCCTTCACCAAACAGCCGGGGCATTGCAGACTGCGCCTCCAGGTCCCTGAGGAGGTCATTACGATAAGGATGAACAGCTCGGAAGAACTGCAAGACGGACGGTGGAGTGACAGCAGGGGAGGACAGGACACAATGTGGGGAAAAATATAAACTGGAATGTGCTGAATTGAAACAGATCAGCTTTTTGTTAGAGAGAAAACTTTTGACGGCTTGAGGAACAATATTCCTCCAGTTAGAAAAAAAATCAGTGAAGAATACCTCTCTTTGAGGCATTAGACCTATAAAAACTCAAGTACCATGGGTCATTGCATTTGATTTAGAAGTATAAATGTCTACCATATTTACAATATTTATATGAGCTTCTTTCCTAACCTATGACTCACTGAAAGGTTTTGCATTTGCTGTGCTAAATGTCAAGTAGATTCAACAAATCATGAGGTCACAAAGCAGGGTAGACTGTAACAGCAACTATAGGTTGCAATATGAAAGCCAAAGCCAATGTGCTGTTTCTAATAAAATTGATCTCAGATAGCACATCTTAGATCTTTACATAACATCATCTTTTCTTGCCCTGTATCACCAATTCATACTGCCACATGGTTCAATTTGTTTATCAATCAAATGTTTATACAGCACCAAATCATAACAAACATTATCTCAAGACTCTATAAAACATCAACAGGTCTAGACCTGTCAATGTTCATGAAATTACATTTTCTTAACAAACACTCAACATCAAGACAAGATGAGGAGTCTTATCTCATCTTAACCCACCATGAGTACAGCACTTTGCAGCATTTAGCAAGTTACAATGGCAAGGGAAAACTTCCCTTCAGCGGGCAGAAACCTGGGGCAAATTCAGACTCTAGTTAGACAGACATCTGCTTTGACTGTGGTGGGGTTTAATGAGAGGGAGGGGGAGAAGTTGAAAGAGGCAAAGAGAGAGAGGGATGAAGCCAGAGGGAGAGAGGGAGTCAGACAGACAGACAGACAGAGGGAGATGCAGACACTCTGACACAGAGAGACACCGACACAGAGACACAGGCACAGAGAGAAAACTGAGACTGTTAAAACCTAAGCAGGAGGAGTCAGACAGGCCCACAGCCACAGGCATCAATCCAGATGAACCTACAAGCTCAGAGACTCTCAGGGAGATTAATGGTTAATCAAAAATAATGGTGAGTTAAGATTAAAAGTCAGTTTTTCCCCTGCAAGTCTAAGCCTATAGCAACACAACTAGGAGCTTGTTCCAACCTGATCCAGCTGTAACTTTAAGCCTGATCAAAAAGAAAAGTTGGATGTCTGCTCCTAAAAATGCAGAGAATGCCCCCCCCCCCCCCCCCCCACCCCCGGGAGTTTTCTCACCAATGATCCGATTGACGGCCTCTTTTTCATTCATTTATTTATTTTCCAAAGTATTAAACGGTACACCTTGCCTTGGTAACTGCATTGACTCTCCTTGACCGGCTCCAGGAGCTGCAGCTGCAGACGCGGATCAGAGGTGACGACTCACCTGTCCCTCAAAACTACCTGGCCGAACAGACCTATGAGAGCTTGTAGTGCCCCCCTAGTCCCACCCACCCATTCAGAAGCCCCGCCCCCTCTAATAATGTGCAATGATGATCAGCTGTTAGTCGATGACGAGAGAGAGGGAGAATCAACAGCGTTACTGCTGCACAACAAAACAAAATAGGCTGCGATCAAAAAACGAAAACGTGGTGCAGAGAAACTTAGAGAGAAGAAAAGAGAAGCGCCAGTGACGCAGGCTGCAAAGAGCAGAGAGGTGAGGGAGATGTTTGCTCCGTCACAGCTGCAACAGGTGGAGTTTGGTTCCTCTGCTGACAGAGCAGGAGCAGGAGGAGACTGAAGAGGCAGATGAACTGAGAGATTAGAAAGGAGGAGATAAGCAGGTATGTCTTAAGAATGGTGTGGACACTCAGTCTAATAAACACTTCAGACCAGTTGCTTAACTGTCTATGAACTACGTGACATAGAAAATAAAAATAAATAACAAACGGTGTGGTGTGTAACAACTCAGCCTAGTTATCTGAAGTATTGGAAAACAATAACTATACCATACTGATTAATTAGTTAGTTCCTTTTATTAATAACCCTAGCTCTATTTTATACTTTCATCACGGGGTGCCACATTACAGATCTACAAGCTGAACTTACATGTAACAGTGTGATGTGGTTGAGCAGATAAATATGCCATTTCCACAGCTTTTTATCATTTCTATTCTATCTATAATGACATTTCTCCAATCATGTCACCAGTTAAAGTGTTTAAAGCATCAATATGCACCTTTTGTATTTGCCCACCACAGTCCATTTTAAAATATATATATTTTAAGGACAGTGATGTAGCAACTGAAATAATATGTAGGCAGTATCAATAGCTTTATATATTGTTTTTAGTCAGTGTTTTTGGTTTATTGTCTTTTCAACAATTTAACATCGTAGAGTTGAAATTAATAAAAGTCTGATTAAATTTCCTTACGATTATACATCTGCGTAATTTGTGCAGATATATCGGCTCTACATTGTGTTGAGCTGTACTGTCTGTTTTAAATGAAAACTTAAGTGTTTGTCCATTTTTTCCAGATCATCTCACTGTTGTTTCGCAAACTTAAGTCAACCAGGCAAAATGTTGATTGCATGCAGACTTATTTTTCTGCATCTTATCTCACTAAAGCCTGTTTCACACTATTCCTCAATTTTTCATGTCCAGATTTGTGAGAGGCTCCAGGCGTGGAGATGAACTAAACAGAGACCCCAGCAGCCCGGTGAGTCCATCTATAGATTATTTCACACACACACACACACACTTGGACACCCTTCATCTATTCTTAAATCATCGCCCAAATTGGTTGAAAGTTTTCTGCTGCTAAGATACTCGCATTAGAAAGTGGCTGTCATATAGCAAAGAACCTGACGCACTGTTTTGCTTTGTTTGCATCAGCATAGTGGTGTTTGAAGGCCTTTTGTGTTTGTATGTACATCAATGGGGAGAGTTCGCACAACAACTGCAGGCAGACCGTGGTAGGCCGGTCTGGACCAAAAAGTCAAGGGCCAAAATTTTCTCCCAGTCAGTGCAGTGGACAGCATAATGAGCTCTTTAAGATAAGGGGACCTTCAGTCAGATGAAGAATTTTAACTTCTTTGTCCAATATTGTTTGTAGCCAGTGTAGAGGCGTAGAGACTAACACTGGAGAGATGTCCTTGCTCCTCCTGGTCCCAGTTCGTACCCAAAATTGTCAATCTCTCCTTTTAAACTCAGCAGCTCACAGTGGGTAGCTTGTCTCTACAGAACTTGAATTTAAGGGAAATACTCAACTGAAGTCTCCAAGTTTTCAAAGATTGTACAGTGTCATTAGTTCAAAGTTGCCATTTTGTTGTCTTTGCACTTTGTTGTGTTTCACTTAAATTCAACCTGAAAAATGGGATATTTTTTGAAAATGCATTAGAATTTCAAACAAGTTACATGAACTTGAGCAATATTTGACTGCACAGTGTGAGCTCTGACTGACTGACTGACTCCATAGCGGGCTGCTGCTTGTTAAGGAGTCCAGTACTCCTGTTATGCATGGTGCAGATCAAACTATAATTCATGAAAACACAGTGTGATACACCACTTTGTTATCGCAGCTGCAGTTTCCATTCAGTTTGAGCTGAATTTTAACCAAGAAACATAGAAATTGACATAACCCTAACTACAACTCTTCTTCTCTAGAGAGAGGGTTACTGTCTGCAGGAAAATAAGCCTTGTTTTGAGGAAATAATAATCAGATTCCAGATCAAATGTGTACTGCTTCATCAGTCTGAAAAATTAGAGATCCAGAGGACAAAAACAAACTCAATTGTACTAGTTCACATTTAGGAAAGGCTGTGCAAGGTAGAGTAGAATAGAATAGAATAGAATAGGTAGTAAGGTAAGTTTATTTATATGGCACATTTCAGCAACAAGGCAATTCAAAGTACTGGAGACACAGACATGCAAAAACATTTGAAAGGACAACAAAACACACTAAGGAAAATCTTTAATAACAGGAAACAGGTTATCATCTAGAAGCTATTGTGACCTAATAAACAAATACTTTACAGCAGGCTTCTTTCTGGCTGTTAAATTGTTCAGTCTTATAGGTGCTGACCATAGCTATTCCGGGTCAGATCAGGTCCTCTTCTAAATAACCTTCATTGTAAGATTGTAT
Organism: Thalassoma bifasciatum; assembly: GCA_008086565.1. Classification (NCBI taxonomy): domain Eukaryota; kingdom Metazoa; phylum Chordata; class Actinopteri; order Labriformes; family Labridae; genus Thalassoma; species Thalassoma bifasciatum. The sequence continues at coordinate 428,005 of RPOG01000113.1, read as the reverse complement.
TTCTCTATTTTATATATTCCTATATTGCAATAATTGCACTACACACTAGCAAGTTTACTTTTGTAATTCTGTAATTTTCAATGTTGTGGAGTGAATAAGGGATAACCTTGTCATATCTTATCTTAAAAAATGTAGACAACTAAGAGTCATAGGCGTCATTTAATTTTCTTGAAGAGTAGTTCAAGGAACCACATTTTCCATGAACAAAGCACCTAAACAAAAGATATGAGAGCTCAAGTCAGAGAGTAAGAGGGACATCTTTGACAAATTTAAGAGTGAGGGTGTTTTTTTTTCTTGTCCCTAATTACTAATGAATTTGTTTGTTTTAAAAAAATATCATCATGACATAACATCTGAGAATTCAGTGAGTGTTGGTGAGAATGGAAACTCAAGGGTGATTGGTATTAGTTACTTTGACAAGGTCTACAAAGAAAGGGTGTATATATACAAGTCAAAATTCTTCCGTATCTGTTCAAAAATAAATGTGTGCTTTTATCTCTGAGAGGGTTTAATGATGTCTTATGAAGTAAGTGGGCACACTGTAAAAAAGCCTGTCTCTGTCTGCTTTTAACTCCACAGTGATCTTTGTAGGCCCTGCAGGCTTGTTTTATGGCCCAGAGGGCATGTGGGAAATAACTCTCTGGACAGCATCTCAGATAAAAGATCCCCATCATCCGTTGTTCTGGAGTCACTTTATTCCATAAACTGCCAGAACTCACTAAACCTTCATCACCATTAAAGTGGCAGAACAGAAAACCCTCATGAGCCATGTTTGGAAGAGCCATTTGGGACAGAGATGTGATTTATTTTGTTGTTTAGCTTTGAGAACCCATACAATTAACTCCGAGGCAGACAAAAGAAATTGTATCTTGGAAAAAAAAGGAGCAGGTGATAAAACCAACATTACATGGAGGTAGAGAAAAGCAATAAACTGTGGAAAAAAGTACTGAGAGGTCAAAGCTACAATTAAAAATAGAAGGAAATGGGGAACAGAAATAATTTAGGACTTCCCTTAACTGCCACCAATGACGTCATGACACCACTTTAAAAAGTGAGGTCAGATGGGGAATTTTAAGTTTTGAGGGCACTTTGGAAGTTAAATATTCATTCTTTAATCTCAAACTTACTCCCTATCTTATTAGACTTAGGCTCCTTCTCAGGGGAAGCTTCTGGCAGACAGGAGTACCAGAGACGCAGTAATGCTCGAAATATTCCAGACTTTCTCAAAAGCAAACTCCTGGAGTGCAGCTAGAATGTTCTACACATCTGAACCACTGTAGAGGGCAGACACAACTGTGAGCTGAGGAGCTCAAAAGAAAAGCAGTTTCTTTGGAGAACTTTTATTTAAACACATTCAAATTTTAAACAAATGTAATCCTGTGGAAAGACCTACTCAACTAGGCTACAGGCAGAAACTCAACCCCCCTCCCAAACTTTAATCATATTAAATGAATCAACAACAGAGTCATTCTCAAAGGCTTTTTGCACTAGTGTGGAGATGTATTTATGACTGATGAGTGTACCCTCAACTGGATTTTGAGAAACTAACTCTTAAATTATCTACACTGAAAAAAGAAAGCCTATAAATTTATAAACAGACTGGACCAAGACTGTGAACAATTGCTGTATAATGATTCAACCTTTACTGTGATTTGATGCCAACAGTTTTAAGAATGACTGGACTTGAGGGATGAAAAAGCCTTGTGTTTTTCTCTCCTCTATGTTGATCATCATGTTGTATTTAGATTATTTTGATCAGTGGTGGACAAAGTGAACAGCTATAGGTTGGATAGTGTAGATTCTGGTCAAATAAATTCAAGGGACAACTGTTTGAATTTTGAGCTTAGGTTCTGAAATACTCAGTTTTAGAAAAACTGAAGGATTCAAACTGCTTAAAAATAAAATAAAGACAAATCTTATATTATTTTCACAACGCACAAGCATGGACAAGGTCACATGGGTCATGAGAACAAATTCAAGGCCCCAAGTGCATGGCTCAATGCTTTCAACAAAATTGGCTTTTCATTGAAAGTAAAAAGACAAGGCAGTGTTTTCCTGGAAAAAGATGTAATTATCATTCAGATATCTTTTGTTAAAAAAAAGATATCATTTGATGTCATTTGAAAACAGAAGAACAAGCAGGCACTGGATAAAGGGAGACAGACTGAGAAACGACAGTGGATGTATATTCCTGATGCTGCTTTATGTTTTGATTCACATTTGTAGGTCCCAAATAACAAGAATACAAAAAAGATTGAGTATCAAATATGTTACTGTACACCACCAGTGTTGTGTACATCATCAGATATGAGCTGTACTCATCCAGGATAAACACATTCTGAGCAGTGTCAAAAATGATGAAACAAGCAGAAAATAAAGAAACAACGTAAAGAAAAAAAATCAAAAATGCTGCAGTGGGAATTGTTCTAACGCTGACAGGTTATGCACTGGAAAAGTGCAAAAGGACAGTGATCCTGGGTGCCCCTGGAGCTCAATGCAAATCACAGGAACATTTAAGTTTTGCTGTAGGCAGTCATGGCGAGATCTGGTGGTCAGACATCCAGTGGGAGTAGTGTTGAACCTGTACAAGAGGAGAAAAGAGAAGAAAAAAAGAAACATGAATAAGGCTTATGGAATTGTTCAACTCAGTGTTATTGGGGCAAATTATGCATGTATGGCTTTTTTTTTAATGATTGCTTCTTTTGCATTGGCCTTAACTGTACTTTTTTCAGAACTCTATTTTTATCTGTAGAAAATGGCTCCCTACATGAGGATGTGTTCTTGGCTCTTATAAATGGATGGATGAAAGTGTGGAGGAGATAGATATTGGACAATAAGAGTTAGAGGAAGGTCTGCATTAAAAGACTGAGATGGTTGACAATGGATGTGTTGTCCGGCTGGTTAGCATGTTCCCTCTGATCTAATATTACCAACCATTGTTTTTGTTGCCTGTTGCACCAGAGCTGTTTTTTCAGTCTCATTTATGATTAAAAGGCTCAAACGTAGTGCATGTAGTGGCACCTGGTTACATACTGATTAGACCACTTGTTTATATCTTGAGTTGCCCCTTGGCAAGTCTGGAGGAAACACCTGAGGAGATGAAGCCTCTATGCTGACAGCACCCAAAAAAGCTTGATACTCCAGAGCAGGTCGGACTCAGGACACCAACTTTTTGTGTCCAAATTATGAAAACTACATTGATTACATTCAGAATATTATGTTATATGTAATTTTTAAGGATCGCAAATTGAAACCCATAAGTTGAATTAAAAGGAAAAAAACCCAAAACATTTTCAACGACCAATTCAACTCCCAGGAGTTGAAAAATACAGTTTAAAGGCATGTCATTTATTATTGCAGGTAGTCCAAGTAAGGAAGAAAATAAACTGCCTGAAATGTAATTCTTCAGCCAAGACACATTTTTGTTCAAGCCAGCTACATAGGGGAAAACACACACGCACATGTGGCCTTGGGCAAAACATTTAACTCTTAACTGCCCTTGGTGCTGGGCCATAGGTGAGTGACTAATACTTATGGGCTCTTTACACAGCAGCCCCCCATCAGAATGTGGCGACTTGTGACTAACAATGAAAACACATCAGTCTTCGAATGTGCCATGAATGCATGAAATAAATATAGTATGTAATGTACACATGATATTTACACACACCAATACACAGTCGTTATATAATCACCCCCTGTAAATGGAGAAATAATTACATTCGGCACAAGTGGCCCTCCTTGCAGCCATGTAGTGACATAATACACTCAACAAGGATACTGGTTACGAATAACCATAGTACTTATAATCGGTATCAGCGCTTGTAGACCTAAATGGACTTGATCTCTATTCAAAGTGTTACATAAAACTTCATGATTCAACATTGAAGTCATCCTAACGATTCTCTTGTGGGAGGCCAATCAAAACATGCTTTTTATGAAGAAAGTGGATCAAGTAAACTATGAGTTTCCTTTCTCATAAGCACAACTCAAACATATCTATCTATCTGTCCATTGATCTGTCTATCTGTCTGTCTGTCTGTCTGTATAGATATTTCATTATTTAACTTTTATAATACAAGGTAACTCAAACATTGATGACATAAACACTGATTCCAGCAAAAAGACGTGTACTATTTTCTCTAGGCTTCAAAGTCAGCATTTTCTGAAATAAATGACACTGTGAACATGCTTTTCTTCTCATGCATTTCATCATATTTTTATGTCATAAAAACATTGGTGTCCTGCATGCAAATGAGACATGCAGGACACAGATGCAGTTTTTGCTCAAATCTTCTGTATTCCATGTGTATTTTGCCAACACTAGCTTCAGGCTAATATTTTCTAAGCAGATGCATACAGACTCTCTTAGATCTGTTCGCTAAGGCAGAGAATGCTGGTGCAGAAACTGGTTTTGGGCTGAGTATCTCTTTTTTTCTTTTTGCACAAACAATATAGAAGATGGATTTTTAAAAACATGTCCATTTTTAAGCTATTCGACTAAGAAGTTTTGACCATGCAAGGTAATGAATTGACTTGACTGGCAAAGCAATCACAGGGTGTATGCTACAGGGAAAAAGATTTTGGTTAGAAGAGCTGAACAGACCCATTGTGTTAATGACAGTTTAAAAATGTAAGTGTCCACTGCAAGACCTACTTGCAGCTCTGGAGGGCTTCTGTATCAGCTATATCTTCATCTCTAGTATTTCAACACATTTCTGACTTATTCAAGCCTGAATGTTTTTTGAGTAACCACTTGCTTGTAGCTGTCATGTCCTTACCTTTGGATTCTTCCTGATTTATTTGAAGAGAGTTATTGTTGATATTTTTTGACCATCAATCTACATGCAAAGGATTGCCTTTATTTTATACACTTGAGAGAGTGTCCTCATGCTTGGCGCCCTGCTAACCTTTCATGGCTGTCAGATTACGTCCTGGATGCCCTGCAGCGATATGGAATTGAATTGTGCTGCAGGGATTTGGTGGAGGGAGATTGCTCTGTGAGTCTGGAGCCACAGTCAGGCTGTTTGACTCTGTTATGCCTCCATTTTGCCATCCTAAAACAGCTCAGGGATGTTGACTGTTTTCTGTGTTTGAGCAGCAGATTCTGTAGAAAGGTTAGCTTGGACGAACTGGAAGACAGGAGCAATACGCCGTCTAGTTTTCAACAGGAAATTATGGAGCACAGTGTTTTTGTTGATGGCTGTTTTTAAAAACAGGTCTTCATCCAGAGATAGGCTAAAGCAATAATTTAATATTGAAGGTGTCTGTTGGTGTGCCAAGTGGGTGTATGTTTGTGTGTATGTGTGGAGGGATACATGTTTTAATTTACCTAGACTAATGAAATTTGTCAAGGGTCAGGAGCCATGCGAGGAAGAGACTTACTTCACCTTCAGTTCTGGTAGATAACTGCCTTTGCACCAAGGATTCATTTACAAAAACATAATTGACTTTTGGCAAAGTGAATTACTTCTTCTGCCTTCATTTATAGTCTTCAACTTTAGTCATGGCTTTGATCATCTTTTTTGAAAGCCACTAAGAACTCAGAGAGGCTGCCTTTTTGTTTTTCACATTTTCTTTTTCCAAGTTCACTCAGGAAGGTCACAGAGGAAGTGGAAAGAATTTTATGTTGAATTTGCAAATAAACAGCAATGAACTTACATTATTTTCAAGGGGCTTTTAAGTCTGTGATGGGATGGAGGATGACAGTGGGTCGAGCAGGAAACAGGGCAAGAAAGGGGAGTGACATGCGGGAAAGAGGCCACAGGCTGGATTTGAACCCAGGCCACCCATGCAAGGGCAAACCACATGGAGCACAACCTGGACCACAAGACCATCTGTGCTCCATGGACTCAGCTTTAAACTCAGTTTTCATGGAAGCTTGTGGGAGGTTGCACACACACATCTATTTGAGCTCATATTTTTTCCTTTAGAAGGGGTCATATATTTAGCCTTCACCTTATGAACCTCAATGTTTGTGAAAAGTGATGGTCTCATAGAGAGTGCTCTAAACATAGCTACAGTGTGATTTCCAGATTGAAGATAAAGATATTGAGCAAGATTTTAAAAAAGAAAAAAAGAAAGCAAATTTTGGAAGAAATCACCAACATTATGATATCAAGACAGACATCAATTGATAAACAGAACGATGAATGTAGCTGGGGTTTTTGTGACAGTGTTTTGTAACACTGCACTTAGCTTCCTACATTCCCAGTCTCCAAAACACATTTTATCCTGGAATCAGTTGATGTATCATTTATTGGAAGAAGATATTTGAACTAATCCACACAGCATTACGTACTGGACTCAGAAATTGTTTGTGATGGCTGTGACAGCATTAGGTGAATAAGATTACTTATTGCTGATCAGTATGCTGTACATTTCATCCAATGCCATGAGTGCATGGATGTTACATGTAATGCGAAAGCTCTTGAGAGGTCTTAAGGCGAGAAAAAAATGCTGAATAAACACATTCAAGGACTTTGACTTAATTCCAGAGCCTGGATGCTTCATAAAAAAGTTGCCTAAGTTCAAAAGACTGTAAGTGCTTCAGGCAGCTAGTGGTGAAGAGTGTTCACATGCAAAAGTGTTCATGTGTCATCTTATTACCAGGATACTCATAGAGCCAGTATTACACCTATGATATGTGCAGATGCATGGAAAAACAGTACGTTTCATAACAGTGTTCCAACTACCAGGTCTAAGATGTCTGTTATGCTAAATTAAAGTCTAATAGTGGGTGGGTTGCAAGTATTTTTGAGTTGATTAGTCACATGAAGTGACCCACACTGCATCAGAATTAATGAGCATGTCTCCCTATTAGAGGAGCCACAGAGCAGATTTCTACACAATGCACAGCGCTGAAACTTCATTAATTATTCAAATCTCTAGACATGCTGACAGGATCAATCTGAGTCTACTGTTAGTAAATTAAATTTGTTTTCTTCACCCCTAGAATGTCCATCACTGTCAGTTAGGGTAATGCAGTGAGCCAAAGAGAAGTCTTCTGTATTATAATAATAATAATAATAATAATAATAATAATAATAATAATAATAATAATAATAACACAGACTTGGCACAAAATTGGACTTAAAAATGTGTAGATTAGGTTGACTCCGACAACTTCTTTGCACAGAGCAGGACTTTTCATTTTTTGGCTGATATTATCCTCAACTTGAAAAGTTTTTTCTGCTGAAAGCTCTCAGTTGCTTTCTCCAGACACTGAAAAAGATTCACCTTCTAGGGATCATTTTTGTGGAACCGTTAACAAAAGCATCTCCTGTCTGGGTGTAGTAAATCGTCTCACTGATTCTGTGGCAGCAATGTTGGAAACTCTCAACATAAAGAGACAAACCTGATGCAGAACTTTGTAGGTTATGCGGAGGAATTAATATTTATTAGTGCGATAAGAACGCAATTTCAAACATTTCACCTCGGGTTTCAAATTTCAATCGCATAACAAAACCAAAGAAGTCGTTTTCTTCCCTTGTTCTGCATGCTGACATGTCACAGATGTTCAACAAGTAATCAAATCAGGAAACATCTTCTTCTGAATAAGACAATTCATCATGTTGCCAATGGGGGAGAAAGGCCCGTAGGTTATCCAGATTACCTGCAGAGTTTGCCTGAGGGGATATGAGAATAGAGATTAAAGTCTCTGATGTTTGGAACAGCCCTCTGGGGATGAAAAATGAAGGCGATGCAGAAAAAGCAAAAACTCCAGGGTCTGAGTCAGTCTCAAAAGACTTGAGTAAGAAATTGCCAAACTTTACAGCAGGAATTAGCATCTTTCAAGCCTGGTACAAAAATAACTGATTTCACAAAGGCTCATTATCACCATCAGATGATCATAATAAGGAATGTGGATCGAGTGACACGATGTTGCAAACTGTCTACTAATGCCAATTAGAGTAGGTAACAAGCAGTGGCTGGATATAGAGTGGGCAATATGTCTTCATTTAGTTATGGGACCAATTTCAAACCCCTACCTCTTTTTACTCATCTGGAACATTAACAGCAAATCCCTGCATATAGGCCTGCAAAAAGTAGTCTGCAAAAGTGAAATCATGGCTGACTTATAGAATTTTTGTTAACATAGATTTGAGATGAGACCAGACAATCTCTGGTAAAACCCTTGTGAGCATGTGAGGTGTTTTAAAGTATCTCTAATCTTTGTTACTTTTTATGTCAGGCAAATGGCAAACATTTCAGAGTGTCACAAAAAAAAATGTAAAAAGTGTCTGCTAAGTGCTGTTAGCTGAGGAACATATCAGTATGTTCTGTTCTGTCTTGTCAACATAGCCTCTAGTGTCTTCTCCAGCCTACATACTTTACCAAGCACGTACCATCAGACTTTTATTGACCAAACAAATGAGGAATAGCTACTCGTAGAGGCATACACAGATAACTCTAACACATAATGGATTCATTACAGGTCCAAGGACAAAATGATACCATGACGCAATGCCAAGGAAAACTGAGGAGGCTTGACAAACAAAACTCACAGGGGCAACAAAAACTGTAGAACATTGCACATATGACTGTTTCAGAGCAGTGGCAAATGCAGAAGCTTTTTATATAAAGTAGTCACGTACTTGTGCTTTCACTGCGGAAGGAGAAATAAACAAAGAAACACATTTTAAAAACTGGATTTGGGGGGGAAACCTTTCTGTGGAAATGATGTTGAAGGTTCATAACAGAAAATAAATTGGTCTTAATTTTATGATTTAGAGGTAGTTCTGTGGTGATGGCTTTGCATCAGACTGTCAAATACCCTGTAATTACATTTCAAGCCATGCTGGTCGGCCATGGGCAGGACTGATGACAACTTAAATTATTTAAATCAACACATTGAACACACATTCACTTACCATAAGGCTTTGTTGCTATGTCTGGCTCAGGCTGTGATAATTTAAAACCCCATTAGGGCGGAATTTCACTCAGCGGGTTGTTTACAGTCTGAATAAATGGACAGAAATAAGCTCATATTGCAAGTTTAAATGTGCTGTCACATTAAGTCAGCAGCATGCTTCACTCCAATAGTTGAGAAAGTAAGTCATCTGTGTCACATGATGTCATCTGTTACTGCAATAGGCTTAAACTGTCAGAGCCAATGATGTTACGGATTGAAACGTGAAACTGTCTGAATGTCAATGAGGAATGATTGCGGCACTGTTGCATCAAATTGATGTGCGCTGAACAAGACTGTTTGAACACATTTTATTCCAGTTGCACAGAGCTGCTTTGGAGTCAATCACAATAAAAACTTTTTGCTTTTATTTTTGTTTACTTTGTTCCTTTATTTCAACTTTCTTCACAACAGACTTGAAAAGCTGTCCTTTTTCTTGTTGTCACCAAACTCTTCTGCCTGGATATTTGTGAAAACATTGCTGTGACTGCAGTGTCTGTTGAGATGGATAACTGGAAATAATATCACACCATGGCAGAGTTTTAGAAGACTAAGGTGTCACTGAAGGCATGATGCAACTCTGTGCAAATATGTTGAATAATCATAAGTAGACATCTTCACAGTAATTTCCCTCTGAAGGTTTTGTAGTTCTGTTTGAGTGAATTACTTTCAGCAACTGCCAGGCTTCATTATTATACTCAGCTTGAATTATAACACCTTACGGGGGGCTTTCACATTTCTCTGTTGTTTCCAAAACAATTAAGTAGTGGTTTGATTAAGAGGCTGTCAGGCATTTTTTAATGTCTGGTTTATACTATTTTAGAGTCATCCCTTCACCACTGAAAGAGGCAGTTCTAACAGTCCTCTTGCTTAAAACAGGCTGGTAACAACTTGGCAAAATCTCCACCCTTACTATAAATCACTCAGGTGTGCTTACCTATCAAAAAAATGACAGAAAATTCTATTTTTTTAAAAAGGTTTTTAATAACCCCCCAATTTATATCATTTTGTTTTTGATGTGTTTTTTGTCTCAAATTTGACACACTGTGTTACACACACAAAACGTCTCCCCCTTACTGTGTGTGCAGATAAAAAAAACAGTCACTAAGACCAAACCCATTTTTGAAGGATCATCTTTAAAGAAAATCTTTTTAAAAAATTGATTCAAATTACGCAAAATAGTCAGCTAAGAATCATTTCCCATTGTGCACTAACACCTGTTAAATGCTGTGCATATAGTTTATCAGAAGAAAGGCATCTGTCATTCTTATTTTATGGCAATGTGTTTGTATCTTGAAGTTGGTAGTAAGTGAAATAAAATCATTTTTTCAGGGTGGATGAGTCATTTGCGCCACCCTGCTTCGTTTTCATAAATCAACATAACTACAACCAACGTTTTCACTAAAAGATAGCAACCTTTTGTATTATTTTGTTTTACTCTACAAATCTTTCTGTTTGAATTTTAATCTCAAGTAAGAAAAAACAAAGACAAATACGGAAATTACAAAAAAAAGCCTTTTGTCCTTACATGCCCAGCTCTTAATCAAAAATAAGTTGGAGCAAGCAATTTTTGCTGACAGGCCTCTCGCTGCATCCCTATTCGAAGCCATCTTTGCTGGATGTTATTAATTAAAAGGGCAGCATGGAGGCCACAAGTGAAAGCTGTCAGAATATTTCAGTTTACATTCATGTGTCTGAATCCCTCTCAGCGTTTATATCAGAGACTTAATTGAAAAATTCCACTGCCCTTTATTCAGCCTACTCTCAGGCCCCTGAGGAAATAAAAGAATACAGCAGCAGGGAGGCCACAGTGTGACCAGCAGTGTCTGCTGGTCACTGCATGCTTGTATAATTTATCTCTCAAAGAAGAAGGAGAAGAAGACTGTCACCATACTGTGGGTGCACGTTCACCGTTTTGTGTCTCATCTGGGGTGTTGTTGCCTTGGGGTGACTCTCCCCCTGCGGTTCGGATTGAATCTCTGTCTGGAAGGAAATGTTCCCTCACAGCCAAGCATGACGACAGGCACAAACCCCCCCGGAGCCAGACAGGAAGGCATCCTGCTGGCCCAAGTCTGATGAAACTGAGCAGACAAGTGTACTTCCTTACATTATGCATGTTATAATCTTTGGTTTTGGATGAGGATGTCTCCCTTGGAGACAGAAAAAAATCAGGGTTAGGTCAGGATTTGCAATTTTCAATTTGTCAGGCACAAAACAGGAGCAGCCTGGTTCTACAGGAGTAAAAATAGATGGTAAAGTTGTTTCTAGTCCCTAAAAGACTAAAGAGAAAGATGCTCCAGTCACACCTCTCATCATTTTCCCTGTGAGAGAATGCTTTTGTGTTTCATGGAGGACAAAAGGTTGATAAAAAAGCAACGTATCAGACAAAGTTGGAAATAATTCGAATGTTAGCCAACAATCGCCTCAGGAGAGCTTCTAGAGTATTAGATGCTTATGTATAACAGTAAATCAATGTGAGTGTGTGTCAGTCAATGAAATGCTCTCTGTTTTTCTTTCCCCAGTGGTGCAAAATTATGCTTTGTTACAGTGTATAAAAGCCCTTTATTCACTTGAGGATGCCTGATTTACAACCTGGGTTGACACGTTGCCATGAGTCACATATTCTTTGAAAAGCATGTGTGACTTTTTCATGAAGATAATTCAAAAATCTATAAGCCCTAAACGGATTCATCCATAAGTACACTTTGTCCAAGAAAAAAGGAAATAGATGATCACTTGCTTGTGATACAACACACTGTTCTGGTCAAGTCCAGGAGACACCAGGAAAATTATTTAGTAAATATTTCAGTGCAGATAGTCAAGCGCATTTAAACCTACTACCGAAACCTGTCTCTGATTTTATTGACATTTTAGTATTCAAACATCATAACAGCAATATCCTTAGTGAATTGGACCTTGAAATGGTACAGATACAGGGTGACAAGAGAAGTGCTATACATGGTGCTTTCAGTGCCTGCAATCCAATCTTTGAAAATTAGCCTCTCAGTGTAATGTACTGGTGAGTCAGATAAGATGCAGTATTCTGGGTTTCCCATTATAGCTTATGGACATTTAGCTCCCTCCAATGCACTCATCGTGGACTTTATAAATTATGAATCACCAAAGGCTTAGACTTGCACTTAGTTCTTCTGACATGGGCCTGGATTATCTTCTGTGTGTCATCCTGCACCTGCTTTTAAAGTGTTCTTTGTTGTTCTTTTTCACATGCAGTGTGTCTTTATGGTCCTAACTTTGGTTGGTGTCTACTTCACTCTTCGAGTATCATTCAGTGGTACTTATTGCTTTGAACACATTTCATAAAACATAATTTCCAGTGCCCAAAGTGCTTTTGATAAAACCGCCTCTAAAATTCATTCATCAACTCAATGACACAGTGACAAGAGGTATGTCAGCACTTTTATGCAAAATAACAGACTTTCAACCATATTTTTGTTGGTATAACTGAGATGTATGTGGTTGTTATCCAAGTTTATCGTCTAGCAGCTTGCCAAGCATCAGAATATGATGTTTTTCAGCCACCATTAGCAAATTATAGCATATGGCTATGTGGAGGCACGAAAGAGCTACCGGCTATCTAAACTTGGATTCTACATTTTCAGCCATTCTTTTTACTGCTCCACTATCACTGCAACCCAAACAGCTACACACTAAACAACAGAAATACTCTCACAGGCTTTAAGTGGGCAAGATTCTCTAAATGCAGAAACATTTTTCAATGTTTGGCCGATTTAATATTCAGTGGATTACTCATAGCCAGAGTTACAGCCTAAGAAATGCGACTGAGAGAGGCTGTGGAAATTTGAGTCCCACAGAACATGGACTTTACACCCTTTAACTTAATTAACCTGTGTTTCATGGTTTTTTAATGGAGGTGCCTAAGTTCTTACTTGTCAAATAACCACACAATACACCAAGACATCACATTAGTTCAAGAGATAATAATAGAATACCAGCATAGTGTCACTACACCCATCAACCAGCTCATGATCATTTTCTTCAGCAAATGAGTAAGGAACTCTTGCTGTCGCTCTAAATTATTTACTGCCAATCTGAGATATCTGAGCAATCATAATCCTGATTTAGGAGTATTGTTTGTTTCATCAGGTGACTTTAGAGGAGCACGGCTTGGGCCTTTTTGTAAATAACCAAGACTACAGCGTTAACTCCAGAGATTTTTGCTGAATCCACTATTGAAGCCCCCGAAAATGAACTGTGATACATTTTCAAATACATGCTGCTCCGACTGGTTGTGTGTCTATCCAGATGTTTCTGAGGCACTACACACAGCCATCACTAGAGCCTCCTGAGAACAAAAAAAAAAACAAAACATTTTTATAGATGTAGACCCACTGACCAAGGCTCCAGGCCAAAAATGGCGAAATACAAAGCAGCAACACAAACAAGACAAGAGAAAACAAATGGTTTTATATAAATACTGTGGATTGTATACAAAAATTTGATTTTGTGGAGTTTTTAAGATGTCCTATGACCCAGCCAAAGGGCCCGTTTTCAAATTATGAATCAGTTTATAACAGTTTAGCAACAGAACCCTACATTTTACATTCTCAATCCTTCGAGACTTTTCTTAGGACCTTCCTCTGAGATTAGCTTAGCCTACTAGCCTTACACTGTGCTGGTTTCCAAGGAGAAAACACCCTTTGCCTTTGCTGCAGCAATTCAAACTCTGCCTGAAATTTAAAACATGTGGTCTTTGCATCCAAAAGTCTGTTCATCTCTACACTCTGTGAAAGCAATTAAGATGGTAAAAGGAGACATAACACCTGGTGACTTAATCACTTTCACTATGCCTTAGACGAGAGAATCAGCAGGCTGCAGCCCAAGAAGACCCAAAATCAAACTTGCCAAAGTCAAGGCCTCAGCAGCTGTTGTTTACAACCCAAAGGTGCATGTAGGAGAGACAACTTTTGCTGCATTGTTCATACATTTAAACACATTTATACAATTGTAAATGCAGAATTTTCCAAAGAGCACAGTGGACATGTTTAACAAGTCAAATGAGATATCTTGGATTTAGAGACAGTGTCAAGATTAGCTGATATTGTGCAAAATGTGCAATCCATATGTGACAGTTTTAAAGAATCACAAAGACACTTAGTGTAACCTTTTTGGATGTGCCTTTTTATAGTTTGATTGGCTTTTGAAGAGTTCATATTTTGTTCGAGGGTGTGAAAATGCTTTATACCGTACCAAACCTGCTCCTGGGGACCAAAAGCAGGAGCAGGTTTGGTTTCAGTCCTGCTCAAGAAACCTTTGACTTTGCCACTGAGTCACTGATGCACACAAAAGGAGACAGAAAGGAGAAGATGTTTGCACTGTTATTAATTTTATACCATACTGTCACTCACACTCACAGGTGTAGGTGTGTAAAGGTTTCAAGAACATGATGTCAAAATACTAGTTTGTACCTTTGCTTGAAATAGAAATGTTAATTTTAGAATGAATAGACCAGATATTATTTAGAAGTCCCTTTGCAGTGCACTTATTCTGATTATATTGAATGCAATCAGATCAAAGAATACCATCAGGTATAATTTTTCTTTTTTTTTTTGTCAGGACTCATCCCTTAATCAGATCACATTGTTTCGTAAAGTAAAAGATACACGGCCCTAGTTATAATCCATCTAATGTGCGATTGATCTACATAATTTTATAACAGGACTTAAGGGATCTTATTCAATGTAATGTGATAAGCAGGCATGAATAGATCAATATAGACCCTCTCTGGAGAGAATTTAAAAAGCTTGCTTTTATGCTGAGAATGTGTATTAACTCATCGTTTCAACACTTTGCGTGTGAGGTTCGAGATTTAAGTCTGTGATCTAACTTTATGCCTCAGCTGTTTTAGAAGACAGAAACATTTTCGTTACTATACCGTAGTGAAATTGCCATTTGACTTCTACATCTCACTACAGAAGTCCCAAGTAGTTCACCCTGAATCTGTAAATGCTCCAAAATTGAAACTCAGAGACATTTTCATCCAAGCGCCATTGTTTGGGGATAATGTGTCTAAAAACAAAGAGCTTGTACCACAGTGATAAATGTGGATGCTCTTTTGCAGAGAGCAAGAGAAACATTGGCTGACCCACTTAAGACCCGTTTGTGAAGGTGATGTATGGAGGATGGTGGGGGAGAAGAAAGGAATGAGGTACTGTGTGAAGGTGTAAAAATGAGAAAGATAAAAGCTGCAGGGATTTCCCTGCCACATTTAATTGCTAGTGGATTGCTGGTGTATAATTATCTAGTTTGGCAAATCATAACTTTTGTCAACAGCTGCTCATAAAAAAATGTAATACGTTCAAAGATTGTATCCACAGCTACAAAGAATGAGGGATAAGGTTGAATAATAGCAATAAAACATTTAAACTGTAATGACAGAGACTGATGAATTATTTACCAAATAGTTAGCCTTGTGGGTTTGTATAATGGACTCAATATTAGACTTTTAAAAAATCTCTGGGAATTGCTGTTAGGGTATGGTGTGCTGCTGAATAAATCTTAGAAGTCTGGCCTGATTTAAATTTTCTCTATTCAGAGAAATAACANGTAATTTCATAATCAACACCCAGTGTTAAGTAGGTTTAACACTCTTTGAGGGGTTGATTCTAAATAACACTTAAAAACCCTTCGTGTTAAGTGTAAATAACACTAAGAGTGTTATTTCTCTCATAGTGTAAAACTTGATTAACACTACTCAGTGTAGTGTAGTGTAAAATATTAACTCTTATCGGAGTTAAATTAACTCTGAAAATTCAACACTATCTTCAGTGTAACTTTAACACTATTCCGGTTGGGACCATATGTTCACTGACTTAGTGTTGAAATTAACTCTTTGAGTGTTATATGCACACTGGCGATTTTACTGTGTAAGTTCTTACTTGTCAAATAACCACACAATACACCAAGACATCACATTAGTTCAAGAGATAATAATAAAATACCAGCATAGTGTCACTACACCCATCAACCAGCTCATGATCATTTTCTTCAGCAAATGAGTAGGGAACTCTTGCTGTCGCTCTAAATTATTTACTGCCAATCTGAGATATCTGAGCAATCATAATCCTGATTTAGGAGTATTGTTTGTTTCATCAGGTGACTTTGGAGGAGCACAGCTTGGGCCTTTTTGTAAATAACCAAGACTACAGCGTTAACTCCAGAGATTTTTGCTGAATCCACTATTGAAGCCCCTGAAAATGAACTGTGATACATTTTCGAATACATGCTGCTCTGACTGGTTGTGTGTCTATCCAGATGTTTCTGAGGCACTACACACAGCCATCACTAGAGCCTCCTGAGAACAAAAAAAAAAAAAAGCATTTTATAGATGTAGACCGATTGACCAAGGCTCCAAGCCAAAAATAGTGAAATACAAAGCAGCAACACAAACAAGACAAGAGAAAACAAATGGTTTTATATAAATACCCTGGATTGTATACAGAAATTTGATTTTGTGGAGTTTTTAAGATGTGCTATGACCCAGCCAAAGGTCCCGTTTTTAAATTATGAATCAGTTTATAAAAGTTTAGCAACAGAACCCTACATTTTACATTCTCAATCCTTCGAGACTTTTCTTAGGACCTTCCTCTGAGATTAGCTTAACCTACTAGCCTTACACTGTGTTGGTTTCCAAGGAGAAAACACCCTTTGCCTTTGCTGCAGCAATTCAAACTCTGCCTGAAATTTAAAACATGTGGTCTTTGCATCCAAAAGTCTGTTCATCTCTACACTCTCTGTAAAAGCAATTAAGGTGGTAGAAGGAGACATAACACCTGGTGACTTAATCACTTTCACTATGCCTTAGACGAGAGAATCAGCAGGCTGCAGCCCAAGAAGACCTAAAATCAAACTTGCCAAAGTCAAGGCCTCAGCAGCTGTTGTTTACAACCCAAAGGTGTATGTAGGAGAGACAACTTTTGCTGCATTGTTCATACATTTAAACACATTTATACAATTGTAAATGCAGAATTTTCCAAAGAGCACAGTGGACATGTTTAGCAAGTCAAATGAGATATCTTGGATTTAGAGACAGTGTCAAGATTAGCTGATATTGTGCAAAATGTGCAATCCATATGTGACAGTTTTAAAGAATCACAAAGACACTTAGTGTAACCTTTTTGGATGTCCCTTTTTATAGTTTGATTGGCTTTTGAGGAGTTCATATTTTGTTCTAGGGTGTGCAAATGCTTTATACCCTACCAAACCTGCTCCTGGGGACCAAAAGCAGGAGCAGGTTTGGTTTCAGTCCTGCTCAAGAAACCTTTGACTTTGCCACTGAGTCACTGATGCACACAAAAGGAGACAAAAAGGAGAAGATGTTTGCACTGTTATTAATTTTATACCATACTGTCACTCACACTCACAGGTGTAGGTGTGTAAAGGTTTCAAGAACATGATGTCAAAATACTAGTTTGTACCTTTGCTTGAAATAGAAATGTTAATTTTAGAATGAATAGACCAGATTTTATTTAGAAGTCCCATTGCAGTGCACTTATTCTGATTATATTGAATTCAATCAGATCAAAGAATACCATCAGGTATAATTTTCTTTTTTTTTTTGTCAGGACTCATCCCTTAATCAGATCACATTGTTTCGTAAAGTAAAAGATACACGACCCTAGTTATAATCCATCTAATGTGCGATTGATCTACATAATTTTATAACAGGATTTAAGGGATCTTATTCAATGTGATGTGATAAGCAGGCATGAATAGATCAATATAGACCCTCTCTGGAGAGAATTTAAAAAGCTTGCTTTTATGCTGAGAATGTGTATTAACTCATCGTTTCAACACTTTGCGTGTGAGGTTCGAGATTTAAGTCTGTGATCTAACTTTATGCCTCAGCTGTTTTAGAAGACAGAAACATTTTCGTTACTATACCGTTGTGAAATTGCCATTTGACTTCTACATCTCACTACAGAAGTCCCAAGTAGTTCACCCTGAATCTGTAAATGCTCCAAAATTGAAACTCAGAGACATTTTCATCCAAGCGCCATTGTTTGGGGATAATGTGTCTAAAAACAAAGAGCTTGTACCACAGTGATAAATGTGGATGCTCTTTTGCAGAGAGCAAGAGAAACATTGGCTGACCCACTTAAGACCCGTTTGTGAAGGTGATGTATGGAGGATGGTGGGGGAGAAGAAAGGAATGAGGTACTGTGTGAAGGTGTAAAAATGAGAAAGATAAAAGCTGCAGGGATTTCCCTGCCACATTTAATTGCTAGTGTATTGCTGGTGTATAATTATCTAGTTTGGCAAATCATAACTTTTGTCAACAGCTGCTCATAAAAAAATGTAATACGTTCAAAGATTGTATCCACAGCTACAAAGAATGAGGGATAAGGTTGAATAATAGCAATAAAACATTTAAACTGTAATGACAGAGACTGATGAATTATTTACCAAATAGTTAGCCTTGTGGGTTTGTATAATGGACTCAATATTAGACTTTTAAAAAATCTCTGGGAATTGCTGTTAGGGTATGGTGTGCTGCTGAATAAATCTTAGAAGTCTGGCCTGATTTAAATTTTCTCTATTCAGAGAAATAACACTCCATATTTGAGGTCATACTCTAATGTGGTAGCTATGTTTGGCCTGTTTGGATCATCAGGGATTTGTTAAGTCCTTTGATAGTTGCCAAGAGTCAATGATACATGATGCCTATAAGGATGCAGGGTAATTGCCGGTTACGTTGCGAACATGACAAATTGCCTCCACCACAGCGACATCCCTCAAGTGAAACAAGCCGTCGTGAGGTCAGTCTCAGGTTAAGAGTGTTATCAGCTATTGACCTTGACTGTTCACTCCCACTTGAGGTGGCAGGGGATTGTGCCAAGAAACATGAATGCCCATTACAGGTCTGATCAAGTACCACAGGTGTTGCTGCTGACTGTATATACAGTGGCCAAGGCTGCTGTGAGGTGCTTAAATCATATCCTCTAGTTCAGAATAAGCTGTATAATCTGATACGTTTTTCATTCTTAAAGGAATAGATGGTTAGCTTCCAGATTTCTTTTTTTTTTTTTCATTTTTCTTTTGTTATGATGGGATTAGCAATAAGATCTGAGATGAGTCATTCTTGTTGTACACCCATACACCACTGCTAGCCAACATTCAGTCTTAGATATTTAACATATTGGTAATCAGGCCAAGATGCTTGGAGCTTTTGAAACCTTTTGAATGGGCAAGGCCAAGTTTCCCCTGCATCCAACCTGAGGCACTGGCATAAACTATCTGGCTGATAAAGCTTTTTCCATGTTTTTATCCCAGACACAACATCCTTCTCTCACCAAAACATGTGAAAATTATATTTCTCCAACACCCAACCATTCCCTTATGGCCTGGTTGTATCCTCGGTCTCTGTCTGTCAGCAAAGTGTTATTTCTTTTCTTAGATATGAGAGCCGATGTAAGAACTCCAAAGATGTAAAAAGTTGAATCACTTACACTTGGGGTTTTATAAATCCCTTCATATTCATGAAGCTCCTCATAAAAAATAGTATATATATTATTCATCACTTTTTGTGTCCCATCATTCATACAGAAATCACACCCTGAGACATTAAAGATAGAAATTTGAAAGCACAGCTCTTTCAATGACCCATCAATATTTAATTTGTCCACATCAAATTTGCCTTTGGAGCTCATATTTTTAGATTGAATTTGTTGTGCCATATTTCTATGGGTGGTGCCCCATGTGAATCCAAATGGAGAATGCGGTGCAAGGATGATAACTTGCTAACTCCCCTGATCTCTGCTCCTCAGCTGAATCCTTCGTGGTAATGGTTCCTGCTATTTTAAACAAACCATTGGGGATGCATCTATTTTGCATTAAACCATTTCATTCTGACAACTTTCCCTGGGCTGCTGACAAATACAAGTTTCAGTGGCAGGGTAGTTGCATACAAGAACATATTGGACAAGGGAGTCTTTGTGATTTTTCATCCATGGTACTTTCTGCACTGTGGAAATATTTGGGAACACTGTTTAAATGATAAGGACATTCGGTTTTCTGTGAGGGACTCAACAGAAAAAAAGAAACACGTAGGTGAAGCGTAAATACACCGTAGTACTTTTTTTCACCTTTTTATACAAGCTAGTCTAATAAGCAAAGTCTTTGATATCAAGTCCTACTCTAAATATAACCCACTCAGCCTTACCTTTCTGAGTGTAAACACAGGACCACTGAGCCCCTGTGGGTGCGAGAGGCAAT
The DNA here is from genome assembly GCA_008086565.1 of Thalassoma bifasciatum. Taxonomy (NCBI): domain Eukaryota; kingdom Metazoa; phylum Chordata; class Actinopteri; order Labriformes; family Labridae; genus Thalassoma; species Thalassoma bifasciatum. The sequence continues at coordinate 407,841 of RPOG01000113.1, read as the reverse complement.
TATTTGGAGAAAGCTGCAATGTTACAGGTTGAGGGAGAGATGTTAATTACCTTTGTGAATTCACAAGATGCTGCCTCTTCCTTTTATTCTGTTCACTCTCTTTATGGCCTAATTAATTATGAAACAATGCACAGGTAATTCACCCAAGAGAGAGAAATGTTTAAACCTTTCTTCTCCTTTTCACTTGTACACAGCAGCTTGGAGATGACTCTTCATCATGTGTCAGAGTGATGTGCATAACTTACAATAATATTCGGCAAGCTTGGTTTGCATGCAGCTCAGCGCAGAACCCCAAGCAGACGTGGGTTTCAAAGTCAGTCCTTACAGTTTGAGAGTCTAATTTAAAGAAATATATTTTAATATTTATAGATTGCAATACTTGAGTGACATTTTCTTTTTTTTCATTTTAATATAGAAAATAAGGGTCAATAAAGTTACCAGAGGTTTTGGTTCCTTACCTTATAAGTGGTAAAAGAAAAAAAAAAGCCAAGAAGCTATATGAAAAAAAATATATCTATAAGAAATAATACCACATAAAAGCTTAAAGGATTATCTGTTTTTAGAACATTACGGTTAAAAACTGTGAGGAGAGAATTTAAAAAGCCTTCAGATTTACATATGAATGTTTTTGTCCTGAAGGGGAAGGCCTGTGAGAGTGTTACATGAACAGAAGCACTCAAACATTTAGTGTAGGCAACTTACAACTCCAAGGAAGCTTTTTTAAGTCAGCATTGTTCATGGTCACAGAGAGTTCAGAACATCACTGTAGCACCATTACAACATCAGTGAACAAACTGACAAAAATCACTTAAATTCACTTTTTTCAGCTTCAAAACTTCTGGAAATTAGTTAAAATCCTTTATAAATGGCTGTATAGTGATTAAAAAACAACAAACAAACAAAAAAAGTTATGCAACATTAAAAAATACTGTCCTAAGTTTTATTGCCCTGTGTGCTTAAAAAAAGAAAAGAAAAAAAAAAGGAACAAAGCTTGGCTTGATAAATGCATAGGGCACAAGTCCAAAAGACTGACCAATTTTACCAGTTGGAATATGATCAAATATGGTCGTCACATTTTTCGTACCTTATTTTTGCTCATTTTACAACAATCTCTGTCACAACTTAGCGCAGCTATTCGACTGGAAGTATCATCAACTTTTCATGATTATTTTGATGCAGGGATTGAAAATGCACCATGAACCGACCTGTACTTTGGCCTTTTTCTGTCTGCAGAAACAAGAGGACGTTGGATGTGTTCCACTTATCTGTATATTGGTCAATGGACTCAATGACCTGCACTTTGACATATGTGGATCTTTGTTGATAAGCTGTGTGAATACCACTTTTTTGGGGAGCACAGGTCGGGAATTGTGGCCTGCTCAAAAGTTACCTAAAGCAGCCACTTACCCTGTGAAGGGTTTATTGAATGTGCTGTTATCTCTTTCTTTTTTTTAGCATTTTCACAAAGAAAAATGACACTGACACTGCTTGATCATGACATCCATGATCGTGGTACATAGCGCTTATTGCACTTATTGTACTCAACACAAAAAAAAGTGTTCTCCAGTCCCCAACATTGCGTAAGTGACTGAATTAAAAACTTATTGTGCAGTGGAATGGCTGTGTCCCAACAGCAGACCTGTCAACTTAACTGTTATGAGGCAAGGAGAAAGGCGATAAAAAATGTAGACGAATCAGTGTTATCTTAGACTTTGCTCTAGGCTTTGTGTTGAATTAGGTGAAGCCATCACGCTACAACACACTTTTGGGTTGGCAATGCTTTATCATACAGTGATATAAAGCCTTGTTCATGTTTCCTGTATGAGTGCTCAGTGTGAATTAAAAATGATGATTGGCCAGATGTGTCATGCCAGACCTTAATGCTTGACTTTTATTATTTAAGACACCCAAAAATGGCATCTCAAAGGTATTCAATGAATGAGGTACCATGTTAGTACATTTCATTTAAGTCTGCACTGTTTAATCACTGTCAGGTTTTCTTTAAAACATGTTTAGTCACGTTTAGTCAGGTAAGGTCAAATGCTGTTGAAATCTGCGGACAGTTCCTTCTTCAGGTTGAAATTGGATATTATTGTAGTCGCTAGTTTTCTCCTTATTTTAAATATTTCCCTCTTGTGTAAACGTTTTGTTTCAGACGGTGTCTGATTTCAAACTAATCTGAAGGCAATTGTTCCTGTTTTGGCCAAAATATCAAGTCCATGAACTGTCTCCAGCCTGGAAATATCACAAGTGTAGTTGCTGGCCACCTTTCACACAAATCATAGGTTGTAGCTCTGTACCTATAACTTCAGGTGACAGAAGGAAACAATGTTTTGATTCTTAGCTTAAGATCTGTTTTTCAGAATTCTAGTTGATCAACACAAACTTCTTTTTCAAGACAAGAACTAATCATTTCCAGATCAAGACAATTTCAAGGTAGTCCCATATCTATGGGTAGGCCTGCTCACTATTATTTTAGTTCATAAATCTGTTATTAGTATAATTTGGTCAGTCTGACCATCTGTGTATCCCTTTGAGGGTGAGGACCTGTGGAGGGAAACCTATAGGCCCACTGTCACAGGCACTAAGTAATTTCTAACTGCACAACCGCTTTGAGGTGTGGGCAGAAGGAGGTGCAATAGTTAAAGCACATAAGAATAAAACAACAACAAAATTTAATGCCAACATCATCTCCAATGTTTAGGTTTTTCAATTACTTATCATGAATAGTACAAAAGACGTATTGATATATTGATACATATTGATATCTTTGTTTCCCTTGTTACCCTGAAGTTTGAATTGTGAAGGAAGCAATACATGACTAGCATCAACATATATCTTGTTAAAATGGTACACTTCTTTTTAAAATATGGCTCCAGCTTTGCCTTAGTTACCTTAAAGGTAACCTAAGACAGACTAGTTCTATGAGATGTACTGTTCAAAGCCATTACTTTTCAAGCCACCTTCAGTTCTGTCCCTTTTTGTAAAATTAGTGTAATTCTAAAATTTGATCATTTGATAAAAAAAAGTATGTCATCACAAAATGATGAAGGCTACACTATCTCCTCTGCTTCATGTACCCAGGAAGTAGATTAAGCCTGCAAGACACCTCAGAGTCGCTTCTGTACCAGACACTGGTTTTTACAAAATAACCTACCCAGATTTGATTCTGACAGTACTGTGTACGAGTTTGATATTACATTTGTACAGCAGCTATACAAGCAGCAAAAGAAGTAAAAAGTGAAATCAACCCTTTTTTTCTCCTTTTTTTTTTGCTGACAACTGTAGTTCTAAAACTGGTCTGTTGTGGAACAATTATGCAATTATGTATGGAGGGATAATCAGATCAAAGGGGGGGCAGGTGCCACTTAGACCAAGGTAAACCCACCCCTGGTAATAACTGTATCAAAGAAGACTTCAGTATCTCAAGCTGACCCTCAGTAATCCTTGCTTTAAATCTTATAACTCACTAACTGTTATTACATTCACAGCTGTAGAGTCTTTATTTTATCAGCATTGTATCAATCATCTGCAAAAGCTTAAATGCATCTCAGTCCCCACCAATCAGCCAAGCAAATGAAGATCTCTCACAGGACGAGTGAAACATGTTCACTTCTGCCCTCAACACCAGGGGAGATTTGGTATGTGACTTTGTTAATTAAATTGACACGTACTGATAAAGCCAAAGAGCATTTTAGATGAAAATAGGAGATAGGAAGTACTGTGCCTGCCTTACCAGACAGAGGCAAAAAACACTCTGCATTCCTCATTGTCATCTGTTGCTGCGCTAAACCTCAGCCTTGAAAATATCAGGGGGACAGTGTGTCTCTAGGGACACAGAGGTTTCAGGAAGAAGGCAGCTCATAATCATCATGGACCTGCTTTTTTTTGTCTGTCATTGTTGCAAATCCACACTCAAAATGAAAGCAGGGTTCAATCGGTGGGAACTGTCTTACAAACATTCAAGACCAACTCAAATGACAAACATTGCTTTGTGTGGTGCATATGTCATGGATCTTCCTGCATTACAACCAGAAAAAAGTCACACATAATTTGCACTCTGCCGTTAAGCTTCTTGAGGTAGAATTTTCAAGGCTATTACATTGTAAAGGTAAAGATTGGAATAGTTGACACTTTCAACCTTTGCATATGAGTAGGGGACTATCTTTAAACGATGAAGGTTGTCCTATACAGTCTTAGTTCTGTCTTTTTCTACTTCAAGGACATGAATCATCTGAACATTGTTGTCTCTGACAATCAGACCTACTTCTTTATTGTGGTATGTTAACTGCTAACTTCTATTTTGACTCATCCATAGAGTGCAGCTGGGTCTGAAACACAACACATCCACAAGACGTCACACTCTTGTCCCACCCTGCTAGCTTTCCCACTTACACAGCTGTCAACACAGCAAGGGAGCTAATGATAATATATTTACAAGTGCTGGAAACAGCATGTTTAAATTAGCAGGTTTTTACCATCTGTGAATAAACAAGTTGGGTGCAGCAGTTTTGGTGTCTGTTAGTGCAGCAGTCCACAGAACTCTTAGTCAGTTTAGAGAGGCCATGTTTTAACCCATATCTGTGACTCATAAAAAGGACTTCAAGAGTGAAGGAGATAGTGAATGTAAGACTAGAATGACAAGGAAAATGAAGCAACAATTCCAAGTGATGACAGGATGACAAGCAGAAATAAATAAAATCTGAAAGTGGAGACAGGTGGCAGACCCCAGCTCTATTTTGTGGCCAGGGTATTGGATATCCTTAACTGCACCCTCGATGAGGTGTAAAGTCTCATGTGGGGGTACAAAGATGTGTCAGCGAAGCGGGCTAACTCAGCACCAGCAGACACCAAACTGGCTGACTAAACTGCAAGTTTAGCAAGGCACAGCTTTCTGAAGAGGTTGATAAAAGTTCAGGTAGGAGGTATTTCAATTTGGACAAGTCAGTGGCTTTAAAAGGCTTCGTGATGGGAAGACTGCTGTTGGTTTCAGGACTTGATAAAGACAGACAACCCAGTCTTTGAATCAGAAACCCAAAAGCCAAAGCTGCCTGCCTCTATCTATCTGTGGTGGGATAGTAGTTCATGTCCCGTGGGGATATCATCTCTGAGCACAGCACACCAGATCAACTGAGCCATTTATGGGACTGCCATGAAACGAGATTGCTGGATGATTTCGTGTCTGCTGGTGTTGTGTCACCAGGAGAATCTCCCTTCTTGTCAAGCGGTGAGAGAGGGGGGACCACCACCCGGGTGACTCACAGCATTCACCAAAAATAGTCAGTAAAAAGGCAAAGATTAGAGGAAACAATTCACACACACACCAAAAATAGTCAGTAAAAAGGAAAAGATTAGAGGAAACAATTCACACACATACAACCACACAAAATTTCAATGAAATTTCAACAGCTCGATACAACTGCCTGTGAGTCACTTACCCTCATGTTGGTAAGAAGTACAGTACTCAGGAACAGCTGCTCTGAGACAGTTTTCAAACATGTGGAGTCATTTCAAGTGTATTTTTTTAATGGCAGGTTCTGTGCAAACAAAGCATCCATAGGTATAAGTTCTTTACATATTCTGGTCATTCTCTGACCAGTCTGGTTAATTTTCCTCCCTTTTGAATTGAAAGTTCTCAGATTTATCTACCTCTCATCTCCTGTTTGCAAATTGTTATCATTATTTTGAAGAATAGTGGTGGAAAAAACGTTTTTGGACACCCCATGCATTTGTGAAATATAGCTCTGAGTATCATTTTAGGATCATCAAGTGCAATTTCTTTTAGTACAGTCACAGCTAACCTAAACAAATCAACAACAACTCTTTATAAAACCAGCACATGTCAAAGTTCTTCAGAGACAAAAATGGCTAAAACAAGGAATAGAGGAATAGATATACATTCTCAGCCAGCTGCTGCCAGACAACCAGGAAGCTTCGATGCCATCCTACAGCAGTTGGATGCACTCTGCAGAAATATAGACAAAGCAACAGCTATGAAGGATAACCAAGGACTGGGCATCTTCAGCAGAAATTGACTGCAACCTGATCCCCGAGTGTGTCTGGAAAACTGCCCTGACATCACACGAGTTTCAGTACTGTATGTGGCCAACTTTTAAATCATAGTTTAAGGTCTTACAAAGATGTCAAGGAACCCCCTGATCAGTGAGAGACAGAGTTTGCCTGGTGCATTGTTGGACCCAAGAACACAAGAACTAGACAGCCATGAAATGGAAATCCCCTGATCAAGTGGGTCCAGTTTCCAGCTTCATCTTTTCCCTGCTAAGGTGATGATACGTAGGAGGCAAGGCAAATCATCGCCTCCAGCAGGTACAGTACCTACTGTCAGGCATGGTAGAGGAAGTATCATGGTTTTGGGGTGCATGAGTGCTGCTGGTGTTGGTCATCTCACTGTCTGTGATGGCACATTGAACTCTGCCAAGTATTGTGTCGAACTCAAAACCCACATGCTCTCTTTGGCACATACACTGTTCTGCTGAGGTCAGATATACTGTAACCACAGGACTACAGCTCTACTACTTGCTTATGTCAGGACTACTTGATATGTATTTGATGTAATGGTTTATTTATGGTTTCTGTTATTTGCCGAACTTGATACTGACAATGTTGAGGTCTAACATTGAAACTGTTCAGAATTTAGTTTTAATATTTCATGACTGCATTTGAGATGGTGTACAATTTTAACAGTGCCCAAAATCTTTATTCCACCACAGTACTTCAAAAGCAAGTATGTGCTACATGATCGTTTTGCATCATCAGAGAAAGAACAAAACAAAACACAGATACGTTAAGTTGATTTGCTGCACATGACCCTTGCTTGTCCTGTATTGTGATTGTGTCGCAAGTGCTCATCACGTCCTCTTCAGGGAAACAAGTTTACCGAGAACCAGTTTGTCGAAAACAATCAAATGGTTCAAAAATTCAACAGTAACAAAGGCTGCACTGTTGGAGGCTCCAAAAGTGTTCACATATTTATGATTGCAGTCTCGATGCTGAGGTGTCTCAAGCCTGATTGGAATCTTTCAAAAAAAAAGTTTCAAAAGATACTGAGTTGAATCAAAGCAGATTAAAATTGGTAGTTTTTCAGTAACAAAAAAAAAAACTTGTTGGCAGGGTCAAAACAGGAGGTGGATGATTGAAGAGGGTTTACTTTATCTGCCAGAGTTTCTGACAATGAATGCTGGTATTTTCTCTTATTTTGGTCGCTGGCATAAGGTGTTGTTGAGTAGGTAGTAGGGGGTCTTCAGTTGTGTAGTTTGGGTCATAAGAAACATCATGAAGATCCAATAGAAAAAATAATGTGTAAAATCTTTAATATTGTTGTTAATCTTGACAGTTGGAGCAAAGTGTATCAACAGAACTTGTACAAAAACAACTTCTGTCTATTTCTCAAGACAATTATATACACCAACACTTCAACATACACAGGTATGTGCAAATCAATTATTCAACAAAGAGTGGTTTGGGGGGAATTTAGACTTCCACTTATTCCATATTTCTTCAGACCTGCCTTTTTTCGTTTTAGAAGAAAATTAAAAGAAAAGAATCCATTCACATTTGAAAATACCAGTCATTGATAGATGAAGAGGCCTGATAAAGCCATTTTCTGGTTATCACATTCCTGGCAATTATGCTCATTACTGCAAATAAGTAGATTATTTTCATATTTGTAGATGAAAGAAGGTTCTTGATGAAGAGTGGGTCCCAACCAAAAGTCACATTTATATCTATAGGAAAATTTTGTGTTCCTGATTGAATTTTCTTTAAAACTGTTGTCCTGAGAAACTCCCTAATATGTTATGTGAGGGTGTATTTTTTGAGTATTTTTGCCAAAGTGTGAGTAAAATCCTAATAATCTTGGTTAAGAGCACTTAGTGAGCTGTTGTCATACTTTTTTCTTACGCCAGTCTACTCTAGACATGTGTTTTTTTCTTGAATTCAAGGCTAATGTTTACAATTCCCAGATTAAAGCCCTAGTGTAAGTTGTTGGTTGCTCTGTGCTTTCATAATTGAGGATTATCTGAGCAAAGATGAGGTATGTGCAGTTGCTCTGTGATTCTTGAAAAGTACTCAAGATGGTCATTTACTGTAAATAGCATGAGTTCTGTTGTGTGGACCATCATCGTTACTCTCCCATCACAGGGCATAAGTGGTGGAATTATCACTGCAACACAATCAGTAGTTTTGCTCCATAGCCATCGTTACATGGCGTAAAGTGACCCTTAGAGGTTAAACATCTTTTGGTGCGGTCAGTTTATTTACAGAAGTAAGGCAGAACCTTCTCAAGTACAGCCTGATATAAGCCTTTGGCAACAATGAGTGCAGCAGAATATCTGGTCTGCATTTCAAGTCTCTGCAAACATTTAAGGGTAGCTTCTGCATTTGCCTGTGGTGGGACATAGACTTCTCTGATAAGTGCTTATGTTAAATCCCTTGATAAAAAAGGTGGCCTTCATTTTATGAGCAAAGACTTACGATTCAGTGGAAAAGAGCAACATTTCAATATCACCACATTCACAACCCTCCATTCTTAAAACACACTCCTTTTACTGTTTTCTGTCACATTCTCTTGTCCTGTCAGAATCTGTGCAGTTGAAAAATTGCAGAAATTTACAGCGTTGGATCTTTTGAAGGTTTTAAGTAGAGCTTCAAAATGCAAAAAGAATACCATTTTTATATGTATGGGGCAAGTCCCAGGGGCTCTCAGCTCACACACAATAAACTTTAGGTCCACAACATGTTGTAGTTGCCATATTATCAATTTCTGTGACTTGACACAATACCTCCCCTCAAAGATAAATGCCAACTCATCAAATGATTTAAGTACTAACAGGAAATAATTAAATTCTGCACAATAAAAAATTATCACACCATCTTCACCACCTCTCTCAGAGACGTTTGGGTGGGATTGAGTCAGAAGCAGCAGGGAAAGCGAAGTGAGTCAAATTTCAAGAGATTTGAAAAAAACAGTTTGATGATAATGTTGAAGCAATTGCTATTGTGCTTACTGAGTAGTGAATATATCAGTTAAATAGAACAACTCTTTGGACCGTGGGCTTCAATGGGCTTAGGATCTGACAAGGAGGGTGCACATATTTCCATCTGGTTAAAGCTATAAAATATGTCTCATGGTATATCAAAATAACAACAAAATTCTGCTTTCTACAGCCTCCATATGTAATTAAGAACTAAATGAGCAAAAACAACATCATGAAATATTACATCATTCGGAAATATGGCACCATGGGCTGTTGTACTGTTCTAATGTAGCGCTGACTGGATTCTCTGGATCAGAGTGAATGACACATGAAGGTCACTGCTGTACTTTCTAGCAGTCCATTATAATTACATAGTCTCAGCATGCTGGGTACTAATGGAACTTCAACAGTAGTTCCTGGAAAAGCATTTCTGCTGTCTATTTATTTCTCATAGCTGGTATTGTTAAACCCAGATAATAATGGTCTATATCTGCCATAAGTACACTGCCTTTAGAGGTGGAGGTGGGGGTGGACAATAATATCATATCACAATTCATGCTTAGTTTGCAATGCCAGAACTTCTGAAAAACAACCAGTCAACACATTCCCACATAAAAGAGGGTTCAATATTGGTTGTTTTTATTTTAAAAAAACGTGTATTTGTATTTGTCACATTTTTGTATATAACAAAAACACTCAATGGGTGATGATACAGATTTCCATGCAACATCTTTCTGACAAACTTATCAGCTAGAGGTCTCCTTGTGACAAACATGGATCACAGATATGTGGCTGTTTTGCAGCTGTTAACAATAGTCTGTACATGGTGTTTTATTTGCCATTGAGAACATATTACATGCTGCTCTCATGCCTGACTTCTTGTTCAGCTCGACGCACGCTGAGAGCAGGCTCAAAAAATAGACTGGAGAAATGCTCTGAAGACAGAGCTGAGACCAAGGTGCTGCCTGGGTAAACAGGAGCATTTACTAGGATGCAGATTGGCCCTGCCGTGTTCAGCAGCACTGACTGAACACAGTGAGGCACTCCCTGTGTAAATTAGGCTTTACCCTCTCTGCTGACAGTTAGGATGCCTGCCAGTCAGTCAAGTCAGGTTTGCCTTACATTCTGAAAAAGTATACATTCACTCGCTTCAAGAACAAAGACTAATGAAAAATGACTTGTGTACATAGTGTGCTGATAGAGAAATCAGTTATTGAGACCTAAACCTTTTTTAAAACCAAGCCTGAACATTAGAACATACTAAATGTTTTAAAAGCTGCTGCGTTTTATGAGTGGGTGTGTATGTGGTTTTTAGGACCTCTGTAGCCAATCTCAAGTGGAGTGTTGAAAGCCAGAAAAATTCTCACTTTGTCCCTCATACAGTGCCTTTTTAAGGAAGAACCATGCATGTGTATCAACAGAATGCCAAACCACATTTTACACATACAGCCAACAGCATGACTCCCTAGTAGAGGACTATGGGTCCGCTTGAAATGATTTGGCACATTGTGAAATGACGCGTCCAGATGTGAGCACATAACCTCTGTGGTGTCGTCACTGCTCTGTTTCCAGTTATAGACCTACTTCTTTTGAATGGCTTTTAATTCTGACTAAGGCTACCCTGATTTATGACCATAATCTGTTCTATTACACCTTGCAGCTGTGTAATTTGTGTGGAGTTTTCACCAGAAGTTTCCGTTAAATTCACAGGTAAACTCTACGCTATTTTGGCCATAATCCCCCAGCCCTAGAATCTAGTTTAGCAGTGAATTTTGTGTAAATTAACATTATGTACAGTGTCACATCTTTCCTCAGGATTGACTATGATCCTCAGATCTATATTTTCTAACATACTATCTGTCATTTTGGTGAGCTCTTCTCATGCTGAATTACTTTCAAGTGCTCATTATTTTCATTTGATATTAGAAATGTTCTTTTTCACAGTTCTGAGGACAAATGTTGGCTCATGCAGGAAAAGATTTGCAGGATAGAAGAATCAACACTCACTCAAGACTTCCTGAACTTTCCATCACAGTCAGTCTCTGCTTCATATCAATACAATGACCTGTGTTGCTCCAGACAGTGCTGACCTGATGGTGAGACTCTTCAGCAAGCAGTGCTGAAAAGTCACTCTCAGTCATTGTGTATTGCCTTGAAAAGTTGTTAGTGTAAGAAATAAGGCAGAAAATGCTGCCATAGTTAACTCAAAGTCTGTAAAAGAATCTATAAATGTCCAGTTCAGTGTAACAACATCTCCATTTATGCAAAATAGAATCAAAACAGGAAAAAAGAATAGCACGTGAATGCTGAAACAAAATATTTGCTGCTTTTGCTCACAGAGTCCATTAAATAATTCATCAGCATCTGAAAAGTTCATTCATTTTGATGACTTAATCATTAAGTCAACTAATCATTTCTACACCACGCTGCTTAGTAGCATGGCTTTTCCTTATAGAAAGTGATTAATGCCTGCAGACCCTGTATTGAAGTCAATATTTCAGTTAAGTTCCAGTGTAGAAACAGACTTTGCATGTTTATGACCAGATTTAGCAGCACTTCACAGTAACTTCATTTGAATTCTTTGTAAGATTTGTACTTAAACTCTGTAGACAAAATAAGTGAGATTTTTTCCAGTGCTTTATTTGTTTGTTTTTGTTTTCACTCTGCAGGGTGAGATCTCTGTCTCCTTCCGACAGTCTCGGTATACTTATCCTTATTTTGAACTTGGGTCTTTATCCCGCTGGTGTTTGAAATATGCTGTAGCTCTCTGCTGACTTTAGAGAAAGACTCATCCTTTAAAACAATCACTGATTTATCCACAGTTGAAACTCAGTTAACAGAATAGAGAACAGAATAACTGACGGTGTTTGTATCTGCCAGCAGCATCGCCTCCTCACACACCCCAGCCACCACAGGAACAGCTTGAGACCATCAAGTAGAGACGAGGACCCGGTGGAGGTGTCATCTTAAACTCCTGCAGAGTTGGTTCCACAAAAAGTTTGGCTTCCTCATATTAACCACATATTTAGAGGCTGGAACAATATAAAAACAAGTGTGTCACCTTATCATTTAACCCCCAGAGTTTTTTTTCCCTCCAACAGAGTAAACTCTACCTGAAAACAACAATAGAGATCTGCACAGTGTCCTCACAGAAACCTCAATACCAAAAACAATTGTCACTTCATGTTACTATTGTCCTTCAAGAAGTTAAATCCAGCGTGGGTAGACATTCCAGTTTGCATGTGTAGAGCTCTACATTCTGAATGTTATTATGAGCACAGAAAAAAAGAGCAGACGCCAAAAATCAAAATGTTGACAGCAGTTTTTATCTCTCAATGAAATGTCTCAACTTACAGCACAGTACTGTAAACACAGATCAATAGTGAATCCCAGCCGTTACCTTCTCAGAGCACAAATTAATACCTTAAAGGATTTCTATTCTTTCAACAGGGTTCTCCTCAAGTGTTTTACTGCTGGTAGGTGTCTGAAATCTCTGCCCCTTTGGTCAGAAACCAGGCAGAGACCTGGCACTGACACTTAGTCAGGTATCGCAGACAGGGTCAATCTTTTTCCTTATAATGTAGCTCATTTTCAAAAAGACCAACATTACCCTCACCATTATAAAAAAATGTAACAATACAAGTATTATGTATTTATGGCTCATATCCCTGATCAATCTGATCTTAAAAGTGTCAAATGTCCACGTGTCCATCCAACAAATGCAGTTACCTCCACTTAGTTTTTGACACTCATTTTTGCACTCTCTCCCAGTCATTTCTAATGACCTGTCATTTTGACTGGACAGAGAGTGTACAAAAGTTTATGGAACACAAAATTAAAACAAACAAACAAACAAAAAAAACTTTCAGATCCATCATGTATGACTAGAACACAACATGTGGGTTAACTTAACTGTTACTACAGGTGCACACTTTATTTGGAGACTCTTAGGGCTTTCATTTTGGCACCTGAAAGCCAATTTCTTTCTCGTGGGAACATTTGCAATCATGTAAACAGGGCTAGATTTGGACCCATTATCAGCCCTGGAGTTCTATACCTCACCCCAACCCACTTTCAATCATGACAAGTTACTTGGTGTTGCATCATATTGTTATTAAATCATATAACATTATGTTATAACACCACACAGTCCATAAGCTCCGACGATGTTTGTGTTTTCTGATCTGATATCGTGGTTTCAGATTTGGCGTTGTGATTTGCACTTCAGGGCCTCTGTAGGCCATACTCGTTCATTCTCTCCATCCATCTGTGGTTTCTTTTTCATCCTGCTAGCTTAACGAGATGAAAAAGTTACCAAGTTACCAAGACTGTCTTTTCTGAATTCTCGTTTCTATAGCGCCACCCTTGCTTTCCTTACTACCCATTATTTTGTTTTTGTACCCTTTGTATTTGCTCTCATGACCCTCTGACAAGCACCACTGCACGTGCACTGATGTGTTGTCAAGGTAACAGCCGGCTGCGTATAAAATAAAAAGAAAAGGATCTGCCAGTGCAGGCGGCCCAGGGACAGCATTAGCAGCCTCTGCGTTATACTTCAACCCAGTGTAATGATTGGATACAGGAACTCGCCTCTTCCCTCATTAGATCATGAATTTCAAGGGAAGGTATGGTGTACTATTATGAAAATACACCATGTGTAGGGTCTAGGTTGATAGAAAACCCTCCTGTGAACAAAATTGAGATGGCACAGGCCTCAACAAAATTGTTGAAGGGGTCTGTCCAAAACCTTTAAGTTATCTCTACTAAAAGTTCAATACTGCAGTACAGCATCGACAATTCTGATACAATTCTGAATCACACAATAACACAGCTGCAAAAAAATAAAAAAAAATAATAGGCTGTACATCATTTTCCCATTCAGCTGTACCAATTTTGAGCAACAAATGTTGAACATGAAAGTAAAAGTTCACTAGCAGATGGCGTCTCTGATTTTTCAATTTCACTTCTGTAATTTGAAGAACATCAGTAAAACAGCATCATTCAGCACAGCAACCAATTTTGCATGCTGAGTGATGCGAACTGCATGTGAATGTGAGCTCCTCTGATTCAATAAGGTCCTGGAAGCACTGTTGTTATCAAGTCCCACTCATCACAGAAATAGCTCCCTGGATATTTGATCATGGGTGAACAGTTTACACAACAACACTACCAGGTGACTTGGTCCAGTTACCACCTATTTTTTTTTGTAGCAATTGATCCACTACAGCTCAACATTTATCAGCTCAAACTCCAAAATAATACACCCGATTCAGTGCCTAAAGTCTCCTCTGCTCAAACAAGAAGAGAATGTAGGAACTTAAACTGAGAATCTGACCAGCATACAGATCTGTTGGTTCGACCCAAAGTCTCTCAGTTTGACAATAATTATATGTTCTAAAGTCTGGAGCAGAGTTTTGTTGTCAGACTGTCAGTTCCCCTACTTTTGAACACCTGGCCAAATTTGTATGGGAAAGAGGGAGAGAGTGATGGAGTGCAAGTCATACACAGAGATGTGGCTTCCAGGGTTGTCTCCGGTACACAATCATGCAGAAATTTGGTATGTGACACTTGGGGGCATGTACATTTGTGCAGAATTGTCACACATTGTGAGGTACATACCGAAACATAACATAACATCACATAAAACTCATCTGTTTCAAAATACCTACTGTCTTTAACTGCTCCATATTGTCCCTCACTCTATTGCTTTTATGTTGCTGTTTTTAACTCTATTTGGTTTTATGTGTTTTTACCCTTTGTCAAGCGACCTTGGGTGTCTTGAAAGGCGCTTTGAAATAAAATGTATTATTATTTTTATTATTATAAGTGGTCAAAATTCTCTTCACATTTCAAACATGGATGATCTATTGATTAAATATACTCATACAATCTGAATGTAGTCAAACCAGTCCTAGTAAGTGTGACTTGACCTTTGTTGTTGATTTGTGTTACTTCCTCTTTTTGTCTGTTTCATGCTCTCTTCAGTTGTTACATTCATGTATTTGTTGGTCTTCACTTTACTAACCTGCACTTGAATTTCCCGGTAAGCATTGTCTACTGAACAAAACACAACCCTTCAGTCAAGAGCACATATTTCTTAACATTTGTCACATTTTGTGTTAAGTGCATAACTGGCATTGTGCTGTCATTGTGATATTGTTCAAGGAAACGAGTAAACCTGCGTCAACACATCCAGTGGTCTGGTAGATCAATCTTTATTCAGCCCTTGTCTGGTGAAGTTAAGTAACAATATCTGTAAAAAGTAGAAAATCAAAACAAGTACATAAATTTCTCATTTAATTGTGTCTACAACACACACAAAAAAACAGGTTTGAATCGTACTGAGTTGTATTTTGATGGAATTTAGTGCAGAGTAATTTAGAAAGACTGTTCTGAATCAGTAATTTGACTTGGACAGTATCATTAGGCTTACTCTGCAAATGCTTTTAAGTTAAGTCCATTAATTGATAGTCATCAACACTCTATTTGAAGTCAATCAATTATTACAGAACAGAGTAATTTTAAAAAAGCAAAATGCATTTCCAGAGAACAGATGATATGTTGTTCCTTCATCTGTTTATTCTCTCAGCAGTCTGGTGACTCATCAGCTTTAAAGTCTCCAGGGTGAATGAAGGCCAACATTTTTGTCTTTTCCTCAAAGCAAAGAAAAGTTTAGAATTATGTTTTCTCATCCTCCAAACTGACCCCTATAGCCTTATGTTGTTTAAACTTAACTTTTCATTCAATTGTTTTTTTTTCTTAAATAGAACAAAGATTTTCAAGCCAGGAACCTTTAAATTCTCCTTTATAATGGATCTCAGTTGTAAAGCTGTCTGGTGACAGTGGGAACTCCACGATGAAAAGAGATAATCTAATTCAGACTGCAGGGGCTCAACAGGAAAGCGCGTCTTTCTCTTCTTGTTGCAGTCGATGGTGGTATGAGATGACTGGGATGCTGGAGTAGAAGGCTTGCTTGAAGCTAGCAGACTTCCCTCCTACATATATCACTCAAATTGGCCTTGCATATAGTTGGTGTCATTATCTTACCAGGATTTGAGTTGTTTCACTTTGGTTTTTTTTCTTTTTCTGTCTTTTCCAAGTAGGGTTGTATAAGGTTTCTGTCGATACTAAGTGTATTACCTACAGGAGGTACTTACCAGCCTGACTCCTTTTTTAAGAAAACATAGAGAAGCAGCACCAAGGCTGTTCAAGAGACGGACTGGGTCAATTCGACTACGAGTTGGCTATTTTTAAGAAGATCAACTGAAAATCTGTCTGCACAACTTTATGTAACACTATGACCATATTCAACAAATTTATTATGGTAGTCAACAGTTCCTATTTCTGTTTTGTCTTTCCCTTTAATTGCAAACACTGTGCATTATGATTAGATTATTATGGAATTGGCAAACCATGAGCAGTGTTATCGAGTCATAGATTTACAAATATTCATAGTATAAATAGGATGTAACAAAAAAAACACCTCTTAATAAATTCATGGGGGGTAAAGTTGCAGAAGCAGTCTGCAGCTCCTGCTGTTAAAGCAAAGCAATCGCTTGAATAAAACGGCATCCTGCAAGTACAATACTACTACCAAAGTTAACCATATTTGTAATCTCTGCTTCCAAGTCAAAGTCCTTTGAGTAAGGAGTTCAGGAGTGGTGCCTCATATGTACTAAGGCTAAAATGATAGAAAATTGGTATTATGGTGGGGAAACATTGGTAGACTAGCTCAAGAACCGCAACAGAATTGTGCTTCAGATCTTGTGGCTTTTCTTTAATTTTCTCAGTCACTGAAATACCCTTAGTGATCTTGAAAAAGCCTCAATTCTACTAGGTGCCAATCATAACCCACAATTTAAAAGATCACCAGCATTTGTTCCCCCGAATGGGTTGATTTACGACCCATCGAAGTCCCTGTGAAAATATCATGCCAGCAAACCAAGTTAGCAGAAAAGAGAGATCTGTGTTTTTCTCTGCTGAAAAAGATTTCTTGGATTTATTGTTGTAATGGCAGAAACTGGAGCTGAAGTGTTAAAAAGCAAAAGGTCAGAAGAACAGAAGAGAGCTAAACACAGGTTAGACAGCACACGGGCTGAAACACAGGTTAGACTGTTTGTGATAATTTGCATTGCAACCCACATGTAGAAATGATATCACAGTGTTCTGTTCAAACTTGAGTGTAAATAAAAAGAATTTTAAAAATGAGGAGTGGGGTTAACTAAGACACTTTCAAGTAAATCCGATTTGATTAAGCCTGTAATTTCTGTGCAGCCTGGACATAATTCGACATTGGTAATTGTTAATTATCTTAACAGAATAAAGTTGGATGTGTGAAGGACTTTAAAGGCAAACAAGAGCTGTTGTTCTGAAACAATGCATCAATCCACATATGTCCTGGTGAGCAAGTTGAGTTTCACAGCATGTTTTTTGGAGTATACTGCCAGATTATTGTTTTCAGGAAATTTTAAAAGAAAATCTGGATTTATTTGCACATGTCTCCCACCCCTCACAGGCCTGAAACAATATTGTAAAATTTGCATCAAAAGTAAATGGGTTTTCCGGACAAATAAGCTTCTTGTAACACTCAGGGAGAAAAAGACCTAAGACCAGCTATTTTTATTCATATATAAGAGGACTACAACAAGATGTTAAGGAGAAACTTGTATGTCTGTTTTTACTCACAAGGACATAATAGTAATTCAGTGTATAAGTATTTGCTTCTGCATCATTGAGCACAACTTAATTGTATGGAACATTTGTAGTTATTCTAACATTGAAAAGCTTTGTACAGAAGAATGCTTTAGAATTTCAAAAAGCACTCACATCCTGCGCTCTCTCTTGTGGTCTTCTGTGTACAGCTTCACGCAGCATGACAAGCATTTCCTCGAGAGCAGTTGTTTAGTCCCAAAAGCACTTGTCAAGTGTGATTTGTCCAACCTCAGCCTGAGAGAAAAAAAAGAGGATTTGAAGACATGTGAAGGGTGCTTGTAATCCTAGTATCCTTTTCTAGTGGTCATAATATGACCCGTATTATGCAAGAAGTCTGTTTATCTGATTCATCCGTAATGACAAGGCATTGTGTTGTGTAAACCCTGCACTAATGCCTGCACTTTTGGCTGCAAGGTCCCACTGAAGGGGCAGATTTTAGTAGCGAATAAATTGTGATTTGGAATTGCATTTTTTAATACAAATGTTACCTTATGTTGGTGTCATAAAAAGGGAATGTGAAGAGAGTTGGAGAGGGGGAGAAAATGCCAGACATGTTCAGCTTTTTCTCCAACTATCCATCAATCATACAGTAGTAGGCCATTAGGCGAGGCGGCAAGCCACAACCACAAACTGCCAGCTCCCATAAATGCTATCAACACAACTCATGCAAGATAAACAACAGAAAGAGCAGATGGGAGAAAAGGAAGGGGAGACAGCTAGGGACGGTCTTGACGCCCGAGCAGAGTGTAACAGTGCAAGTGGTCATCCAGAGATAGAGTCTGTATGAATGATGGGATGTGTTTGCCACTGCAGATGCAACATGAAGATCATTTTTTTCATTTCAAGGATGGCTTTTTGACGGCCTTCCAAGCTTGGCATAAATTTTGAGAAACAGATGGCGTCTGTCTGTAGTTGCATTCTGGATGATAGCAAACATGAAATCTTACTCTAGATTGTAGTTTCACTATAACAAACATTTCCAGGAGAAAAAGGACACAGTTGAAGTAGTGTCATGATATGGCTCAAGCAGAGACACAAAAGTTAAAGATAATATGGATACTACAATAAAATATCATGGAAAGCCGCAAAAAAGAGGGTAAATAAGTACTTTAAATCTTAGCCTGTAGTCAAACTCAACCATGTTTGCCAAAGCAATCTAAAAACTGGGTATCTAAACCTATCAGGGAACCATGGGTGTCTCATAGTACAATGTTATGGACTATTATTGGGGTCTGCATGAAGCCCAACCCCATGATCAAAGATGTGTCTTTGTTAAACGCAAATGTAGAGTTTATGCCTTTTATGCTCTCTGCAGGTTTCTCTGCAGTATGTGAGATTCAGTGGTATCGCCTTTATTAGATGAGTCAGCGACTATTTGCTGTGACAGATTCATGGTATTCTAGAGATCTGAGAAGGTGTGATTCACACAGTCAAAAGTGTTGTGGAGTGTTGTACAACACAGGACAGCTGTATCACTGACATTAAAATCTGACCTTTGGTTGGTTGCAGCTGCATTACAAAATCTGAAATCTCAGAAATGAGTTGAAATTCTTGTTTTAGACTCAAGAGAAACCACCCTTGTCTAGAGGAGTCTAGAAAAGTGACAATTCACAATTAAAGACAAGACTGGGCTGGATTGCACTGGCTGACCAAATTTAATGGTAAGAAGAGAGATGTGTGTTTTTCTCTGCTGAAAACACTTTCTTGGATTTATTTTGTAGTGATGGTATACACTGGAGGTGGACTGGCAGAAAGAAAAAAAAGACAGAAGAAAGCTAAATGGGAGAGTAATAGAGCATGAGGTAAAGGCAAAAACAACCTTGAGAGTCCATCAGTAAAATGAAGAGTGAGTTTACATTTGCGCTGCTTGGTAGATGAGCACTGGCAGGACATAACTAGGATTCACTAATGTTACAAGGTTAAGTTTCTCAAAATATAACTTAATACAAAAGACAAATACTGTTATTTTTACTTTTTACACTTAACAAGTAATTCATCATTTTTGTCCTTTAATCTGTCCTGGAATAAGACATTTTCTGAAATTATCTGATGAATGTAGCTCATATTAAGTCTAATAAGACAACTCTTACTAAAAAATAAAACGAACACTTTGTTAGATTTTAGTATCCATAGTGTGTGGCTTAGTGGCTTAGTGGTAGGGTCTATAGTCTCTTAAAGGGTTAAGAGGTTGGTGGTTCAATCACCAGCTCCTCCAGTTACATGCCAGACAAATCACTGAACCCCACTCTGCACCAAGTGACACAGTGTGAATATGTATGAATGAGGTTATCTAATACTGATGGTACCTTATGGCAGTCTCTATCATCTGTGTGTGAATGATGTGACTGGCAGTGTAAAAGTACTTTGACTAGTCGGGTAGAGTAGAAAAAAGCTATTTACATATAAGTCCGTTTATCATTTTCTTTGGAAAATAACCACGTAAGTTGTAAATGCATCCATGCAAATGTTTTCCCTCAGTGGCTGGAAAGTACATGTGTAAAAAACAACAATTGGCTAACCTCACTCTACCTCACTCTCTCTTTAGTTCTATATTTCGGGGCAAGATGACTTTAACCTTTATCATCCTGTTTGGTTCACAGAGTGCGATAACCCTCCTGAACCCCCTGCATAGCTGTATCCAGCTTAGACCAAAGTAAAGGTCAGATTAGCCAGAGAAAGTGCTGACAACTGTCTGGGTATGCAGGATGTTGGATGCTGGATCACTGTCACACTGTCATGGATTACTGGGACATTCTAATGGAGCACAGCCATTGTTACATTAACGCATGTGCTCTGCTATGATAAGTCAGAGTGTCTATAGTCAGAAAAAGCTTTCTAGCCTTAAAAAAATAATAAATAAAAAATCTAAGAACTGCTCACCAAAGCTCTGGCTCGAGAGAGTTAGTCAGGGTAATACATGTCTTGAGTTCAGTGATTGAAGTTCTGACCTGAATGCATTTTGTAGAGTTCTGCAAACACTCTAGTGTGTGGAAAAGTCTTTGGACTATGACCTTATTTTTTTTAATCATTATTTTGTTTCAGCATGACAGAAGAGATGCTCATGTTTGACTGTTCCACCAGCATAGCTTTGTTTGGATAAGAATATGCCAGCTGTGTCAAGTGTTGAGATCAAAGGAAGAAACAGACTGAGTTCTATGAAAAATAAGCATGTTGAGGGGCTTGAGTTAAGTATAAGGAGTAATTTAGTGGTTTGGCATCAAAGTCAGATTGATGTCCTATATAAACATTCCTACAAGGCAAGTAAAAAAAAAACTATTTATAAAAAACTATTTTTGATATACTACATCAGCTTAAAATAACTTGGCATCAACATTGATGCTTTGGTTGTATGGGTGTATAGGTTACAAGATAAAAGGCAACATTTTGTTGAAAATTGAATGATTGAATGAAAATTTATTATCCACTCATACATTGCATGTATGCAGGTTAATTTTAAAGTATATAAGAAAGTCCTGTGAGAACAGGCTTTGTGATCTCGAAAAAGTACGTTTTGAATGTAAACAGGGATAAAAATGAGACTGTCAGTGCCGAAACAGGTGATTTTTTAATGATGTTTCCAGTATCCGTGGTCAGG
Source organism: Thalassoma bifasciatum (assembly GCA_008086565.1). Taxonomy (NCBI): domain Eukaryota; kingdom Metazoa; phylum Chordata; class Actinopteri; order Labriformes; family Labridae; genus Thalassoma; species Thalassoma bifasciatum. The sequence goes on along the minus strand of RPOG01000113.1, from coordinate 386,538 downwards.
TCACCCAGGAACGGATTGATGCAGAATGAATATGTAAACTACGGTACAAACTGAGTTTTTAACGGTTGCCTTTTGTCACTTTCAAATTATAGCACAACATTATTTTTAATAAATTAATTACCTCTTTGGCTTTTATCTGGTAAAAAGTTGCCTTGAGCAAAGATGCATAGTGTTAAAAAGATCTGCTCCAGCCATTTTCTTCACAAACACATCTTGGCAAGAATCATATCCTAAAATCAGTGGATGTTGGCATTCACAGGATACAAAGTCTCTTTCACTGAGTAATACTGGCTTTTTTGAATAGTCCTCACAGCCCCTTTGAGTTTGATGAAAAGATTTTAGATCATCTTATTTCTCCGAATGAATTTTTCCTCTTGTTATGATTAACCTTTTGGTCACAGTAAAAAATAATATAAAAAAGATTGAAGCTCATGTGAATCGTGGCAGTTGCACAGAGTTCAAAATCATTAATTCATATCATAGTACCAACATAACTCAATTCAAACCTTTCATGCACACACTGGTCTTGCCAACTAAGAGAGTGACAGAGTATTTACTTGTGTGACAATGAACGATGGTTAAGTGACACTAGATATGTTTAAAATTAGACCAAGCATATAATCCATTTAATATGACATAAATGTGACTCAGTTTTTTACTCTCTGACAGCTTTGGTGCAGCCAGCATGAAAAGCAGTACCTCCGGGGTTATCGCTGACACACTCCAGCTTGTTGTCTTTGCAAAACACTGTGCTGCCTACTGCAGCGAGGGTGGACAACCATCTTCTTGTCATTAATCCTAATTGCCTGTAACAATATCTGGTGAACCATAAGGATCTTTTAAGCCAACAGTGCATCAATTTGAACCCAGAATAATAAATTCACTTCTATTAAAAACAAGCTCCTGATGTGATGTGACCTGAACCCCCCTCTCATCCAATCCCATCCTACTGAACTCTTTCAGGTAATGTTGGTGTGTTAAACATCTGAGTCTACAATAACAACCCTGTTCACTGCAAGATGTGTTTTGAAGGCTTGGATTAATATTTAGAGACTTGAAAGTCACTGTATGTAATTCACCGTCACGGATTAATCCCCAGACTGGCTGATTAGCACAGAGTAATTTAAATCTTCCCACAGTCTTGGGTCACATAAGGCTTATGTGTTTTTATATTACTGTCTGTTTGCCTGTAAAAATATTGAAGAAACATATTCAGTTATTGTCTCTCTCCTACACTGTTAAGTGTTTTTCAGGCTAGTATGACAAATCTAAATTCAAGGAAAGGAAAAGAGTGAAAAGGTCAAACTTAAATGGATCCCATCGTAACCAAGGTCAAACACAGCATTTAGCTACAGGTGACCTGAAGTAACCTGCTGTCTGACGTAATGCTGCAACCGGGTTTTTTAGACACACTTCTCTGCCCCTGTTTTATATCTGTCTGTACAATGGTATGTATTTTTTCACTTTTAAAACTGCAGTGATAGGTAACATGGATGTATTATATTTTTCCCCCACTGTTTTTACTCCCCCCACTGTCTATTGAAGCTTGTCTTTTTTGCCACTTAAGTCTGATAAGACTGCTAACTCATGACATCATCTAGTTTTGATAGAAAATTACAGAATTGATCTGGAGCTCAGCAGGCAATTATCAGTGTGGAAGCACGGTGCATATCAATGAGCCCAGGCAAAGAGGGAAGAAAGAGTCAAAATCTGCTCCTGCTGCACATTACTAATATTCTACATTGCGAGGCTGTTTTGATGTCAGTACCTGGGAGCTCTGTGGGAGAAAATTTCCAGATCACCGTTGTGTTTGATTTCCCTCACTGATCAGAGCAAGCAATTTCTGACCCTTCACAAAAAACCTGCAGTATAATGGATTATTTCTTCTCCTCTCTCTTCTCCCCTGCTGTTCCTTAGCTCCCTTTCTTCCCTGGCTCTCTTTCTCTCTCCCTTTCAAAGCAGAACAAACACACAATGTCTTTACAGGTAGGACGGACACAATACAAATGTTGAAGTAGACATAACCTGCAACATTATTGGCGTGCCGTTTCCTACTAACAAGGAGACGACAACAATGGCTCTATTCAGTAGCGTTACTGGGAAGTTGGTAGCCGCAGCTTGTTGATGGGCAACTCTCTCCCTCTTTCTTCCCTTTAACTGCCTGTCGACTTGGAAAAGGCAATTAATATTCTTTTGCTGAGTAGTGGCTTTAGTTTTAGGCTGATCACGTGGAGGATATTGGCTGCCACCTACCCACTCTTACAACTCAGATAATTACCTATTTAGATGTTATTTGTGTGTGCGCGTGTGTGTGTTACAACGCGTGTGTTGGCTTGCTGCCACGGCTTGTGAAAAGAAGCACCATGAAGTGGATCTGTCACGAAGAGTTAGAGACAGAGGCTGGCTGCCCACAAGAAAAATAGATAAATAAAGAAATAAATAGAACACGACACTAAACTGGACTATCAAAGCCGCAGGAACAGACTGCCTATATTCACACTCTGCAAGCAGATTCACACTCCAGCATTGGGCTTTTTTTATGTCTCTGTTTCTGTTTTAGAGATTCTACACACAGAACCCCATAAATTTCATTTGTGTCTACGCTAATTATTCTGGATCTAATTAAAAGCTGGCATTTTTAGACAGATAATGGGCTCCACGTGGAGGCTGCCGGGGTGAAGGTGCCTTCTGAAAGGTCAGCTGATGCTCCACCGCTGCTAACCCCCTTCAGCTCTACCTACCCACACCTCTTAAATCTCGATCAAGGATGGGGAGTGTGGCCATTCATTAGTTTGGTATCCAGCGGCTGTCTCTTTCATCTAATCCCTGATGTGCTGACCACCAATCAACAACCAGCCTGTCCTTTGTGATTCTTCGACTCCGTCCTTACACTTTCAGCGGACTCCCAAAGGCTTGGGAAAGCTGCTGGGAAACTGCAACTCTCAAACGCACACACTCCAGTCTCCCAGTGTCTCCCCTTCTGTCTCCCTCCTCCACGTTAAAACCATCACAATTCCTCCGATGTCTCCCGGCTCTTTTCCTCTCTCTGTTTTTTTTGTCCTTCCCTTCTGCCAATCAGCGGGGCATTTCTCACTGAGCTACTGGTGACAGAAAAGAGTGACAGTGAGAGAGTGTGTGAGTGTGTGCCTACATGTGCAAGCACGCGCATATGGACAACAAAGCCTTGCACTAAGCTGAGGGCGGCTCCAAGGTCCCCCCCTGAGGCAGAGCTGAGATTGAGTTCATTATTCAGCAGGAGTGAGTTCCAGCTGTGAGAGGAGAGCGGTGGCAAGCTGCTCTGTCTGCGTTGTGGCTCCTCCAACCCTGCAGTCCACTGGGATCCAGCACAAAATATTGCAAAGTGGAAAGGCTTTAACTGTTACACACATATGAGCAGACAGCATTTTAGCTTTCTTTTCGCCTTTTCCTTCGCAAAGTAGTGGTGCTTGTCTTCGTTTCCATGGAGAAGAATTTATTTTGAACTCTTAAGTGTGCTTTTTACTTGCCTTCCCTGGGTTGTTATTCTAAAGTAACAGCGTCATATAGGGTAAGTAAGGCCCCCCAGATGTGACTATGATATACACATACAGCAGCACCTACCCACAAATCTCATGCATCCCTAGATGGCAGTAGTAAGTCAGTGCACTGCACTGCCTGCCAAAGGAAAGAGTGTCTTTGAATGTGTGCGAGCAAGTGTCTGCTTGTTTGTTTTCCCTTGCGGTTGATAAGCGTGTTGGTATAATTTTGAAAAATAAGTTTAAACTTAATGGAAAGCATTTTCAAAATAGTCTTGTTCCATGCTGTTCCGACACCCCATGCAGGACCGGGGCTTCTCCTTCACTCATGAATAAATACAGACTGTGGAAAGCTTTTTTTTTTTTAGATCTCACACAAAGGCAATTAACTTGCAATTGCTTTGTTGAAATTGCTCCTTAAACTGCTTAGTGCAAACAGAGGAAATGGCATCACAGCTACTGTGTATTTGTGAGAATTAAATGTATTATGTTCATCCCCTTTATGATGTGTGTGAGACAGCATTGAGTAACAAGCAAGTCTTATACAGTAGCATGTTTTTTTTGACATTTACACCAGCAGTTGATGACATCTGTGTAGGTTAAAAACAAGTCATATATGTAGCTGAGGAAACAATTATAACTGGAGCACAAAACAGTGTTACACCCCGTTTGTTTTGGCTATGGCTGACTGATGTGAGTGAAGGCTCTTAAATCAGTTTGATGGCCATATTTGTCCTGAAAAACACACACACACACACACACATACACACACAAAACACACACACAGCAGCTCTGTCCTCATTGTATTCCAGTAGAGTGTAGCAAAGGTGCAGTTTACATTTCCCTTTTCAGAAAGTACAAGTCATTTTGAGCATGATGAGAGTGCAGTGATTCATGCAGCAAATAGCCTGTCATCCCACTGCTTGATTAACAGGCACCGAGGCCCTGGGGAACACCCATGTATCCTCATCACTTTATGGCCCTGGCAGAACAGAGAGCTTGCCCTCAGCTGCAGGACAGAACCAACCTCAGTTCTGTTCCTTCCATGCTTTTCTGTCTAATAACTGTCAAAAAGAACAACTCAGACGTCAGACCAAATCTGTTGGCTGATTCTTGCTCAAACCTCACTTTGTGAAATTGCTTCTGACTTCTTTAGGGGATCTTGTCGTAACCCATCTGAGGAGACTGCCAAGGCTATAAGCTGAGTCCAAAACACCACAGTGTCTGGAGTTATTGGCCTGATAATTAGCCTGCTATTATGACAGGGTCAAGCAGGGTCAATAGCTTGTGCTAATTTTGGAGGAGAGCATCACTGCCCTAAGCGTGGTAGTTCAAGTGCTGCCCAAAGAAGTGCAAGGACTGCCATGGTTTGCACCATTTCCATCACTCACGTCAGTCTGAGAGGAGCTGCATTGTTACAGTGCTAGGAGACAATCCACAGGACATCACCTCAGACAGATGTACAACCCTGAGGTCACATGAGGTGTTTGCTGTTAGACTCTGTAGCTGCATGTCAGTGTGTACTTCTGACAGCAGACAGGCCCCTTTTCAGCCCTGTATGTCAGGACCTGTGCTGCTATGAGTGACACACAAGGCACGAGTGGCTATTAGGCTGCCCTCGCTTTTGCCATTCAAAAGCACAGCTGCCACTGGCACTTCATTCCTTCTGACACATATGCACTAAAGCCAGCCTGGATTGCAATGGTCATTACTACCATTGACAGATGCACGCCTACTCTGAGCATGACAACACTTGTATTTGTCCCAAGGGCATTAAATGTAACTTATGTGACTGTGCACAAGTGGAAGGCTTTGACTAATTAAAGATAAAGGTGAACAGAGGGGGAGGATAAGTATGCCATATTCAGAGCTTTCGCCACTTGAATTTTGGTACATTTTAATCACTCGGAGCAGAAGTAGTGCACTTTATAATGGTCAGAAAACACTGAAGCGGTTCAATCAAAATGTAGCCGGCTCTCAGCGATTGAAGGCAAAAAAATAAAAAATAAAAAAATATGAAAGCCTCATGAAGTTATTCATTTGTTTCCTTTTTCAGAGTCAAAAAAACATTGCCATCCTGGCAGCAAAATATTGCAGGGACTTAGTGTGAAATGTCCTTGAAGACTTGGAATTCCTCATTCTGTGACAGCTCAATAATAAAACATGACAGATCGTTCCGCATGAATGTTAGGCATGTTCCCAACTCATCTTAGATACATCTCTTTGTCACCTTAAACTATGTTTTACTTAATGAATTTATGCGTTGTGACAGGACATTGCTGCTTCTATTTGAGCATTACTAAAAGGTTGGTTTGCCAGTGGATAATATTTTTTCTCCCTTTTTTGAGCATGACCATAAGCACCACATTGAAACATTTAAATGTATGTGTGAGCAAAAGATTTCTGGGAAGAAACAAGTTTACTAAATATTGCTCTCAGCTGCTCAATGTCATGCAGGTCAAGAGAAAGTTATTACCAGAGTCTGTGCTTTGTGACTTCATTAGCATATGTCCTAATCTATTAGTATTGGAACTTTTACTCCTCCAACTGCTTGGAGCAGTACATGACATGTAGTAAAATAATGAAGACAACAATCTGTTCTGAGGGTTCAGAAGGTGTTTTGTTGAGGGATTTCAGTTGTGTGTTGTAGAATCCTCGAGCCTAGCCATAGGCAGTCTGCAGCTGTGTGGGCAGTCTGCACCAGGCTTCAAACTGCCCTCTACTTACCTTTTTACTTCGGAGATGCTTGACTAGTCCAGAAGAGAGCAAAAAGGCTTTCTTGGCAATAATGAATCCCGGGTGAAAACATTGTTTAAAAAAAGAAAACTATATTGAACAGTAGTGGTGGTGTTTTGCTAGATATAAGACAGGGAATCAATAATGTACAACATTTTTTGAAAGTAGCCAGTTAAACAAATGTGACAAATGAACTTAGTCCACCCCAAACAAACAAACAAAAAGTAATTTTTTGCTTGTGTTTGTTTGTATTTATGTGAGGATACGAAGCAAGGTCTCAGGAGCAGGACAACCCCTCAACCATGTCTCATCCAGCACTCACTGATTCAAACCATACCCTCTACCCCTCCTTTTATTTTCACTTTTGATCCACCCCTCCCACACATTTTTATTTCAAGGGAGTGGGGGCTGGTTCATTATGCACAGGAACTACCGCAAATCCCCAAATAAGCATGCTTAAAACAACAACAGCATGAAGTTCAAGGTCAATCCAGAATTACAAGTCTAATCACATCGATAAATAATGGTTATGCTGCTTCTCACTGGTGGTGTGGTCTGTGTTGGTGAATCAGGGATTGTGTTGAAAACTGCTCTGAGGCTGAAAGTGTCGGGTGATACTTTGTAGGTAGCATGGGATATCAAAAGATATCTCCAAAGTAAAAGCATTTTCCAACCCTTCGTGTTCATCCTAGATATCATTTTTGACACTGGAAACAGCAATCTACAAAACAATCTAATTTCTAGCTTTTTGAATGCTCCTCTCTGAGTGGATTTCATCTGCAGATAAAGATGCTGTGATATGACAAAAACCCTACAGACAAATGCTTTCTCAGGTCATGAATGAGGGTTGAAATGCTTTGTAGCTACCTGCTGTGTAAGACTGAATCCAATTACTTGATGTTTACTTTTGCTATCTTCATTCAAAGCTCTCACTTTTTTGTGTCCCGACACTCCAGTGAAATACAATGGCACCCTGCTCCTCTGAAGTTCCCCCACACTCTGCTGAGATGCAGCATACATACTGAACAGAACAAGACCAAACAGAAAAGTTCTGCTGCTGCTTTGTCTCATGTTAGCAGATTCACCGGCACACACTTGGCACTGTTCACTGTATATAGAAATGATGATAACAGCACATTATACAGGAACTTATGTATCATTTTATCTTCATTTAACCTTTATTTAACCTGGTTGGTCCCAATGAAATATATAACCTCTTTGTCAAGGCAGACAGGCAGCAGCGAAAAAAAAAAAAAAGTTACAGGTGGAGAATACAAAGAGAAACAAGGTACAGTTTACAAAACACAACATCATGGATCAAAATAGAACCAAGTATGCGTCATTCTGAGAATCAATTGTTCAAAAAGCCAAGCTCAAACATCAGGATCCTATACAATCTTCTTCCATTTTCTCATTTTAGATTTAAAAACATTGAAGGACACCAGCTCCTTGCTCTACTTGAGAAATAAGTTACGTACTGGTAAAAACCATGGAATTCAAACACAGGCACAGCTGAGACTGTAAGGACTGGCTCTCTTCAGTTGATTGAAATAAATCTGGATGCAAGTTAAATATTGCTCAGCAGAGCATGCAACTATTGTTGGCTGTTATACAATGAACCTTTTTAAGAAATGAGGTCAAGCAAGAAAAGCACATATTGAGTGGTACACATTCAAATAGTTTTAGGATGTTAAATGAGCATCTTCCTGCAATAAGTCATCCCTAAGTTCTGCTTTATGCCAACAAATTACACATCATAATTGCAAAAGTCTGTCAATGCTTCTTCAGGGTTTGCTTTGAAATACATCCACCAGCGTGAGTAAAGAGATAAAGGAGTTGGATGATGTCAAAGCGCTTACTAACCTTTGCATCAAATCTAAGTCCCTTAGAAACAACATCCAATCCAATAACCTCAGAGTAAACTTGACCTTTTTAAAGACACAATTATTTAGTATTCTGGGCTGTCAGAAACTCTGAATTTAACATGGGATAATTTTAGAGTTCGTGGATTTATCAACATATCACAAGTCTCTTTCAGCTGGGGTTGGTTGGGGTCAACTTCAACTTTAGCTGCAGTTTTCATGTGGGTCTGTTGATAATTTATTATCTGCCAAAGCAAAGCAAGAACACATGCAAAAGCTGCCCTTGAATGAATACACTTTGGTATTAGAGTTCATTCTTATCGCATAGAACATGTAAGATTTTCAACTCTGCCACTAATTTCCTATCTTTGCCACTGAAAAATGAAAGCAGCATGAGAGGCTTTAAGAATGAATGAAGCTGGCTAACATAGCTGACCACTGGATGGGGTTTCATTAGCACCTTTAAAATCAGTGCTTTGAGTTAATCATTTCAAATTATGTGATAAAAATGATCATTTTTTATGAAGGCAGCATCGTGGGTGAACAGCACTAAACTCTGCAGCACACCAATTATACAGTGTAAGGTTTAGCTTCACTTGATTTCCTACAGTCACCTCTGTTATTGAGTTTTACAGCAACACAAAGGAGCTAAGGGACCATAGTTCCCTCATGAAGTGCAGGTTCTCTCAACCAAGGCACTTTTGTGATACAGTAAAAAGACAACAGGGCCCGAATAGATGAGCGAAGATTAAGCTTCAAACTAGAATTTAGGAGTGCTCACTGCTGAATCTGAATCATGCAAAACCTGTGCACTGCTGTTACCAATGACCTTAAGCCCTTGGTGTGTTCTGCAGTTACATCATTTGTTTTATTTTATTGAAAAAGACAAATGGATTTGTTGAGATTTTTTTCATCTCATATTTTTGACTGTTTATGTTGTAATTTAGACTCATTCCTGAAAAACGTAATTATCCCTGTTTTTTTTTGCTCGCTTATCTTAAAAGTTTTACTGTATTATCTTGAAATGTAACTTAATTTTTTTTTCAAAATTTTGACTTTTAGTCTCATAATTTCGCCTTTTGAGCCCAGAATTTCATTTTTTATCTCAATATTTAGACCTATTTTTCTGAAAAAAAAAAAAATTGATTCTTAGCATTTTGACTTAAATAACCTATCTGAAATTTTTGACTGTAGTATTTAAAAAAAATGACTTCAATTTCATCAAACTTTGACTCTCTTTCTCATGATTTCAACTTAAAAAAAAAAATCTCAGAGTCTTTTCCTTTCTAAAAATTTCGACTTTTTTAATCTGAGAACTATTCATCTCATAATTTGACGTTTTTTCCAAGAAGAAATACTTTTCTTCTAAACAATTTCTAAAAAAAAATGACTTGCTTGTTTTTTAATTTCGACTTCTTATCTCATTGTTTCGACTTTTTATCTCATAATTTTGACTGTTTGACCAAAATTTTGGCTGAATGTAGGTAAAAAAAAAAAATCAACAAAGCCAAATTTTATTTTTATTTCTTTTATCTGGCGGAAATGGGCTCACGTACTTTCGTGCACTTTTCTAACACCACATTTTCTCTCTTCTCTTGTGGAAATCTCGGTTAAAAGCTGTTTCTGTGTGGGGGGTTTGAGACTGAACTTGTAATGCTATGGTTGGTGACTACGGTGAGAGCAGAGATTACTCGTGATCCATTCTGTGACTTTTTCTTCTGTAATGAGGACCCCCCCCCCCACCCCCCCTACAAACACCGCCAGACCTCAGGCTGACATCCTCTCCACTGACTATCAGCTAACCCGCGTGATTAATTTGAGGCGAGCTGCGCCACCTTGACGGCATTAAATCATTGAGAAAAGACAGGAAACGTACTCATTCTTTATCCCGTTCACTCCCACCCCGCCTTCCCTCCGTCCCTCAGCCTCGGCTCTCATCTCTCCTGCCGTTTATGATGCGTCTGCTCGCCGTATAGAGCGGCGGTGTGCATGTGTCACGGAGCGGGGAAACGCTGCACTGTTCTGCGCACTGGACATCACCGAATAACGGCGCTCGTCAAACGGGTAGTGGTGGAGGGGGAGAGTGGACCCGGACCAGGACCACGACCAGGACCAGGACCAGGAGAAGCACTGTGGCTCTTTGTAGCCCGCTCTCCGAAATCATGTCCGAGTTTTTTCTACTCGCCTTTCTAGCCCTTTTCTCGGGATTATTTCCGTGCGCCGAGCCCTCCACGGTGTCGGACGAGGAGAAAGGTAAGAAAGAGCCGGGCCGTCGGGGATGCAGTGAGATCAAACTTGGCACCATGAGCCGCGTAGTGCAGTCTGGTGCTGTCACAATTGTCAAATGTTGCAAGGTTTACATTTTTTCCACCTAAAAGGCACAAATCATGAATGATTAAGAGTTGATCATCCAAAAATGCTCGTCATTCTTTTTGTTCAGTGCGGGATGCCACATAGCAAGTCTGCATCTTTTCTGTAACCATTCAGGATGTTGTTTTTGGCTTACAAGCGTATGTATCACAGCAGTTAAAGCTCTAAATACCACACATTAAACTTGCTCTGAACATTTAGCAGAGCTTTTTCATTTGTGCATTTTCAGGAACATTCTTGGGGCTGTTGGGAGCAGGAGCAGGTTTAGAGAGGAGCTGACTGCAGGCGCGTAACAGCGCTATCCTACAGTGCAGCAGGTGAAAATATCCTTGTGCCAAAGTGTATTTTGTCTCCCTAGGCTGTAGCCTGTGGGTTATTTCCTGACAGAGGATCATCACAACAGCAGATGGAGACGCAATTGATGAGGCTAGTTGTGCGCGGTCAACTCTAGAGTAGGAGCATTGTGCAGTACAGTAACGCTGAAGAAGTCAATTTTGAGCATTTATTGACTGCTGCACGTCTGCCATCGATTTCATGATGTTAAAATAACAGCAGATGAAAAGCTCACAAATTTCAAAACCATAGGTCTTACAGTCAGGTCCTTTGGGAGGATGGGTTAATTGAGGGTAAAACAAACAATCTCCATTAACTTATTAGCCACTTTTTAATGGATGAGTATTGTTTGGAGATGCTAATTTTGGCGATGCAATTCATTGAAGGCAACTCATACAACTGATGGAGGTAGAGATTAGGAAAAGTCAGTGGGTGTCTGATTTTGAAGGGATTTTTGCTTTTTAAAGTTCTTCTTTTACATATAAGTCACCTCTGCTCCTGCCTCAAAATTTGAAAGGCTACTCTCTGAATGCAGGAGTGCAGAGCTTACCATCCCTGGACAAAAAATAAGTGTTTAACTTAAGGACAAGATGATTGCAGTGATTTTTTTCTTTCATTCAGGGAGCTAACTTTTAAGAAATTCTGTTGTTGCTGGCCTTGAGGTTCCAGTTCCCTCACTTCTCTACTTCTCTGTTCCCCAGCAGAGTAATGAGTGTCAAACTGTCTTGCTTGTTGTGAGAATGTCCCAAATGTCACCTCCAACGCAGCATGGAAAGCAGGGACTAAGAGTCTGCTCAAGCAATCACAGTTGTCAAGAAAAGCACTGTTCACCTCTCCGTGTGCATGAAATGAAAAGATAAAACTTTCCCCTTGAAATAAATGATTTGCTGATTGTCAGCATTGCAGCACGGGTATGTAAGAGCAGCTTCAATCAAAGTGATGAGTTTTATGGGACTGTCGTTTGAGCTTGTATAACAGTATTTTAATTAAAGTCTGACAAACTTAATTCCCCTGCACATACAATTTTAAAATCCTGCACTGATTTTCTTAATATTAATTCATTTTCATTACAACTACTCATTTGATACACTCCAAATGTACACAGAAAGATCTGATTGTATAGTCAGGACCTTTGTCTTCATCTGTAAAGTAACGCCATGCTGCTGCTCTGCACTTGCACTAACAGTACATGAAAGCTCCAGCATTCAACTCCATTGATAGTAACATTTCTTAAATCTTCACCACATCAAAACCAGTCATCAGGATAATTAGTCAGAAACTAATTTGCTTTGTGGTAGCAGTGTTATTACGTTGAATGCCAAGCTGCGAACCCTCAGTTTTCTCCGCATGAATTTGAAGCGATCCCAGAGCTTATCCCGTGAATGCCATTGTCTCTAAGAAAAGCCTCCTCTGTGTTTCTCCCCTTCTCTATCACTTGTGTCCATCTAACATTGAGCAGGCTGACCTGGCCGTGCTGGCCTGGCAGCACACTGCTGATCTGACAAAACCCACAGGCTTGAGAAGTTAGGCACAGTGCTGTCCTGTATTATCATTTTTGTCTTTTCAAATCAGAATACCCTTGCTCTCCGTCAGTGACCCCAGCACCAGATAAGCGTCATCCAACACGAACAGCTCAAGGTTGTCTGAACACAAACACCGTTTAAAAGATGATGGCAAAGTGGCACATACCACTAGGTCTATGCACTGTGTAGCATTAAGAAGCTAATTAAGTGAGATAGTAAGATCACATCACTGAAGTGAGCGAGTTTCTCTGTGAGTGAGTGCGTTCGTACGGCCAGCAGACAAACAACATGATGGAGAAGTCATACTGCCCCCCCTATACAGAATGTCGAACAGTAGAAATGAGTAGAATAAAGCACCCTGCATGCTCTGTTAATTTAAAACCCGGTAAAATTGGCCTCTGTCCTGGTTCAATAAGAGTCACCATCTGTCTTAGACAGTGGTTGCAAATTTGTTGGTACATGAAAAGAGTATGAAGTGTGATCAAATGGCAATACTATTGACGTCAAACAGAACAGTTCATTGTGGATCAAATATGAACACACTTCCCTGTGTAGGGTTGAGAAAAGAAACAACTGCTTAAAATTAGATATTTTCAGGTGGCTTCTTTTCCAGGGAAAAAGCTTAATTAAAGGAAAATTGGATGCATTTTGTGCACAATAATTACTCTATTATTCTGTGTTGCTGGAGACCATTGGAGTCCATATTTAGTAGTGTGATGCACACTAAAGCTGTGTCTGCCTACTGCTAATGCATTATCAAATGTATCGTCAAAATACCATAAAGTTTTATCCCTGCACAGGTGTGTTGGTATATGTTGCATTGGTAAAATCTACTGTGATTTGTAACTTCACTTGTTATTGGGAATAAAGGTCAGGATATTTTAGTTCCTGCTGCCTCAATTTTGACCAAACTTTTTTCAAAACCTATCTCTTGAAGGTCCTCTAGCTTTATAGAAATTCTGCACTACATATCTGAAGTGCCTTTTATATTGTGAGCCAGTTACTGACAGAAAAGGAAAAAAATGCATGGTGAGAAAGAAAAAAAGCCTCAGTATGGACTCTAGGCTGTAGTATTTATTTTGCTTCTCCTAGTACATCGAGGGATTATATTCAAATTATTGTGATCACATTTTTTGAGAGTATTTTTGCCAAAAGTATCAATAACTATTTTTTTAGGTGTGTAACTTTGTTAAAGGTACTAGATTTTGAATGTTTATATTTGATCTTCTAAAATTGTGATGCAATAGAATGAAATGATGAAGTGACTAATGTCTCCATGGGCACTGAACATAGATTTGCATTTGTTTTTATTTTCTTGTTTTGTTGTTTTTAATGGATCATGACAGTAACAGATACTCAATCATAAATGTATGAAGTGAAAAATGCTCTCCGTCTTTTGAACTACAATGCAAACACAATCAAAGGCAGACTGTTGGAGTTACAGTGTGAGGCTCTAAGCTACATTCAGGGATACAGGCATTAATAATCTCTGACGTCTGCTAAATGACTATCTGTAACTCTGCTGCCTTAGTGCTGCTGAGTTGAATAAATGTTCACTCTACTTAATGTCACCATTGGTCACTAGTTTGCAGTCTGAAGTGATAAATTGCAGCCTGATGTAGATAATGTAAATCACTTGCCTTTAGCAGGATTAATACACAACTTCCCACTGTCTGTTCCTGCAGCCTTTCTCAGATGTTGAGTCGGTGTCATATGAGGATCAGATTGTCATTTTCACAGGAGAACTGCCGGGTTGAGACAGTTCACCTACCGAGGCTGTATTGAATTCTGTTTTCTTAGCTGCTTTAAGTCTTTTTCAGGGAGGCTTTCACCCAAAATGAGACCGCCAGCTGTGAGGCCTCCTTTGTAGCTCGATTTTCTCTCCACATCCTGTTCGAACGGTACCACAAAAGTGTCCACCTCAGCAATAGGTGATCCTTAGAACGGAAGGAGGCCCACATTCACCCAGCTACGCTGTCCTCACCCAGTGATTGAAGAAACCACATACAGATTCCAGTTAAAGCTGGATTTGGAAAGAGTAAATACAGTGAAGGCCGGGGCTGGGTTGAAGAAGAGGGTGGTCTGAGCAGGAGGTGATGCATGAGTCTGCACAGGGTTTTTTGAGGCTCAAGAAGAAGTCAGTAAAGGAAAATCTTGTGAAGTGGGTGCAGGATGGTGTTATTATTGGAGTTCATTCATATCCCATGTTCTGCACTTCAGGTGCATTTTACCACCGACCGCCTCCCTGGTTTGTCTTGGCTGGAAAGCTAGACGACTCGTCAGAGCTGGCTGTCAGCTAGTAGCATGTTGAGAAGGTCAGCTTCAGTCTGTACATCAGCAGATTAAGCACTTGGAGCAAACCTCGATGTTTTCTTTTCCCCAAACATCATACCAGTTATTGCAGGTTTCCGAGGGTCTGCCTTTAGAGAAGTGCTTACACTGCATTTCTGCAGGATTGCATTCCGTCTTTTATGAGCTGTGAAAAGACATTAAAACAGCTGACACATCTATCCCACGATGTCAGCTAAGTGTGGCTGTCATTGAGCTTTTACATCTCTCTCAGGGCAGAGGTGAAGTTGAGCCTCAAGCTACAGGAAACAGCAGTGAAGCAGCCAACCACACTTTTCATTACAATGTTGAGGAAGATGGTGGGATGGGGCTCCTGTTCTGCAAAGTTATCGAATAAACCATTGGATTTTGAAAGTGTCACCTTTGATATCACCTCTTGCGGTCTTAATTTGCTACAATTGAATCAGCAACATATTGGCTCAGGTTGTGAAAGCCATTGGCTAAAAATTGACTGGCGGCATTGATTAGCAGTGGTGAAGCAGCCACATTTTTTGACCCACATGATCTAATTGTGTTGATGCTCAGTGCAGACTTAATTATTTGAGAGGCATAGGGTTTCACGTTATTATTTTTGTATAAATAAAACATTTAATTTTGTTATGAATAATGAATCAACAAGTATGTCTTCAGAGAAGCTTGATCTTCCACAAGTTGAATTTAGTTACACACTCTGTTCATGTTCAGAAACTGCTGGAAAAAATAAAAAAGTAGGTTAATTATTTATGATAGACAGCCCAGCTGTTTTATAGCCACATATGCCGATGAAAATTAGACTGATAAGAATAGTGGTGGGTTCAACGTCCCCTCATGAGAGGGGCTAGTGTGAGGTCAGTGGTATACTGATTAAATCAGCTTGATGAGAAAAAATGTATGCACAAGCAAGACTGTTAGATGACACACATTTTCTTCAAAGAGAACAATGCAACAGTTTCATATGTGCTCCGTGGCACAGCAGCTTGAATATTTACGGTTAGGAGTTAAAAAAGGAGAAATAGAAAAACTGCAGTTGAAGAGTGAGGCCTGAGCTGATCGAACGTTGCATTCTGGAAATGCCTTGAAGGGGGGGATGTGTCTGTCTGGGACAAAAATTCTGTCCGTCAGTTTAAAGGGTGAACTGCCGTCTGGATAGAGGCAGCACCCTGAGGAGATGCCCCGTGTGCTCAGCATGTGCCGACGCTCAATACAGCAGGAGTGGATCCAAGAAGACCGTACTGTTGCTCTTACAGTTCTGTAGTTCCTTCTGTCTAGACTGACTGAGAGGAAGTGCAACTGTAGCCTAAACTCAGTTTTTTTCAAGCTTTTGAACAAAACGCTAGCATCCACTGCAGCATGCCTCAAAGGTTCACCGAAACACTGAGGTAGCAGGGACTTCTGCAGAGGTTGTGTTGCCATGGGAATGGGTGGTGCAGGGGTGTTCAAATATATATAGAAAGGGAGCTGGGGCATTAACTTCCTTCTTTGTTAAACTTGCACTTAACTTGCCGTAGTCTTTTTATCACTTGTGTCTGTTGTCTATCCTTGTAAAAAGAAAGGATAGAGCCGCTTTGATTGATGAGCTGACTGCTTGGCATGTAATTGGCTGACCTAAATCTTTCCAGTAGTTTTTTTCCCCCTTCTCTTGCTGCACTTTATTAAAGTGTCCAGACAGACGAAATGGCACAGAAAACATTGTATTAGTGCTACGAGCTGTCCGAGGTAATAATAAAGCAGTGTTCATTTAAAGCAGCTCTTCTTATCTGTGAGCTGGTGAAGAGGTAGCAATCTTTGGTGGGAGCAATTCATCCAGCAGAAATAGTCTCATTGTTGTTGGAAGAAGCTGTTATATTTCTTGGCATGCTCACCTCCAAATATTAAACTGGCAAGATAGAGATCCCCTGGTTAATGTATGAGCTTGTGTGCACTGAGCCTATATGGCCCAGCCCCAACAACAAGCATATTGCTGATTAATACTTAAAGATTTGATTCATCACTTTGTGCAGGCAGAGAATATATCCTGATAGTGTCTGTACCAGGCACGGCAGAATTTAATTTAGGGGAATAGACTGGAAGATGGATGCTGTGCTGCGTTGCAACACTGGGCTTAGATGTAATGTGATCATCTCTGTAATTTTTTTCAGGATTATGATTTTGTAAAGTATTTACTGGCTTGGTTTTAAAACAACGATTCACTGGAAGAAACACCTAAAATTATAGGCTGGCAGGATAAATTGTGGCCAAAACACAGATGCTATGACAAAAGTGGTGACTGCAGGGGGGAGCTTGAACAAACTGCAGGTCAGAGGTGTTGGTGTTGAGCCTCGAGTGGCAATGGCAGTGGCCAGAGAAACAAGGGTGAGGGGTGCTGAAGCCTGGCTGGGGACTCTCTCTCCCAGCTGCCACCTGGCACAGACTGAGGGCTCAGGGCTCCATCATGCAGACTTGGCCCAGAAAAGCAGAACAGGGGAGGGATTCATCCATCCCCCAACAAGCCTCATTCAGATGACAAACCTGAGGCCTGTTGGTGATGCTGTGTTGTGTCCTTCCTGAAAGAGAAATTGGCGCACCAAGCAATTAAGAAATATTGAACCATCGAGGTGTTTCATTTGGGTGTACACCTCTGTGATAATCCACAATTTTCTTTTATGGATTTAGGTATAAAATGCTAATGCAGAAACTGTTAACTACAGAAGTGAAGCTTTTATTCCTTCATTGCCCGATCTGTTTTTCAATCATTCTCACAAGCCACTGCCTCCTAAAGAGCTGCAGTATATTTCAGCCATTAAGCAGAAGATGAAAACAAGGGATGAAATGATCTTTTGCAAGGATACAAGGCAGTGCAGGAGTGAACAATATTTACAGAAGGCACACAGCACTAACAGTGTCTTGGCTAGAATAAAAACTTTCTCCCACACAAGCAGAATGTAGTCAGTGTGTGCCATGCAGGGAAACATGTTAATCCACAGAAAGACACATGCACACATGCATTAATTATACTTCTTTATAATGAACGTCTGTGCCCAGTCTGTGTTGTGTCTGGTAGCGCTGGCAGATATCTGTGTGCAGCTGGTTTATTGTCAACAGCTATGATTTTTTTGGCTGCCTGAGACTATCTACTAGTATGGCTCTTTCAATATCAATTTGAAGGAACAGCTCTAAATGTATATCTAAGCCTGACAGTGCAGTAAAA
Source organism: Thalassoma bifasciatum (assembly GCA_008086565.1). Lineage (NCBI taxonomy): Eukaryota > Metazoa > Chordata > Actinopteri > Labriformes > Labridae > Thalassoma > Thalassoma bifasciatum. Next base: position 368,684 of record RPOG01000113.1, on the reverse strand, counting down.
GAGGTTTTTGGGCCTAAAATATTTGTGAGATTGCCACTAAGAATGAATAATTCAATGCACTTTGATGGAATGGTGCATGAATTGAAAATCAAAGATGAAACCGCACTGCTGGCCCTACTTACACCTGCAGCAAGCACAAAATTCACTCTCAACAGCTGTGATACTGTTAGCCCACAAGGATTGAGTTCAATCTTGTGTCAGTACTACCACTGTGTTACTTTGTGATAAAATTAGATTGCCAAATTCATCACCGCCAGCTGTCATCAATCTGATTCTGTATGATTCTCTAACATACTTCCGAGCTGCTATTGATCTCTGGTCTTTGCCTCGCGCCCATCTCACACACTGCTAGATTGGGAGTCCTATTAACTGTGATGCCATCAATCACAGTTCACCGACGTTTGTTTGTTGTATTCTTTGCCGCAATTAGAGTGCTTCTCTCATGCTCATATTGTGTTGTTTCCTGTTACCCTTCCTTTATTTGAAATGTGTGCTGTCCATCCCCTCATGCTTCAGTGATGTGCCTCACTGCTCTGAAGCAGAGACCAGAGATTAAGCACTTGGGCCTCAAACATGTTGGCTGTCGCAGGTATCTCTCTCTGCTCAGTGCCAGATAAGGACCAGTTGTTCTGAAGCAACCCTTGGCTTGCCGGAAGAAAAACTCTGAGGAAAAAGAAAAAAAAATCTTAGCCTTGACTGAGATTTAGTGTTTCTCTTATATGGAGTACACTCATAAAAATGCTTATGTGGTGTCAAACATGCAAGAAATCAAATATTAGCACCCACATTAAGTGGTTAGATTTCTAAATCATCTTTATTTTTCCTCACTAGTTAAGTATTCCGTATTGATTTCTCCTCCAAATATTGTGTAAGCTACAGATGATATATTGCTTGTGCTGCCTAAAGTCAACCTTTTAAACAACAAAACAGTTTTTTTCTGCTGTGACTGAATGATCATAACTCTTCTTTATTTTTAAGGCATGTAGTATTTTTTTTATCTAGTTTTGAAGTAGTATATGGCCATTCATGATTCATAAGAGAAACAAAGCTATCTGCATAACCATCTATAATTTCTATACAGTATTTTTTTAATGTTTGTGTGTCAGTAGGAGTGATTGACTGCAAGCTGTCAAAACAGCTTTTTCTCTTCGACAAAGAGGAAGAACAAGTGAAGCATTTGTGTAAATATAATCACACTCATGACCACAGCCTACAGCAACATTGATAGTTGTAAAGTGTTAAAGGACTCATTACCTGCAACCAATCCATAAGGAACTTATGCCACCCTCTGTGATATTTGTTGTTGTGAATTGAAGCCGTCTTCAATCAAACCAGCACTCCAGCTAAGGTTTCTTTACTAAGCTGTGAGAGAAGTGTTTAGAAATTATTCCATTGGACTAGTCTACCTCACTGTTTATCCTCTTTTTTTGTTTTTTTTCTGGTTCATTTATTGCACTAATTTATATGTTGCAGCTCACATCTTGATAACAAGAAAGATTTCAAAAGTGAGTCTCATGCAAATAATCTTACAGTAATTCATACACATGAAAAAAGCAAACATATTTCCAAAAAGTGGTCTGAGTTAGCTCCGGGATTTAGCTTGATCATTCAAGAAAAGTTGAGTATCTCATACACCCTTTGAAGGTCTTTACTTACCACACCAGCATGTTGTCAGATTTTGATATTCCAAACCTAAAAGCATTTCAGAAATATTATATGAAGTTTTTTTCTCAGTTGTTTACAAGCCACAGGTTCAGTTTCATCACAATAAAAAAAGGAAAACAAAATAAAAATATATTTTGATTTATTTGACCCTAGCTGGAAGGAATTTTATTTCCTTTTTCATTGTAGAATGGTTAAATTGTTTTTGTGTGTGTGCATCCAAGTGTTGGTATTGTGTACCACTCTCACCTCAAAGACAGACAGTTCTGTATTGAACGTTTCAGTGTGGAAGTAGAATGTTCTCTCTGTGCCTGTGTAGGTTTATTTTTCCACAATACTGTGCTGCTAAGTTAATTGACAAGTGATCGCCTTGGGGTTAGGGATGATAGTGTGAAAGGTTTTATGTCTACAAGATTGACGGCTGACTGTCTAGATCGGATGCCTAAGGAACAGATGTGTTGAAATGTCTGCTAATGTTTATCTGAGCACCTTCATATATGTGTGTAAACATATGTTGACAGATATATGAATATATCGTGCTATTTAGGTGTGCTGTGAACTTCAAGTGTTGGGAGACGGGGGATATATTTGCTTTGGTCTGACAGTTACTGCTCAGAATCATTGTGATATTTAACACTAGTCAGAACACAATGTATGAGCATTTCATGACAACATAATGTAGCAGTGTGGCCTTTCTTAATGAAAATGCTTTTTTTTAAATTAAATGCAATGGCTCAATGTCAGGTGGCCTGACAACAGAGGTAAACAGACAAACATCAGCCTTGCGCTACATGTTTTGACATCTGCTATCCATAATTTAGGCCCAGTTATATACAGAAGTGACTAACAGCAGCATTTTATGTCATATTAGACCCTTTTTAACAAACATAAGAACATGACTGTACCCCTTAAATCACAGCAAAAATTCTGCAGTCATAACTTGAACACTACAAATGAATGCACACATACCTCGCATTACTCACTACTACTGTCTTGCTTGCTTTTAATGACTATCTTGCCATCTTTTTTGTTAGTGTTGAGGAAGGCAAGGCATCAACGTGGGAGGGATGGAGGCTTGACCCCTGCCGGCTGACAGTGTCTCCCTCAAGGAAAATCTGCTGGTTTGGGGTGCTGGTGGCTGTACACAACTAGTTGACCTGGTTGAAGTACTTGACTTGTTGAACAGTTGGTGAAACCCGTAGATATTACCATGGGAACAAACAAGCAAATTACAGTGTGTTACATTCATGTCTGAAACACAGAGTCCATTTAAAAACTCAACTGAAATGTCAAGCATCACTCTTTCGCTCGGTTTAATGTTGCTGTGATTGACTGACTGATTTGAACTTAGAGATTTTATTTTTACAATGTAATTCAAGCAGTCTGGTCAGTGTTGAACTTGTCCACTTTAAGGTTCATTCTGTGGACTGCCATGATCACAGCCGTTATAGTTACGCAGTATGGAGGCCCGGTAGTCGTTTGGTCTTCCTGCCTTGTTTCTTTCTCTTTCATGTTTTGCTTCTCCTTTCATCCCTGTACAATGAATTAACAGGCTTGAGTGGATAAAAATCAGGGACTGAGGCAAGAATCTAGAAAAGAAAATGCGTGTTTGCCGGAGCCAGCTGAACAGAAGGTAGCACAGACAGCAACAGAAAAAAAAGGGTTGATAAAGTGTAACATTTTTTCATCATGCTGGGTTGAGACTTACTGTACACTGATATACAGTATGTCTTACACTTGTTCAAAGCAACAGATTGCATGTTGGTTTTCTGGTGCCATAGGTGTTGTCACTGCTGGAGTAGTTGTGGTTTCATGTTTGTTTGCTTCCTTTTGAAGTAAAAGCTTCAAATGGTACATACTCGAAAAGTCATCCTGATCAAGGGAAGACTGATGTTTGATGCATAGCTGTCAAATCTCACTGTCTGAGCCCTGGAAGCCAAAGACTGTGGTAGAAGCATCCAAACAGAGACTTTTTTTCAGCTCTTATCATAAGAGGATCCCTTTTTGTCCTCACTGAAAAATGCTAGCAAAGAAAAAGCAAGTCAGTTGAAGGATAAACCTTTAGCATCCAAATTAGGAAGGGACACTGGCAACCATTGAGGAGTAATTAATGCCATTTGTTTAAAGTTTTATTAAACAATATTTTCACATTCTCATGAACTTTCTCTTAAAAAGGTGAAAACGCCTTCAAAAGACAGATCTATCCTTTAATTTCACTTTTCATTTGTGAAATCACTTGAAGAGAATGGCCTTTGATGAATTGATTTTGATTTGATACATTAAACAACACAGTACAGCAAAAAAAGTTATTTTAAGTTCAGTTATAGAGAGCAAATTACAGTCTGCAAGATTAATAATTAAAGGATGATTAATAACACCAATAGCAGGAATGCTTTGGCTGCATTTTGGAAAGCTTGCAAACACATTACTGAGACACTGAGTATTGTCTACAGCGCAATGTGCAAGCGATAGCCACTTTAAACCACTTTTATTAATGTGGACAGTTTATTTAATGTAAGTTAATGAGAATTTAATGAATGATCCTCTACGAGATGAAACCTGATTCAAAAAGTTAATGAGAGTGTTTATTTTGAAATCCAAACTATATGTTTCAGTCCTTTTTTTGTGGCTTCCTCAAGTGAAAATTTACTTTATAGTGTTAAATGTTATTCCATAACAAGCATTGTCTATGCATTTGCTGTTTTTTTTCTCTGAGCTCCCACATATATTTTTATTTCTACCCGGAGCTAACAACCCTGAGAGCTACTGGTACAGTTGTATTTAACCTATGGTAACCTATGGTAACTTAGACAGCCGCGAGGTTAAGACTCATTGCCCAACCCGTTTGCCTGGAGTCCTGTCTTCTACCTGCGCTGGACAGTTGATGCCTTGTCAATAAAAAAAAAAAATAGTACGCCAGAGGGTCTGTCTTGAAGGTGTACTTCTGTTGCTGTAAATGCATGATTACAACTTAATGAGGGAGACTGTCTGATGGCGCCGCTGGCCCGGTCTGTGTATCCCAACACGCTGTGTGCAGTGAAGCAGCAGCTTCAAAACATGATGAATAAGGGCAAATTTGCTATCGCGTTAGGAGGCGTGCTGTGGGCTGCACTGCCAGTCATGACTGTGCATATGTGAGACGAAGCTCTTACTGTCTTGTTTCCGATGCAAAAATTGTATATCTTATGTCCTAATGAATTTTGAGTAGAAAAGTCAGGTTTCAATAAGGTCAGACACATGAAGAAAGCTTTATTTTGGTTGAAACTGAAAATATAATTTTCATAAGCAGATTGCTCAAACATATAAACACTCAGGGTGGAGGTGGAGCTTTTGCACCCGCTTAACTTTTACAAATGAGCCAAAATGACATCAAATTCTGAAAGACTAGATATGAAGGATCAAATGCTTTACAAACTGCTCTGCCCAGAAATTAGCTGTGTGCCAGTGTTTTTTGTGTGCATTCACATGATCCATTGTGTTTATTTACATTTTCTCTAATGATGAATATTGTATATATAAATTTCAGTAACTTTTGTTTAATAACTTATAATAGACAAAGTAATCTTCTTTGTCTTTTTTTGATTTTTCAAACCTAGACTTAAATACCTGTAGGTAGTTTTCAGGTTACCTCACACTTACAACTTCTCCTGCTGAGCAGATATTGCAGAGGAATGTGGACCTTTTTTCTTAGAAATATAGATATATATATATTTTAAAGAAAGTCATTAACAATTTGTCTCCAACCACAATTACAGACAACTTGGTGTTCTCTCATCATCTAATCAATACACCTTCCAGCTTGTGTTCTATGTTGCCATTTAAAATAAATTTATATCTCTGAATTAGGCAACTCTGTGTACATTAAAATAACAAAGCATCATTAATCAATACCTTAGTTTAGTGGGAGATATAAATCAAACCCTACAAAATCAATAATAGTCTTGCCACATTTACATCCTCATTTCATTCATCCCAGTAAATCCTGAAGCAATGTGTAACGATGAAGGTGACTAACATGACAAGTGTTGATTAAGCCATGATTGTTCTTTAAGTGCTCATGTCTTGTAGCTTAGTCAAATTTACCGCTGCTAGATTTTTCTGTTGATAACCTGAGACACCGTATAACAGCTAGGATGCATCAGTGATGATTGCATTGTCGTCAGGCGACAGTTTAATGACACTATTTAGAGCCTGAGCATGCACACAAGTGTTGTGAGGACCCAAACCATCTTTTCTTCTTCCTTCATTCGTAAATCCTTAATTTGTAGCCTTTACATGCCCCAAAACTCACCAAACTGCATAAAATTCAGGCCAAGCATGTGTGATTCCAGCAGGTGTGTATAAAACTCAACTCCATTGTACCCCTTATGGTTTCAAAATTCAGCCCCCCAGCTACTTAAGCTTACAGACATGCATGAAAATCCCAGGACATATCTATCCAGCCAACACCTGCAAAACAGCCAGTTGTAATCACAATAGCATCTTTGCAGGAAATCCACAGATTTGGGACCGTAACAACATAACAGATATGGTAGTTGATGAATTGCATTTGTTTGTTTTTCTGGGTTGACATACACTGCACACTGATATACAGTATGTATCTTGTTAAGAACAATAGCCTGCATGTTGGTTTTTTAGTGTCACAGGTGTTGTCACTGCTGGAGCAGTTGTGGTTTCATGTTTGTGTTTCTCCCTCTGAAGTAAAAGCTTTAAATGGTGCATACTTGCAAAGTCATCCTGATCAAGGGAAGACTGATGTTTGATGCATAGCTGTCAAATCTCACTGTCTGAGCCCTGGAAGCCAAAAAGTGTGGTGGAGGCATCCCAACAGAGACTCCTCATCTCTCTAATCACAAGAGAATCACATTATCCTCATTAATTGAAAAATGATAGCAGAGGAAAAGCAAGTCACAAGAAAGACTGACCCTGACAATCTTTTTAAAAGTGAAAGTCTTGTCTTAGTTTTTATTTGAAGTCCCATTAAACAAGGTTTCAAGGGTGTAATGAGCTTCCTCTTGAAAAGGGGAAAAGTCACTTATAAAAGCATTTCTTTGATAATTTAAACAGATCATTTAAGGAATAATCTTGTATGGGAGTGTATTTTGTTTTCGTACCAAGAAAATTTAGGTTTTGTTATGTCCTTTGAAGAATTGCTTTCTAAACCTTGACTGTGATATCCACACTGGACTATTCAGTACAGCAAACAAAGCTGTTTCAAATTCAGGTATAGAGCAAAATGTACAGTGTGCAAGATTAATAATTAAAGGCTGATAAATAACACTAATAAGAGGAATGCTTTGGCTGCAGTTTGGAAAGCTCTCACACACACAACTGGGGCACAAATACTGTCCACAACATAGTGTGCAAGCAATACCTTCTTTAAGCCATAATTATTAAAGTGGACAGTTAATTGAATAAAAGATAATGAGAATTTGATCAGTGATTCTACGTAAGATAAAAATGTGCTTTGAAAAGCTGTTGAGAGTATTTATTTTTAAACCCATGCTTTCTCTGACCCTTAAAGATATTTTCTTTGTTCTTGGTTTGATGCCTTAATATGCTCAAAGCTCACTAAATTTTGCACAAATTCAGGTCTTTGTTATGTTTTAAATCAAAGCCCCTCCAGTTACTTTAAACATCATAAATGTATGATAAATTCAGGGTATATCTTTCTAGCCAACCCCTATGAAAAAGACCATGACATTACGTCACTGTTCACACTGTGACCTGTCAGTGAAAAAGGTGTCCCTGGCAATGTATCAAACTTTCATATTCTGTCGTCATGTTACAAAGAATTATTTATACTCTTTCATGCAGTATTCAGTCTGTTTGAAATGCCATGGTTATGACTCAGTTTCCCTCTTAACACATGTATTGGCATACTTCTTTACCACAGTGACAGTGACACCCTCTGGAAATACATGGTACTAACTTTTTTGTACGCCATCTCTTCAATAATTTACCCTAGTCACTGGATTTCTACCAGCAACTCCTTAACATTTATGCTTTGTACACAGGCATACACATACACACACACACACACACACACACCTATGTATAGATACATAGATATACAGATTGAGCTTGCTGTGCTGATGATTATATCACTTACCACTGAACTGTAATGGCTGTAGCACAGGCAGATCCTGATGCACATCCTGACACACTAGGTGGTGCGAGGGCCTGTTATTGCCACTTGCGACTTTAATTGGCTCTGTTGCTCTTACTGATCACTTATACTGTGGTAGAATTTACCTGACAAGTGGCTTCTGTAACTGAACTACCTCTCTTGAGATACAGCTCACCAAAGCAGCCTATTAACTGTGTTGACAAGTATGTCTTTCTGCCAGGTGTGTTGCGTTGTTTCTGTGAAGCTCTTTGCAAATTGCTGCAGTGCTTAAGAAAAATCAATTCTAAAAATAAACAGAGGGGCTTTAAGAGCTGTCATCATCAGTAGTGGTAAACATGACATGGCAGTCCTCATTTTTAGATGTCCTCAGCCCCACCGTGGTCTTGTTCAGCTAACCAACGTTTTCATGTCTGACTCAAGTTCAACTCGGTGCTCTGATTCTAAATTCACAGCATTAGGTCAGGATACGCATATCAGCCTTCTGAAGTCTTTGATGTCGTAGCTACAATCCAGAATTGAAGTCAGTTGAGATATTTCTGGGCAGCCTGTGTGTTCTGAGTGCACCAGTTTTTCTGATTTCTCTGCCATGAAACCAAGTTTCCTGACACAGTTATCAGAGGTCAGGCTCCAGCATCTGTCTCCTCGAGACACTCCTCACGCAGGACATGTCGCTTATCTCTCTGCTTACAGTATCTCAAAGGTGGCCTCAGGGTGATGTCTTTGCCTGGATTGAACTTAAACTTGACAACAGCCAACTTGATGTCTCCTGCTAATGTACCAGGATGCTTCACTGCATCCTTGTCCTTGCTCTGCTGCTGCTACTCTGTCTTGGAAAAAATATGTCTGACAATTCCAGTCAGCCAAAACAATGTTTAAGGTGTCCTTGTCCATAGAAACCTCTGCATTTGTAGTTGGGGTTCAGTTTAAGTGGGTCATGCTGTAGTTCACTGGTTTTTGTATAAACTGACACAGAATTTCAAGTTTGAAAAGCCTCTTGTACTCCAAGTTAAATGCTATACAATATAAAAATATGACACAGGAACTTTAAAGTAGAAAATGGGCCACACATAAACAGCATTGATCGCCTACATGTGAATATCTTTAATATATTCTTTAATATTGATGAACAAAAAAGACCTTACATGCTACAAATAATTCACATCATCAGTGTATGCTAACCAGCTTTTTACTTTACCATTTTGCAAAATGGACAAGAAGTGTCTTCTCCCAAAGGAACTTTTCATACCTCCTCTTTATTTATTCCTACTGGGGCATAACATTGACAAGTTATGTGGAGCAACTCTCTCTTATAACCTTATACATATAAAAAATCTAAATCAGTTTCACACATGGAGATCTGAAAGAGAAAAAATCTTTGGTCTCGGATCACTGCTCAGTACAGGCAATAACCTGGGGGAATATCGGAGGCTCTGTTGAGACAGAAAAAGAGGGATCAGTGCATCCTTTTGTGAAAAAAATTGTAATGCTGTTACAACAGTACCCTTTGCAGATCTTAAAGCTTTGATAAATCACCACTTTTATTGTCGAAGATTCAGAACTGAAGGGAATAAGAAAGATGCTGCTTACCTAATGCTAAAAAAAGAAGCGTGCTGCACAGATCTGCCAGAGTATGATGGGAGCTTATGAATGTGTCATCTGGAAGTCAAGCCCTGTTACTCACCCTGTGACATGAATTAAGTCTCGCAGTACAGCTGTCTTAGAATGTACAATGTGCCATGTGAGCAAAAGCCAGTGGAGCTGCTGGTCCTCTTGCGTCAAATGTAACCAAAACAAGAATTTTGATTTCCATTCAAAGTCTTAGACTCCAGAGAGAGGCAGTGCATCTATCTTGTATTCTCATGTGCTCAAAAAAAAATAAAAAAATAAATGGATTTTGGGGATTATTATTGACTTACTGTAAATGATGACATAGTGAGGCATCTGTGCATTTTCTGAGTATGGTTGGTGGTTCACCTCAACTTATCACTTGAAAAGTAATGAACATGATCAATTTGCATAGGGTTGTAAACTAGGGCGTCCTCTGAAACTGTTACAAATTACAGAAGCTGACAGGTAATACTAATCTTGTGTGAATTGTGCTACAGGGTGTGATTCTGCTACCAATGAAAATTCTGTCAACCAAATCAAACAACTATCATTTAAGGCCTGCCAGTTTTATAGGACCTCAGTGCACCTCGGGATCTTTTTTCCATAGCCGATTCAGTGTGAGTGTCTGCTTCAGGCGGTGTTTCCCGATGGAACACAAGCTCTTCATCATTAAAGGCCCCTCACCGACCATCCTCCACACTTCTCTGACCTAATGACTTTCTGGAGAGCTGAGCCACAGCTAAGAGCTCATCCTTGTTTTGCTCTTTCTTTGTCTTCATCTGGAACAGCAGCCAGAGTACTGTAACCTTGTTTTTTAAATCAATTGGTGAGATGAGAAAATGGGATTGCCCTTCTTTTGGCATTAAATATTGATGCGTATTCCTACCCAAAAAGTGGAGAACAAAAAGCTGAACTTGAAAAGAGAAAGTCTGAAAGTGTTTTTTCTAATGATTGTTGAGTTGGATTAAACAATGTGTGTTTTAGACCTAAATCCTTTCTAACATCCTGTTGCAGGATGTGTTTATTGTTGAACAGAAGTCTTGCTTGAAGTGGAAATCACAGAAGGTCACAAAATGACGAGATGGAAATTGTTTTGACATACTTTAACCCTGCAAAATATTAAGCATAGAGACTGAATTTTGCACTCTCATTTAGAAAATGCTGTTTGAATGGCTTGCCAAGGCATGGCAAAGTTTCATGAAAAGTATCTTGCTCAGATTGTTAAGCAATGTAAAAAACAAAAAAAAATTACTCAAAAGAATCCCAAATACAATCTGATTTCTTTTTTTTGGTGCACCACTTGTATCATGAATACAATGTTTAGACATAGGCTGTACATCTTTTTAAAATCCAAAATCAAAAAATAAGTTTATGGACATGATGTATTCCTATCATTCAAGCAGAAAAGAAAAATTGGGAATTTTGTTTTTTTTTATTCGGGTTCTACAAGGTATAACAGATTTTGAATCTTATTTTTTTCTTTTGTTTCTACTGCTCATTGGGCGTCTTGATTAATTTCTCAGCAGAACATTCGATATCAGCTGAATTTGAGACAGCTCAAACCAAGTGAAGGGACTCTACACTCAAAAAAGTGATTTGTGTTTGCTCACTTGGATGTTGTTTCATGTAGCCATCCAAAAGTAAACAGAAACCACAGGCTGTCTGTGACATCCCCCATTTGTTTCTGATGCAAAGTTTTGAAGCCTTTGGTTGACATTGGAAAAGCTGAACTCCACTTAGCTTGGATGAGGCAAACGAGAAGGCCATTAGCCTCTTTAAAGACAGCCACTGGGTGCGCACCAAGCGACGAGCTCCAGTCTACCAATCTAGACCCCCACCTTATCAAAGAAAATCTCTCAAGTAGAAATTTCTGTGTTCTTAATTGAGATATACATGTTTCACAACACCAATTATCCCTGCATGCTCATTTTTTGTAGAGTACACATATTTGCTAAATTGTGCTACACTAGCTGAAACACACAAAGAAAAAAAGCAGAAACTAAAATATCCAATCCCCCAGTAACAGTGAACATCACAGGCTACCATAAACACACAGAATGTTTTGCTCTGCAGCTAACGTACAAAAACAGTATGCATTAAGTAACATCAAAGCATCTCATTTTAATATATAATGGCAGCTGCTGTGTCTTTGAGTGTGCTGTGGGCTGTATATGCATTTTATGTCTTCAGCCAGCCTGACATGTTTCAGAGTCTGAAAATAACATCTTTCCTTCTAAGTATAAGAGAAGGTCGTTACCCGATTGAGTCAACTTATATATCTGATGTATGCTGTAAGTGCTGCATCTCTGAGGGATCATGCTGTGTACAGAAAAATTACAGAATACATGTTTATTAGTGCAGTAATATCATGGCCATGAAGCACTTGAGAAAACAGAATTAAAAAATGGCACTCTACTGAGTAGAACTGAAGAGTAACAAGAAAAATAGTTGCACTTAAATGCTTAAAAAAATATATTTGGCAACTATTATGCATCCATAAGGGCTCCACAACTTAATTACTGTCATGGATAGGTGTTCTAACTTTTTTTTTAATCTTCTAGATAAACTGGAGGTGTACTTCAAACCAGTCACACCTACTTGAACCTGGTTCATTCTTCTGGGACAAATTGATGCCCTTAGCGTATGCCGCTGGTCTGTGTATGAGTCAAAACAACAAGGGCCACAAGCTTTTTGATTCCATTTCCTCATCTGTCCATGTTTATTCTCAAGGTAAACAATACAAACATGGCCGACAGTATCTATCCATGTGACAAATTTATGAGTCACGTTGCTGTTAGAGTTATTTGTTCTTTTTCATGCCCTGGCAAATACAATGTATCTGCACATTCAGAGTAATGCAGTTGGAGCCTGTTAATGTTAAGTGGGCTACTTTCATATCTTTGTTACCAAGAATGCTATATAAAGATGATCTTGATTAGAACAGCGCTGCTGATAGGCTGGCTGTGTCACATTTGCCTTTTCAAAGATCATATCAGTTGAAGGAGAAGTGTTTCAGTAACCCATGATGCACTTAATTACACCTTAGCTCTGTTGTGCCAACAGGCGAGATCCAGAATTGCATGCAGTGTAAAAAAGTGGAACATAGCACTCACTACCGGGTTTGATTTTTATCTGAAGAAAAACATATTTATTTATGGGGGTTTTTTTTCATTTGAGTAAGAAGCCTTTTCATAATACTCCAGTTCTGTTTTCATCAAAACATGGTTTGTTGCCTGAAGTTTATTTTCAGCTTTTTGCTTGGTAATAACAGACCCGTTCATACTAATAGCTCGCCTCTAGAGTACTGCAATTGCAGAAATGGAAACAATACTCAGTAATGCCCAGATATTATTGCATTCTGAGCCACTGATTAATTTCTGCACATTTACATTTACTTTGCAGGGGATCATACTTCGAAAATTTCATTAAGGCATAAGGGTTCAGCGGTCTTGCCCTTCCCGTATGATATTGTAATTTCCATAGGATGTGTAGTGAACTGTTAATCCCAGAAAAGACCCAGAGGAGCAGAAGAAGGGCATTAGGACAGCTGGATTCAAGTGTTGAAATATAAAAATCTTTTAGAAGAAAAAGGATGTTGAAACATCCAGCATGTGAACCATTTCAATCAGCCCAGAGCAGCAGGAGACTGAAACTTCTCCAGTCAGCACGGTCATAGATCAGCGCAATATGTGCTGCAGTGATAACAACAAACAATATCATTCAAAACCCTCCTGCTAGCATGAATAGTCTGAACCTTTCACATGCCTTTGTATAAAGATAGTGTTTTGTGCTTCTAAGCCAATGCTCCAGTTATCTACACTTTCTCCGACTAACATCAAACTCCAGCCTGTGCTGCAAAATCAAGACAGAGACCAAACATCCTTTGTGTGACCATGCATCATAGGGGGTAACGTAGCCTCAGTGAAAGGGTCCTTTTTACGGAGTGGTCAGGTCATCTGAATGAATCTGGTTGATCCTTTCAGATGTCCTACTTCAACAGAGTAAGAAAACATTATGATCCTGAGGCTATAGTATTGAAAGATGAGTCAAATAGCCATCTTTCCTGGCTGACATGAGCCTCATTATTGCTGCAACTGGCAGTAAGCATATCAAAGATGGGGTTTTATGGCTTTGGGGTATTAGCTACTATGGAAAAGTAAAATAACAGCTGGGTTTAGGGGCTTTCTGTAGAATTCCTTATATATGAAGGAAATCAGAGCCATGCAACAAATCAGGGTGAAAAAAAAGAATCAAATGGTAAGCATGATGTTTGACATGGAGTTAAAGCAACATTATGTCAAAGTTTGGTTTGAAATTCACTTTTGTAGGCCTTTGCTCCATAAATAACTTGTTTCTTCTCTTCTCAGCTCCCAGTTTTCATCTTTTTTATTGTTTGCCTTTGTCATAATGTCCATACAACGATGCCAAAAGTTTGCTTTCAGGGCTTTCAGCCAGAAAGCAAACTTTTGGCATCATTGGTGTGCTACACTTCTTTCAGGAGGTCGTACCCACTAGTTGGTAGCTACACAGGACATGAACAAGGCGTGGGAGGGGAATGAAAGCACTTGTATTCTTCTTATTACTGTTCATTTTGAAAATATGTTATCGAACTGACTTCATACAATTTCGATAACAAAACTGCTCCATCATGTAATTTGAGCGGAGCTTAATCTTTAAACTCACCAGATAAGTTCTTTTTGTTTTTGGGTTACGGTTATGGATCCAAAGAAAAACTTCAAGCTATAGTGGATGTTGCACAGATTTTTCCCAGAAAAAGTATTAGGTTTGCTTTCTAGTGATGAGGTATCACTGGGCATGACCTTGCATAAGAAATGCCATAATGGTGATTCTCTTCAACTTTTCCAGTGTTTTTGTTATGTATTGTCTAAGTTTTGTTCGTTAACAAATAAAACATTCTAACCTTATTATTTGAAAATGGACAACTTTCCAGTTCATAGATGGTTCCTAATATTCTTCATACAGATGCTGTCAGTTTCCTTAAAAACATCACGCCTTGTTCAGACTGTGGGGAAAGAAAAACCACCAGCAACAGCGTTTAAGAGCTTTTAGTGTCAAATGATAATATACCTAGCAGAGAGTCAAGTAGGAGGGCCTCTGGTCTTCAGGCGAGAGGATGGGCTTGATGGCCTGTAAGATCCAAAATCCAGATGCATATGTAGTGTCCTGTAGTCAACACTGAAGATGCTGTAACTTTATATTCACCTCAACCAATTTGTCAGAATTATATTTAGAGGTATCAAAACAGTTACTAACAGTTACAAAGGCAAGTGAACTACATACAACACATTTTGAAGCTTCTCTGTGTGAAATTCTCAGTGTGATATAACACATTGTGGTTCTGACTAACCCAGATTGTAATTGTTATTGTTATTTGAGTTCTGTCATTTTTCCAGTCTTTCTGCCATATGGCAAACAATCTGTTTGTTATTTTTATTATCCTCACTTGATGTAATGACTGGCCACTTGTTGGCATTAGCATCACTGTTTAAAATCAGGGTGTTTGCCGTTGCTCAGTCGTAGTAGGTTTGGGGTTCACTGCTAGCTCCTGTAGTTTCATGCAGAAGTGTTGTTAAGCAACATCCTGAACCCATAATTGCTTTTGCTGTTGTTCAGTAGTAAGTAAATGTGTACAAATGAGGTGAGCTTTTACTGATGATCCACTGCTATAGTACTCTGGCATCAGTGCATGAATGTGGTGGGAGAATGTGACTTGCAGTGTAAAAGCACTTTGAGTGGTCAGAGAGCTCCAGTTGAATTTTATGAATAGCTTCATTGGAATAAATTTTGGTGCTTTATTATCTTGGTTATTTTACACATTCACCTGTGCTCCTGTTTGTAATTAGACCTTTAAAATGTTGGTACAATGATTTTGTAATGTTCCTTCAAATTCCTGGAACATCAAAGGTGGTTACAGCAATTTTCTTCAAAACATGGGGACGAAAAATGAATTAAAACCTGATGAAACCATACTTGCTTCACCATTAATTAGCAGCTATTGTATGCTACTTCAAAGTGTAGGTCGATCAGAATCTGTACATGAACACATAGAGCACCTGTGCTTCTTTATAAACTACAGGTTGAGCTCCCACAAAGATGTGTAGATGTCTTTAAATTTACTCTACTTTGCTGATTATGACCCCCGTGTTTTTGATTTGATTAAGGGCTTCATGATCAAATTAGGTCACCTCTTGACATCAGAAATTTCTGGATGAATTTGGGAGCATTTGAAGGTAAAGCACGGGCAACATAACTTCTGGTTGTTGCTTGTTGTTATCACATTTGAAAGGTACTTTAAAAAAAAAAAGAACAGTCAGGTTGATTGATTGGCAAACTGTTTTTTTGGTTATAGACAGATACATAATATTTTAGAAATAAAGGGTGTGATAGTGAAAAAAAAGTAGTGCCTGATCTTCCAAATTTAAAATTAGTCATGCACCGTGTAAGCCATACAACTGGGGATTTAAGGGTTCAACTCAAGCATAGCAGCTACATATTTTACCACACTGAGAAAACTGTCATGGAATCATTTTTGTTGATGCACTTGACAGCAGGGCCCTGTATTTTAAAACTGTGTAGGTGTCATGCTATATAACATTGTCATTCTGACTGACTGGAAGACATCGTGTCATCTTCAGTCGTGCTGTGACAGGCTTTGAGATATGGATGTGTGAAGCATGCCAGCAGCAAAGCAAGATAGGGCCTTGCCACAGCATCCAGTTTCATGCACTTTTACTGTGATGGGATTAACTGATAATGTTAATGTAGTCCAATATTCCTTTGTACACCATCACCCACCAGTCCAAGTGGCCTTGGACCAGAAAACGGAAACCTAATTCCCAGCCAACACATTCAGTGTGAAATATTGTGTTTACATTTAAACTGTGCCAATTTACAGCTTAAGAGCAACCATTATCAGTTCCATTGAGGCCAAGATAATTGACTGAGAATTTGATTTTCTCAGTCCAAACATGATTATGCTCTTGCTTAGTGGGAGTCTGCAAATGCTGATTTGTTGCAGGTTGTGGAGGCTGGAATTCAATCAAAGGGGAACTATTGATAAAGCTGTTGCTGCGGCTCTGGCAAAATTGCTCGTCGACAGCTATTCACAACGATTCGGACAAATAGATATTGGATAAATAGAACATCAACATAATTAGTACAAATCAAGTACCTTGGAGTTTTTTTTCCTCCGGCATTAGCTTATAGAACAACCCTTCTTTCAACAATATGCTGGGGTATATAATTTAGTTAATGTAACGCCTCATTAAATGACAATAATATATTGAATGCAAGTCACACTGATTTACCACAACTGAAAGGCTGTAGTAGTAGAAAGCCCTGTACTAGTTGTTGAGAATCTGCCCATGTTGACTTAATGCAAATCTCCAGCTCTGAGTAATCTTTTCTTTCTGTCCGTCTGTCAGTATCTGGTGTGTCTGATGAAAACCAGTAGCAGCTGACATTAATGCTTGTTTGGTGTCCCAGGTGGCACGCCATAAGGGCAGAAGCAGGTGGCGTGGAGTTTTCAATGTTAGTTTAGAGGAAAGTGCATAATAATCAGTGTGAAAGAGTTCAGCCTGACTTTCAGACTTTAAAGCTGTACTGATTTGTTCCCCTCGTTTCTCCCCCTTGATGTCCTGGCCGCTGTTTTGTGCCAAATCAAACAAAAGGATATTGCTGCTCTCGTTCCACTGCAAACACACTTTCTTATTGTCTTGGCAGTTTGTATTACTTTAACTTTACTATAGGCTTCATGGACACACACTCCAATTTAAGTGAAGGATTTTGGAGGACAAACAGTATAACCCTCACTATATGTTGCGGAGCCTTGTTAGAAAAGGAGGTGTGACTTGCTGTGAAAAGTAAGGTCAGGTCATTCATACAGCTTAGAGGTGGTTGGTGTGTCCGTTTATGCGATGTTGTGTAAATGCTGAATTTATTGTAAGGTCCCAGAATAATGATAATACAATTTGTTTACTTTTTATGACTTTCTATGGAAATATCCTTGCTTGAAACAAAGTATGCCCAGGAAATTCACCTGGTTATCAGCATCTATTAAGAAATATTAAAAGGGTAGTGAGGACTTTCCAAGTGGTTTTGAGTGAGTCTCACATCTGCATTTGCCTGATCATAATTCTCAATGCACAATGAGGTTATCAGTGCTTAAATAGGTTATTTGTAAATGCTAGCTCCCTGATGGGGTCGGACTGGAACAGATCAATATACGACACATCAATGTCTCAATGACAACACCACACTAGCTGACAAAGTTTTGCAGTAAGAAGACAGATCTGTGTTTTTTCTCTGATGAAACTGAACACTGGGGCTGGACTGCCTGATGGAAAAGGAATAAAACGAGCAGAGGAAAGCTAAAAAGGAGAGTCATAGCGCATGCGCTCGAGGCTAAAACATGGACTAAGTGCTTAAACATGGGCGGACGGCAACTAAGTACATTGCAACAGATTCCGCTTCAGCCACTTTAAATATCTATGAAAATATGAATACAAAACTGTAATTGGGTAATCCTTAAACGGTGCTGAATTTCTTTTGGATGTGATGTACACAACGCTTTGCTACAGGTAGCAACAATGTTCTTGCTTTGTACTTCTTCTATGGTACTGGTTTGAAATTCTCTGCAATCTTTGTTAAACTGACATTTGGCTTCTGGAAAGCACTGTGCTTTCAAAAAAAAAAAAAGAAAACCTATGCAGTTTCAATCCAAGGCTACAAAGCAGCAGCTGAAAGCAGCTGTGCCTGAGGAACCTTAAGCAAAGGTGAGGAAAAAAAATCTTATTTTTCCTCTTCTGTCTTGCTACAAAACGAAAATAATCACTTACACCTCATCACAACACAGCAGGAAGGTCACTAATGCTGCCTCCTGCATGCTGTTTGTGTCTTCTCTCCTCTGCTCTCAGTCCCCACTTCTATTTCCAAAGGTCTTTAAATACAGATACTTTGTCACTCCCCTTTGGCATCTCAAAGCTACCCTTTGGCATCTTTTACAGGAGGGAAAGGGATGACAGCTATGTATCGTGCTTGCAACTTTATTTTCTTTTTATCTTGAACTGTGGACAGTTGGCTGGAGGCTACACTGCGCTGCCAACCAATGCCCGGAAATGACCTGAACACAACAAGAAAGTGAGGAAAGAATGAAATGGAAAAGATTAAATTATATTCATATTATAGAAGCTTTGGTTGAAAATAAGAGTCGTGATTTGATGTGATGCCATCTCATAGTGTCTGTAGCAAAAGTTAAGATAATGTTACGTCAGTTTAGCAACACAGAATGCACTTGCTGTTTCGCCTTGGCTGTAATGCTGTGCCATTTAGGTGACAGAGGCTTTAAGTGAATGGTTTCTAATCATGGCTAATGTGCCATGTAAGAGTCTACCCTGTGTCTCTCCTCCCTCATCACAGAAACCACACTATGTTGCTGTTCAATTGTGTTTGTGTGCGTATGTGTGTTTGCAAGCCAGGACTTGACAGCAGCACATTTGGCTTCTCAGTGGACCATGGCGCTGAGATTCAGACTTGGAAGTGCTCAGATGTCTCTTCATAGCCAGGTCTCTTGGCGCATGACCTTATTCCCTGTGACATTTGCGGCCATTAATCTGCAGACATATAGTGATGGAATACCTCTCTGGAGTTACATTATGCTCATGTCACACCATTTTCTGGATGGCACAGAGGTCGTGCAACCCTGTACCGACAAGTTAGGATAAAATTTAGCTCTGATCCATTCACCGGAAGAAGACGGTTGCCAACAACTTTTTGGCTTTTTGACATTTTTATGATTTTAGAAGGATAAACTGAATAGTGCTTTCACATGTTTTACTATTGACAGCTTTGTATTCAGACTGAACAGAATGAGGAGGACAGTAAATTGAAGATATGCCAGAATGAACACACAATTTGAACACACCTCAATTTCCAGTATCCATACAATTTCTAGCTTAACCTCTCAACATTTGCTTTTTTCTGATTGATATGTATTTGTTATTACATCGTCCATGACACACTTCTTTGTTGGACTTTATACCTCATAGCTGAGCAGCCTTCAAAAGAGATTAGCTCCTTCCTGAATACTTATGAGATGTGTTTGGACAAACGCATCACTTTAAAGTTGTCAAAGATGTCATCCTCACACGAGAACTGTAATCTTCTCATCACTGACAACTTCTGAGTTCTTCCGTAGCAGAATGTCTTAACAGATTGAATAACAATCCTGACAGCTATTTTTCTTTACTCCCTACTGACCGCACTATGGCTGCATTACTTAAAGCATGTTTGCTTTTCACATGGAAATGAAATATCACTTTCAAGGCTGTTTCACATGTATCCTGTCTGTATTTTTTTTCCCCAAATTGCTTGATCACACTTTTCTTCAGAAGGTGCTAGGCAAGGGGAAGATAACGCTTGAGAAGCATCACATGACATCAAAAGCCATGGAATGTTTACAAGATAATGGTGGACAAATCAGAGTCCTACAATTTGATGACTGTTTTATACCAATGCTGTGCGTAAACAGATATGAAAACATCTTTGTTCGTTTAGTCTGTAAAATGAATCTCCGCCTCCAACCTCATATGGTTGGATTGGTCTTGCTACACATTGCTCTCTCTGATTTTCACCAGTGAAAGAATAGAAACCAATGCAGAAATCCATGTAGTAAATGTTCCCTAGAACAGCCATTTTAAAAGGAAGCTGATTGAAAAAGTAATGTAGAGATTCTTTGCATTCAATCATACAAAATACACTGAAATTTAAGGGCCTTTAGGGGATTTCTCCATATCTAAATGGATTTTCTACACATATCATCATGCTTCAAGTCTGGGTAAACACTTACATTTCTCGTCTTCACATGGCAGTCAGCCGCAAGCCACACACCTGATTTTATTCTGAAGGCCTTTTTGGGACAGAGCTGTGGGCAGACCTTGGTGTTTGAGGCCTGCCTCTCCAACATATCATGAACCAATTAAGAGGTATAGGTATAGTTTAAACAATTTACCAGTGTTTGTTAAATTATTATTGTAGATCATATAAGAAATAACATGCATATGATTCTTTTAACATTTCAGCATGATATGATGCCACACCTGTGATGTTACGTGTGCTGTGTTTAATAGAAGCTGCTCATCAATTCAAAGCAGAAGAACTTAAAACTAAGTGTTACTGAAATAGTCATGAGGTTTTTCATGACAGTTCAGCATGCTGAGCTTGTTGGTGCTTGCAGAGGAATAGATACATCAGGATAACAGTAGAACGTAGGCAGATTTAGGCTGTCAAGTGTGCTGCAGTAAAAGGTGAGGACTGTCATGAGAACAGGGGTGCGCAACAAAGCTGACAAGTAATTAGAGCAGCACATCTGTCCCCTTTTATTGACATTGCTTTATCCTGAGACGTAATAACATTTATAGATCTGTTGAAGGACTGTCCAAGGCAGTCATTACACACTGCCCGTGTCTTATCACAGCCTGCCAAAATCAAATAACCTTGTTTGTTTTCTGCTCAGTGGGTATTATGACCATAGGTTATATTAAGCTTGTGTCTTGCACTCCTAAAGATATGTTTTCCTTGATAAATTGTGAAATCAATGCTGCCAGTGGAAGACTTTCATCCAAAATATCCATGGCTATGCATGCAACATTTATATTTGTGGTGGCAGCTGCTTCTACAGTCTTTAATAATGCTTTGGCACCAAACGTTCTGGCTGTGTACAAAAATGCCTCCTCCACCTCCCCCAAAATATCTAATTGCAAAATGATAATGGCTTTCTCTGTCGTAAACTTTTCCAGCCATATTGTATTGTTTGCTTTCTGGAGTCCTTTCTGGTGTGTGAGGAATAGTGAATAATGTTTTCACAGCGAAAGGAAGTTTACTTCATAACAAAGTTGGATCCCCTCCCGAGCTCTGTTTACTTGATTGACAACTTTTTGAATACTACTCAGTTGTAGGTATTTCTTTTATCTTCATGGAGACAGAAAAAATTTTGATTCTAGAGGCACTCTGTCTTGACCCCACATGTAGGCTGCAACCTCTATCTTTTCGATGTGGGTATTGACAGGTGGGCCGGAGAGAAAAGCCACAGTATTACACCTCCAGCTGTTCCAATTTCTCATCTCTGCTTCTGAAATGATGCTGGCGCTGCTGTAAGCCTGAAACTGAATTAATAATGAACAAAGTCAATAGGTCTCAGGATCCTATTCTCCCAGGTATCACCTTGAAGTGACTTTGCGCAGGTATTGTGGTGCTAAAGAGGAAGAGAAATTCAAGATATTTACTGTTTGAGTTGGGACTACCCGTTTCCAATTACTATGCATTAATGTGTTTTCCTTGCTGCTGCAGTGTTAGACATCAGATTGGCGCTCTTTATGGGCGAGCGAAGGGCAGTTTCCAGGACAATTAATGCTGAAAAGAAACTGGCCTTTTTTTTTTTTTCAGAGCAGAGCCTCCAAGTGAAACTATTCCCTTCCTCTGTCACATTAGCTTTGCATCCATTGTCCAAGCTCTTTGTTCTCTGCTTGGAGACATTTCAATTTCAGTGCGTAAGTACACAGAAGTCAGATTGTTATGTGTCTGGTTTGTTTTGTGCAAACTAATAAAATATTCATCAGCTGGACGCTATTTGGGGCTTCGCTGATCAATACGCGTTAGGGCTGTCACTTCTTATTCTAAATTCTAACTTTTCTTATAATGTGGGGAAAGAAAGTTTATTTCTGTAACAGCAAAGGCTTTTAACACTGTGAAGAAGTTTCTCTTATGACCCAGCAGACGATGCTCTAAAAATTCTGGTCAGACTCATCTCTACTCTACTTCTGAATTTTACACAAAAATGTTGAATCCACACAGGGGTCTAGTGTTTCAGCACAGAATTGTTCAGTTCAACTTGGGCAACATATGAGCTTTTAATGATTTTTTTTCTTTTCCAATGTACCTGAAAATGTGTGTGTTTAATATTTTAAAAATCTGAATACAGTATGTTTTTTTTTTAGCCAACACGACACTCTTGCATTGTCAGTAAACCACAAGGTTTTTATTTTGGTAAGCCAAAGAGAAGCATCTGTCCATTTTTTTTTGTTGAGCTCAGACATACTGAAATTAAAAACGGATGAAGGCACCTTATACTGGGCAATGTGGTGTAGCAAAAATAATCAGTTTAAATTCAGCATGGAGAAGAATTCCTTCACTGGAAATAAATGGAATGACAGAAAAGCTGCTATCTGAAGCAAACATCTCCCCTTATTGTCTCACAATGAATGCTGATGGTGGGTTCCAATACTGCTGTTACAGCTTAACCTATTTTAGCTTTGATTACTGTTAACTTGTAACCTATGTAAGTAGGACCATACTCATCACATAATCCTCGCTGGGGAATCTAAGAAGCAGTGTGTCCAAGAATCGTGGAACCTTCCCATGGAGCATACACGATAAAAACATATTTCTGACTTTCTCCTAGGAAAACTAAGGCAGAATAGTCCAGTGGTTAACTTGTAGGTATGATTGGATTTTTCCAATCCAACCTGCATACCACTCCACACTCTTGCCCTGTTGGTGCAATCCACTGTCCTGTCTTCTCTAGATAAAGATGGACCACAATAAAAAAAGAAATAAAAAAAGTAAACTTGATGATTCACACAGAAAGTGTTTGAAATCAGCAATTTATCGCGCAGGAGTCAGGTAAAGAAAATAACTGTTTGGAGGGTTCAAAAAAAGCTTGATTTGCAGAAACAAAACTACCAAATCCATGTGCCCGTATGCCAAATGAGAACTCTCAGAAGAGCACTTTAGTCAATCTGTCAGAGATCATTAGTAGGGCTGTTGATGTGATAGATTGCAGCTCTGATGGGAAAGAAAATCAGGTAGGCCTGACATTAACACAGAATTGCCTGTCCTCCATCTGTCTCATCACCAATTCATGCTGCTGAAATACAGATTTGGTAAACACACATTGAACATTTACTGTTTTTGACTGCGAAGGACCAGCTGTTCTGTCTTCACAAAACACAAGGATATCCTAGAACAAAATATAAGCCCCTAAGCATAATCCCCTAAATAGCTCACTGCTTTTTGATGCACTTTATTTTCCCTTTATTGCAAGACAAAAGCCAGAACTGTATGCCATGAGGAAAACAAACAATGAATACAGGACAATTACTGAAGTAGTCAAAGAACAAGGGGTGTCAGTTGTCAGGTGCTGTATTCTTTTGATGTGTGTGAGTGTGTGTGTAACACTTAAATGAGGCACGCGAAGAGAAGGAAAGAGAGACGGAGATTTAGCAAGTGGGACAAAGCATCTGTAAGGGCTAAAGATAGATACTGGAAAGGCTAATGCTACTTTATACATCCATTATGTGGTCACCTTTGAGGACAGAATATGTGAAACATGCTCTTGACTGTATGTAAGTGTATGTTCTGAGAGTGAATTCCCACAGGGAAAACGGACTCGGTTACATGGGAGGCAATGTCCAGTAAATAAGATGTGTGGGTCAAAGTCAGTTCTGCTTACTTTTAATATATAGACAACCATCTTTTCTGAAGCCTGTTTACTTACTCTACCCTTTCAAAAAAGGTTGCCTTACTTAGCATGACCAATAGCTTCTCTTGACCTTAGAAAAACAGTATTTCTTGCAGAAACCTGACATTTTGATGTAACCAGCAGGTGTAAATGTCAATTCCAGTTTGTATTTCTGCTGCACAATCTTTTTTAGTTTTCCAAAATCATGATTTGGCCAAAGCTGGCCATTCATTCATTTATTACCTTCAGGATTAGTTGTTTCTCGCAACTCAAAAACTGTAACTGTCTGTCTGAATTTTGTGGGATTTTCCCAAGGTTTCCTTGGTGTGTGGTTATTGTGATTCCCCCTGTAGAAAAATCAGTACACTTTAGGTCTTTGCAGAATTTTCCCTGTGTGTATCTTAAATGTTTTTAGGCATTTTCAGCTTTTTAGGAAAGCCAAACAGAGACAAAAATTCGAGACAGGTTGTTGAGAGGAGTCTAGTGACCCAACAGCCTTTAAGCAGTAAGCCATCATGCGCCTGAAAGTGTTGGTTTTACCAAAATATCTCTTTCTGCAGGCTGTACAATAGCTAGAAGATCAGTAGTTTGAGTCCCGGTTTGGGCAAGGTGGTCCTGTAAGTGTGAGTGTGTGTGAAAGGTTGTTTCTCTCTGTCAGCCTGTGATTGGCTGGTGACCAGTCCAGGGTAGACCCTGCCTCTCACCCAAAGATAGCTGGGACATCTGTGACTATGGACAGGATAAACGGTTTGCTTGAAGTAAATAAATGAATCTCATTCTGCTTGATCCTTTTCACCAAAATGTATCACTGTTGAGATGTTTGTGGCATGAGAAACGTGAAAGGTCCACTTCTAGAGTGTTGAAGTTCACTATGTTCAACACACTGTGGCAGCAGCTACTGGAAGTTCATTATCCCCTAATCTTCTGATCTCTAATCTTTTTTGCTGATGGTTTTTCTTTTTATATCATAAAAAGACACCAGAAGGTATTGTTACTATTATTTTGAACTAGCGAAGAGCTCAATGAAAGCTGAAGAAAAACAACAGTGTCCTTGAGAGTTCAGAACACTCTCTTCTAATTAATTTCACATATGAACACAAGCAGGTGGTGTCGAAAAAATGAGTCGAATTCATAAGCCACATCAAACTTGCATCAAAGCCATTTTCACAGTTTCACCTTGAAGAACTTCCGTTGATCCTCCCTTCCTCCCCTCCTTACTTCCTGCATTTGGCTGTCGTCTTTATTTATGCGGTGTGCAAATGCTTTGCTTTTCTGTGTAACTTTCATCGATTGAACTTTTTAGGGCCACAGAAGATTGATTAAAATAAAAAAGTTTAACCTGAATGAATGCTTGAGAAACCATCATCTCTTCAAAGAATTTGTTTTGGTGTTAGTGGAGAAAAAAGGGATGTGGCACACAACGACTGACAGGTTAATGATGCCACAGTGAAACTCATTATGTGGTGACTAAACCTTAACAGTCCCTGGTTGCACTCTTGCCACTTTGTTTGTAAGGCAATTTTGATCTAGCATGAAACAACAATATACTACAGGCTTTTGCTCTCGGCACACTTGGGCTCTGTTACAGAGATTGCTCATGTTTTGCTTCTGTGTTGTGGAAGATTTGGATTTGATTAAACCCATGGACGTACCCCGGTGATTTAGATCCCTTCCTCCTCTTGTTAAACTAAATCCATCTGACACATTCTCACATTGCTCAATAAAAACACACTTTTGTACTTTTAACCACCAAACAGCTCCGCTGGAGCAGTCGCAGATCCAATAAGTGTCTTGCTTCAAGGCACTGTACGAGTCCAGTAGTATTTCAAAACGAGGGAACTGTCTCTGTCTGGATTTTATCTGACACAAGCAGAACATAATCTTAATAGCAGAAATGCTTTACGCTGTACCTTCACTCTGAGGAAAGGGTTTGTGCATGAGGAATCTTATCATGGTGAAGTAACGACTGGAGCTAGATTGCTTTGTGTCTAGCATATAAATTACTCAAGTGCAGCAATGCAAAACATCCCACACATGTATCAGTGTGTGGTTGATTTTTCCCTTTGTTCAGTTTCAGGTAATTATTTTACCATGTTGGCCGTCTTTGATCACTTCACCTCTTTGTACATGTCAATGTCATAAATTAAAAAATAAAATAAATAATTGTGAAAAGCTTTGCATATAGGGTTTGCAGGAGTGTACCTTTTGTTTGAATTTTGTAGTTCCTTTTCATATAGAGAGAGCGGTGAAAGCTTTTCCAGCCGGTGAAGATGTTTCTCAAAAGCACCTCATAAGTTCTTTGTACTTGCATTCAGAATAAAACTTTTAACCTTGGGTTTGGCATTCAGCATTAATGCTGTGCACTTTTTTCCCCTTTTTTTCGCTTTATTCTGATGTGATTTGTGCTGAAGCCCTTTGTTGGATCAAGGTGCTTCTTGATTCTCTCTCTGTACCTGAAACATTTCTAAAGGATAAATCGCAAACAGGGTATGCTAATGATATTTTTCTTTTTACTTAAGCTAGAGGCAGTCAAGTGTGCCTCTGCTGCCTGAGTGAAGACTGGTCAATTGGCCGGCTCAATTACTGTCTGCCCGCGTTTATTCTAGTGCACTGTAGCATTGGCAGTGAGAAAACACATGCTCATTATCCCTCCCTAAAACGGTGCTTCTTTCTCATTACTTTTCCATGCTCAGTTAATTGAATGAAACACAAAAGGTGACAGGATCTTTTGGTAATATTAAAAACTGACAGTATTCCCATGGAAGCTTCGCACGTAAGTGTATAGAAGAATTAGCAAGTGTAACTCCCGTGTAAAGGTTGTGTGCCAGCTTTGATGATTTCATAAACACCATATTTGAAAATGATCAAAGAACCTACCTAGTAAATGAAAGTTACATCATCTCAGCATAATGTAATGTTGGACACTGTTGTCTGCAGAAATCCTCTACTGTTCAAAGCATGCAACTGTTTAGCATGTTTAACACACTTCATTTTTTTAATACTTAGTCTCTGAAATAAAAAATATGTCACATACCAGAGGGGCTTTCCTTTGGTCTTTTCTCAATATGCAATCTTTATCAACCACATTGTGTTGCTTTAACCTGCTGCTACAGCTGCTGAGAAGCTTTGAGTGATAACAGAGCTGACACAAACTAACCGAACTTTGCTTCAAATGAATCTAACTGGATGTTTTGTGGGAAAGTAGGAACTACACATACAATCCGTAAAGTAATAGTTTAAATGCCCTCATGCTGGGTTTAAACATAGTACAAGGGCTTTTTTTAGCTTTGTGCTCCTTCCGCACATTGTTGTTCAGCAGCAGCTTTCAGCTTGATGCTTCGGCAGGTGTGATAGAAGGGTAACACCACTTTATGAAAATAATGCACACTCTGTGTCGACTTTTGTAAAATTTCATCACTGTACTCAAGTTTTGGCTACTTTATAGAATCTTATCAATACCCTTCCCTAATTCTGAATCAGGAAAATTGGTAGCAGTTGTTTTGACATTATTATAATTGTGAACCTAAAATCTATTTTGGAATGATCTTTTTTTTGATTCAAGAATAAAATGTTATGCCTAATCTGTGAAATTGTGTTATTTGTATTTTTTGGAAACTTGTTGTACTGCCTGATAGATTTGTTTTATTTATTTCTTTATATTTATGTTGTTTTGGATATGGAACACAATGGCAAAGAAAATACATATTATTCCACAGTCATTGAAGTTAAATAAAATATTCGAAAAAACTGGCATCATATTAATGTTGAAAATGACCACAAAAAGACTTACTCAAAATCAGACTTTAAATGTAAAAAGTGTCATTGATTAAAGTCATTATGGGATGTAATTGCTTTTTCATCACTTTGATGCCTGTATGATGACGTGACATGATCAGGCACAGGAAAGCTTCCAATGCTGATTGCTTTTGATGGGCCTTTTCATGGAAGAAGTACACTATGGATGATCCAATTAAATCACTCCACTCTTCACTAAAGAATTACACCATGAAGCAGTATAATACAGCTTGACAATGGAACAAGTGCCTGATTCAATTTAAAACTGAGATATAATTTATTTTTGGTTGTAATTTCCATTTAAAGTCTATAATTGAAAATGAGAATGTAGTGATGATTGTGTGTCCTTATAGGAGTCAAACTTTTATGATTCTCAACTGAAAATTTTTACAAAGCCATTAAAAAAGGAAGACAATTTTCCATTAAAATAGATAAATTGCTTTAAATGTGGCATGGCAGACAATGGGTAATAAAACTGATTGAAGAGAGACAGAGTGTTAAATCTTAGTCTTCAGTGACACGAAAGACACAGCCAACTTGCTGGTTACAAAGTGGCTGAGGCCTGACAGCTGGGGTGTCATACACCTGCTTTATATTACATTGGGTGTCATTTAACACTGAAGTTATTCAATAGTGTAGCGTCAGTCTTGTGACTCCCTTAGCTGAACCCATGGTACACTAAACAGATATTATAAGAAGGGATGCTCATCAAATCATCCATTAAAATAACCAAAACGTGTAGAGGATACCATCCTCTGTGTGTTGCACTGGCATTTAGATGGTTGTTTGAGAAGCCAGACAAGTGATTGCTGATTTCCTGTGAGACAAAGCCTATCATTAAGTAGTGGGTGGCTCCTGGCATCCGATTTACCAAGGGTACAAAAAAAGCTGCCTTTATTTGACCAAGCTTGACCTGCTTAAACAGACAAAAAGAAACTGTTACTGTATGAGCTGATACAATTTGCTGTCTGTCCTTGCAGAGATCTAAAAAAAAAGATGCATTTTGTGGTTGTTTCTGATCTACAATCTTCTGTCCCCAGACTTTTCTTTTATGGTGCCAACCACTGTCCGATTGCCTGGTTACATTTTGTATTGAATCAAGCATATTAAAATGGCTTTTAAATAGCTCTCCTTATGGCACCATAGAGTCGTTGCCAGTTGTATGTGTATGCAGGCAGAATAAAATGTATTACATTACTCATTAAGTATCAGCCTTTGGTCTTGTGCATTTATCTTGTCTGCAATGACAGGAAGGATTGAGCATAACTGAATGATTGGCAGGAATAATGACAATTAAACTGTCACTGTTAAGCAAAAGAAAGGATTTGGATCATGAGAGACATCCCATTGCATGTCTGTCCTGCCTCTGTCTGCTATGGCCCTCCAGGCTTAAAAGGACAAGCTCTACTGGCACCTGCTCTAGCTGTAGTGGGCAATTATGCTATCGCAGCTCCATGTCGGCTGTATTTTACTGCTATCTTTTAATTGGAGGAACGAGAAAGTCATTTTATACTTAGGATGAAGGAGATGTGTTGTACCTGCCTTTAGCTTGCTGAGAATATAGCAGAACGGGAGAGGAATCTTTGGCCGTCTCTGTAATGTCATTTCACCTCGAGGCCACAATTTTAATAGTCAGGGATAGCTCTCCCATTGAGGGTACTTTCATTTCACAGGCATGATGCTCCTTTTGTGCTGGCCTTGCACAATGGGGATGTGAGATTTTTCAGCTCTGTCATTAAGGCTCTGTATTTAAAATTTGCCATCACATTTCTTGAGGGGCTGCATTCATCCTATCAGCAAAATTGGTGCAGTCTGGACATATGTGAGTGAAAGAAGGATGAAATATAGAGTCAAAATGATGACCGTTTGAATCAGGTTACAAAGTAGTTTTTTATTTTCCCTGTCCTTGCACTAAGGAGGAAAAGCCTACAGAATTAATTGCAAATCATTTTTAGCTTGATTGTGCCTCCAAATGACATGCTAAATTATGCATAACTTTTTAATTGGCTGCTGTATGAGGGCTGCAGTGTTTCTTTCGAGAATGACGTGAAAGGTGAGGTCATGTTGTGTCTTGCAGAGGCGGTGCTGGATGGTTTCCAGAGGTCACGTATCTGAACAGTAGGGAGCTCGATACCTGCTGTGCTGCCTTTTCCCTTCGCACTCTCCCCTTTACGCCCCCGCCCCACGCTGCCTCTTGATAGCAGCCAGCTTACCCTGAGGCCAATAAGCAGGACATTTACCACATGTTCATGCAGCTCTGATTCTCTAGCTGTATAAATAGTCTTAATATAGTTGCCCTCCTTACAATGAAAGTGTTACTAAGAGGACAGTCTTTTGACCTTATTCAGTTATCCCACTCAATCTTCAATGGAAAAGTCCACAATTTCTTCAACTTATTACTAGAATCATGGCATCTTTTGACATCATAGAATCAAAATAAAAAGTACACTCAGTATATGTGTTGCGTCCTTTCTTTAAAAAAAAAAAAATGCAGGTTTGATTCAAGGCTCATACGCTTTTAAATGTCTACTGAGGCTGATAAACTTACTCTGTTATCAGAAAAATGCCAAAAAAGTCTGCCACACATATGTATCCAAAGGAAGTCCTTGAAAGGTGTCATGTGAATGGATAGTGGAGAGGTGTTGGCAATTGGTAAGCATCTCATGATGTCATACATGTTTCAACACAGCTCACCAAATGGTTTATGTTGCACAACATGGAAATACTATGGCTTTAAATTTCCATCCTAATGCAATAATTTAAATTATCACAGCAACAAGATTAAAACAAGGATATAGCAGAAACAGTATTATCAATATCTGCTTTTATCCCAAGCAGGGCAACAAAATATTAGTCATATGCATTACCCAGAAAACCTCTTTGAGACAACTCAGCTATCGGTCATGATCTGGTTGAAGTCTGTGGTAGTGTCTTTATCCTTGCAGATCCTGGTCTATCTGTCTATTTCTAGATTTTCCCAAAAAACATCTGTGCTCTGGAATTCTTTGTATTTCAGAAAGAAAAAAAAAAACAACAACAAAAAAAAAGAAAAAGAAAAAGCTCTGTGCAATTTTCCAAAAGACAAGCAATGTTTCAATCTCAGAGATCTTCCTCTGGCACTCACAAGTTATCAGCACATAAAGATGAGCTATATGAAGACGTAAGCACATTATTGATGTAGATGGTGAGGATCTGCATGATTGAGAGTTAACCTATTCTCAAGCTGAATAAATTAGATGTAGTGATGTACAACACTATCTGATACTCTCAAATGAGGGATGAATCATGTCTCCATATATATTTGTTGCAAGGAAAACCGCAAAACAGACAAACGTACAAACAAAAAGGATTATTAAACAGGAATACGGGCAAGCCCAGCTCAGCAAAAGGCCAGAATCTGTGTTGTGTGAAACCCTACACCCTGTTCTGTAAGAAGTTTCAGAATGTCAGTCATTGGACAAAGGTGTACAGCTCACCTGTTGCTATCTCTCTTACAGTTTAAGGAGCTGGGTTTGAGACACAAGGAGGAAAACGGTCACACAAGTCTTTTTGGGCTACTCAATCAAAACAGTCCATAACTGACAAGAAGTTATTTCTGTTTTGTGGTTTTTATGCCCGAAACTGCTGTGGGGAAGGGATTTATTAAAAAATGTCAAAGAAGTTTTTGTTGTGGGTAACATTTGGACAAACCAGTCTAGACATTATAGGCACTTGTTTCTCTAAAGGTGCCAGAGGAGCTTTCAGTTCCCTTATAATGTCACTTGATCAACAATGCTCTTTGGATCAAAAGTTTTTAAATGATAATGCCAGATGTGAAAAAAACAGTGTTGTACCATGCATACAAATAATACAAAACTGCATTGTGTCTGTATTTTGTACAAGGCCTTAATATCGAGGTCCCAAAGCTCTCATAGAGTTGAAGGGAAATGATTTGTGTAATAGCACCATGATAAACAATGATTATGGTTAAATCCTAGCCGTCATCCAAGAACACACAAGCCTCGCCTCTTCCTGAAAAATGCCTCTGACATTTGCTGTGACAGTAAGCTTAGTGAGACCCCTTTAGTGGATGTGATTACTGAGATTTGGTAAATCACTGTAATGGGCCATTACAAACTATCACAAAAGCTCCTTTGTGGGGAAAACTAGACCTAATAACAGATGCAGTGAATTAGAATGATCAGACATCACATAAATTCCTTTCCCCATCACTAATTATCCGATAGCTATTTTACTGCTTGGAAGAAGATATGCTATATTGTTTAAGAAACATTCAATAAGTTGTTAAAGTAGGCAGACATATATGCACAAATGGGACCCTTTAGACGTAAACTAATGAAGGTGTGTCTGAGTGAGAGCTCAGCACAATGAATCAAGCCCATGGTCTTCAAGGCTTGAAAAGTTATACCAGCCAAATTTCTAGTCAAGAACCGGTTGCTGGACCCAAACTGGTGACCTTTACCCAGTAATGTCCCCAGACTGTGTAGTGTGCCTCAACCCAGTTAAAGTAATCCCATCCATCCCATCCATTTTCTTAACAGTCTGTCCCGTTCAGGGTTGCGGGTGGTTGGAGCCTATCCCAGCTGTCATTGGGCGAGAGGCAGGGTACACCCTGGACTGGTCGCCAGTCAATCACAGGGCTGACATAGAGAGGAACAATCACTCACGTGCACACACACACCTACAGGATTTAGAATAACCAATTAACCTAACGTGGGCATGTTTTTGGTCTGTAGGCGGAAGCGGGAGGACCCAGAGATAACCCACGCATGCACAGGAGAACACACAAACTCCAAACAGAGTCCCCCCCGCCCAAAGGGGGAATCAAACCAGTGACTTTCTTGCTGTGAGGCTGCTGCACCACCATGTTGTCCCGTAATCCCAAGAGTCTAAAAGTTCAGATGATAGTTGTTCCTTGATTTGCATTCATTCCATTGAGAGTTAGTGAAGTTGTTTTTATTTTAATTTATTGTATTCAAAATACTTAATATTTCATTAAATGTAATCTTTAACAGTGTGACAAAACTATTGGTTGATTGAGATTCCATTAAAAAAATAAATAAATAAAACTTATGTTCTTAAGCTTTTAAATGTATTTAATGAAAAATAAACTCATAGCTCAAGTAGATACAGAGAAAATTAGGATTTGTTGACTTTTTTTTTTCTTTTTTTTTTTCATGAACCTAGATGCTTTATGTAGAACAGCTGAGTCAATGTCCACCACCCTCTAAAGCTATATTCAGAACTCCAGCTGCCAATAATTGCCTACATCTTCCAAAATAAAGTATCAATTTATTTGCATCCCGCATAAAGCTATGTTAAAGAGGAAAAATTACCACTAAAAACATGATCAATCCCATTCATTTGCCTCTACATCAGCTGCAGCTGGTAAAAGTGCACATGAGAAATCAAGACTTTGAATTGCCAGTACTGGATCTGAGATGTTATTTTGTTATCATTATTTTTCTTTTTTTTAAAATTCATTCCTTGATATAGTGACTCTTTAATTGCCAAAGTGAATATCTTTCTTTCATACAAAAGTATTTTGTTTTCAGATTTTTATTTTCTCTTTTTCATCCTGAGATACAAGTGCCCTTTAAGAACCATTGTGTTTTACAGAATCAGGGCTAATTAAATTGTGTAGGAACAAGATAGCTTTCTTCAGATAAGACTCAAACAAATGAGCTTCTGTCTATTGAAGCTGGGAAGAAAGTGTAATTAAAGCTGATAACACACAATTTATTCCAGGGAAGTCATGAATTAATACTTAATGATCATTTATATTTAAAGTTGATTAACATTTGAGAAATTTGCATTTTTGTACAAATCCAGGAAACAACCTCACCTGCCTTGCCACAAGTTTTAGAAAAAAAAACCTACAGCTACTTTTTTATGTAATGCGATTGAAAAAAAAAGTTTTTCCACTTCTTTGATAGTTGAGTTTAGGACATAAATATGATGCAATAATCACAGACTGACACACTTTACTTTGGTCATATGTTATATGGGTGCATAAAAGGGGTTTGCATCAAATCTGTCATGCTTTTCAGTTTAGACATTTAAGTGATAGAAGTCAAAAGAAACACCTGTGCATCAGAACATAGACTAAGACATATTTTCTGCTGGACATCTTAACCTATAAAACAGTTGAAGATCAAGAGCCTCTATGTAAAAACATGTGCAGTTATTGACAGCTTCAGATCTTACATTTGAAGCGAGCAACCATTTGCAAGACAACTGGTTGCTGACCTGAAGAATCCAGCATCTATCTGGCATGATACAAGACAAGTGTTCAATAATACACATGTAATACCTCCTCTTTGTTGTTTGTCTTCTATTGTCGAACTCAGAGTCTAATTCTTCCATTGTATCACTTCCTCATTTGCCTCATGTACAATAATTGCACCAGCACTTTGTGGACTTCAATGCTCCTAGGGAACAAATGGTAACAGTATTTAAAATTTGGAACATGCACACTGAAAAGGGCAGCACACAGTGAAAGAACAGACAATTTTCTGACAAGAAAAGCATTGTTGGCCTGTATCTTCTAACGGCTCGGTCGTTTGTCAAAGAACTAAGGATCCGGATTAAGAGTCATGCATGAAATATTTGCACAGTCAAAATGCCTGTCAGTAATGAGTCTATAATGACAGCACACCTATCTGGCAATCCAAGCAGCAGTACAATTACATTAACATTATCAGAGTCTGATGTTTATTCAGTCTGTTTTTTCTTACTCAGGTTAATCACATTTTGATTAGATTTGGTTGTGAAATAGGCAACGACAGCATATCAAACCTTTGTTTAAAAAAATACACTTGGTTAATGAGTGTTTCAGGAGATGTAAAACATGAGCCTTTAATAATAATTTCCATTGCTATAACATGCCACAGATAAATGATGTGGCATATCTAGAATTGAAGATAAAATATAAGATGGCCTCTGAAAAACAGGGCCATACCTTGGCTGTATCTTGAACCACATAGTTACTGTACAGTAGTTACAGTGCACAAACTCTGTACGGAGTAGTGTTGTCCTGAATCAGATGTAGCTGTTTTGCACTTACCATGAATCACAATCACATTTGCTATTCCTCTAATATTCATCAATTGCAACCATCAACCATTGTTTTATTCCTTCTCTCTACATTGCCATTATGGCGACCATTGTTTGTGAGAATTGTTCAGTGTTCCTCTCTCAACTTTTTGATCGCTTTGAGTGTGCCAGCTGAGAAATCAAAGTGCACTGCATTTTCCATACTGCCAGTGTGAACGCACTTATACACTCAAAATAGTAAGTGTAGGTGCAGAAGTAGAATATTTGGGTCACAGCCTTACAGTTACAATGAGCAGAGCTTTCCATGGTACTGATACATATGTACAACATAAAAGCCCAATCACATCGATTTAGCAGCATTGCCTTCTTCCGCAGTCTTTTTCAAGCAGATAATTTTGTGTCATGCACCTCTGAAAATGTGTAACTGTCAGACATAGATGCACGGACAAGATGGTGGATGATCAGGAACTTCTACTGTCTGATGTACAAAAATAGGCACTTTTCTGATTCCACACTGTGTTAACCATGTGATGAGCATTGTCTTGCAGCCACACTTGGCCGAGAAGAGGAATTGGCAAAAAAAAAAAAATGTTGGAAAGAGCGTAAACAAAGTAGACTTCTTCTACACGAGTATAGCTCTCTAGGAGATGTGTCTATGATACACTGCCCCCTGCAGTTTTGAAATAGACCCCACACACAGTGTTAAAAAGTATATGAGCCACTCATATTCTCTCATGCTGATCCTGAGCGTCTCATTTCTGTGCATCATATTATTGAAGAAACCACAATCCAGCCTTAAGACAGGCTCATGGTCAAGATGTCTTCAAGATTACACATCCTTACCATGAACCCCTGTTGTACGAGAATACTTGAGATCCTCTTTCCCTTGTGCTCTGCAGTGAGAGTCTTTTACAGTACCATGGACAGCTCCACTCCGGCAGCTGAAGATAGCCTCATGAACAAGTGAGAAAGAGAGAGAGAGAGATCAGTGTATTATTTTTCTTTTTTTTCGTTCATGGAGAAGAAAAATACCCGAACTTGTCAGAGTAAAACGGACATTGTCAACCAAAAGCTCGACATACACCTGCACCATGCACCTGGGGGTAGCATAATTTCCACCAGTTAGGGAAAATTATTTCCAAAAGAAAAACTAATTTGATTAACCCTTCATTCATTGACAAAGATGTTAATTCCAGAAAAGTTGATCTACTTATTCTGTTCAAAATTAATGACACACTGAGGTGAGGGACCTTAGTAAAGGTGTCCACTGCCACAGTTATTAAATCCTGTACTGAAGTCTTGTAACACAAAAGTGACCAAAAAGAAAACAGAATCGGACCAACGTTAGAAGAGGATATGAAGAGGATTTTTGTGAATCTGATTTTGCTTCCTCAGAACTAAACTGAAGATGAACTGTAAACCTGAAACTCAATTTTCCGTACTGAAATAACATTTGTGTTTTTGAATTTGAGGAATAAAATGTGTTGGATTTGCAAGAAAGCGTAATACATCTTCAAATCAAATAAATTGAATTTCAAAACATGGAATTTGATTTTCGATCATACTTTTCAAATTCAATGTAATAATTCAAATTCAGTTTTTAATGACACATATCTCAGCCCATACTTTTACAGCTTTAATATCATGCATCAATTTTAAATTAACCAAGCTTTGGATTTTTTCCCCAAGCAGCCCAATGTCAAGTTGTACATATTTCATCATGAAAATATTTAATCTGACCCTTCTTCCAGTTGTCACACCTAGAATCAGACTTGCCATCTGTTAGTTTGTATGTATATTATTGTGAAGTGATGTCTTTGAGATTTATTTCTACTGATACTAATGAGTCTTGTAAAAGCCAGCACATGGCCCACACACTCGGCCAAATGCTTCATAAATGGTGGACATGATGAAAGGTTTTGTGCCAAGGTGCAACTGTTGCTACCTTCCCACCTGCAAGTGGCATAGGTTCCCCTCACTCTCTCAAAGCAAGGCATGATGGGAAGGCCATCTGATGATCTTGGATGAGTGACAATAGATGTGCTGAGACATTAAAGAAAAAGAAGCTGTAATTTCAGAGCATAACTGTCTTAATACCTCACCATCCAATCTTCCGCCTGTTATATGGAGAAACTTCAATTTACTTCTGTGAGTTGGAGAGGCTCTCCAAGGGATCCACTTTTTCTTTCCACTTCAATATCAAATAATAATGCTGTTGGTCCATCATCCTCCTTTAAATGGCAATGCAGTCTTCATCGCTCCTGCAGATTTCTGGCTGCAGTCTTGTGATCTCGCTGGAATGGCTTTTACTGTGTTGGGATGGAATTCAGTTGTTTTTACAAAAAAAAAAAGAACAGCCACTTGAAAGTTTTGTAACACGATATGTCTTAAGCTGATGGCATTGGATGATTTCTGTGGCTGAACAGAAGAAAAGTTTGGCTGCTATCATCTCTGATTAAAAAGATTGATATTCTCTCTGCAGCAGACATCAAGATTGCACTGCAATTCGAGGGAGAGAGTGATAACAGATTGAGAGGAAGCTGAAACCGTGGGTGCTTGTTTCTTTCTATATGGAGCTGTGATTAGTGCTGATGCACCAAGGGAGGCCAGGATGAAACATTCATGCCCAAAGCAGCCTCTGAGACCAGCAAGCCTGCAGCCACACCCATGGCACCAGCCTGCTTCTCTCTTTATCCCCAGGAGACTTGCTAAGAGGTGTGACAACTGTATTCTTTTGGATGCTACAATGTGACTTTGAGTACAGCCATTGGTTTTCAATAAAAGGAAATGATCCAGTGCGGTAATGGAAAGATATATTTTTCAATGACTTCCTCTGTCTGCTCATTAATCACACCATATGTCAAAAGCTGGTGCAGTAAGACAGTGCATTAGGAAATGTGTTATACTGTAACAACCTCATCCCATGCACTAAAATACTAAAATAAGAGCCAGTAAAAGCTGCTATTAGTGTTTTTTTTTTGCCAAAAAAAGACAGGCTGCAATTTTTTATTTGTAGTTCCTGAACATCGTGTTCAAAAAGACTATCAACCGTTACCAAAACTGCTAGTTTATCTAATACGTTCCCTTTACTACCCAGAAACTGCAAATATTTGCTGCTAGAATAATGAGGAAAGATTGACTCCATTGACCCTTTCTCATAATAGTTTTGCTTTTCCTTATTTTTCAGTGACTCATAGTTTTCAAACTTTATTTCTCAAGGCAAATTGTTTGCTGCTCTGTTGTTTTGTTTGGGGCAGCTGGGTTGTGCAAATTCCCATTGTCATGGCGTGGGTTTTTAATCTGCCAGGTTAAACCAATGACAAAAGTGCTGTACAGACATACACTCTCAATGTACAACTGTATGAAGTACTGCACTAGTCAAAGTTTTTTAGTGTGGCTGAAAACATTATGGATGCAGCTTATTTTTTATGACCTCAGAAATAAATGTTATTGATTGGTCGATACAAATGGCTCACTCTGTGGTGTGGGAGAGAATTTGACAGATTATGCGACAAAAAGCCCCAAGTCACAATCACTGTATCTGCAGATCTTTGGGACAGATGAAGACTCCTGTTTGTCTTTCAAAGTTTACTTTAGGCTCACATATGACCAAATTAAGCTGTAAATTGCAAGTAAAAACAGCACTCCAACACATCAGGATAATTTCATAGGTGAAGGTCTGGCAGGCCACAGATGACATCATCATTTATCTAATGCTATAACCCTTTCTGAAAATCTTGCCCTGTTCAATTCTGATTGGTCAAAACCTCTTGACAATACTGAGTAAGTCTAAACAGAAAGTGAGTTACAGCACATCTTTTGTTAATAGTTGAACCCCCTCCTGTTAACTATCATAATACTCACAATTGATTTGTGATACACTTTGGTCAACATCAGCACCCCACTGTGTCTCAACAGCTGCATCTCTGTAATACTACCTGCTCTGAACTACAGATAAACATCTCTTTCTAAATAAGAATCCATTTTTTTGCACATGGAAGTGGTTACATTCTGAAAACATTTTTTTAGAGGTTGCCCTTTCAGTTGCCCAAGTCCCTGGAATGCAGAACAACAGTAGAACAAAACAGGCTGTTTTTCCACGACTGTCATGTAACACAACTTTGTTTTTTGGATCTGAGTATAACCAGGAAAAAAATTTCAAACAAAGCTTCCTAATTGTACCAAATAAATGCAAATATTTTTTGAAGTCCTGAATTGTACAAATCTCACAGCACTGAAGCTCTACTTATTAGAATAAACTCATATAACTAAGCTAATCAGTGACATGTCAAAGATAACTCTAATCACTGAGAACAAAACTGTTTTCAAAGTACACAGAAACCCAAAAGAAACAGGGTGTTTGCAAATACTGTTCTCATTATTCTCATGTCCCTTTCAGCGTTCTTATAAGCTTGACTGACCTTCAGTTGATACTAATCATCTGTAGCTAATTACTGGTCTACCTGAGTAAACAATGTGATTTTTTTCCTCCATTGTGCAATACAAACATTAATCATCACACACAAGTAGGGAGTTGTAATGAGTTAGATAACAATAATTAAAGTTTGAAGTATGAGCTAGGGGTTGCATTCCAAGCAGTAACTAACATAAGAGATAAACTTATTCAAATCAGACTGAATGAATCTCCTCTTCTGTGTTGTGCACTGCATTTGTAATGTCAAAGAGTTAACAAAACAAAAATGCAGGGTTAGTCTCTCTTTTCTCTGAACAGCCAAAGTTTCCTTTTGTACAACAGCAACAAGAGAAAACACCTGGTTAGTTTTGTAAAACCAATGTCATTCAGCATAACATCACATTTTTTCAAGGTTTTCCAGAAAATACTCTGCAAACTATTGGGGTGAAAAAAATGAGTCTGCTCTTTGTTGTTATTTTTTTCATTTATTCATTTATTGCCTCATTTTCCTCTGGTGATTTATGCAAATTATTTTGGTGACTGAAGGCTCCAACTATTCCTACTTTGTTAGTTTGTCATCTACCCATTAAATGGCTGCCCTCAGTTGTCATTCAGGAAATTAGCATGAGTCAACCAATGACCCCGTCAATTCATTTTTTATGAATAGTAATGTGAAAGATAACTGAAATAAAATGCAAGGTTTGTTCAATTTGTTAAGTTTATGTCCCTGCAACAATGAGCGCAGGATCAGAAATGGTTGCCTCCTTTCTTTTCCACTGTTGCATTAGACTGGTTAACAGAGGGAAGACTCACTCTGTTGAACAGCACCATCTGGTACCCTGGATATAACCAAGTTTTGGTGATACAAATGATTTCACAGCTCCTGTCTCTCGGGCACAGCAGTCTGGTATTCCATGATTTAGTCGGGGCCTGGTGAAACGATTGGCCTGCTCCCAATATGCTACTGGAGGCTATGCTGGCACTGGGGGCCACCCAAGCTTGGGGTGGCTATCTGGCACTCGTGGGAAGTGAAATATGGGCCTGCTAATCTAGTCAGCCTCAAAACTATGACCAATGATGTGATCAGGGGTAAAAAAAAAAAAAAATCATTGAAGTACTTGCCACTGTCTATTTAATGTT
Organism: Thalassoma bifasciatum; assembly: GCA_008086565.1. Taxonomy (NCBI): domain Eukaryota; kingdom Metazoa; phylum Chordata; class Actinopteri; order Labriformes; family Labridae; genus Thalassoma; species Thalassoma bifasciatum. The sequence goes on along the minus strand of RPOG01000113.1, from coordinate 328,343 downwards.
GGAACACAACGTCTGATTTGGGAGTTAAATTGTGAACATGCTGCATACTGTCAAGTTAATCCATTCCCAACATATCAAAGTTTGAGCATTTACTGAAAGAATTATTTCTAATATTAAATACCACCGTAGAAAAAATGTCAAATATGAAATAAGATTAGATAAGAAATAAGGTTGACTGGGGAGGAATAAACCTTCTCTAGTCAGAAATTGTAAAAATTTCTAAACATCGTGCAAAAATCCTACAAGCTGTTATTGATGGTCTGGTAGAATTAAATCAAAAAGAGAATGGCTCTCCGAACAGATGAACAGTTTCAACCTGATCCCATTTGATAAGATAAAGAGGAAAGCTTCTGCTGAGGATCCCCAATCAGATAATATGACAGAACAATATAAATAGAGCTTGTTGACCTCTAGGAGTAATACAATTTTTGCTAAAGTGTTGTTGGCACAAGAATTGTGGAGACCTTACTCTGATCTGAGTCTGACCCTTGAGGGCGCCTTCTTTGTGATTCAAGGCCTTCAGGCTAGTTAGATTCTTGGCAGAAGAGATCCTTATAACTTGGATCGTAGCCAGGGTTAAATCCCAATGTGTTAAGCAATGTGTTACCTTTTAATTCAGGAGACCAAGGTTTGTGTTAGGGAGGTGACCATAAATGACATACAGCTATAGTGACAAACATTAGTTCTTTTGGCAAACCCTGTGACACACACCTGACCTCCAGTCATCCAAATACTTAAGTGGTGCAAAAATTCCTTGCCATGTTCTCTTAAAAATGTAAAATCTATTACCTCGTGTGACTGTGTTCCAAGCAAGGATGTTAACAGAAGACATTTGGTCGTGACCTATAGAGACCTCATTTCATTTTATAGAGTTGACCAAAAGTTGCTCATCTTTTAAACTTCAAGTCACATATTCAAACCAAACCAAAACCATCACCTTTTTTCCCTCCTTAATAATATCTGCATCCTACACTGGAATCCCAGCAGATCAGTATTCAATCCATCCCATTGTTACGGTTTGACTTCATCTGCTTGTCTGTCAACTGTGACAGGCTGTTTTCAGCAGCATGGAGTAGCACCCTCAGACAGCTGTAGTCACAAGAGTGAGGATTTCATGTTGAGTTTTTCCTTATCTGTGTTGTCATCAATGGCCTCTTAAAAACCCTTGACCTGTTGAGTCAAAGCCAGACTCTACTCATTATGGATGTTTGTTGCTGTAGTTAATCAAATGTGATCTGGCATCAACACAGTGTTTCACTCTGAAAATCAAGTGGATGTCTCAATGTCTGTGTTGGTGTCTGACCTGCTCGATGTGGTCAGTGCTGATTGATGTGCTTACTATTATAATAGGAGCCTTGCGTATCCGCTGTGTAGGGCTCTGTCCCATATCTGCTGTTACAGAGATGAGGCAGAAAGCAAAGAAGTCAATGGAAGCTAACACACGAATTAGGATATAAACCTCTTAATTCTGGTGCTATGGCAACAGAAACACATCAAACCCAGATCTGTTGAAAGTAAGTTATCTGAATAACCTAACAGTGTGTGAGCATATTATTTTTGTTGTTTGGAAGAATTTTGTGGAAACTATCCAGTATCATACTAAAATTGATGGTGGAAAATCTTTGTCTTCTGTCAATAGACTGTAGAAGCCAACTTTGTGTGTACTTTGCATGCATATCAATTTTTTTTCTCTCTTTTAACATAAATACAATTAGGCCATATGTTACAGGTCACTGGTGAATCTGAAGTGACATGGTTGACTTGGTTATCTCAGCAGTGACCAGCAGCAAACAATACTGATTTATATTATTGTTATTGTTTCAAAAACAAACAAAAAAAGTCATCATAAGGTATTCCAATTTGTATATTTTCCTTTCTTCTTAGACTAGAAGTGCACAAGAACATCAGAACCAGGCTCAGCAAAAAAAGCTTTTGTATTTTCATAATGGTCTCATCCTCTGGCAGCTGAATAGCACTTTTATATTCCATATTATGTTACCCATTCACACCACAGTCATACACTGATGGCAGACACTTTTATGTAAAGCACCCATCAGTATTAATTAATCCCATTTGCACATCAGTGCCACAGTCACTAGGGCAGTCTGGGCTTGTGTGCCTTTCCCAAGGACAATGTAGCATATGGATAGTGAGGGCCTGAGATCTAACCCCCAACCCCCTCTGAAGAGACAACCAACTTTAACCCCTTAAAAAATGTTGTAATTCAGACAAAACAGAAGCATTTGAGCTGGTGGACACAATTTCTGTTTTTGGAAATAGCCAATAGCGCTACACCTGCTAAATAATTACATCTGAACATCAAAGGTCTGGGACCAGCACATTCTGCCCCCATAGTCTTGTGTAATGTCAATCTACTTAATTTTATCCCATCAACACAACTTTTTCATCTGCCTTTACTTTGCTTTAGTCCCAAAATGAACTTTGAGAGTGTTCAAGACACACTGAAATACTCCAGGGAATTGCTCATATAGAAAAGCAATCATTTCTGCGATCCAACTTATGTGATTTTAAATACATTTACCGTCTTAAAGTCAAATAGAACTGTTCAAAAAAGGCAGCAGGGGAAGTATTGTGATGTATTATTCTCGAGGCTTTGCAGTGTGTGACAGCACACAAAGAAAGCGGATTCACATACACTGAACCTTGTTTTGCATCCTGCAGCTGTACTGAAAAAACAGTGCCATGTTGAGTTTACTGAAAGGAGAATTTCTTGATTTTGAATACTAGTGTTCAGTTTCCAAGAAATGTGGATTTTAAAGGCAAACCAACAGTAAGGGACAGCTCATGCTCTATTTTCTTGTTCATTTGGAACGTAGAATGAAACCACAAACCAATCTACAACTAGGGGTTAATACAAGTTTTGCCAAGTAGGTAACCTGTCCAGATGGAAGGGCATTACCAGATGGTGGGTGCTAGTGGGGATGAACAGGCGGGTATATGTCACAAATAGTGATGGATACTTCCCCATGTTTCAGGCTACAGTTCCAGCAGAGGTTGAGCCATTAAACTGTAGAATCTTTACAGAATAGTGCCATATGTTTTCTCAATTCTGGACACTTTTCTGTTTGGGTGAAAAACACTTTAAAGTCTTCAAACAATTAACTTCAAGGACCAGGAATGAATCAGTGAAAAGTATTGACTGCTCTTCTGCAGGTGCTCCAGATGTTTTATGACAGATGGGCAGACTTGCTCCTCATGTGGGAGGTGATCTGTATTCCTTCTGCAAATAAGGTGACATGCTGACAAATCGGCATTGAAGTGCTCTGTGGTCATTTAATGACATACTCTGGGAGCCACACTACCTCGGAGGTACTTGTTATCCCTTGTCTAGTAGCAAAAGAGAAATAGTTTTTGGCTAAGTCGTATCTTTGAATGTATGAGCATGTCTGGGCTTGCGACTAAGTTGTAAAAATTAACTTAGCATCAGCATGTGGAACATTTTATGCGAGGATCTGACACGATCCCAGAGCTGTCAGCCAACAAGACGGACCAGAGAGTGAGTGTATAAATATTCCATTTGGATTTGTTAGCTGTCACTGTTATTAGCCGAGGCCTGTGTGGGGCCATTTCAGGGGGGGACGTCATTTGATTAGAGCCATTCATCATGTCTGTGTAGAGTGGACGGGGATGATTACCAAACTGGGCAGTGTTTTTGTCTCAACACTTCATTTCATCTTCACATTCGACAGACCTGCTCCACCAACCCCATCGCTCACGCTGTGCAAAACTGTCTAAATGAGTCATTTACCAACAAACCGGAGCCCCTTTGGCTCGCAAATAAACATACAAGAAAATTACTTTTTATGCACCAAACAATTACTCTCTTATTGTCACTTTAGCTGCAGCACTTTGCAGATTCTCAAAGGACCAAAGCAGTTGCAGATTAACTAAAACATGCAGAATATATTAATTCTAGACCTCTATCATTCCATTTCCATCCATCCCTCTGAGGATGCTCATAGCTAATTTGCCCTTGAAGCTACATTTTTCTTGTTAAGACTGGAGGGCTTTTCTTTCATCTCAGACTTGCCTTTACTGCACATTTAGAGTGTGTCTGATGTATGTGCAGTGAAAGGCCAAATGGAGCTTTGCATTGAGAGGAAATTGGATATTCTGTCTTGTTATGATACAAGAAAACATTCTTTTTTTCACTGGTTGCAAGGTCGGTCCAAAAATATGACATCCCAAATGATTGTGTTATCTTTTACTCCTTGCTTTTAGGAGGGTTTTTAAGGGGTAAATAATGCAGATAGAGAGACAACACTCCCTTATGAACCATAAATGAGTCTGTTGGTAACAGTTTTTGCAAACAACAGAGCTGGTTCTTTGAATTCATATCGGTCAATCAATCTATATTTATAAAGTGCCAGCTCCAAACAAATATTTTCCCAAAACACAAAAAGAAGCAGGTCTAGACTGAAGTCTTTGAAGTATTATTTAAAAGATCCAACATCAAGATGAGATAAGACTCAATCTCATTTTATCTTAATCCGCCATGATCAAGGCACTTTGCAGCGTTAAGAGAGTCACAGGGCCAAGCTGAACTCCCTTTTACTGGCAGAGACCTCGAGCAGAACCCGAGTAATGACAACCCCCAACAACAGCAGCAGCAGCTTGTACAGTCTTATGGTTACACTTTGGATAAAAGTAGTGACAGATGTTCAATACTTACAGGAAAAGCAAAAAAATGATGTTTGACAATCCTCTCAACCCTCAGTATCAGCATTATTAAAGTTATTATAAAGGGTGGACTGTTATTAATCGTAGCAGATGGAATTTTGTACTAAAATATGTGGCTCCAGCCTTGCTCTTTTGAGACGTGATACTGGATCAGTATTTGTGTTTTGTCTGTTTTGTTGCTGTAAATGCTGGTTATACCCAAGTTGGTTGGTCAGCTAAGAGACTCCAGTGTTAACTATGCAATAGTATCCATCTCAAGACTGTGTGGACTGTACAGGATCTGCCCACTGTCATGCCATTGTAAGGGATCTGCCTACTGATTTGAGATATACTCACCAGGGTTAGGGTTTTGGTAAGGATTAGTGGTACGGGATCAGCCTACCAGCATGTCATCGCACTGGGTCTATCTCTCTGCTACAAGCTTGCAGACAGACCCTTCTTGAACTATGGACCTGATGTCAAGTTTTGGTTGTCACGTTGTGGTCCTGTCAATTGTGCAAATAAAATATAAATGACAACAAAGCAATGAAGCAAAGTTGGCAACATGTGCATCATATACTTTCCATTATTCGGCTGGGCTCCATTCATTAACCTTATGTATCACATAAGTTGCTGCAGCTGCCTCTTATTCTACTTTAACCCCAGCGATATATTGGTTGAGGTTACGCAGTATCAGCCCTGATCCCATCATGTACATTAAAACTTGATTCAAGCTTAGAAAAATGGTTTTCCTTGCATTGTACAAAGCTTCACTTGAATTCAGTTGGATGAAAAAAACCCCAAACTGAATAACAATACAAACAAACATTTCAACATGTTGGATTCTAAGAGAGTAACATCACCATTTTGATGAGACATTGCATTTTATCTCATTCTCATAGTAATGAAGTTTGGAGCCTGTATCGTCTTCCTCATTTGTTATGCCTGGCTCTCAGGTGCAACAAATGAGGGGAAACAAGACCAAGACACGGGGCTGCCCTCAGACACGCAGACACGTCCTCTCCCTCTCATGCCCCCAGTCCCATTAGCAGCAGCTACAGCAGCAGCCCCCTGCAGGCTCAATCGGACCAGTTCATATGCCCAACAGCACACTGGCCAGGTGTTGCAAGTCTGTCACATAACCCAACCTCCAGGAACCTGCAAGAGACAGCAGAGCAGCACAACCACAGACGGCTACAGGGCCATCACACCTGTTAGCCAAAATAACAAGAAAGCTCAATTAAAAAAAAGCACCTTTAATACTACCCAAAGCTCAACCTTATTCAGTGTAATCATGTTTTGAAAGCAATTTTGAAGAGCATAAAAGTTTTCATTTTTATCCAGTCTGAAATATATTTGATTGGAAGAGAGATGCTACATTGCAAATAGAATTAAAAATGCACACAGGCTTCTTGAAACTCAGTGTTAATTATGGCATTACGCTCGATCTCCAATTAACACCTGCAATAATTGGCATGTTGATAAGCAATCTTTTGTGAGGACTAGCTACACAAAACTCACCTTCAGTTACATGGTGATATTTTTCATATTTTAGGCACAAGTTATCATTGTTTGTCAGGAGAAGGAGCAGGAAAGAGAGTTTTTAAACACTGAAGGAGCAGAAATTTAAATAACTGTATAGAAGTTGACAGGAATGAGCTTGGCAAACCACCCCGCTGGTTTAAAGTATGATACTAGACATGCAGAACTGCAGTGGCAGACTCTTTGATCAATACCCTACTTTACTAGGTAATCTTTTGAACATTTAGCTTTTAGCTCTTGAAAATGTTGTATTTTTAACTACTGCACTAAAGGCTTCAATTCACAACTGTAATACAAATTATAAGTAGCAGAGTTCCAACACAGCAACTAGACTGCATGAATATTACACACTGATGTCTGAGTCATATTTTAGTACTGCTTTGGTTGAGAGATACATTGCTTTTGGTAATGGTTAGAAACAAGAAGCATATTAACCAAACTACAAAAATGAAAAGGGCGTGAACCTCCACTGATAGTTATGAAGGATTCAATCAGAGCCCACTCTCTTTTTCAGGGACCAAATAAATCCTGTCTGTAAGCTCCCCAAATGCTTTTTGTTCATCAAAATGTGTGTGTTTTTGTTTAGTGCTTGAAAATATTTGAAATGTCAAAGGAAGGCCAAAAAATAAAAGCACTTCAGTGTGTCTTTAAACACTGGTATTATTTCATGCTCTGTGCAGCAGACAACACAAAACTATGACAAGTTGAATTTCAGTCTCTGCTCCTCAAAGTGTGACGAGAGTTCAAGATGCCAGATGGGAAAAAAAAAATTAGGTGGGAGGATCAGGAGCTTAAGTCACCTTGCCTGAGGGGCAAACTTGTACCATTTCTGGGGTGACTTGCTTGAAAGACTTGAAGCCAGCAACAGAAGCTGGCCAAAGGAGTCTATCACCTTCACATGGCCTATTGCCCATGGGTGGACACTTTGACTGCTGTTGCTCACAGGCTGTGCCTCATATACAGAGCAGGTGGCATGACCATGCTGCCAACAGGGATGACTTTTTTGGCTCTAGTATTTAATGGACATAGAAATCTTATCAGAATGCCTCTACTCTGGGATGAGGACCCTCACTGAACAGATTTCAATTACAGATAAGTGCGTGGAGTCATTTGATGCCCTATAGCAGATTGTCATTTGTATTTCTCATCTGACTATTACCTCTAGACTTAATACAGTAACAGGTGTCAAATAACTGAAAAATGAGAAAGTAATATATAATTAATCATATCATATAAGACATAAGAATTTTTCTTTATGACATACAAATATTTGAGCATCAGAATTAAGGTTTCCTTATTTCCCTCTTTTGTCCCCTGCGTTAAAGCATCCTCCACAATGAATGTCTGTTAGTTGAGATGCTGCAGTCAGCTCTATTGTGCATGAGGGAATCATTGTGGTGTGTGGGATTATTAATTGAGAACATCAATAACAACAGGCCACGTTTCTCCTGAGGACAGCATTCATCATGTGATGTCTGTGCAACTGGGCAAGAGAAAATAGGGCAGAGCTGGTCATAGAGAGCGGGGTCTTGCTGAACCAGAAATCTCCCCTACCCTCTCAAAAGTGCCATAACATCAGCCATGCGTTGGCGTGAAATTACTACAGCATGTTTCAGCCTGTGGTCATGTGCATGGATGACAAATCCAATCAGGTGTCAGACATGTTTTCCCCTTTGGTTGTCCTTTTTTGTCTTTGCACATTTGTTTTCGGGGGAAATGGTTACTGGAATTAGAACATGCAAAGCCTGGTGGGCCTGGCAGGGAGTTTTGTTTTCGGTTTCATCTGAAAATCCATATCTCTTTTGAATGAAAGTTAATAAACGAAGGAAAACATTCAATCATATTTAGGTTTTTTGATTTTTCACATTTTCAGACGAATACTTAACAGTGAAAGATATATATTTCCATCCATTTGAATCTGGATGCATTAATTCTGAAATGTTGTCTTTGGATATACGTTTGTTCATATACAGCTCTGGAAAAAAATTAAGAGACCACTGCAAGTTTTTCAGAAATCAGCATCTCTACATATATGACCGTTATTCCATTGCAGTGTCTGTTGAATCCCAACATTAACTCACCTGTTTCTACCTGTTTCTACCTAATAAGATACTGATGAGATGATCACCTGAAACAAATTTTATTTAATGAGGAAATGTATAAAAACCATTGCTGTGGTCATCACTGTCCTCCGTGAAGCTGGTGGAGAACATGTCAAAAACATGAGAGATATTATTGCAAATCAGGGTTATTCTACCAAATATTGATTTCTGAATACTTCCAAAGTTAAAACATTAGTAATGTGTTGTTTAAAATTGAATATGAACTTTTTGTTTTTTTGCATTATTTGAAATCTGAAAACAGTGGGCTTTTATTGGTATTTTGACCATTTTTAATTTTCTGCAAATAAATGTTCTAAATGACATTGTTTGGGATTTCGGAGAAATGTTGTCAGTAGTTTATATAGTAAAACAAAAATGTTCATTTTACTCAAACAAATAGCAATAAACAGCAAAATCAGAGAAACTGAAAAATAGGCAGTGGTCTCTTAATTTTTTCCAGAGCTGTATTATTTTTTCTCAATCCAACAAAGACAACCTCTTTATGTGAGAAATATATATGTTTTTATTATTTGTTATCATTTATGTATGTTTTAGCATTTTGCAGTTTGTCCCCTTTTCAGTTTTGAAAAACCAAGCTGAGCTCTGTTTTCCTATTGTAAAACATGCATGCAATTCAGCCTGGAGATTGCAACCTGAAAAGGAGCCAGAATGGATCATGCCTTGGTAGGCTGACATACAATTTTCGCTCCGTGTCCTCATTCAAATGTTGTGCCAGCATATTCGTGCACACACCTCTGAAGGCTGAACAGGCTTTAAGCAATTCACATATTGTCAGTGCGAAGCATGTGCAAGTGCAAACCCCACCAGCATTTGCAGTGCACAGGCTAGTTTAAGGATGGAGCAGCAGATCCCTGGTGGGAATGGACAGGAATAAGGAATAGTTCTGGATCCTCCATCTTCATTTCACAGGTGTGAGTTTCCCATCCATTCCTGAACCTTGTGGCAAAAGCAGAGAAGCCTGCGGAGAGGTGCAGGTTTTATAGCTGTTTTGCTATCAGGACCTTAGCAGAGAAACATTTTAGCATTGGGTCATTGAGAGAATCGGTATCTCAGCCTTCATAGATTAGTATCATTGGCCTTTCCCCTGCAGCAGCAATTTTATCCTTGTCAACAGATAGTATTTGAAAAATGTAAGCCTGAATTTGTCACTTTCTCACACCAGGGATATTGCATCAGCTGTGGCTTTTGTATCCCGATTTGGCATGGAATATATAGATGTGTGGTTAAGCCCCTGACCCAACACATTTCTTGTATCCAAATATTTTGAGCTATTATTTGAGCTAATATTTTTCCCTGCTACAACTGTCCTGACCCCCCTCTATTTACTGCATAGATCCTTCAGTACTACCCTCACACTGTTTCACCCCAAGACTGAAAAGTGTTGACCTTGAAAATAAGTATTTCAAGAAATCTGGCCTTGCTTTCCAAAACGGTGACTCAGTGGAGAGTTTATGTTTATTGTCATTCTGCTCTGCTCCAGCAGATGCTTCATGGCATTTTCATGAGAACTGAAATCCCATATACAAATAAGTGTACACAGTGTGACATGTTAAACAAGCCTCTGGTAATGCTGGTGGTGTATCTGGAGTCTGCCAATAGCAGGAGTTATGGGTGATCAGGGCTGATGTCATTGTTGCACAGGCTGGTTGATGTGTGTAGTGATTTGTGTCTTGGGTTAAAATCTGTCATGTAATTTGTATTTCAGGAACAACACAAAACCATTACAGCAAAATTTGTAGCACTTTATTTAATGACAGTGTTATAATCCATCATAATCTGCCTGACTCAGTGATCAATTGTAATTCGACATAAATGCTGAGTTTAGTCCAAAACTATGATTTGTTATCTGAACTTTTTTCAATACTAGTATGTAGGCATGTCCGAAATCCATTTCTTTAACAGTTTGAAATATGGTAAGTGTTTGTGAGTGATAGCTTTTGTAAAAATAATCAGATTCTACTTTGATGGACTTTTCCCTCCTCTCTGGTTTTGCTTTTACTTTGTTGCACTTGAGCTGCAAAACATGATTAATTCTTGGGCTGTCAACATCTTTCATATTTTACCCATAAAACCTTGCCTCTTGTTGGTATTTCCTTTTAGGAATTCATTCTCATATCTCACAGTCCTCAGCCAAGCAGTATTGGGGATTCATATATTTATATACTGTGATTTTACATATGTTTATAGGTACATATTTTAGTGTATTCATACCTGGCTAATTGATATTTTTAAGAAGCTTCTCTAAATTTCAAAGAAACACTATGCCAGCTGAAACGATGCAACATATTAAAATCTGTGGGGCACCAGGGTTATGTAACTTTTCATAACTTTCAATTTTTCCATTTTATTATTCACCTTTTCTTTGAAATTAGTTTGCTGCTGGAAATTGGAAAGTCCTGTAGACACCAAAGTTATTCATCAAATGAGGTAATTTGTCAGGTCTAGTGGCACCACACCTGTTTCCTGTACAGACTGGAAAACAGATGTTTGGTAGGAATGACTCATAGATGTTCTGCACTCTAGATGGGAATATAAATGAACAAGTGGAGCCTTTTAAGTGTGAAGCCTGAGTGGAAGAAAATAAGAATATAGTCAGACTGTAACAGCAAGAGCTTTTACACAAGACTTTTGCATTTTGCACCAACTGTGGTCTTACTTGAAACATTGATTCTGCTGGTTTTGATTAAATATGTATAAGCTTATATTCCAGTTTTGGCATAATGTTTTCACAGGAGTTCATCAAAGAATATGTTTTGTGGCTGAATTATTTAATACCACACTGCGATCCTATAACTTCCTGAATATTGTATCAATTCAGTCTTGTTTAGGCAATGTGTCCTACAAGGCGGATGCATCTCTACTCACACCAGCCCCCTCATTTTTATTTATTTTCCTTTTCCCCCACATTGACTCTCTTTGAACAACTTCAATTTTCAATGACCGTTTCATGTCTTCTTCCAATGCCCCACTGTGTCTGCACAGCGTTGGCATCACAACAGTGTCTTGGAGGAACAGAGAAATGCCAAACCTTATTCAAGCCTCACAAAACAGCTACCAGCTCCCATGTACCGCTGAAAAGCAGCAACAAACAACCCATGGCTTACATTTTGACAACACTGACAGCCAAGTTTTAAAAAATCCCAAGAAGGGAGATGATGAGACAGGGATACAGGGTGCATTTAAACTTCTTTTTTTCTATAAACAGTTGAAGTCCCTCGAGAAAAACTTTTTTTCTTTTAAGGTTTTGAATGGTTTCCTAGCGATTTAACCTTTTAATAGAACACTAATGAAGAGGTTGGTTGTTCTTTTTCTTCTGTTACAGTCCAGAGTAAGACATATTTCAACCTTTTGTGGTTGGCCATCTTGGTGTTTAGATTATTACAGTAAAAGAAACGAAAAAAATACAACTGGAATAATAATACCTTCCACACTTTGCATTGAAGGACCATTATTGTATTTTTTTGCTGCCACTCAATAAACACGTTGATCACCACCACAAAGAACAAAACCCTCTCTTTACCTGTCATGTTTGAAAGCTTAAAAGCATTTCTCATCTTTTCAAGAGCAGGAATTGCTATCATTTGTCTTGCAAAGTGGGAAAGCTTTCAGCTCCTTCTTCCAAGCAGGGAATGCTAGTCATTGAAATTCCGGCCAGTCAAAGCTGAAGTCTTTGACAGGATGGCAACATATCTCTCTGGGGAGTATAGGACTGAACAACAATGCCTCTACTTCAGTAGATGGACTCTGACAGATCAGCTTTCCAAATGTAAGGCAGACAAGTACTTGATTGCTTTAAAATGTAGTGATATTTGTGGCCTGTTTTTATTCTATAAACAGGCTTAATATTTACTTTGAAAGTCCTTTCGTGTGTCAATTCTCCCTCACAAAGTCAGGAGGATTTGCTGTTTATCAAATGTGGTCATAGGAAAAATGCACAACTGTATTACATCTGCAAATAGTGCCACAACAAACTGACTTTCTGAAACAAAGTGAAAGACTGAAAAAATGCTTGACAGAGTGTACAGACTGAGACAAGTGCTCATGTTTGAGTCCTATAAAATTAACTAAATTATGATGCAAAAATTACCCTTTTGTACAACATTGTAACCTAACTTCTATGCTGTCTTTACCTCCCATTGAAAAAGCAAGCTGACCGGCATCCATCGTGGTTGTTGAAATAAGTACTGGTCACTTCAAACTCCACTGCAAAAACAAAAAAAATTAAAAAAAAAAAAAAAAGGCAAGGGCAAGAAGCCTTTTTGGCTAAAACTCACTGCTCCCAGGTCAGCATATGCTCTACCAATCAGTTTATCCCTGTTTTTATTTTATCTTCTAACTGTCATCATTTCCTCATCCACTTTTACTGATTTGTCTGAAGTACCTTGGCCAATGACTTGTCCACACACCCCTGATTCTCCCAGTAATTAGCTTGTTCATTGTGCTGTAAACTCCCTTCTTCTTACTTTTGCTAAAAGTAGGGTATAGCTGTGCCTTCGACAGACCACTGACAAATCAGTTGCACCCCAAATGTGATCAGTCAGATCAAAAGTTACCTATGCAAAGTTGAGGAAACAAAGAATAACTCCTTTTCAAAGAGAGGAGCAACTGCATCCCGTATAAAGATGTAGCCAAAACAAAAGTTAGAGTCCATAAAGTAGAAAGTACTGTTGAAAGAAGGCAGTCTTGTGGCTTTGAAAGACAAAGATGAGTTTCTCAGTTATTTCTTGAGTGGCACAACAAGGCCAAACATTATAGGTGGGCCAAGAAAACTTTTTTTTTTTCTGTGGACGACTCTAAAGACGTTCAGTTTACAGATGGTTCAGTTCCAGATTTATAGCAGTAACAAGAAATAGAATTGCACTGCACTGAATCAAACTGACAGTGAAACATAATAGTGGGAATATTCTGGGGGTGTTTTGCCACACTGGAATTGGACACCTGTACAGAACTGGCTGCATCTTAACTAAGGAGACTGCGCCGTTCTTCAGAGACATGGAGCCTCTGGTTTGTATCTCTGTGGAGAAGGATTCATCCTGCTGAAGCATAATGACTACAAACACCCCTTGAAGCTTAGAGACAATTTTTGGAAGAGAATACCAGGGTCTCCTTACTATCTTAGATTTTCTTTTACAATCACTTGTCCCCAGCCCCGAAACAGATTTAAAAAAAGGCAGCCATTGTAGTAAAAAACTTTGCAGACCTCAGGGTATTGTGAAGATTTGCTCCAATTTGTTAAGTCCTTGCATTCTGCATGCAGCTTTTAAGGCAATGCCACACAGAATACCTTTATTTTACCTATATCTACATATCTCAAGGATTCAGTTTTTGCAAAATATGTTATTCTTAGAGTTTCATAAAATAAAAACCAATATAAAAAATAAAAAGATGAACTTTTCTCCAATAAGATCACCAAGATTGCATTGATGGATGATTTAAATAGCTGAAATTAACATATTCTTGCATTAGGACCGAGTGGGGCTGGTATAACCTGATTTACCCTTTAACGGCAGGGGTGCTGTACATAAGGCCCATAGGATGACTTTGCAAAGTGGAAATTTTACAGAGACGAGCAGTTGAGAGTTTGGTCTGACAGAACCATATTGCTCATAAACGTCCACAACTTTTATTTATATGTTTTTTACGCCTCACGAGATGGGGATAAGTAACCTTCTTCCCTAATTGCTCCGACTTTACTTTGTAAGGTGTGTTGTGTCAGTTCAGTGGTCGGGATTATTCAACAGATCTTGTATAGAATGTAAATCTGAGGTAATTTCTAGATATTTACATTTTTTTTAACCATGAAGTGAAATACAATTGTGTATCTATTAATACCTTTGCAGATAGACTGTTATCTTCAAGGCATAAGTGAGAAAGTGGGGCATAGCATTGTTGAAATGGCACCTAAGAAATTTCAGGTTTTTTCAAAAAGTTTATGCACAAAGAGTGTTTGTTAAATGTGAACAATGTTAGAACTTATACCCTTTAAGATTGTGTGTTTTTAGGGGTTATAATGCTCCAATTTCTCTGACCTACTTGAGGTGAAATTAGGCTGTGCGTAGCCCCTGAACTAAAATGAGTTTGACGCCCCTGCTTTACTGTATCTGCATATCTGCAGCTACTCACGTTCAGGTTCTGTATGCACTGATGGTGCTGTGGCATATCACAAACTAGCTGTGCGTTAGTTATGACATCAGGACCACAGAGGATAAGACTTACATCTCATATTTACTAAAATAAAGTATACGAAGGACACACTTGGTCATCTAAACAGACCCCTGAGTAAAAGGTGCTGTCAGCTGCTTGATTTTTTTTCCCTCAGTATTCATCTATGATTCTTGAAAAGAACATGATTCTGTGGATTGTTTCAAAGTTTTTTTTTTTTTTTTTTTTTTAAATGGAAAAGCTCATAACAAGAGGCTTCTAACAAAATATTTTAACTGTTGTTGTGGCTCTGTATGATTTTTGCGTTCTTCTTATGTATAAAACACTGAAAACCATTTTGTAATTGGTGGGGCACTCTTCAGCTGACATAATTGAAGGACAAATTTGTGTGGTGTGCTCTTCTGTGTGGGAGCTAAGTGGGTGTGTGTTGTTTTCTTGTGTTTCTCTTTTTTTAATTGATCCACTGGTCCTCAGAGTTTCTGCTCACGTCCCCACAGGTAATTCACAGCTATATCTTAAATCCTAGCATTGATGGATTATCCCTCTCCTTTGGTCACACCACGTCAGATTTAACAGACTGCTGCTCCCACAAATCTGTGCTCTATGTTGCCATGACAACTTATTAATTCGATGTGAAAAACCCCATGGTTCCTCCCCAGGCACTGTTAGAACATGTGGTGGAAAGAAATCAGTCAGTGCTTGAGAATGATTCTTTGTTGGGTAAAATCGGTAAATTTGTTTGCCTGTAAATTGGTTTGTCTGTAAATTGTTTTTTTCTGATTTATTGTTGACAGTGCTCTTTTTATTACTAAGACATCAAGGCAAGCATTTTTTCCCTTTCTTTTCAGTAGTATTTGGTTTGCCATAGTCATGTATGCACACTTATTTTCACACTAACAAGCACCTTGGGCCTTCCTGTGGCAGATCCAGTGATTCCACTGCTTTGGTTCTATTTGTTGTCGAACTTTGGTACAAAAAGCAAATTGGGGCTTAGAGATCCTGTGCTCCTGCACAGACCTTTAATTCAGCAAAGTTCATTGTTGTGTTTGTGTTGGGCCGATGTTAAACAAGGCTACCAAAGGTCACACATGTTGTAATACCACCTTATCTGCTAATAACATTACTTGGTGCTATATGTCAGAAAGCATGAACTGTGCTGCACTTTTAAAAACAAATTTGCAGGTTCTTGACAATCTTGTTAATAAGGTGAAAAAAGGTCATATAAGTAATGAACAGGGTTACAAGTACACCACAACTAATGGTTGTTCCTGGTAATTGGAGCAGTATTGCTGGACTGTTATTGTCACACTTAATTGCATTGTAGAGCATATTAAAGCCACAGATCTCTTTGGACCTCCTACATGTGGCTCCCTGGCGGAGTCATTATTTGGTCTTCTGCTCTTGTTTTTGGTGACTTTGTAAACTGCATTCTATTTTATTCTATTTCTCTCTTTGAGAGACTATGACACATACATGTATTACATATTCCTCCGGAAAGCCTGCAAGTGAATGAGTTAACATGTCAGAATAAGTAAGCACAAAATTGTGCAAGGGAGCAAAAGAAGGTGTCATTCTTTTCTTGTGTGAATGATTTTCAACATATTGCGTCAAATAGTCATCATCCTGTTATCTTGTTCATCTGTTCAACACGACAAAGCACATCTGATGACCTTTGATTTAATACATTTGTTTATTTTAGCTCCTCATGACGGCATACTTTTATTTATAGAGTCACGGGGCTGTCTAGCCAAGCATTTGCCCTCACTCTGTACAGAGCTCTGTCAATAATGAGAGAGGACAAGATGCTTGAAAATCCCCCATTGCTCTTTCCATCTCTCCATCTTCAGCACCAGACATACTAAATTGATTTTAATCAGGCAATAAAAGCAGATCAGATCCTGCCTCTGTTGACTCGCTTTCATGCTGAAAGGCCGATCCGATCAACTTTTCTGATGGATTTCACCTGTAACAGCCTTTAGCCTTGTTCAATACGGAAAATCTCTTTCAATTTTGTAGCAGTCAAACAAGACTGATTCTGTATTGGTCATTGCTTTGAGGATTGCTCACCATTTTATTTATGAAATACTTTGATCCTTTAATTCCCATCTCCCTTCATAGCCAAGAAAAGATGTTTATGTCTGTATCTGATACTGATTGGGCTCAGATCTACACAAGGCCATGATAAAACTGCAGGGATGGTAGACTGTTTACCCTGTTTCCTTTAGTTTGACTATGGAGGCCAAAAGAAGGATAAATGAATCAATTCTTGCTCTATTTTTTCACATATTTGATTTTTTAAATTTTATTCTTGGTTGTTATGGTGTCATTTCTCTACCAGATGAGTCATCTGATTACTTGGAAATGAATAATGAGGACAAATGAGATCAGGTAGTACTAAAGGTTCCCTTACTATAGCTGCCTCTACCATTAGTGCGTCAATGATGTGTAAATGGGTGAATGTGACTGGCACTGTAAATGCACTTTAGGCGGTCCGAATGACTACAAAAGTAAATTGTCCATATCAACTCATCACCATTATTTTCTTTCCACCTGGGTCCATTATCGTCTCCCCCATGTTGGGCCTAAGTAAATACAGGACATTACTGTTCATTTCCCAGAGTATCAATTATTGTGATGTAAGAATTGCTCATAGTACAAAGCTGATGCAGCAGCAGCAGCAAACCCCTGTAAGACAAGCTTTAAGTGTGTCCTTCTGGAAAGGTATTTAAATGGTCATCTTACCAGGTCACTTCATATAAAATGATCCTGGGGGAATTCCCTCATATTCTCTTGAAGAGCTGGGTCTCATGAAACCAAATGACCATGTTGGATTTTTATACAGTGCATATAAAACAACATGCTTTTGAGAGGCAACTCTTGAAGGGTGATATTATTTTCAAAATACTTGGAAAAAATAAGCTCTTTTGGGTAAAAGTTTTTCACAGGCTTTATGAGGGATTGGAGAAAATCAAATTCAAAGATATTTAATTAAAGATCTGAGTTACTGTCTGCTCCCCGAAGGAATGAGTCCATTGTTTAATTATAAAATAAACCTGTTCTGAAATCAGAGAGCTGAAAAAAAAAAGTTTCATTGAATATGATACTTGAAGTGACAGCGTTTATTGCTCTACCTCAAACTTACAGTGGACTTGTATGGTCTGTTCAACTTTTGAAAAAGTATTTTGAATAATCACCCTGCTTTAACGAATCATTCATATGTGTTGAAATCCCTTTGGTACAGACGTCAATTATGTATAGTGATGGAAATACTGGCAACAACATGATCACATGTCACACATGTCACATTAATCGTAGTTGCGGCACATCTGTTATATAATGTATGAATTTATCTTTTCACTGTTGACTGTAGGTTGGTTTACATGAGCACCTCTGATCAGATTGTGCTGGTTTAGTGTTCCAATTGCATAAAAGTGACTGATAAAATCATTCTGATCAGAACAAAACTGCAGATTTGATTAGAGTTATGAAGGGGGTTTGTTTTCCCTGTAACTACTAAATACTTTCATTATGATTGTATTCTGTTGGCAGGGGTTTTGCCTATGTCAGTTTTTCATGTCTTTTGACCTGGGATCATGCAAAAACACCTGGAAGCAACTGGGTTGGATAAAACTCGTCAGAAAACAAAACAAAGGTCCTTTTGGAGATTTATACATGTTGAAAATGCTACTTAGATTGGAAATCAAAGAAATGGTGATATCACAGACATCGCACTCAGTTTGCGACAAAACCAAAAGTGCCAATCCACACATAAGGCTCCCCATTTCAGTCTTCTTCATTGTGTTATGCTGCTGTGATGTAATGTGGGTGGATCATGCAGTGTCACATGCTGCTCTTTTGTCAAGTTACTAATTGTACAATCAACACCTCTAGTATGTAGAGACTAGATGGGAATAGATGTTTTCTCTTTTGCTGACTCATGGGTTTTATTCAGAAAGATTGTAGTTGCTATCGTAATACCTGATTATGTCAGATTACTGCTTGGTATGATCAGAAGGCAACTCAGGAGATACATTTAAATTTTCTTTTAATTTATTTGAAAAACACAAGACTTTAGATCCGTTGTTAATGGCTAATTGCCAAAAGCAAAGAAAGGGGAGGAGAGAAGTGTGAAAACAGTGCAGACACTAGCAAGGGGTGTTAAAACACACAAGGAGAGGGGTAGAAAGACATGAATAGAACAAAGAAATCACAGAACATATCATGGTTTGGGTTTTAGCACTGATATAAAACTAGATAAGTAAAAAGAAAATGTTGTATAAGGTATATGTATCACATTTAATCCTCTCTTATTTTCCAAATCCTGAATATGTTACCCTCTTCAAACATGGATTTCAACCAATAGCTGTGTGGAGAGCGAGAGAAGACTATCAGCTTTGCCTGTGTCAGATGTCAATCAATCAGCACCCATGTTGAGTTGAGGGCACGCCAGCTTGTCAACAGTTTTGTTGCTTACGTTATGCCCCACTGGTTCACAACAAAGACAGGAGTGAGTGGGGTGCACTTTTTGGTGAAACATGCTACAATAAAGGAAAAAAGATACAGCTACAACAAAGTCTGGGGCAGTTTATTTACATTCAGGTCAAGCTAGTGGAGGGTAATCCCTAGAACATTTATTTTTCGTCAGAGGTTTTCTGTTTTTATAACTTTGATCATATGAATGATAATAACACACTCATATTAAAGAGTTACAAGGAATATCATTTTAAAGAGGGTTTCCAGACAGAGGTCACAGCAGCTAAATAAGAAAAGAAAAATGTGGATGTACAACCAATAGTGACAGACCCCTTTGTAAGGACATTAACCCTCCTCTTCTTTTGACTCATTTCTCCCTGTTGGGGCTAAATTTTTGCATTACCAACACCAGATAACTCTCAATAACCCTTTGCAAATCAATTATATTGAAGAAAAAAAAGTTCTTTTTTATCAGTTGATGGGGGGACAAAATGTCTTCACTCAAACAGTATCAATCAAAAAAGGACCAAGTCATAGAATTGGGGCTTTTGATTTGTAACACGAGTACAAAACACAAATTGATTCTTTGTCTGAAGTTCTGCAAAAGTAAAATGGAGAATCAAACTTCAGATGCATTACTTTGTGGTCTATTCCCCCTTATAGTGCTGCCCAAAGAGAAAAAAAACTTTAGGTGGTATTAAATATTTAAGTCTCTTTGTTGGTGTATCTGAGTACACCAACCTGATAATGTGCTTAAATTGCTTCAGTGAGCAGCCTCTTTAACTTGAAATTTGCATTGAATGCAAATGAAAGAAATAACCATTGTTTTCTGAATGATAAATTTATTAAAGGGGAGGAAGAGAGGAAATCTAATGAGTGGTCAGAGGTCTTAACTAGAACCAAAAATGTCAGGATTTGCCCACAGTTTCAGTTCACACAGGATTCTGCAAGAGCTTGCATATAAGCCTACAACACAAATCACATTATGTATCTGCAGGGCAGAAAAGCTGTTCTTCCTGTCCCACAGCTTTGAAGAGGAATTTAGACTTTTTTTCCCTTTTAGGAAGTAATAATGGGGCCAGATTAGTGTTTGCTTCAGGCCAAGCCATGGAAAGCACTCTGTTCTAAGCTTTGTTTAACAAGTAATATGTGTTGCTTATCATTTCCTTATATTAGCATTAGGATGCAAAACACAGTGTACACCCACATACTCACTTTCATGTTGATGCATAATTGATATGTACTGGTTTGCAAAATGGGCTTAAAAGTATTTCTGAATACTTTAATATCTGATGAGGATGCTATACTAATAGTAATCATTCAAGACGACAGTAGCTAACAAAGAAAAGACACAAGTGCAAAGACAAAGTAACAGAAGGACGTTTGTATTTGAAGAGGGAGGAAGACCACCTTTGCTAACAGTTAAAGTTTACAAGCACATTATTTTCATGAAATTACCACATGTCAGCTAGAACAAGCTGGTTTCATCATGTTCAGTCATCAACGTGGATGCCTCAGAAGAAGATGTGATTTCAAACAGTTCAACACATGAATTCTGATATGAAGCAGCTTTTCACACTATGAAGCATTTCAGGTTTCTAATATTTACAACTCACTTACATGAATGTATCAGATTTCATGTGTTGCATATCCTGAGTATAGTTCGCTCAAGGCTCAAAAAGATGTCATCTTTGTGATGTTTCCCATTTGTTGTTGATAGAGCGTTCTGAAGCAGATCATTGGTGGGAGCTGTATGGGGAATGGGATGGACTTTTAGCCTCACACTCACAGCTAAAGGGCACCTGCTGGTTAGTCAGGTTAGAAAGAAAATTGTGGTTTTAATGTCTCATTTTTGTACCATAGTGTAACCATGTTTAATTATTTTTTTTATTTCTATTATTTATGCATTTATTTATTTTTTGTTGTCAGCAGTGTTTATGTGCTTGCCAGTATGTTGAGAGCCAGCCTCAAGAGACACTTGACAATTTACAGTTGTTGTTACTTCTGAGTGCCTCATATTTTTAGACTGAAGCTTGTCACTTGTTTGAACTAAGTAGTTCTGCAGAAGTATCCTTGGTTAGGCTAGTGTCAGGGATCCAAAAGTGTGCTTAAGTGCCCTCCTTGGTGCCAAACTTGCGCTTAAGTTCCCTCTCAGGAGCCAAAACACATGCCAAAGCGCCCTCTTTGAAACCAAAATGCATGCTGTTTGTTTCTTTGCCCCGGCCTTCAAAATATCTGTGCACACCACTGGATTTGAATATTACTAAGCTGAAATTTTGGTCATTGCTAACATTTTGTTGCTCATTTTTTCAGTGACTAATTAAAATGAATAACTTCCAGATGGCTGGAGTTCTGCTTCCTCAATCTGATTCTGTTTCATATGACTCAAACATACTGTTGAGCACTGCAGAGTACGGTTTGTCTCACACGCTGTTGTTGTGTGCGGAGGTTTGAGATGTCAATCAAAACATGATCTTCCATGAATATTTAGTCATCAACAGAGATTAATGCCGAATTTTTGGGACTGCTAAAATAATATTTAATCAAGTTACCTTTCTCTTTTGTAAATGTCACATTACTTCTGTGTGTAATATGCTGTTCAACACATATAAGTGAGACAGATGCGGTTCAAAAAAAAGAAGAGGACTTATTTTCTAAGACTTGTACCTGACATGAGAATAATATTTGCTCATGACTTCCCTTTTTTCCATTGAATCATCTGTAAAAGATACTTATAATTCTGTAAGACTCATAAATATATTCCATATTTGCATTACATGCACAGTACTTCCCCTCTGGCTGTCACAGAGACGGACTAGATTAAAATTCTGTTGCACAGCAAATGTTTTCTCAAAGACCTTGTCACTGAAGCTCTTTTTTCACCTCCTAAACCAAAGTGAAAGCCAATCATAATGCTACCAATTGCCAACTTTGACAGGTGTTGTGAAGTTAGTTGTGATTCTGTATTAATATCTGAAGGAAAACTGGTTCTGGGTTATATTTGAATTAGCTTCTTAGAGTGTAGAGATGAGTGTTAGGCAGAAAACATGAAACAGCTTCAGCATAATGAGAAATACAATTATCTGAGGCTTTTACCAGGACTATAAGTGGAGATACATATAGAAAAAAAGCAATAACATTACACAGTAATGAGGACTTTTAATAATACACCCATCCAGTGAGTACTGTATGCTATAATTTGTTTTAGTATACTTCAAAATGTTATATTGTGAAAAACTTGTCAGTGTCAACACTGTTTGTTATTGGATGTCTATGACTGAGTACACTGTATTTATTCAGACAATTCTAGTTCACACATGGAGTATTAACATCTCATCAGTCCTGGGGGGGGTTTCCACACTTCTTGGTTCATATCACACTTTAAACAGTCACACTGCTATCATGGCTAATAAGGCTGGTTTGTGTTGTCAGGCATATTGAAAGAGACATGTTTCCCCATTTCTAATGGAACGGAGCTAATCAGATCTGTGTAAGCTGACTCCCAGCTGTGCAACTTTGCAGAATTCACTGAAGAGTAAAGAGGAAAAACTTAAATAAAGGGCAAGTCCATCTTGATCACATGCTTCTGTGGTCCAGTGGAAGGAAATGAGACGGAAATGTCACATTAGCAATGCAAAGTGGTTTATTACATCGCAAAGACAGTAAAACCAAAGTTCTTCCACAGATTTTTACCTCTTATTAAATATTCAACTTCCCCCAGTGATATCTATCGGAAAGCTTTCCATATGCTCGACATTTGTTGGGATTTTACAAAATGTGGTGAGACAAAAGTGCTGAAGTAACTTTCAGTTCGCATTTTGAAATTTAAGAGAAGGGGTCTGGATTTGTTTATAAGTAGTAATATTCTCTGGATGATAATTCTCTCAAACATTTTTAGATGTGCACAAGTAGCTCTGTAGGTGGTTGAATTTTTGATTTTGACTTTATTTACTTCCACTCCAGAGGGGGTTGAGGGAGGGACTTACTCTAACAGAATATTTTTTGCTAACAACAGCTCAATTTTATTCATTTATTCATGAGTTTAACCAGAAATGTTATGTAAAAAAGTATTCATGTATAGTAGAGTTGGCAAGTCTCCCTTTAATGTACAAGCTATGCCTTGTTTTATTTCCCCTGTTAGCCTTTGAGGGTTTTATGGAAACAATTTAAATACAGTTTGTTCCCTTGGAGGCATCATGATCATATTTATAATCCCCACACAATGGTAATCTTTGTCGAGGTGGTTCCTGGTGGTAGATAGGAATGATGTTTGCTTTATCTTGTGAGGTAGACATTGGTGAGCGTAGATTATACATTTGATTTATACATATTTGTACAGGTCTGATGTGTTTGGGGTTTGAGACAGTTGTGGGATTGTAAGGTAATGGACTGTTCACTTGGTGTCCACGGCATGTTTCAGAGGAAGCAAGAGAGGATGTGATCCCTCCCCATAACAGCTCTCACTCCACTCTGATAATGCGGTATAATCTGGAGGCTACACCCAAGGGACTGACATGCCCCAGAGTATCAGCCAGCATTGGACTAAACCCAGTGGAAACCTTGACTGGCACTTCACCCCCGGGTGATGACAAAAACCCTGTCTGCTTAAGCAGCTATTACTCCACCTGATTGGTAATCATGACATGGAGTCGAGCATAAATCCCCCACACTGCTGCTGGTTAAGATAGAGGTCTGCGCAGGAACACAGTGATTAGGTGACCTTGGACAGATCATAGAAAGGGGGCCAGGAGACGGGAGGCTGAGGGGGAGGTGAGAAGTACTTTTCTATTATTGGCACTATAATGACACATTCTCATGTAAATGAAATTCACATACAGAGGGTACATGAAACCAGTTAATAGCTGAGAGTCCTTAAAATGTGACAGATGACTCCAACCTGAGTATATTCAACAAATAATTTTATGGTCCTTTCAGCCTGAAAATATGATGTTGTATCTGCACAGATTGAAATGCCAGAGGTTCTAATTATCCAAATATAGATGCAATCTGTTTGAACCCTCTGGCCCAGAAGGCAGGTTTCTTGCATCATCAGGGTAACTTTGCTGAGTAGACAAGTAAAATAAAGCCTATCCCTATACTGCTTGAATCTTAAATCAGCACATCTCTAAGGGAAATAGCATAGCACCTACATTATAAATAACCCTGCATGGGTTCATGGGGGTCACTAGCAAACATTATGGATGTACAATAATCCACCTAGCTTGAGGATATTTATGGCATTAGACATGAGACATGTCTGAGGTTTTTTTTCTGCCTTGAAAACAGGTTTGAAACACATTTCACTGAATTGATCATTTTCTTTGCAGTGTGTACAATCCAAGCCTTTTTTTATCTTTTGGAATGCATCAAAGTAATGTTGCTAGTTGCATTTTCAGCTATTTTTGCTTTCTAAAAGTAAGTGGTCATCAATTTCTGATGTCTTGAAAAAAAAAACAACAACATTTGTATGTGCACTTGTCAGGTTAGATTTTACAAGGATTGATCTCTTTTAATAGATAATTTATCTATTTATTTTCTGTACCGCTTAAAAATGTATAGAAAATGGACTACAATATACAGTATGTGTAAGATAATTGTGTACAAGATAGAGTTATGCTTAAATGATGTCCGTTTTGGGTTTGTTGCGTAGTAGTTTGTAGGGATGCAACAAAGTTTTGTTGTTGCTTGTTTCGAAGTTTTCAGTTTAACTTTGAGGTGACGAACAGGAGATGACTTCACTGTTTGTTTTTGGACTGATTCATTGAGCGCTGTCAGCTGTGTCAGGGTGTTTGATTTATTCATCCAGTCTGCCCTGTTTGTGGAATCGCTTTTAATAGCTTTTTGATCAGCATAGGGCATTAATTTCACATGTAAACTGTGATTTTTATTGTGCTGTAGTACACTGACTGCATTATAAATCTTACTTGTAATTCTAAAGATAATAATGCAAGTTTTGTCAGTCAGACAAAAGAATCAATTATTTGAGGAAGACGTGAAAAGATATGGAAGAAGGCGGCCATTGATTTTTTCTTTTTTTTATGCACTGGTATCTCATGATAACACATTAATTAATAATGTGTTCGTCTTGATTTCAACCTACAAGAGCTGATGTCTAGTCTTGGCTTTATATGACAAGGACTATGTTGTGACTGCTTGTCAAGTGAATAAATTCAGGTCTACCAAGCGATACAGGGGACAAGAGCCACTGGCTAACTTCACCGGAGGTTCACACATTTAACTCGTAACAAGCTGCATACTTGATGGCAGATCACATTATTGATCAACAACTAAGGATGTACTTCTGTCAAGGTCTAACACAGGTAGAAATTGCATTGTGCCTGGTTGTTACAGATGGCTTTCAGATTGGTCTGTAGTGTTTTGTGAAAAATGTGCTTTCATTTGGAAATGCTTGACAGGGAAAGCCGGAAGTGTTGTTTTCATGTATGCAGCTTATCACAAGGTTATTTTGTATCATATTGTGAGTTGACCATTTTGTTACACCTCTAGAAATGAACTAGTCCTAAATCATTTTGAATGTCTAAAAATACCTGTATATATGTTTGATTTATTATCTGGGTATTACTGGTATTATTTGCCTTTATAACTTAGCAGATCCATACATTTACTATTTTGGTTCTGTCGGCTGTTTGCCTTTCACAAATTTAATTTCAACCATGTCAGTTGAGCTATATGAAGAGTTTTGGAGCATGACATAAGAGTCTGCTTAACTTTTCATACCTTTTTCTCCTAAAGCTGAAAACAACATCTTGTGAAACACTAGGATCAGGTTTCCAGGTCTTGTTTGGTATGAGAAGTAGCAGTGTTTACCCACAGGAATTCTGTCTCTATCTTGTGCACTCTCAAACAGCTGATGGACATTTTCATTAAAAGAAAAGTACCTGGTAGAATTATGCTCCTTATGTTACAGTTCCTCCTTTATGCTGGTCAAGTGGTCTCACGGTACATTTATGGGATGAAGGTGTAGAATAAAACTGCCTGTTATAAAATTGTCAATGATGCTAGGAGTTTATAGGTTCTCTTGTCTTTACCAGAAAAGCATGTCCTAAGTGTGTCAACATAAATAAAAATAATGCACTGATAGTACGGGAGGTTTCTGCTCCACTGGAACATATGATAGCTTGTTTATTGTGACTTTTCAATTTTACATGAATTCATACTGTACCAAGAAAAACCTCAGGTAAAATGGCGAAGATAGTCACATGCTGTTCTTCAAAAGAACACGATGAATAGCAGCTAGCAGGGTGGCTTTGAGCAATATGAAAGCGGCATCAAAGAGACAGTTCAAGTGGGAATGTTTCTGTTCAGACATGTAACTGCTGTGGGGATATTTCTGCAAAAATGAGACACGGTCAGTTCTGTCACTGATGGTCATGGGCATGTCAAAAAAGACAACCTTATTCTTTCTATTTTTGCTAAAACGTGCTCAACCTTGAGGTTTGTTTCCTCAGTACTTAAGACCCACTTGTCTGACATGGTTTTACAGCAGACTTGATTTTCGTCTCTGCCTGCTGGTCCTGCATATAAACTCGACACCTTAATCACATCCAGAGTGCACAAGCATGGTTCAAGAACACACGAGAATACATTTTGAAATTATTGCATGTAAAGTAAAAGGGCAGTTAACAGCATGCGGCTCAAGACGAGTGCTATGAATCATTCATCATTTATTGGTGTAGGGATCTATGCCAGAGAGCAGGAGGCCATTCTACTGGTGTCTTCTGAAACTTTTTATTTGCTGCTCCCTTTTAATAATTTGTTGACATACCCCTGCTGTTGCAAAGAAAATAAAAGTGACCTCACTCAGCAGTGAAGGCTGGCAAGCATCTAATGAAGGCCCTGAAGTCTTACTGCATTGATTTCTTACCCATTTCATGGTTAGAATGTTCAGTGTTGCCAGGGGGGATGGCCCTGGGTCTGAGCATGTATTTCCTAGAGCTGGTTCTACCTAAGAATGTGTAAACACAATCACTTTGCTCTGAGAACATCATTATTTCCTTGTCTTTTCAAACACAGCTTGCTATTTTGATTTCACCAAATAATTCTCTTTAAATGATTTTTGCATGTGGAATGCCAGCTTTGGGTTGGAGTGCTCTGAAACGGATGTGCACATATTACTTTTGGGCATGGGTCCAAAAGTGCTCTGACATTCTAAAATCGTTCATCAGTGAGCAGAGTCACGCTAGCCTCTTTAGTCCTCATATTCTGATCAGACTTGACGTGGCTGGCATTTAAGTCTAAATACCACATGGCATATGTCACTCCTAGAGATACGCTTGTAATAAAGATTCATTATGCAGGTGTGAGGCATCATTGAGATGCATCACACTGCAATGCATCTTTTGGCAGATTGAAGATATGAAGATTAAGGGAGAGAGCGCATTATACTGTTGTAATACTTAATAACCTGCTTAGTTTGGCTCAGAGCCCCATGCTCATACATAATGCATATGACCTGCAGCTGGCCAGGACGCTAAGTCTGCTCTGACAGTGTGAGGGGGTTTAAAATCCCTAATCTATGTGCGTTAACGTGCGTGGAGGTGCTTTTATATATGCATGTGCACTTGCAGACCTAAACTCTCCAAGTACATTTGAATTTTTGTGCCCTGGAACATTTTTCCTCAATAACTTTTGGAGACATTTGAATGTGATGCATTTAAACCAATATGTTTGAGTTATAGTACACAGTCCGTGTGTCCTACAGCAAAATTTGTTTGCTGCCTACTCCTTTAGGTTTCATATATCATCAGTCTGACAACAGTTCCTTCTGTTATTGTCTTTTGATTTACTTTGTTGAAGTTCTAAGTTTCTCGCTCAAACCATCTGCCCTGAACAATAAAGCTACTTATTACAGTAATTGTATCTGAAAAGAAAGAGAAGATTGAGTTAAAAAATGCTAAATTTTGTTTCACAAATATTTTTGGTAGCTTGTTCCTTCACAATTATGAGTGAACACATCTTGGCACACCCACATCAATGATTCCTTACACTTTCTTGAAATAGATTAAAAAAAAAAAAAAAAAAAAAAGCCCTCTAGAACTGCAGGATCAAGGTGTGTGTAGCTTGAAATACCATGAAAGCAATTTATAAATTCTTACAATATTATGTAGAATCACTGGACCCTCACTAACAATATTTTAAAAAGCGAGTGCATTATATTTATTTATACATATTTATTCTTCATTCTTGTTATCAATCATTTTGCAGGTCATTATATTCACATTTTTATGCTTTAGTACTTAAAAAAAAACTGTTTTTATGTTTATCAAAGTGGTTTCCATAAGCTTCAAAAAGTTCTTTCCAAAGGTGTAATATTTTGTGTGTAAGATAGCCCAACTCTTCTCTGTATGATATACAAACTAAATAAGCAGTAAAGACTACGTGGGAGTTCTGCTACAGATACTCCTATGGTATGAAAAACCAAGAATGACTATTTGCATGCATAAGCCAGAAAATTACAGCTTGAGAAATTCAAATCAGTACAGGAAATATACCCAAGACAATTCAGCCCCTACTGCTTTCGAATTACCAACATGGACATCAGCAAACACGAGGAAAGCAGACGCGAGACCAGACAACACCACGAGAAAATTAAAGCTGCTTTTCTATGAACTTAATTTTTGAATAATACCAGTGCAAATGAATACACAAATTGTAAATAAATATGCAAAGCAGCATGAAGGCAAACTGAGCAGCCAGCAGCATATCATCACCTGCAAGCAAGCAAGCGGAATTCATAAATGCCAATAATTCATGCTAATCACAATTTTAATCCCTCGCTACATAATTGCAATGTCCTTCGTTCACCTTTGTTCCATGTGGTTACTTCCTGCAGTGTTTTTTTTTCCTTCAGCATTAAGATATCAGAACCACAGGCCAAAAGAAGAGTCACAATGACACCATATAATCATTATCACTGCGGAGTACATAAAATAACTTGGTCTTGAAATATTTTTTTAAAATAATTTTCTAGTGTTAAGTTTTGGACTGTAACTGATAGACTAACAGTGTTTGTTTATTTTCTGTGCATGTTTTAAGACATTCTCTTTCCTCCCTCGCTGGTTATCGGTTGACCTTGAGCCTTTGACTGCAACATTGCTCTAATGGACTATCACTGCCCTGACAAGTTTGCTCCCAGCTTTCAATGTAGAGCACAGCAAGTTGGATGAGCTGCAAATAGCTTCTTTAAGAAGCAGCTCCCTCTCAACCTGCAGCTGACAGATAGGCCTGACTGAGGAATATTCTCAGATCTGCGTTTTTCAGCTGTACATACATAGCTGATGTTTAATTCACCACTTTGAGCTGCGTGCTGCACCACTGCTTTGATAGCGCACATTTTGTTTGAATAGGCCTGTAGCTTACGACTTATCCACTGTGCCATATTGTGCACTGTGTGTCTGATGCAATTCCAGGGATTGTAATACGTTAGTGGTTTGAAGCTAAGCTCATGGAAATATAATATTGTTTAGAAAGGTGAATTAAGACCGAAGTCGTCATGTAATTCAGAGTTTAATACAACTGAGGAGATAGGAAAGTGCATAATTCAAGGATGAGATTTGCAGTATGGTTACACTGCTCATGTTGCAGCATACTGGACGTGTTCAGTAATTTGGGTCAACACTCTAAAATTCATACCTCATCCCAGGCAATTTGATGAAAATAAATGCTGCTGGCTGGTCTTCCTTCAGCAGGTTTGCAAACAATCTTCCTGTCTGCCTGCTTCCAAATAACTCTTTGTGCTTCTGAAAATCTGGCACATTTAAAAAGCTCAATGGCTTTAATGAGCTGCAATGTTGTGCCAGTGGTGGCTTTTGGGTGTCAGGAATAAAGCTCATGATAATGTGCCCAGCTGAGTTCCACTGTGTTCCCACATTTCTCATAATAGTGCCCTTATTTATTCACCCAAGGCATCCTCTGCCATTTTTTCTCTGATTTACTATTCCTGCCCTTACCACTCTGTCATATTTTTATATAATTATTTTCAAAAAGAATAAAGGGGTAAATATGAACTTTTATGTATCTGTCCACAAAGAGGAACAAAAAGCAGGAGAGTATTTACACCCCTCAGCTGAATTCATTTTCCCCTCTATTGTCCCTCCATGATACTTCAAACAGTGCAGCCTGTGTCAAGGAGAGGTTGTTTGGAAAAGCAGAAAAAAAGAAGATGAATTGACATAAAGGGTCATTTGGTTGCCTCATATTTGTGCCCTTTGCTTTTGAGATGAAGGGGCATGAAAGGAGGCAGAACATCATTAAGTGACTTGGCTGCTTCAAAGTCCAGGGGCAGTTCCTTTCATGGCTCACACTGCTCGCTGAAGGACTGGCAATTCTGACACCAACCCTCCTCTTTTCAATGGCGGTCTATTCAACTTAACAGGAACAGGTCATTCCTCTTTATGTGCTCCAGTAAAATAGACGCAGCCCTGCTAACCTTGAGGCCAGAATGTTTACTGATGGGTCGTCTTTTTTTTTTACAGAGTAAATGTAAACAGCATACTCAGAGTGTTCGGCTGTTATGTGAAACAGAATATAAAGAATGGGAAAGGGGACCATCAATTTTTACTGAGACTTTTACCCTTGTTGATAATCCCTTGTGATTCCAATCCTAATCCATACCACTGGTGATACTTTACTGTTATTTGTCAGAAACGTACCATGGCCCCTCTTTCTTTGTGAGGAGGGGTGTTAAACCGTTGAAGGTGGAGCTGGTGATCTTGATCAGTCTAAAGATTGTCAAAGGAACTACACTGCAGCAGAGTGTTTCCCTTGTTCTGTTTAATACCAGCATGCCAGTGACTCAAATTTATGGAAAAAAAAGAAGAAGAAGAAACTTTACTGAACAAAAAACTGTGTACAATAGTTTTGGTATGAATGATCTTTATTCACCAGGAGTCATTGGAGGCATGAAACTCAATGGGAGCATCAATAAGCTTAAACGTCATTGATCTTCAGGGGTCAGTTCTTCAAAGGTAATCAACAATACAAAGTTATCTTTCCCAATAAAATAATCCCCCAAACAGAATTCACGACCAACGAAAATGTATATCGATGGCCGAAGTGCAAAACCTCCTATCTGAAAAATTCACTTTTTTTGAGAAAACTGAAAAAAAAATGTTTTCTTACAGAATGCTATTTCTTAAGTATACTCAATGCATAATACACTGTTTATGGACTATATTACTATACTATTGTGTTATCTCTACTATGTGTCTATGCAGTACAGACTAAGTATTTTTGCCTCACAAAGTGCAGAAAGGAGGTTTTGCGCTTTGGCCATCGATAATTAATTTTTCTGTGATTCATCATTGTATATTAATTTCAAAGAAACAATCATCAGAAATCAACCAGTCAAAAATAGTTTTTAACATCTGCATCCCTTACTACATGTTCAGTCACTTCTTCTGACATTTAGCTGTGTTATAATTTAAGACGTTTTCAAAATAACCGGGATGTGTTTGTAAAAGTAGATTCCTTTTTTATTTGCCGTAGCTCAAATGAGGGGCTATAAAAAAATATAAATTGAAGTGGATGTTTATGCTATTTTTGTGTTTTGTCTCAAAGTAAGAAACAGTTGAATTGACCCCTTGTTGGCTCTTCTACCTGTTGTTTTCTATATAACTGCTACCCCACATTGTGATATGTTGTCCCATCTAGAGCACTGATAATTTGGTAACTGTGTATCTGGATAAGGGTGATCCAATCCAGTGTTTCTTTGAAAAAACAGCTTAAAACTAAGAAAGATTACTGTTGTTCAAAAAATGTTATTTGGATCAAAATGATCTGGATCGATCCCCATCCCAAATAAACAGGTGCCAATTTTTTGTCACTAATAAGTAAATGTGCAATCTCTATATTGTGAATTTAAATCAGTGCTACTCAGTTCGTATCAGTGCTGACAGCCTGTTTCCTGATAAGCTCAGCTATGTGTTGCTTAATGATGGTGAGAAAATACAGACTGACTGAAAATTGTCTCCATTAATGTGATGTTGACTATCACAGCGCATTTGTAGTATTGTTGGTTTAAAAAAAAAAGAAAGGAAAAAGTGAGAGAATAGCTAATCCTTTTCTCATTTGCAGTCCGCACGGTGATTAATTAAGTAAACTCACGGCCAGTGGGAACCCTGCAGGGCATGATGGTGGGGAGCATTGCACAAATGATTCCATGCACAGCTAGATGAGTGAGCAATGGTACCTGGCTCAGCAGCGTACTTGCAAACAAAGCCTCAGAGACAGAAGGAGGGCAGTTGAAGACAGAGAGTGTAACATCCAGATGGGCTTCCTGCTGGGTTTGACTCCTGGCACCCTGGGTCTGACCCCACCCTAACCCCCCATCAGGATATAGGCACTGAATGATGCATAACCTTAACTTCTCCATACTTGAAGTAAAGGGGTGTCACTCCTCAGGAAAGAAAGACCGTTTTCTTCTCAGTTTGTCTTTCATACATTCTCTTGTTTGTTGTGTCCTGATCTGATTCCCAAGATTGTCCGAAGTGTTTTCTATGTGATCTGCTGAATGACCGGCTTTGATTTCAGCGTGATTGTTTGTTTTACATTGGCTGTTACAGAGGTGTTTAAACTTGCACAGCTTTAATGCACAGCAATAAACAGGTGCATCCATCTTCAACCTTTCATCTTTGCTGCACCGCTGAGCTCCATGTGTGTAAGAGCCCCACGGCAAAACACGACAGAAAACAAATATGACAGCAAGAAGCAATATGGTTGAATGGTAATAAGTTATTTGATCATTGCTTTTTTCTTATATATGTTTTTTCAGCTTATTTATGGGAACTTGTTTAAATTCAGCTCAGTGCTAGGTTCTCGTGACTATCCCAGGCTAAGTGCATGACAAATACTGTAAAGCAATGCAGCGATTTAAAGCAAAAGAAAAATGCACAAAATGGAAATCTGCTGCTCTATTAAGAGCAATAAAACCCAATGAACAATAAGTTAAAGATGCATCTCAAAGGAAATAAACAAAAATGTGAAGACAATAGAAAAAAAGTGAGGAATTCAGATATATTCAATGTTTTGATGGATGAGATGAAACTATGAAAATCTTAAGTGTCAGCTTCTTCTTGCCCTAAAAAGTGTTGAGACCCCACACACGACTGCAAATAATGACAGAATTATGCTTTCAGTTCTACAAGGAAGTTGGACAATGATATGGGCTACATAGCTAACTATACACTGATTGCATGTGTCTTTGACCAGAGAACCAATTCCCAACAATGGAAATCTTGCAAAGTCTTTCACAGCAATATATACAACCTGCTGCTGTCAAGCCAAGATCTACTAGCTGTTGAGCCATGATACATCTATTGTAGCTGCGATTACTGGTGATTTCTTTGTGTCTGATTTTATTTGGAATAATTATTTTGGTATTTTTCTTAGGGCTCATACATTGCATAAAAACCTGTCTTATTCGCCACATTCAAAACACAAGTCTGGAAAAAAAAACCTTTTTTTTTCAATACTGAAGGATTAGATGATGTCTGAATTTCTTGTTGAATAACTCAAAGAGATCTGACAATGATCTAAGAGAATATTGTTTGAAAAGATGTTTGAAACAAGAATAATATTCTCAGTTTTTGTAAAGGGGGTGATAGGGTCCAAATTCCTCTGTTCCATGATTGCGTTCACCTTGCTGTGTGCTGACTATAACATATCCTGTGGACAAAGAAAGGGAACCTATCTTTTTGCTATTTTTCCCAGTACATTTGTAGTTAAAGTATTTTTTTGAAATATCCAGTCCCTCTTTATTTCAACAGTCACCCATATCACTCTCTGTAAATGTTTTCGGTACGCTGTAAAAAATGAAATTGTTGAAGAAGGACACCTTCCCAGCTGTAGCTATTAAAAACTTGTGTGTAATTAATGCTGTTGCTGATTGTCGTGTTTTCTTGCATGATGTTTTTTCCCAATAAGTTTTAAAGATTTAACTGGCAAATGTTTTTACTCTACAGGAGAAAGACATATTTTTTCACCCATCTTTCATTGAAGGAATGCTTTTGAGAGATTCACCTTCCTCGCAGCTACTTGTGTGCCAGTGGTCAATAGTGTTTTGAGAAAAATGTTTTTCAAACTATAATTCATTTTTTTGTCAGAGCTGTTCAGCTTTTAAGCAGAAAAGTCATTTTAATGCACTCACTCTGAATTCAGTCAGCTACTTTCAGCTACTTTCTTTTGGTCAACAAGACATGCATTTTAATTTATTTTTTTTCCTTTAAAGTTTTGATGACTTTGGTGTGCAATTTTCAGAATGTCCCCCTTTAAAGCATAAAAAAGAGCTTTGAATATTTCAAAAGAGACCTTGATTTAAATGGTGAGATTTCAGATATATTGCATCAGTGGGAATAAGAGAGGCAGAATGGATGAGATGTTTGACCTTTTCAGATTTGTCCCTGGGTAGGGAATTTGCTGGAGGGTGCCGGGGCAGGGAGCAGCGGTGCGTTGAATTATCACTCTCACCGTTCAAATGCTGCAGACCTGATCTCCCACTTGCTCCACTCCCACCACTAATGGGTTAGGAACACACTGGGAAAAGATGGTGATAAAGCGAAAGAGTGGGAGGGGGAGTCATAGCCTGTCTGATTGTCTGTGGGTTAAGCTTAGAAACAAATTACCTTTTTTTCACCCTGTGTGGAGGAGAAGTAACGGCAGGTCACATTGTGGTGTCAAATCTTTAGCAAAAGCTTGTGTCATTCCACAGAATGATTGAGCTGAGTCTCTGACAGCTACCGGCAAGAAACATGTCAACACTTTGACAGATGCGTGCTACACTATATTGAAAGGCTGTGATGACTTTTTAGTTGACTGGGCTTTCACTGAACTCCCCCAGTTCCTTCATCAAATGAAAGCACAAAAAAGAAGGGAAAAAGATAAGAACAAACTTGCCAAACTGCTTTGTAATAGTTTGCCGAGGCATGAAGGACATCATGTCTTTGTTAGAGGAGGAGTAGCTGTCAAAATCACAATTCCTGGGCAGCGTTGGTGTCTGCCTCTTTTAGAAGCATTTAATCTTGGAGAGGAGAAATATATGGCATCATGATGTGACAAAGAACTGTCGTACGAAAAAAAATATGCCACTGACAAAAGACACACTGTGCTTTATTAATCGTCGCCTCATGAGATGCACAGTTTAGTGGTGTTGTAGAATCTTATTACGCTTTTATCTACTTCACTTTACGCTATCATTGTTGAGGTTATAGTTGTATTAGCTTTGCTTATGTAAAACCCTATTCTTGAACAGACCCATTTAACATTTAACAACATTCCTCTTTGCTCATATTCATGTTGACATTGACATCCAGTACATGTTTTGACTTCCTGTTCACTTTCATCACCTCATGCTGGATCTTTTCTGATTCTTTCTCCACCCCTCCCTCATGCCACCCAGAAGCCATCTTGTGTGATGTAGGAGAGTTTCACTGTCACGACCAAGAAACCTGCATCCCTGAGGCCTGGCTCTGCGACGGTGAGCCCGACTGTCCCGATGACTCAGACGAATTGGACAAAACTTGTGAGTCACTCATTCCATCCATTACTCATTAACACAGACATGTCACACTGAATTCTGTTTTTGACATTTAAGACGCTGATGTGCCTTATGGAAGGGATCTATTTTAGGATCAAATGCTCTCTCATGGGCTGAACAGGTGTTAAAAATTGTTTTTCACTGCCCAGATTATCTCTGTGCACAGTGATTGTGTCCATTTAAGCAGTTATGCATTAATTTGGAGCAAAACATACAGGAAAAAAAAGATTTTAAGTTTAGATAAATTGTAACTTTAAATAAAGGTCAAAATGTTTGGTTTTCTGTTCTCTGGTGGCTATTAAAGTTTTGTTTTGTTTGTTTCATAAACACAATATTAAACTTCATACATGGTGCCTTTTCATTTTGGTTGGATTGCATATTAAAAACGAAAAAAAGGAAAGCTGTTTTCGTGTCATTTACTGAGTTCCCAGTGCATGGGAACTGGAGGTACTTGCCCATCCTGTATGACATAGCATGCAACACTTGGGACAGCATACCAGAAAGTACTCTCGGAAATGTTAGCACTAACTGTGCTGGTATGCTGGAATGATCCAGACACAAGAAATTGCAGTGTTGCAAGGAGTTGTTCCATGGGGAATATGTCATGGCTCCTTGCCGTGACTAGTTCCACATCAGCCCTTGGGTCATCTTGCAGCCCAACATGGCATTGCTGGATAAATGATAAGTCTCTACTGTTTTTATTTCTGGCAGTCCAAATATGTCGACACACACACAGAAGATTTTCTCTCTCTCTTCTTTCATTGCACCTATGCCTCCTTCTTGCCACAGTGACCGCAGCCAATTGTGCATGATGCTGTGCCAGTTTGCATTTGCCTTTCAAACTTATTAAATAAAGATACAAAAGCATGGACTGCAATTAGTTCTAGGTTAGATGAATTGCTGAAATATATCAGAGTTTTCCCACAACTTTTAAATCCTTTTTTACCCTCGCACGTGCATTTAAATGTCCCATCAAGTTGTTTTGGCAGAAAATGACTTTTTTATTCACATTTGAAATTGGGGAAAGAAACTCTGGGATCCTGCCATCTGCTACATGCAGTATTCCAAAAGAGATGTTGCACTTAGATAGTGACCATTAATATATCATTGTGTGGACTCAGGGGACCCAGTGCTTGCAAGTGTAGAGTGAAAAAGCACTACTATTTACAATGTTTTTAATTAAACCCACCATCTGTCATAAATTTCAGGTAGCAAAATTTGTGAACATATGTTTGAAAACAACCTTTTTTGAATTATTGTTTTTTTTAAAACCAATTAATGCTAAATAAGGGGTTTATACACATTTTGGGATATTTTCATGTGTGCACGACATGTGCGGGCTCCAACTGTTTGCTCAAAGACTCCTCATTGACTTGTACTTATATGTATTGACTTGTACTTATGTATTTCAAAGTGCATGAAGGTGTGAAAAAAGCTTATTTTGTGAGAATAAAGCAGAGGACAACCAGTCGGCTTGAACATGAGGTGTTATTTGAGTGTTGTATTATTCAGTGTACAAGAGGAAGAATTGCATTGTGCTGTGAAGAATCTCCTCGGCTGATGTGACAACAGTCACGTAAACCTTCACTTGTCCTTGGCATCACAATGGCTCGATGCGTGGATGCTCCTGGGTGATATTATTTACACACTAAATGGACATAGATTTCCTCCAGTGGATCATCAGAGTCATAATTTTACGTTATTATGAGCAGTATTAGCCTTTATAAATCATGATGAGTCTTTCACTGTTACAGTCTAACATAGCTTAAAAAAAGGCAACAAAGCCAAATTATTCACATTAGGAGCAGGTTCCCCATCAGTGTGAGTTATTGTGTGTAATTACCACTTTATAGTTTTGGCAGAGGCATCTGTGCATAAATTGACCTCAGTGTGCAATAATTATTAATGCCCTCGTGTGCAAGAGGTCATATATCAAATTGTGATAGGCAGTGGTTGTTACAAAAAGATGAAGGCCTCACTGCTGCTGTTAAAACCCAGTGATTACAGATGCCAACTGTTGACATGTTTGTGGCTACTTGTGACTCTCCAATTCAGAAATTTTGTAATGGGCTATGAAGGAGGTTTCAGTCATAAATCAAATTCGGTGACAAAACGGTGTGCCCTAAAGAATAGTCAGAAACAGCAGCATAGATAGTCTTTCCTCAAATGTGCAAAGGCAAACAGATATTTCACTCCTCACTTATTGCATCTCTTCTCCTGTTGATAAGGTGTGTCAATGTAGGTTTTGCTTATGGCTTCATTTATCAGTTCATCTTTAATATCTTGTGTTTCTCTTATTCAGTGGTCTGTTTTTTTTCTCTCTTTCTTAAGTCACAGGCATCATCTCTTATGTGCTAGTTTTTTTTATTTGTACTCCGATCAAAGAATGTATAAGAGCGTGCAGAAAATACTAATTAATGTGGGACGCTTTACCATTTCACTTATTTGTTAGATTTAATTACCTTAGTGGCCCCTGTTTAAGTAGTTTCTGAGTTTTCTTGATTTCTCTCTCATTTTGAGTAGTTTTGACTGGAATGCTTTGGAAGAATTTGAAAAGAAGGGATAATTACAAGAAACAGAGCTGCAGTTAAGTTGTATGGCTAAGTTTTGATATTTGCTGGAGTTTTACCAGGTCCAGTTGGAAAATAACTGAACAGATCCATTGTAATATTAAAGGAATGCCTTTGGCTTGTGTTGCAGAAGAAGGCATAGGTTAACGTCAGTGTTGAAGTTCACAGGGAATATATTGACACCATGGCAGAGTTGTGCTGCAGTAATTGCTGCAAAAGGTGGACATATATTTAATACTCAAGTCAAAAGTGGATAAAAACAATTGGACTCACTTCATCTAATATTTGTAGTGCTCAGCGTAACCGTCTGCATGTTTTGTGATCATGCTCTGGGGGCAAAAAAAAAAGCCAATTCTCTCAAATCTGTCAGGTGTTCTAATAGTATGATGTCAGGTCAACTTTGGCATTTCCCTGCAGATCTCCAATCTCGTAGCTGATTGGCTGATATGTTACCTATGATCTCTCAGTCTCTCTTTGTGAAACATGTTTCAAATAAAACAGGTAGAATATGACCTGTGTGTGATTGCTGTAAGCAAAGTCATACAATTTGCAGAAAGATATTCATCATCACTTTGATTACTGTTGACTCCACTCTATTTACAATGCCTCAAGAAGAGGCCCTTTCATATTCATTGAATGAATTTAGCTCCGCTTAACATCATGGAATATGTATCAATGGAAATGGGAATTATCAGCTTTACCCTGCAAACAGGAGACACGCTAGGAATGTATCATGGCTTCTTGAATGAATAGAGAGCTGTAATAACCTTTGAAGCAGATATGTCATTTAAGGGAATAAGTTCTGAGTGAAGTTGAAGAGGATTAGAATAAAAGCACATCAGAACTTCTCTCAAGTGTTGAACAGACGGATTTAACGTCTGGTGAAAAAGTCAAGGTGATAAATTTCACTCCTGTTGTCAGGAAATATAAAAAAAAATGTTAGTGCCACTGATGGCCTCTCTGTTCCCCGATATGGCTTCGGTCAGGGGGATGTAATCACTGAATCTACAGGGCCTGCGGGGAGGAAGAAAGAGAAGGTGGCCTTGGATTGAAATACCAAGAGACTAGAAGGAGGCGCCGGTTTATCTGCTCAGCCTTGGGCCCCAAGGGACTGGACAGCTGACGCCAGTTATTCAGGTAGCATGGAAAACAGCCTGCCTAAAAGAAAACCCAGCGAAATGGCAAATCTCCAGCTGTGGTTAGGCAGTTGCTTGCTATAAATGAAAGGGTCAAACCTTTGCTGTGATATGAAGAAAAGCATCTTGTTTGGTGAGAGTCAAAGTGAAAAGGTTACGAATTTCCCTCATTAGGAATACACTCTTGGTTTGTGCATCTTACTTACAAGGACATCTAAATGTCAAGCCTTTCTGAGGGCACAGAAATTGACTGTGCAAAGCGATAATTATTGTAAGTTTCTGTTAATGTCTCTTTCAATGTGATTTTATAAAAACCAGTGGTACTAATGGCCATGGGGATGCAGCTCTCCCTCCCTTTTTCTGTATTGATGCTACCCAGTTGCAAACACTGTCTTAGAACTTAAATCCTCCAGGAAAGGATTTCATGGACTTTTAGCTCGTCTCAGTTGTGCTGCCATGAGGAGCTCTGTGAATCTGCTGGATGGAAGGACCAGTGAATCCTTTGATTGAATTGTCAATCCCAGAGGAAAGGACAATAAAAGGGGTCAGCTGCTGACTTCAAAAACGTGGTCACAGGAGTTGCGTTTCATGGTTGCAGCTTGGCTTGACCCAATCAACTTGGATGTTGATCTCAGTGTCCGCAAGGCACCGAGGGGGATGAGAACTGTGCAAAGATAGATCTCTCTGGGGTGCTCCCCACTTGTTTCCATTTCGACGACAGGGGAGGGCATGTCTCTGCATGTCCTCGGTTTAAGTCTCTGAATCTCTGCACTGAGCTCATCAGTATCCTACAGAGAGCTTGAAAACAAGCAGCATGAGGAGCCAACACAGGGGAGCAGCATGTTTATCTTGTGGTTATGCCACTAAGTGTAGTTTAGGTACTGAATCCTTGTGCAGCTAATGCTTCATGAATAATAACTGAACTCAGGCAATGTTTGTGAGGTTTACAGACAGGAGAGAAATACAATTACTATAGTTTATAAAGCCAGCTTAGTTTAGTAGTTCCCTTTGACACATTTTTTTTTTTGTTTTGTCTCATATTTTGAAGCACCTAAGTGTTATATTTTCTGATGCTAATCCCGTACACCTCGAGCGTTTGAAACCACAAAATGCAAAAATTTCCACTTCAAGTGATTTTGTATCATTGTTTATATGTGTTTTTCTCAAACAGCCCACAAACAAAGATAGTACCTAGCCAACAAAAGTGAATGTTTCATATTTGCCAAATGTTTCAGATATCTTTATTGAGTCTCATGTTAGAACCCAGATTGCTGTTGAAGAAATTTGTGAGGCTCCCTTTGCCCTCTAACAACCAAAAATGGATCATATTTTAATTGTAACTGTTTGGCTTTATTCAGTACAGTAAGAAGCATGAATGTTTTGCATTGTTGGTTTTGGCTTTGGCAGAGCTGCCAAAATTGCGTTCTTTTGAGGACAGGGGCTTGGTAACAGCTTTAATTTTGTTTTTCTGTGTTGTTTTGGTTCAGCAATTACAGCTAGACTCCCTTTTCCCACTCTCAACCAGTAAATGTAATTCCAAATTTGAAGCACATTTCCTGATGTTAAACTAACATTGCAATTTAAATATTTGGAAGTAGCTAACAAAGCCCCTCTGAAAACATTGCTTGGAAGTGCAGAAAATATTTGATCTGTCTGCCTGTGATGAAGCTGCAGCAACTAAAGTCTGTGTATTTGGGGCTGCCTATCAACACCCTGCAGGGTATTTTATCTGGCAAGTCTCATATTGAAATAAATGTATCACAAATGTGCCTGCTTCCCTTGAGGATTGGCACCAGTAGGATGGAGGTTTAGGGGGTAATGTAGCGTAGCCCCTTGTTATTGAGCTGAAGGACAGGGCCTTTTGCATTATGTAAGTCTTTTCCTACCTTTCCATCTCTCCCCCCAGCTGGCATATTACCCTTCTGTTGACTCATCAAAAAAAGGAAAGAAAGGTAGAACATGGCATTGCTTCAAATGTGGCTTGTTTATTTGTATTTATGTTCATTCTGTCCCCATATTCTGAGGATTATTTCCTGGAAGTGCCAGACATGTCTGTGAGACAATTAAATTTGCATGATTAGTCTTTCATATCACTGTCTTCTTTTAAGATGATCTGCCCGCGTTATTAGACAGCTCACAGGTTTTGTTGTCATCTCGCTATGTCAACAGCGTTTAGTGCCACTGTGCGTGTTAGTGCAGCAAAGTTAATTGGATATCTTGTTGGTTCCTCAGCCCTACATTTGATGGCTGGATTTTATTTGAGATCAAAGATGTTTCCCTGCTTTTAACATATTTAACCCATCGTTAATATATATATAATTATATATATATTTTGTGTGGAGGCCTTGTGATCATTTTTTGTTTTAACTTTTATGGAAGAATAGTGAGGCTTCAAGCATACTTAATTTTTTTTTCTCTCCGTCTGCCTCCTTTACGTTTGGAACAGAACTTGTGCACACTTACTAAGGCTTGGCCATCTGTTTTATCAGAAGTTGCAGTAGGCGATAAACATACACAGCAAATTTTGTGTGTATGTGCAAGTTTGTGTGCTTGGAGACATTAGTTCCAGTGAAAGCAACACATACTTTGAAGCCACCAGTGACTAAGACTGTCTCTTCAGTCAAAATGTCATAGTTAAAAGAAAAGTCATCTTTGCCCTGAACATGTTTGCTCATCTTCATCCCTCCGGTTGCCGCATTGCCCCTGTCTCCACTACACATTTTCATATGTTTGAGCATTTGTTGGGCAGAACCATTAGCGTGAACATGAATGTTGTTGCCTGGTGACAGTCTTGCACCCGAACCATGTCATAAGTGATGTGTCGGGGAAGCAAGTTGTCTTTGCTCCCATGGCCCTCATCTCAACGGTTAAGCTGCACTGACACATTTTCCCTTTTTGTATTCTCTCCTAGCACGAGCATTGTAAAGGACAGCATCCCAGATTGTCACCTGAAGAAGAAGCGGAGACAAAAAGCATATTTTAAATTGACATGGTTGCTGTCATAGACCCAGTGTGACATTGAAGGACTAAAGCCTGCATTATCTCTCCGCTGTTGCAGTAGAGAACAAAGCCTCGCTGTGATATGAGCTTTAAAAAAGAGCAAACAGAGACTCTTACAGCTGCAGCCAATGAGAACAAAAGCCTGTAACATCACTATGATGAGTGTTGCTCATCTCTCTGTCGTGCAGTAGCCATCGCTTTACTCTCAGTCAGAATCAATCAGTGACATTGTTCTTTATTTATTTATAAATCATAAATAATATATATTCTAATGGATACTGAAAGGAATGAGCTAATGCCTGCTCTTATAGCTACTCTATAAACATGGCCATAGCCCAATGATTATTTCAAGGGAGCTGGGTTAATGCCAGAGGATATTTGGAGAAAAATACACGTCCTCCCACTCTAACTA
Organism: Thalassoma bifasciatum; assembly: GCA_008086565.1. Classification (NCBI taxonomy): domain Eukaryota; kingdom Metazoa; phylum Chordata; class Actinopteri; order Labriformes; family Labridae; genus Thalassoma; species Thalassoma bifasciatum. The sequence goes on along the minus strand of RPOG01000113.1, from coordinate 285,693 downwards.
TGGTCCTCATTAAAGATGCCTGCAAGCTAAAAACAGGCTTATTTACTTCTTTATGATCAATTGATTTACACTATAGGCCAGCAACCAATTTAGGCTCTGAAAGTCATTACACAGTATGAAATATAGTAGCAAAGCGCAAGGCTTTTCACTTAAAGTACTGCAATTTAATAGAGGGATCCAAGGCCAAGGGGCATGAGGGTTTCACCATTTTATTTGAATGACACATTGCAAGCTGTGAGTTCCATCCCCTTACAAATGTGTGAATCACTCTCACTCCTGTCACAGTTCAAGTGTTGAAATATATTGTCCATAGAAAGGCAAAACTACTGAATTGATAAAGCTCCTGATGTCATGTTTATTCATTCGAAGTCTGAATGGAAAAGGTGAACTCAGCCCTGTCTCTATAAACCAACTGGATCAAGTCTCCAGAATAAGATATTTCCTTCCATGTCATCACGCATTCATCCTTATATTTTATGTTTTCTGATTGGGCTTCTGGTTCTAATATTTGGTTTTGATTTTGGGAAATCTGCTTGGTTTAGGCTCAACAGTAGATGAAAAATTCCCAAGGATAGCTAACAGGGGTTCCATCAGTATAATTTGGATAACAGAACAGGATGAAAACAGATAAAGCCAGTAGAGGTGACTTGAGCATTTTACCATCCTTGCTGCCTCCCTTTGAAGGTGTTTTGGGCATGTCCAACTGGGAGGAGGCCTCAGTGTAGACCCAGAGCTCCCTGGAGAGATTACATATCCCAGCTTGCCTCAGTATGCCCCAGGAGCCCCTTGAAGGAGCTACAAAATATTGCTAGGGAAGGACTTACTTAGCTGATTTGTTATCCAACCTTGGATAAGTGAAAGATGGTGTATGTTTTATTGTAAGGATGTATGCATGGGTGGCTATTGAAGTAAGGCCTGACTGTCATACATAGAGATAATAAAACTCGGCCTTTAGCAAACAAAAAAAACTTAGATTTGTCTCAACATTTCAGCTACTCATTGTTTGGTGAGAAAAGAGGACAGTGAGTCATTTCTTAGTGATAAGTGAAAACTCGTCCCTGCAAAATTATTATTTCAGAGCGTTTCATTTTTTACTCAAGAATGTGAATTCTGCACTTTATAAGCTGTCTGATGTAACCAAGGTTAAGGGAGCAGTTTCAGACATTAGCCAGATTAATAAAAAAGAAGACAGAACTTGCTCAGACATCTTGGCTGGACAGTTCAGGCTAAAAGCAGCAAAACATTCCCTTGAGCTGATGCTTGATGACCCCAGAGTATCTTCACATTTCAGCAGCTAACTGATATATCCAATCAAATATTTGTTGATCTATTTTAAGTGCTTACATCACTCGTCTCTAATGCTACACCTGTGCTGCATTATGTCTGTGTCACATCCCCCAGAGCTGATCCATGCCACCTCAAGGCAATGCCCGTAGTTCCACAGCAAGCCTTGCACCCCAGCAGCATCGCAGAAATGTCTTGCTGCTCATCTCTGCTAAAGTCTATTTTTGATGCAGCCTGAATTCAGCACGTCAAGCAGAACAGAACGGATCAACCCTTACAGGATGCCAGACACTGAAACAGCATGTAGCATGTGGTCAATTTCAAACTAAAACAAGATGTTCAGTGACCGTACTGCTCATCAGGTTGCACGTATATGGCTGAATTCTAAAAACACTTTTTGTTTTATTCAACACACATAAACAACAGACTTTAAAGGGATGTTACAGTTCTTTTGAAGTGGGGTTGTATGAGTTACATGTCATGAATGTATGTAATAGCCCCAATGGATGCTGCTTGTCCCTATAATGTAATTCAGCTAATTTCACAAAGCATTTATCTCGATTTAAGTGTATGTGTTACTGATATTTTTTAGTACTTCATTTTAAAAATTTCAGTAGAGCATACAATCAAACTGACATAAGTGCTTAGGTTGAGGTTTCTCAACATTAGCTACATAATTTGGCCGAGTCTGCAGCAAAGTGTAGCTTAGCTTGTGTGTGGTTTCTCTCAGTAGTTTCTCACCAAGGGTGTGAGTCAAATGTTATCCATTGTTGTTTTTACAATTTCTAGTGAACCCTGCTTACAAAAAAAACAAAAAAAAAACAAATGAATGAATAACGTAAACCTGAAATTCCTGTTTAAGTGGTTAACTTCTTTCTATAAGTTCAGTAAAATGAAATGGGACATTTCTATAAATGCTTGACACACCCAAACCCAGTTCAGTTACACACTTGCATGTAATAGAAGTGCAGAAATCAAAAACTTAAAAAAGAAAAAGAACAGACATGCAAACTCAGAAAGGCTAAGTAACCTTTTGTTAGTATGTTGTTATGTTTGTAGTTGTGCAGACAGACGGCAGCACACAGTAGAATCTGAGGGTAAATAGGCTGTGTTGGTTAAGGAATTGCAATGCCATGTATGACTTTGAAGCTTTGTTATGATGGCATGTCAGCATGATAAACTACTGACATCTGGTACACTAAAGCATCAGAGTCTCATTACAGCGGTGACATCAATTTTAATGACATTACCACCATTGTGTTTCAGGTTCCTTGATATGAAGAAAAAACAAGCCTGCATTAATTCAATGCACTATATTATATTCATAATGAGATCATTCTTCTTTGCAAATATTGGTTTTAGCCTCTCTAAATGCAGTGTACTGTATGTTTTATTCATTTGATTCTGGCCCCAGAAAAATAAGATTAAAACATTTGCATAATGGTCAGTCACAAAAGTGTTTCTATTGACTAATTATACCACTGTTTACCAAATAATGATAAATTGGCTTTTGTCCTGTGTATTTTGTATGCTATTTCTGAAGTGCAGCTTTATGATGTTATCCTGGGGCTGCTCATTCCCCTTTATGGACTGATATATTGATTCTTTATTATAAAGTGGAGCCAGGATGTCAAGGCTGCCAACACCTAGCTTCATCCTTTTGCACAGTCATATGGTTATTTTCCTTTCTTTCAAAAAAGGTTTGATGGAATACTCTCAAATTAGAGAAAATTGTGAGCTGCTGCAGGAAATTAGGTGTCAGAGAGACTATGAATATTACCTTCATGATCATTTTCTGATTTACTTCACAAAATGTCTCTGGGATGTAGTATATAGACGATTAAATTTTTCTGAGGCTTATGAAAGCCATTTATTATCAAGGAATGAACGTACCACTCATTTTAAGATGTCTTGGGGTAGAGCACCATTTTGGGTTTGTTGTCATGATGAAAGCTCAATGAGCTAATTCCTCTGTTGTTATTATAGTAGCCTGTATATAATAGAATGAAAGCAGCCTTTTAAATAAATGCACAGACAAGTTGATGCAAACAAGAAAGTGATAGCGCACTTGTCAAAAAAGCTTATTGGTATTTTGTCTCAGTGTTCATTATAAGGATCTGTTTGTCAAAATGCATTCAACATACCTCATGCACTCCTAGCTTTACTAATTTACTACATTTGAGTCACTACATTAAAAAATATTATGCATCTTTTTTTGTAAACAGATTGATAATTTCAACATCTTTACCATTATGACCACTAAAAGGCGGCTAATCTGTTTTTGATTTCAGCTCTCACTGGGCGTGTTACATAATGTGACAGGTGACCTTTAAGTTGATGAGTCGAAAGCAGCAAGAATTAGTCAGCAGGGATGAGACTGATTATGACAAGGAACAAACAGTAATGGCTAGACAACTATGCAATACTACAGTTATTTTGGGGGAGGGAGGTTCCCGGTCTGCAGGGATCAGGACGCAACAAAAGTGGTCCAGGGAAGTGAAGTGGTAAACTGTTGTCGGTATTATTGGTGGCCAAGGCTCACTGATGTGTTACAGGGTTTACAAGCAGACCTCGGGCTCAAACTGCTGAAAACATCAGTGCTAGTTCAAACAGAGGTGTGTGAACATGTAGCGGATCACAGTTTGACGTGTACAGGGCTGCATTGGCTGGACCCTGTCAACCACTTACAACTCCCACAATGGACACAAGGGCATTGAAACTTGACCATGAGTGGGTGATGTGGAGGAATTAGCCAACAAGTTCAAGGTGTTGACTCTGCCTCTAAATTCCAACCAAACCAACTAAGCAAGCCACTCCGAATTTTTCAGCTGTAAGGCAAGCTGGAGGGCTCTGACATATTTGATGTGTTCTTTGACTCAGAAACTCTCTGGCTGAGGACCACAAAAAAGTTCCTCATTCACTGTAACCACAGAGGAACTTATCCAGAGTTCTGAGGGCCTCAGGGCAGATTTCTTTTGTCAAGAGACATTTAAGGGGTGAATTCTAATTTTGTAAAAGCTTGAATTAAACCAAGCTGCATAGAGAGTGGCACAGATGGAGGAGATGGGTGCTATGAAAGTAAAAACAAAATGGGAAGAATCCTGTTCAAAACCATTTAAAAATGTACACCAGGGCTGCACAATATTGGGAAAAAATAATATTGCAATATTTTTTTCCCCTGTGATATATTAATATATAAGTTGTGGTATTAGTTTAAGTGTACTGCTTCACTCTGTATCACACTACAACTGTTTCAAGTTTTATAGAAGCTTATAAGTTCATAGGGCATGGGAAGGAGGACAAGAAATAAACGATAAAATGGGCAATCAGAATATTGAAGCTTACACCTCAAAATGTACTGAGAGCCAGTTCTGGCTGAAGACAAAGTTGAATGCACAGATCTTGAAGCCACTGCTTTTAACCCTAGAAGTGTTAAAGAAAGCACCTTATGTGGTACTAACTATAAGCAAAGTGTCAGATTGTCAAAATCCCTGCTATGCTCCACCCATAGTCACTGATCCTTCTCTCTCAGTTGCTCGACCAGTCAGTCTGTATATCCCTCTGCCCAACCCTGATAACAGCAAGTGAAATGACAGGGCACCTGCTCTAAGTTGTTACATGTATGTGGTGAAATATATAAATGCATTCTTATTTAGATTGTTAATGTGATAGGGCATAGACAACTTACATAAACTTAACTGAAAGGCTCAAATATATTGTCATATATTACATACCTTGAGATATGAATGTTGTGCATGGGCATATCACAATGACGATACTGAAACAATATTGTGCAGCCCTGTATACAACTACAAACAGTACTTTTTTTCATTCTGATAGTGTTTAGACCAGGATGCCAGGAAGAATGCTGCTGGCCCTGACAGCCTATCACAGACCATTGAAAAGTACTTCATACAACCTCACATCAAACCCCACAGAGTCATGTGATAGACAACAAATTCTCCAAAATGAAGAATTGTGTGATTAAGCTACTATCAGTGAAGTTGATTTGGTCCAAACTATGAAAATTTCTTGATTCTAAAAGTCAATGTGGCCTTAGTCCAAGTCTGCATGTGTTTTATGTTGTGAAACTAAATGGAAGTGGTGCAGGTGTAGAAACTACATGAGTCAAGGTATGAATCTGCAACATCCAGGGAGTTTTTCATTTCAAGGCATGTTGTTGTTTGCTTCTAAGCAGCCTTGTGTTATTACTTAAAAATCAAATCTTTTTACCATTGTTCCCTAAATGAAGACAAGGAGCCAAAAACATGTCACGACACTTAATCCTGCTCTTGAAGCTTGGACTGACAATGAAGAACCTCTGTCCTTGCAGATTTTGACTTGCAGAAAATACTGCCTCTGCATGAGGAGTGAGACAAGTACAGCAAAACAAGCTCCCTCGGCTGATTCCTTTTTTCAAATGCCAAGGATTAAAGGTCACAGAGGGAAATTATTCTTCTAAAGAGCCCTATGTTAAGACTGCTGTGCCTTTTTAAAGTAGAACATGTGGGGGAGAGCTATAATTTACAATTGGTGAAATGTGCCTCTGATGTTACTAAACTATGCACTTGTTTACCTTGTTGCCCTTTACCCAGTGGAAGTCTTAACCACATGCCTCATATGACAAACACTGTTCATGACAAGGACCTTGATAAATTGGACACAGCTTATCCAGAATGTTTTCAAGGTTTATTTTCTGTTCAGAGATGAGGAATTTTGTATGAGTTTCCATCAGTTGGTTAATGCAGCATTGTAAAGCCCAGATAGCTCATTACATGAAACATTCACTATCCCCAGGCTTAGAGTATGACAACAGTAAGGACTTCACCTCAAACTGAGTACATGCAAAGGTGAAGAGTTCCCTGTTTCCTGCAACTTTCTGACTTTTAAGCTCACAAACAAGACAAATAAACACAATCCAAGCCACACAAGCAGAATAACTGAAACATTCATGCCTTTAGCACTTTGTATTTATTGTTCCACACCACTGGCACTGTTTGAGCACCCAGAGATTACCATTTACAACATTGCTCTTCTTTCACACACATACTCTACTGCAAGGTCTTCTTAAGTGAACCACTCAACTATGATACTCTTAAAAATAAACACTTAAGTAGCTACAAGTTAACAATGTTTGCATTGTTTTATATTAATCACAAATCTCCTGTTGGGTCATTAGCTGACAGGGAATTCATGTAAACAAAACCATGTGTAATTAGCACTGCTTATTTGTGATGTGCTTTAGTGACAAAGTTTATTTATTATTTATTTATTTTCTGTGTGTGAATCAACGGTAAATCATAGTGTTTGTCACAAAGTTGGCAATAAGGCTGGCTTATAGCTCAGTGCAGCAATTGAAAGCTATTGCTGTCTGTGCTGTTTCTGACATTTTGGCTGCAGTTCAGACACACTGAATTGATTTTGCACTGTCATCATGCTCATGATTGGATTAGTGATTTATGTAATAACAATAATGAGATTAGGATTGAAAAATGGAGTGCACACGCAAACTTCTGTTATTGAATTTGTGGGATTCACCACAACAGAGCCTGTTACTGCTATGTTAAGACATTAGGGGGAGCCTGGAATGGTGTAGCATCAGGATGGGTATTGCAATACTTCTTTGATAATTCATTTTATCCATGAGTGAAGAACATGAAGTACTTATTTCTCAGGGATATGATGAGTCCCTCTTTGTGTAAGTTCAAGGAGCATCCCCTGCTGATGTTTTCTTTGAGGAATTCATTATTTCACATAAACTGGCAGTGAGTCAGATTAACATGATTATCATAATGAACATAGCTGCTGAAATTCCCCCTAAGAAGCATTTCCTTTTAAATTAAATAGAGATATTATTTTGTCTCATCTCAATTCTCCTTATTCACTTCTCAAAGAGGGCAAATAGCAGCAGGGTTTTTAATTAACACCCTAATATCTTAGATCTGTCTTGTTTCCAGAGCTACATTTTTTAGTGTTTACAAAAAAATAGAAATACTGAAGTGAAAAGTGTGATGAATTCACAACGAGGGAACCATGCTGAATATGAGCTTCTCAAAATCCAAATGGGTGTATCCTCTGGAGACAATGACAATCATTCTACCCTGTTAGTATCACTGTCAGTGTGCTCCTCACAAAGCTTCTCGCACTGTAGTTAAGTTGGAGCCTCATTGTCATGAAAAAGCTGAAGGAACTACACAAAGCCTTGTAAAGCAGCAGCAGTCGACCGAGTGAGGATCTAACATTTCAGATCAAAGTCAGGCTAAGGCGCTCATACTATACCTTGCAGGGGAATATCACTCCTCTTCTCATTTGGTTATGACTAAAGTGGTATTTAAGTATGCTCTCCCATTTTATCTCTGAACATTAATATTTAATTAAACCATTAATGAAACCATTCCTTTTTCATCTGAAATGATTGGGTATTTATACATCAGTAATTGAGTTACACAGCAGGGACTTACAACGGCCTTGTGTATAGTTTCTGATCTTTTTATCAATGTCCATTCTACAGTATCAAGATGGGTAACTGTGTTTAAAGACATAGTTAGAAATCAAACGAACTAGATTTTCATGTCAGATTCATAATTTTACCATTCAGTACAGTCTCATTGGTATTGTGAGGAATTAGATGCATAATAATTGTGTATGGTGACACATCTTTTCTTCTGTTCTCTGATGACTGGGAGGATGACTCCAAAGGTGCAGCGTGCACTCTTTAGTGGCATTTAGAGGGGAAAAAAATCTGGTTGAACAGAACAGGGACACTGTTTTTTGTATTATATTATTGACTACTCAAAATATACTGATTGAAAGACAAGGACAAAGAAAATGAGAGAGGTTGTTGTAAAAAGCCTCTGACGTAGAATCGTTTTAGATAGTAATTCAATAAAGACAGTGATTCAACAGACTTTGATGAAACTAAAACAGGAATAAGAACTGTGCTTATAGAAGTTGCCATCACATATGCACGGCATTAGGCCACTGTGGTTCAGTGGCATTTTCTCAATAAAAAGGTCGGGGGTTCAACCCCGGCTACTGTAGACACATCATAGAGTGTCTTCCTGCTGTTTGTGTACAGGGGTGAATGTGGTAGCAAAAACTGATGGTCCCCCTCCCCTACAAAAGCAGTCTCTCCCACCATTGTGTGACTTTGGTGTGAATAGGTGAATTTGATGAGAAGTGCAAAGTGCTTTAAGCGGTCATAACAACCAGGTGCTACTATCATTCTGAGAGGAATTTTTTAAAAATGGGGGAACGTTTTCTTCCACCATTGTATAACTAATTGATCAGTAAGAGGAACATAGGCTGTTTGAAAAGACCTACTCACTGACACAAGATTAAATTTTGTCTCCAAAAATTGTGTTTTACATAAATAAATAGCTGTTTGAAAGTTGAGGTGCCTTTGAGTGCATCGTCTATGCTGAAGATAATGTGACAAACAGCAAATTGTATGAATGAAAATTTGTTGTTTTTTGTAACATGAAACATGACTACTAGAGGTGTCTTTCAGGGAGCTATACTTTTGCACTTGTTCTTTTTTTCTGTCTATCTCATTTTCTTGAGTAAAATTGAACACATTGCCTGTTCAAGAGATTCAGAACACTCCAGCTAAAGCTTGCTGCAATGTGGGTTACCTGAGGGTATGGATGTAAATGAAATGATAAGGCAGGTCCAGTACGCAGGGTGTTCAAGCTACATACCATGTAATGGGAAGTTAAGGAGAGAGGAGTTCTAGTTTAGCTGTCGAGGGTGTGTTACTTTACAAAGTGTGCTAGCTTTAAGCAATCATCCGACATAGTACAGTAGTTTGAGAACTGACACAGGAATTGAGCACCTCAGCTGTTGAGAGACCATCTGTGTACCTCTGCATGACAGATCAGAACCACTGAATATTCATGTGCCATCCCTCCCCTTATCACATTAGATTAGAACTCATGTGGTGAGAGAGCAAGGGGAGAGGCTGACAACACTGTTACATTGTCAGAGACCCTCACAGCTGTGTGTTAAATAGTACATTTTCCAAATAGATGCGCTATGGTATGGCACTGGGTTCAATGTGCTGTGACAGCATGTTGGAAGTTAAAAATGTCCTGTGTATTTTAAAACGTAAGGCAGTTAAATACCAGGATGATGAGTTGAATTCCAAATGTGTGAGATTCATTTGGGAAAAAGCTGCATTTTTTACCCTTCATTTTAGAAAATGACATGAAAGATAAACAAGTTCATGAAACCGTCCACGATGCTTTTTAGAAACCATTGCTCACAAGGATGGAGCTCTCTATTCACATTAGGACAATATCATTTAGAGAGCAAGATAAGACCTTATAATTCATGCATTTAATATAATCTGTTTGTACTTTTGTACCGGGAATTTGGAAAGTGCTCCAAGAATGGAGCTGGAAGAGAAATGAAAAATGAGATGCTAAGAACAGATTTGGGTGCCCAGCAGATGAGGCTGCCAGTTTGCTCATATATGAAATATGAACCCCCTCAGACAAGGTCAGTTATATTTGACTTGCCTAAATATGGTGTAGAAGGAGGTGTGAATAACAAGAGGTTATAGTGATAGCTAGGAAATTTTCATTTAAGAGAAAGGTCTCCTACCACCCTTTTAGGCAATAAAACGCTTGGGAGGAGAAACCTACACGAGCCATTATTGTGTCAATACTGATGCACAGCTACTTTGCCACGTATCTCCTCCCTAAATCAGGAGGAGATGGCAACCCTCTTTGTAATAGCCCCGTTAATTGCAGGATACCTTACCTTACAAAGTGGAAATGGACGCTGTGAGGAAGTAACCGCCCGGTCAAAGCGGTCCAAATGTGCTTGGATGTGAGTTCCTTGTGGTGGGAGAACTCTGGGGATTGTTACAGATCCCTTCATGAAGGCAATAAATCTCACTGTTAAGTGGCTGCAACGGCACATTGGTAATTGATATCAATGTAGTTAAGGTGGAGATGTGACACATTACAGTAATGGTGCGCTGGTCAGCTGTGTTTTATGTGCTCTTGTGGCTGCCACATGAATGAGGGTCACCTATGTGCCTCATGAATCCTTAAACAGCTGCTCTCTGCTTCTTGCCTGGCTGGCAGGGACAGCCAAGCAGTTTGTTATGAGACTTCACCAGCACAGCCACAAAGCAGTGTGGTGAACATCTGTTGTGTGTAAAGAACAATGCTGTGAAGTATAAATACATTTGCATATGCATAGATTCTTCTGCCTCCTATAAAAAAAAGTCTTGGAGTATCAGCACTTTGAGGAAACACTCAAAAATACACAAGAAAAAACTCTTTATATGCAAAAAAAGCACAAATGATACAAAATATGCAAATTATTCGACATATGGTCCTCTCTGTAGGTGCTTTTTTCCCATGTAGAAAAAGAAAACATTGGTAAGGCTTATGTGGCAATTTTTATTTTGATAAATAAAGATGTATTGTTCTCAAAATGTACTTTTCTTTCCTCCAGGTGCACGGGAGGTGGTGATCAAATGTCCACTTAATCACATACAGTGTATCGGGACAAAAAAGTGTATTCATTTCAACAAACTCTGTAACGGAGCCAGAGACTGTGAAGATGGCTATGATGAAGGAGTTCACTGTCGAGGTAAGAGTGAAAAACATTTTGGTTTCTGCTCTTAGAATACATGAATAAATGTGCATCCTCATTATTATGGGTTATTAATCAGATCATACTTGTCTTCTTTTGATCATTAACATTGCAAAATTTATTCTACAAATCATTTCTGCATTTGATTTTTAAACAGTATAACTGTGAAAAATGCTTTACTTTTTAATTCAGCCTAATGTGCTTTCATGAGATATTCATTATAGCTATATTCAGCCAAGATAATTTAAGCTTAAGTGTGCTTTTTGTTAATTTTGTAGAGTAGGGATCATTATCACAATCACTGAGATAAGAAGTGTTTAATCTACCCTCAGTAACCCTTGAATTATCTCCTAATGCATGAAGGTTGATTGCATAAATGCAAATTCTTGAGCTGGCAGTCTAACTTTTAAGGGTGAAAGTAGTGCCAAGGTGACTTCTCATCATCCTTCCTGTCAGAGCAGGAGAGAGACACGGTGGGACAGTAACACCAGGTGTTGTGTTGTACACAACTTTTTGTTGTTGCTCCCATTCTTCGCAACTATACCAAGCTGCTATGGACACCTGGCCTCTGTGATAAAGCAGCGTCCGCCTGTGATTGCTGCAGTCTTGGCACAACAGTGTCTCCTGTCTGGCGGTATTCTCCACCTATTCTGACCTGCAAGACAGTAAAAGTCACACTGAGCTTTGTCTCAGTGAGTGCTGCAGGTGCAAGGAAATGGTGGCTTTTGATTAGAAGCAGTGAAAAATCTAAAGGCATGTTTGTGGTGTTTAAAATAACTCTTTCGATCCCCCTAACTTTGGCTTGTGATGATAATTTTGCCTTGTGGGAGGAAATATTGCTTAATCTATAGGAATAGAAAAAGAGGAGATATGTGTATGTGATCTTTATCAGTACTTTTGTTGAAGATTGTACACCATCTGTGATTTAGTATACGTATCGATCTGTGGTACAGAATTGTAAACAAGTGAATGCTCTGGGTTTGCTGAAACTGTAATGTAACTGTCTGCAGTATCTTGGATCTCATTCCCTGCAGACTACTTTCCAAATCCACCCAATCGGTCCTAAACTACAAAATGCTCCCCTGGGTAATAGCTCAAGGTCTGTTCATCATACCAAAATGCATAGTGAGTGAGGTTTGAAAGCTGGCTCAAAGACAGTGTTCGTGTCATGTCAGGTTTAATGAAAATGCTAAAAGCATCCTGGGAGAAATGCTTAGGTCAGCCTAAGAGGAAAATGCAGGTAGTTTTTGCAGGCTCAGGAAGCTCTTTTCCTTGTACTATAGTGCAAATGTGTGTTACTGTAGGCAGGTAAATGGCAGTTAATCTCCTGAAGCTGAAAGGACAAGGTTTGAAATAAAAAAATTAAAAAAATCAAAAGAATACATGTTCAGCTGCTATGTTAGTTACCTTATCTAACCCTATAAAGTATAAGTTAGTGGTAAACAGTTCTTCAGACATACAGCAGTTCTAAGTAGTCATTATGGTAATGCATACTCTGCTTGCAGCTTGTGAATTAGTCTCTCCATTATAGATCCCCAAAAGGAAGCTGATTAGACCCTATTATACACTGGCTTGAGTATAATTATACTTTAAACGCCACATCTTGTTCTATGTAACTGGAAACCCTTCTGAGCCACTCTCTTCCAAAAAGAGAGAAAACATGAGAAAAACAAGGTCAGAGAAAGAGTTTTCTATAATGGAATTCTGTCAAACCAACAAGCAGACACTGGAGCCCCCTCAAGACTAAATCACAGCTTCTTGCAACTAAAGACAAAAGAAAGGACTCAGGACAGAAAAATAATCGAGGTTTCATTGGAAATGAACTCTGCCACAATTACTCAGTTTACAAGCCACTCCTGTGTTGGGTATCTCAAATACAGATTTGATTAACAAGAGAAGTAAAAAAGTAAGCATTTGGGTAGTCATGAAAAAAAAGAGTCAGTTTCTTCTCCACTTGCCAATGCTGACTAATAAAGCTCATTTTCATTCCAAAGTGAACTAGAGGCTTGAGGCCCTTAAAAAAATATGGTGTCAAAACCTTCAATCTCCAAAGAGGTATAAGGAGGATAGAGCCACACTTAGATTACTGATGAATTCAGGAGCACGTTCACTCCCGTATGCATCAGCCTAATTTGGATGGACTTCTTTGCATTTTAATTTTTTTGTTCAAAGCATTAGGGTTAGAATGTCAGATATTTTAAAGCCAGGGGATACTAAACAGAAGACCTACTTCGCATTTCATTCAATGAAGCACTCCAAACTTCTCTTAAAATAAAGTTTAATACAGTCAGTCAGCTTTAAGAAGTCAAGGAAAAAGAGTCATTCAAAAAACAATGAAAAAAAGACACAACCACATTGCACAGACGTACCAAAATAAATTGACTATAACATGTCTAATCATAAGAATGCATTCAGTTATTTTCCATCTGAAGCACAAACTAGACTTCCTCTTAATTACCTCCTTTTTCTTGAAGCCAGAGTTTGTTTTTATTTTGATTGTTATTACCTGAACCATGCATATATTTTCTTTAGCCCAGTGAAGCCATGAGAACATTTACTTTTGTTATTATGATTTATCTTTGCTAGTTGGCCTTGTACTCAGTGTCTACCCATTTTATTTTACTGCTGCGTGTTTTATACATCCCTTGTCAGTAAATGGGTAACAAGGCACCTCAGTGTTCTGTCTTATGCCAGGACTGTGTGATCTGAATGCAAACAATCTTAATGCAACACTGCAGTCAGCTGCTTTGACTGCCTTGCCTGAAGCTCAGGAGAGATTGATTCCAACTCAGGCACCAAAACAGTCTTAAAACTTTTTTTAGGGACCGAGCAGACTGGGTCAGCGAGGACCCTCTTGTAACTGTTAGGATTATTAGGGACCGAGCACTGACAGTGTCAGCGAGGACCCTCTTGGAATTGCTGGGATTATTATTTTTGTTTCTTTGGGACCTCATTCGCTCAAATTTGAGGCATTTCGCTCGAATTAAACGCGATCGACATATGGCACACCCCCGTGAATGTGTAACCGCTACTCAGGCCAAATGCATAGAAATTTTTCAGATGCTAGCTACGCTAGGCACGGATTAGTTTTGCTAGCCCCTCCGGGAAAGTTGTGCTATAGTTGTGATTTTTAGTAGGTTCAAATGATCGTGTCCAGCCCAAAAAAAAACTCTCTGGCCAACAAAAAAACTTTTGAACAGGGAGTTCGGAAATGAGGCCTAAAGATCCCATTTTGGCCAAAAATAGGGTACCTATTTGAACGAACTTGTCCTAGGGATTTAATCGGATCAATGTCAATGTTCTCCTGTGTATGTGACATATATCGAGGATTAAAAGTTGTACAAAGAGTTTTCATTAGTCTTCCGGTTTGGCCACAAGGGGGCGATGAAATTTCCGAAGTTTTTTACGAAGTCAGATCACCATGACAGTTTTTTTNATTTTTAAATCCAATTTTTTGTTAACAATTTTTAAATTAGGTGCTCCCTTAGACGCACCACCGGTATGTGGCCAATTTCCCGTGAAAATTCCGGCCGAATCGCATAATTCAGTGGTAGCTAGCGCAAAAAAAAGTGCTTCGCTAAATTTTAAACAAACTCCGATCAACATGAAAATTCTCATGCGTATTCTTCATGAAAAGACCTATCAGAAAATATAACACTTTATACCAAAGAAAGTTTCACGGCTTCAGAATTTGGCCACTTCCTGTTAAGCAAGGACCAACTTCCTGTTTTGCATTCTGCTAATAACTCCTTCAGTTTTTCTCCGATCATCTCCAAACTGCACGTATGTGTACAAAAAACTCATATGCACCAAACGTATTATTTGAATTTTCCCTGGGTAAAAGGGCGTGGCCACAAACGGCGATCAAATTTGGCCATTTTTTGAACAATCTAACCTCTATATCTCTGGCTCGCAAAGACAGATCCGGACCAAACTGCACACGTATGTTCGCTGTCGCAGCCCGAGTCCATGTAGGTGTCAATGTACAGCGCCCCCTACTGGAAAACACCGGAACTACACATAGTGGACCATTACTATAGAAACACAAGTCCTTAATAATAACATTCTTCTACAAAGTCAGATCTTGACCAAAACACAGACAAATGTTCAGTGTCCAAGCCTGAATGCATCTATATGACTTTCATTCACGCAAAATAAGGCGCCTCCTATTGACAACAGGAAATTCAAGGTTTTACTCTGTGAGTTATACCTCCTCCCCCTTTATTCTATTTTTCAAAACAACTCCTCAGAAACATCAAAAACATCTTCAGCAACCACCATTTCTAAGGGCAACCTCCTATTTACAAGAATTTCCATCTGGGTTACTGTCAAACTCTAAACTTGCTTCATGAATGAACTGGTCCCTATAAGTCCCTGATTTTTGGCCTCATGTCATTCAAATGTCATTCAACCTGTCAAGATACATCCCTGGACACACCCTCAAATTTACAGGATTACACTCTTAGTGTTTTGACCTTTACCAACATTTTTTTCCAATTTTTTGGCTAATCAAATCATCACCATGCATAACTGAGCATTTGGCTCCTCTCAAATGTGGTTATTGGGCTCCATCAAGTGGCCAAAGTTAATCTCTAACTCCTCTGTGTTAACCCTGTGTTGTGAAGTTGTCACCTATTTTACACGCATTTACTCCTACATTAATTGTCCAATCAAACTCACACACTGCAAAAATGACTATTTGGCTCCAGCAAATATGGTCATTTGGCTGCATCTACAAGCCCAACTTAAACTAAGGGTGGCTTCTGCAGGCTTGTAGTGTCCATGTGCTCTGAACCCCACAGGGGCCTCGAATGACCAACGTGCCATAACCCCACGTGTGCCTCGAATGACCAATTCGCTCGGTCCCGTTTATCGCTGCTTGGCAGCTTTAATTATTATTATTTTTCTTTCTTAACTGCCCAGTTGCCTCTAAAAAGTCCATGAGGTGAACTCTATTTGCGCTAGCTGTATACCGTGTGGGGGCACTTACACATTGGCGATGAGTCCGGTTTACGAATTTAAAAAAAGTCTACGATCGATGCGATCCGTGCCTAATTAACGCGATCGGGGAGGCCCTTTCAACACGATATGTTGTGATTTTTAGTAGGTTCAAATGATCTTGTCCAGCCGAAAAAAAAAGTCCCTGGCCAACAAAAAAACTTTTGAACAGGGAATTCAGAAATGAGGCCTAAACATCCCATTTTGGCCAAAAATAGGGTAGCTATTTGAACGAACTTGTCCTAGGGATTTTGTCCGATCAACTTCAACTTTGTCATGTGTATGCGACATATATCGAGGATTAAAAGTTGTACAAAGAGTTTTCATTAGTCTTCCGGTATGGCCACAAGGTGGCGATTACTTTTCCGAACTTTTTTACGAAGTCGGAATCGCATGACAGTTTTTTTCCAGATAGATCTTTTCGAGGCCTTTCGGAATATATAAAATGTTTTGTTACCATTTTATGAGTTACTGGTGATATTTGAGGTCAAAGTCGGCATTTTCGGAAAACTCGCCAACTTCGTGACCTCTTTACTCCTTCATTTTTAAATCCAATTTTTTGTTAACAATTTTTAAATTAGGTGCTCCCTTAGACGCACCACCGGTATGTGGCCAATTTCCCGTGAAAATTCCGGCCGGATCGCATAATTCAGTGGTAGCTAGCGCAAAAAAAAGTGCCTCGCTAAATTTTAAACGAACTCCGATCAGCGTGAAAATTCTCATGCGTATTCTTCATGAAAAGACCTATCAGAAAATATAACACTTTATACCAAAGAAACTTTCACGGCTTCAGAATTAGGCCACTTCCTGTGTAGCAAGGACCAACTTCCTGAAAACGTAAGACGATTATTGAGGAAGTTAAAAAGAGGCTAGTAGAGGTTTAACGTACATACACATGTTTTTTGAGTATACGTGGTTTCCATAATAAACTTAACAAGGACCCATTTTCCCGCACCGGTGTTTGCCGCTAGTTTAAACTGGTAAAAACCTTTTTAGATTGGAGATATAGAGAGGCTCGCAAAGTCAGATCCAGACCAAACTGCACACGTATGTTCGCTGTCGCAGCCTGACTCCATGTAGGTGTCAATGTACAGCGCCCCCTACTGGAAAACACCGGAACTACACATAGTTGACCATTACTATAGAAACACAATGCCTTAATAATAACATTCTTCTACAAAGTCAGATCCTGACCAAAACACACACAAATGTTCAATGTCCAAGCCTGAATGCGTCTATATGACTTTCATTCACGCAAAATAAGGCGCCTCCTATTGGCCACAGGAAATTCAAGGTTTTACTCTGTGAGTTACAGCTCCTCCCCCTTTATTTTATTGTTCAAAACAACTACACAGAAACATCAAAAACATCTTCAGCAAGCACCATATCTAAGGGCAAGCTCCTATTTTCAATACTTTTCAACTTGGTTACTGTCAAACTCTAAACTCGCTTCATGAATGAACTGGTCCCTATAAGTCCCTGATTTTTGGCCTCATTTCATTCAAATTTCATTCAAACTGTCAAAATACATCCCTGGACACACCCTCAAACTCAGAGGATTCAACTCTTGGTCTTACGACTTTTGCTTATGTTTTTGCCCAAATTTTGTGTCCAATCAAACTCACACACAGCATAAATGACTATTTGGCTCCTTTCAAATGTGGTCATTTGGCTGCTTCTACAGGCCCAACTCAATCTCAGGGTGCCTTCTGCAGGCTTGTAGTGTCCATGTGCTCTGAACCCCACAGGGGCCTCAAACCACATGCCATAACCCCACGTGTGCCTCGAATGACCAATTCGCTCGGTCCCGTTTATCGCTGCTTGGCAGCTTTAATTGTTTTTGTATTCCGGTCTGCTGTAAAGATACAACACTAGTCCTCCAAAATGTCAGTGACTAAAACCTTCTGCTAAAGTCCTCTCAGGGACTCATGCTGTACAGGAAGACAACCCCCATATGGGCAGAGCAAACTCAGGAGCAGGAGAAATCGAGGTCACCAAAGAGAAGTTTTAGGGGACCAGCTGGGCAGCTTACAGAACTTTTTTTTTCATCCTCTTCCTGCCCACCTCTAATGAATATACATGTTGAATATCCCATGAGGCCTTAGTACCACTGCCCAGATGGAAAACCCAGCAAAGTCTTTTTGTTCACCTTCAGGAAACTTACTCATTTTCAATCTCTTGCTCATAGCTGCTCTGTGGGTTTACTTAAGTTTCTACGGCTTACATTTAGAAGAGCAAAAGTCAGGCTCAAATAAAAACTATTCACCTTCATGCTTCATGTGTGCTCTTAAGAGCATTCTCAGTGGGCAAATACAAACAACTGTCCTTCTAATTAACATGCTGAGTTAAAAGGGGAACCCTGTAGCTGTGTAGAAGCAGGATGTGGGGACTTGGTCCTCCCTTATGGCTTGGCATGAGGCCTCTGCTAGATTTGGAAAGCAAAGCTTAATTCTGATCCCAAGCTTAATCCATGTCTGTTCAAACTGTTGACTTCATGTTTCACACCAAAATGTGTAACTTATTCAGGTCAGTCAACAAAATATCTGCTGTTGTTGCAGTAGAAAATCATGAGAACAAAGCAACTTATTTTCCACTTCTGTAGAGAATGAGTGCTGGTGAGAAGCTTGCATGTTAGTGTTTCCCCTTTTTTAAAACAGAGAGAAATGCTTTTGAGACCATATGGTACATTTTTAAGACCACAGAAGGATTTGATGCGTACCTAACACTGTCACACTATAGTCTCAGAGGGGATGTTACTGCTGTGCAACACAGTGATTATGTATATTGCAAAATGCATAATTAAGTATAAATGTTTCAAACCGGATGTCTTGCTGTATGCTTTTTTTGCCCTTCATTTTGGAGTTGTTTTGTGTGGTTTTAATGACTGTATAAGTCTCATTGTCTTTTAAGACTCACTGGGACATTGCATCTGATTAAATGAAGGATTCTTACTGTTGTTTTATAGCTTAAAAACCTCTTAGATCTCTTTATTGAGTTGCATGCCCTTGTAAACTGGCTGTGGTAGCAGCAGAAAAAAAGATAATGGTGAAAGATAGCATAGTGGGTGAATTCTCGTCCTCAGAGACTTAGCAAAAACACTTTAAAGCCTGGAGTCACAAAACTACTCGAAGAATCTGTGGCAAGAAATTTTGAGTCATCCTGAAGAGACCAAGACAGCTTTTGCAGTATACTTTGTTAAATCTAACTCAAGATAGATGTAAATCACTACACTACAACATTGAAAACAAGTCCTTCTCTCTTGATATTAAGTTTGAGCTCCACCTTTAGAATACCATTAATGTGGTTTGATCATCAAAATCCTCAGCTGAACTTGTTTAATAGAGACAAACTATAATGATCAATAATAACAAGTCTAATTCATTATATTTTTAGCAAACATGATATTGTCTTCTACTAGGGAATGAACCAGGTAGTGAATGTTATTTGTGAGTTTCTTAAGTGAGATCATTTATCTTTTTTAACACACTGATGACAATCCCAACCAACTTTGATCAATTTATAATGTCTCACTCTCCTGCCTCACTCTTTGTCAATAGACAGAAATAACTCAGTGTAATGTAACAACAAACCAAGAATCAATTGAAAAATAAAAAATAAAAGTAACACAGCCAGAAGTCTAATAACTGACTGATAATGGAGCCCGCAATGTAATGAAAAAAAAAAAAAAAGAAAAAATCTCGAGATGTAATAACTGGTTGATAACGTAACAAGATGCAAAGCAAAAACGTTTTATCTTATGTAACAACATGCTACACTAATGACATTTTGGGCTTCATTACATTTACTTTATAGCGTTTCAGGCTCAGCGCTATGCTACATTATCAACCAGTCATAACAGTTTGTGTTTCATTACAATTCTTTCATTACATTTTGGGTTATTGTTACAAATTGGGTTATAACACTGTAACAACTTTATCTATGTTAGCACAATGTTTTACTCATATCAGTATGCCCAGTCAAACAGAGGTGTTGGGAGAAAATGAGCACATTTGGATTTAAAGAAACACACCAAAACCAACTGTTTTGAAGAAGGCTAAAACCAATTTTCTCCAACTGTAAATCAGCTGTGTGTGGATATGTATTCATGATATTAGTTAATACTGATGATACCTTACTGTAGTATTCTTTGCCATCAGTGTGTTCTGTGAATGGCAAGCAGTGTAAAAGCATTTTGATTGGTCAGACAGACTAGAACAGTGCCATATAGGCACAAATCAATATAATAGTACATCTAGGGCTCTTTCAATTATATTACAGAAAGTGAACAGGCAATTGCATGATTGCATAGGATGTGAAGACTTGTATCAGAGAGAGCATGCTGAAAATGAATGTACCCTATGATTTTGGCATAAAATAGCAGAAATGCGATTGTCAAATGTTTTTACATTTGCTATGTTGGGTCTTGTGGGAAAATAGATGTTTCTTCGAGCCTCCCCTATGAGACCAAGGATCTGTGCTGTACGTAAGATCAAACCAAATTAAAGAGTACCAATGCTTTGAAGAACATGCATATTTTACTGTTTAACTCTAGGGCAGATGTAGCACCCTTAATCTAGTTTTGTCATTTCTGGCCTGTTGAAATTGTGTTTGGTACTGTATCATGGGAAAAATGTAGTTAAAAAAAAAAAAAAAAGATACAGGGCAATATGAGGATAAGTAATGAGACGTATGCATTTTTTATCTGGCATTTCAAGAAGACAGTCTAAAGTCAATATGCAACTTCCTGAAAAGAATTTAAATTTCGGGCAAAAGGGCAAAATACAGTTTGGGCATAGATGTCAACTATTCCGGCCCATCAAAAATAATTGACCAGCTAATTGTGGAGACAGTTCAGCATTCAAATATGAACGAACTAAAGGTAAAATAAATAAATAAATAAAAAATACCAGAGCAAATATATTTGATACTTTATAGCATCTGCTGCACTTTGGACATGGCCCTTGCACATCCAGTTCCCAGCTGGCAGCACATAAAAGCTGATGGGAGTTGTCCTGCTTTGAGGATCGCTCACACTCGTTGAAATTGGGTGAAAGCAAGGTCAACCTGTTTAGAAAGATATATCTTTCCCCAAAAAGAAAGGTCTGCTGATGGGCTGTTGACCTAGAGCTTGGAGTAAGTTGATATCCCTTCAGCCTAACCCCAGTACCTCACTTTTCTTATGCTAAGGAGATAGTTTTCAGAGCAATCTCTTCAAAGTCATACTATTGGCATCTCAACTAGGTTAATGAGACAAAATGACTTCTTTGTTATTTAAAGAGATTAAGTTTCACTAATTTATCTTTAAAAAGGGTTATACAAAGCCAGTCATGCACACTAATTGATACGTCCCACAAGGTCGCTTAACCAACAGACAATTAAGTTATCAAAAATACCTGACAACTACCTACCAAAGGTGAATTTTTCATTCAGATAAGATCTCTTTGGCTGTAACTTTTAATATGGGGATTGCATGTGGTATAAGCCTTCTACTCCTGACATTTAGATAACACACTGTAAAGTTGCCTTTTTTTTAAATCCCTCCCTAAGCTCAACCATTACATCCATCATTACTAACCTCATTTTGTAATGGCTCATGATCGTTTGACATTTACTGCTAAGCAAGTCATCACAATTAGTTCATAAAGTGCCTAGCAGAAAGACTTTCTCTTCTCACAGAGAAAACAGGTCAATTTGAATAAAAAAAATAGCCAAAATGGATGTTGATGCTTTGTTAAGTGACCAGCCTTCAAGAGGGGAACCTTATGATGTTAGTTCAGATGACTAAAGAGGCCCCATGTGACTGTGACTTCCCTCACACACTGTACCCAGGGCCATACTCCAACTAAGTGTCCTGTGCACGCTCTCACCACTCATTTTTGATGAAAGAGCTGCTCCACTGTGCACAATACAACCAGAGCTGTCACAGCTGGAGCTAAAGCTTTTCTCCCCTGTGGGGAAGTTTGCTGATCCCTGATCTCCCCTCTCTCTTTGTAATGAGCTTTTTCTTGTGTTCTCTTTGGGAGAAGTGGATCAATGTTTTGCATTAACTGTCTACTATTCACTCTGTCTAGATGTCTTTTACGTAATTCTGATTGAAGTGTATTTCTCTTCTTGTACACTGAAGATGCTGAAGTTTGACTTGCAGAAAAGTTTAGCAAACCAAATCAGGTCTTGTAGAAGGCTTCAATTTCTGTTATCCTGTACTTATAAGCTCACTGAGCCACTCATTCTATCAATAAGTATTATTGAAACAGTCAAAAATATGACAGGTGAACCAGTCCACAGAAGGCAGTGACTTTTTGGCGTCAATTGTCTTTTCTTAAAAATCTTAAACACGTACACACTTCAAGATTTGAAAATAATGACTGGCCCACACTTCAGGATTTCAAAATCTTATATGATTCTAAAAAAAATGACCAGCCCACACTACAGGATTTCAAAATCTCATATGATTCTAAAATCTGTTTTTCACACACATAAGGAGGCTCTTAGCAAAATGTCTTTTCATTAATCGAGTGAGAGCGACTGCTTGCTCCTTGCCGATTGCGGCTTTAATTTTAAAAAAGGTCTCTCTCTGTGCATGTCTGAACATGCTGCAATCGTGCTGGGGCAGCCACTTGGGAGAGAGGGCCCCGCGGCATGTGGCTCTACTTTTAAATGTATTTTACTTCTGTATCAAATATATACATTTTATTGCTTTACTGTGAAGATTTTTGTGGCCTGGAATGACCCTGATCCAAGTGAAATAATGGCTCCTTAAAAGTTGCAGACCCCTGCTCTTGTGTTTCAGGGTACAGCTGAAATAGAATGATGACAACATCTAGAGGCTGCATGGCCAAAGCAAAGTGAGTTTTTAAGCTTGTTTAGGGTACCAAATTTGGGGTTAAAGGCGGAGAAATTTGGTCACGGTGATTCCAAGAGGGCCTTCGCAGACACTGTTGGTCGCTAGTGCCCTAAATAACGTCAGACGTTGCTTATGAGTGAAGCTGGCTGGTATCGAAAACTTTTTTTTATGCTCAATCACTTGCTCCAACACATCAATAAAAATAAGCCCCTGAATGCCACTGAGTGTTACAGTGATGAAGAGAGGTTACCTCACCAAGCACATTTTGTCAGACTTTCAAATGTATTTTATTCAACTATATTTGGATCTATTTCCGCCATGTAGGTGTAATCTGGACCTTTGTAGAGAGATGATTTCCATGTCTTAGAACAATTTCTCAAAGGCAAAGTTTTTGCCCTCTGCTGAGAACACGATGATTTAAGTTATTTGGGGACTTGTATTATAGTTGCCATCTGAGTGAATTTGGCAAAAAAAAAAGTAGCAGAATAAAATTTCATTACTGCTTGGAAGTGAGGACACCTTGTCTCTCAGTTCATCTTCATTGGCAGAAACATGCCTTACCTATACACTTGAAGACTTTGAGAAGACTTTGAAAAGACTAACGTCTGACATCCTCTCATATCAAAAGACATTATAGTCACAGACAGTAGGAAATTTTCAAAGGCTGAGTGTTTTGCAGGGTCACCACTCAAAAGCCTGCAACTTCCCCTGAAAATAATTCACAGTGTAGCTCAGGGTGAAAAATTACAAGGAGCACATCGAACAATAGAGAGACAGAAACAAAAGAAGCTTTTATTCGCAACTGCCCACGTGTATGGAGCGGTTCACATTATCTGCAGTATTTATGGACATATTGTTGGGTGTGATAGCATTAT
This sequence comes from Thalassoma bifasciatum, assembly GCA_008086565.1. Taxonomy (NCBI): domain Eukaryota; kingdom Metazoa; phylum Chordata; class Actinopteri; order Labriformes; family Labridae; genus Thalassoma; species Thalassoma bifasciatum. The sequence continues at coordinate 262,083 of RPOG01000113.1, read as the reverse complement.
AAGCTAGCACACCTACCCTACTCCTAGACAGAACTTTCTATTACTGTGACTGGAGCTCACCTCCAGAAACTTACAACGTTTGTGGAACTTTGTTTCAATGATGTCAGATCAGTACTGGCAGTACAAACTTGTTTAAGTCAGTTAGTGAAAGATGATTTCATTTTTTTGTTCATTTATTTATTCTCTTTCCTCCAATTGTGACAGTCTGTCACATTTTTGGCTTTTCTGTACTTATAACAAAGCAAGTCCTGCAGCTCTAAGCAGTTTGCTCAAGTTTTTTATTTTGTTGTGACTGAGATGAGCTGTAAGAATTTCTCTGCCCTGCTGCACAGATGCATGCTGCGCTGTCATCCTGAAAGTGCTAAATTGTATCCACATTGATGATGAGCTGAAAGGAAAGGGAAGCTTTTCACTATTTTTGTCAAGGGTTTGACTGCAGAAACAACACAAATTTTGCTGTTTAAATCCAGCCTACTTCCTAGAATAAACTTGGGAAATCAAGCATTCAAGTAAAAAGAAACATTGGTGTTTCATGGGCCACCTTGCAATTGTGGGGATGAGACCACAGAGAGCCCCAGGCTTATTTAAGACCTGATCTTTTGAAAAGCTGTCACTGTACAGCATTCTTCAGAGACTTTTTGTGCAGGTATTATTTTTGGGTGTCTTGATCAATGGCAATGAGTGGATGTTAGAAACTTCACTCTAACCATTCCAAGCTGTAAGCACCAATGTCAGTGAACTAAATTCTTTATGCATAGTTAATGGCCTATTTGCTCCAGTTCAGTGTTTGATGATTAAATTAATGTATGTAAACAACATGAGGGCACACATGTGCTATTTGCTCAGCAGCTTCAAGTTTGTAGAAAATGTAGGGTTTACATGGAAATACTGAGAGACTGAAAACACTTTGATGTTCATGCCAGGCTTGCAGTTGGTGATATGACTGCAAGGGGCCATTTACATGAAAACCTTTTAGGGGCTGTAGTAGAGGATGATCATCTCTGGCATTTGTTATGGCTTTCTATTTGCTGATTGCACAAATGGTACAACAGGTACACATTTTGTTGAAAAAGAGTCAGCTGATTCAACAGCAAAAGTGCAGCATGGTAGTCCACCATTGTTACTGTTGTTATTGTTGTGGTCCTCATTTGTAATTTAAGTTGCCACAATGCGCACGTGCAAAGTGATGCGTGACATTGGTGTATCCACTGAAATCTCTGGGTTGGTGTTTACACAGCAACAGTAGCTAAGCATTTCAGAAAATGTCCACTCTGGAGGTACAGTTTCCTTTTTAGGTCGGTTAAAATGTCATTTCTGTGTGAACTGGAAGGCAAAACGCAACTATAGCTTTGCATTTCATCCTAAAACCGTCAACATTCAAACAGCCCCTGAGGCTTTCTATCAATAACCGTGGATTTGTGTTGAGGGTTGAGTTATTTCGTAGCTGCGCCCTGTTTGTAGCTGCTACACCAGTGTAAATGTGCCAAAAAGACTGTGACTAATTCTCAAGGCGTGTGAAAAGGGTAAACAGTGCAGTTTGAGTAAATCACTGAATATCTGCCAAGATCTTGTGGTAACTGCGCCACTGTGTTTTTATATGTTGCATTATATCATTAATGATCAAAACAACAATCCCGCCTTCAGATGACCTGAGACATGTTTCGACATAGAATCAGTTCATAATTCTTCTTTCACATTTTGACTGGGATGGGTGAAACAAATACTGGCTCCGTGCTTCAAGGAGTATATATATGACAGCTCATCTAAGTCACATGATGTGCAAAACTGCACAGAGTTGAATACTGTTTTAGGTGTTTTGTGCAATTGAATATCAATGCAGCAGATAACAAGGGCAAATGAGACAGTTTTTCTTGCTTTCTGCAGCTACAATCGAATCTTAGGTATTTCCCCATCATTTAAATATATATATATATATATATAATTTATTTATTGTGTTGTTTTTGTTGTTTGTAAGCCTCTTCCCTTACTGTGGGGCCCCCATGAAAAATCATAGTCTATGGACATTTCCTATTATTTTGTTGTGATAAAGCTGCAGAAAATAAACAACCTTAAACAAGAAGCGTACTCACTCTCTGTCTCTGAACAGCATTCAATTATCTCACTTGATTAACTTTCATTATGACAATTCAAACAAACAAACCCTTTCCTCAAGGGTGAAGGAGCCTCTGATAAGCGATGCTGTTGTTCCTTCATGACTAGCCATGAGAACAGTGTTTCACTAGTTTGAAAATTTGCTGCCAACAAGCTCAGAGACTGTGTCATGTTATCATATGTGAACAAAAAATCCTCTCTATGGATGGAACGGTGAAAATGAATGCTCTGGTTTCCATGGTGGCTCTGTAGTGTGTATGTGTGTGTGTGTGTGTGTGTGTGTGTGTGTGTGTGTGTGTGTGTGTGTGTGTGTGTGTGTGTGTGTGTGTGTGTGTGTAGGTGGGCGGGTGCAGTCACTCTACCTGGAAAAAAGTTTGAACCTTCGATAGTAATTTCAAAGGTCTATGCTTGTTATAGATTGATGTGACAATTCAAGGTAATTACCAAGGATTTTGTCAAAGTATTTTCAGTCTCAAACTCATCCACTTTTAAAGTCTCTGTCAGTTTTTGCTCTGCTGTTTGAGGAGATAAAGTTCCAGAGCTTGTTATCCTCGTAGCACTGGGTACGATTGATTGCCTGGCCTCACTGCACAGTACATAAATAACAGCAGAGACTGGCAATCAATATTTCATGCATCTTACTTTGTTGTTCCAAATACTGACAAGACATTGTCACTCATATCATTACTTTCCCTAATATGAGGAAACAATCTGGTGTCGTCAGATCCTATTACAGCAGATTTTCTTCCTCTGGAGTGGCTGGAATTAAAATTTTATTGTTTGCTGGAAGATTTCGACACCCACACCCATGCTGTTTCTTCTAATATTTAAGGGCATGTCAGAAGCCTGGCAGTGCACCAGTTTTCAAATCCCTCAGCGAATTGTGCTTTGAGGGATTAACAACGTTTACTGTCACATTTGAGCCCTAGTTTAAGCTACAGGATTAAATTTTCTGAAAACTACACGTTTACAGGCTTGTATTGCTCAATTTCTTGGGGAAATTATACCTTCTAGACCATCCGGACAGCTCTGTGTCACATCAAAGTCGACATACTTAAGCTTCTCTGATAACTTTCTAAAGCCTTGTCAATAAATTGTGTCGCTGCAATCATTTCAAAACTTATACAAATAATAAGTCTTGCTCTCCCTTCTGGAGACTCTTGAATGTTTGAACCACAGAGATTTCATGACCCAGTTTCATCGCTTTGGAATCAATCTTGTCACTCTTGCCACCCAGAGGATACAGATACAGACACAGGCCTATAGAATGGGTTAAGCTCCTGGATTATGGATTGAGGATATGCTCATTACAGTTCCCTGGGCTTGCCTTGAGAGTACCTGTGATGAGTTTGCATTTTAAATTGGCTCCACATTAATTTCAGGCCTTGATTGCAGCCAGAGTTCAGTGGAACGATTGGCTGCTAACAGAAAAAGGCCATAGTCGTCTCCACAGGGGGATCCATAATTAGGCCAGATGGGGAAATCTATCTGCTAGCCTGAGGTTAGTCTTTCTGCCAATGGTGAGACTTGTTGTTTGTATTGGCAGAGGGACAGTGATCCACTCACTATTCAAACTCTGCCAATCACTGCGGCCAATCGTGGATGGTCGGACTACTGCCTTGCTGGTCTGCTGGATAGTTATTAATTTGCCTATTTTTTTGGAGTGGAGTGATATGGTCTCAATTTAATCTCCCAAATATGCAGGAATTCAATGCTACACTGCTTCTTAACTTTCAGTAACTTTAAATAGCTATTGCAACTGGGAACATAAAATATTGAGGCCTCTTAGAGGGCATCCACCATGACTTCATTTGACTTGACTTTATTTAAAAGCTGTTGTCTCTGGGTAGCACACTGTCACTTTTCTTGTTGCACTACTCACTAAGGGCACATCATAGCTCTGTGAAGAATGCAGATTCATGGTTTATAATTTATCCCAACTAGAGATTGTGGCGTCAGCTATGAGCTGTTGGTGATAATGTTTAAACATGAATCATTTAAGAGGAGCTGCTTTAGAACTCGCTTGTGACTCTTCTCTGAAACTAGAAGCTATGTGGTAACCAAAATAGCTTCCTTAGAAAATAAAAGGTGATATTCTACCTAGCTAACATAACCATTTCTTCATAGACTGGAGACTACCTCCATATCATACTTTATCAGGACCTGTCACATCTTCTGTGACATGATTCTGCACAGCTCAGCCTAATAGAAGCAAATTACCAAGTGTAAGCTGTGTCTCCGATAACTTACACAGCAAAAGCTCAAGCCTGAGCAATGGTTTCGTCTTATTGCTTGTTCAAAATGTCTAGTAAGAACTAACTTGAGCCGCGCTCACATTACAAAGCAAGGGAAATGTCTTATTTCAAGACATTATAGCCAACATGAAATAAGTCTGCCAGTGGAGTCTGAAAAATGTACTCATTTAGTTCCTTTTATTTTTGTACAAGAAGCTTGACAAACAACTTTTTTTCTCACCACATCAGCAGATTTGTTTTACTCTTTGTGAACCATTCAGGAGTCATTTTTTTCCCTTCTGGTATCTTGAAATAAGACGTTTTTTTGTCTGGCCAGGAAATGAGACTTAGTAAGGCAGGATTTTCTAGAAATAAATTAAAAAAATCATTAACACCTACATCTATTTTAGTTATTGCCATGTTACGATTTGGGCACAAAACTGATGTAATAGTTAAAACTACATTTTCTAATGGGTCATAGACATACTTCAAATTCACTCTATCTCCTTTGCCTTCCATTGTACGTAGTTTTTTTTAGGGTCTGAGTCTCAAACTAGAGTCAAAACTCTGGTAACTTTTTAAAAGTGAAGGTATTTATCTGATGAAGCTAGGGCAGAAGCAGAGTGTGCATGAGTAAAGTAACGGTCACAAATATGCGTCTCTGTTAGAAAAATGTTTAAACCTTGTAATATACAAATACTTGCTTATCTAATCTTTAAAAAAAAATATACTGTAAACAAACCAAATATTTACTAATAAATGTGGCCTATAGTCCAGTGTGACCTATGTTTTTATCCCCTTCATGACACATTTTTTGACTGATGCGACTTATAGTCTAGAAAATACAGTTCCAACTTGATACTGTAACTTTCACTTGTATTGGAGTGTAAAGTTGTGTACTTTGACCTCTACAGAGAATAATGAACAGGACATTCCTGAACTGAGCTAACTCTCTATTTTATTGGACTGGCATTTCTAGACAAGTCTAAAAGTTAGATTTTAGTCATAACCTATGGTAAGAATTTCATCATCAAAATGCAAAGAATAGAATTAGTGGGTTCAGGGGAAAATATATATAAATATATAGACCTTTGATATTTTGTTTTTTCTAGAGCCACTGAAATTCGCATGCTCTTATATGTCTGTCCTGCTCGTGTAAAATGTACACCTGATTTTGCTGACGGAGACACGGACACTGAAATTTTGAGCTTAGTGGTTAAAAACTCAGAGAACCAAACACTCTCAAAAGCCCAGTTAAAAAGCTCCTCGGAGCTCAGCGTCCCTCAATCAGCCATTTTCTTCAACAAGGCATAATGTGAAAACAGATGGAATTAATTTTGTGCAATTGCTAGATCATTCTGTTGACACATCTGATTAAAGCAAATGACACTGCGGCAGACTACAAATGAGCCTGGGGTTGCTGTTATGAATGCATATTCCTCTGCATTTCAGTGGAGTACCATTAAACTACATATTTTCATATTCTTCTACACTGTGGAAAGGGCTCATGCTGCTTACGGTTTTATTTCTGTTTGTTCAGAAACTCATGACTATTTCTGTGAGCACAGATCCTCAGATCAAGCTTCTTTTAAGGTGAAGTCATGGTAATTTTTGGGAAGATAATGAAAAAGAAGTAAGTGAGTCAGCTCCCACATTTCATTTTAACTATGATGCATTATTTGGGCCAGCTTTTTTCCTTTCCTTTCACTGTCAGTTATCTCTGTAAGATTATCAATTCTAGAGCTGCTCAAAGATACGTTAGCAAGAGTAAAGATGCAAGGAAATAAAATGCATTTGTTGAGGAGCTTCAAGATATTTCCACACACAGCATGTTTGAAGACTATAGTATCAGGGCTACTACATGTAATTCACTATTGACTCAAGTTCTCAGAGGTGGCACCGCAAAGCTGAAAGTATGTGAGCAGCGTCAAGCAGGCTCAGTGGCAGATAAACAAACCCTGCAGCACTCTTTGTTTGCAGAGAGAGAAAGCTGATCAGCTGGCGTCTTTAAGCAGATATAAGAATAAGCTTTGAATATCTTCAGCCTGGCACGTAGTCATTTTGCATACTGCTGCACAACAGGGAAGCCTGATAGTAACCATACCACGCAATGAATAATAATGCTCAGGTTACATGGGGTCCACACAGCCTAAGTAAACAGAGATGGCTGGAAGCAGCATCGGTTCTGACCCACCTGTCAAGGGCTGACAATTTTTCTTCTTCTAAAGTACCTAGTACATCAAAATGTTTTCACCAGACAGCATTTTAATACACATTTTTTCAAAGAACTGTATGGTTTTTAAATTCTATTCCCATAAATGTGCCAAGAGGTTTGCAGGAGTTCATATAGAGTAGGAGTGTAACCATAAGAGATACAGCATTTCAAACTGAACTGGAGGAGTAATAAAATCTGAAAACTTGTGCATCACTGTGAGCGATCCTCTTGGCTTTTTAGCACATTTCCACTTGATCCCCATCCTCCCTTAAAATGTGACAATGCAATGGAAGCTTTAGTGATTTTTTGTAGTTTCTTGTCTTTTCTCTTCCCTTTTTTTGAGAATGTTAGCTTGGAGGCAAGAGTTTTAGGAAGCATCTGTTTTCCTGTTGATATCAAACCCACTGTTTTCTTGAATTTGCCAATAACATAACATTCTACCCAAATGTATTTAGTATATATATATATATATGTGTGTGTGTGTGTGTGTGTGTGTGTGTGTGTGTATACATTTTGGTAGGTATGATCAAATTTTAACCACTTTGCTTAAAGCATTTTTCTTATTTACTGATACTTAAAAGATTCAAGCTTGTATCCATAAGGTAACCAAAGGTGTTTTAGGTAAATAGGACACAACCTCATATCAGCAATCAGCAGTTAGTTAATGTTGATAAACCAGACATTTAAACATAATGATAAAGCTGCCAAAGTTTTGTGTTAATGATCACATATCGTAATCCTCAGTTGATGCATACAAAGCCCATAATGTGAGCCGAGCTAGCAACTTGTGCTAATTTAATCTCCAACAGTTTTTGATGACAGACTGTGCTGGTGAGCAGATGACATAATGCTCTTCTACATGCTTACCATGTGCTCTGATGATGTGTTGGCTTTCTCTTTACAAATCAGCCGACAACAAGGATGCAGAGTTGTTCAACATAAAAATAAGTGACTTTGCTACTTTGAAACAATTGACTGGATTGAATGTTTTGACATTGATGATATCAGTAGTGTTTCCTGTAACTTTCACTATATCCTCATAAGTTGAACTTTTTTTCTTGGGCTGAGTGATGAAAGCAAAAATCTTCCCCCTCCAACCTGGTCTTGTAGTCACTGGGTGAATAACTTTAGAGGACAATTCTGGATTTGGTCCTTGACTTCATTGGATTTTCAGTCACAACCTCCTCAGTGGAAAGTTATACATTTCCTCCCTTGGATGATTATTTAAAACTAAACCCCTGACTGTGCCGAGCACTGATGCCTTTCGTTGGTGACATAAAGAAATGAAATGCAATAAAATGCTAAATGTCAAGAACTCTTCCTCAGACTACAGAAAAGTGTTTTAGATCTTTGAAAAGTTAATTCTAGATTTTCTTTGAAGTTTATTTAGCTCTAGGCCTTCACTGCCTCACAACCATTTCACCATTATGAACCAGAGCAATATTCAGAGAAAGCCAGGCAGACTCTGTCTGGTCACTGAAGGCCATAGGCCACTGGGCATTAACCATTTTAATACCTCTCTGTTTGCTTGCTTCCTTGCACCTCACACAGTAGTTTGCCCCTCAATGAAAATTCAGTTATTTTCCACTTCTCTCAACCACCTGTCAGTCAGTCAATCCTCTATTGAGGGTGATGTGAAAATCTAATACACACAAAGTTCACACCTGATATTCCGTACATACATGAAGGTGTGTGAAGGTAACAAAGACCCGACTTTCACAGCCTGCATTATTCATTATGACTCTGATTACATGGGTTTAGATTATAGTTTTTGGTTTTCTTTTATGACTACTTATTGTAAAGATATAAAAAAATGATGAATATTGAATATGTATATTTAAATTTATAAATATGTCTAGACAATATAAAGACTCACAGCTGGCTTGTTAGGCAGCAATTGCTCACCACATTTGATAACTATATTTTTATTACCTCTGTCTAACAGTTATGATTATCAGTTGACATATTGGTCTCCAGAATGCACTTACTGAGATTTATATATTGCTTTCCAAACAAAGCAGCCACAGCATTCATCTCCATGTGTCAGAGAGCCAGTCAAAGTTAGACACTCCAATGAAAAATGGACCAGTGATCACTCAATGTTTAAAACTGCCTGATTCACTGACAGCACATTATTCCAACTCTTCAATTTTACTCTACAAAAGAGGAAAAAAGAATATCTTTATTCATTCAAAAAGTGAGAATGATACAAGCTCTGACTCACACTTCCCAACTGACTTGAATTAAACTACACCCTGTCAAAAAAATGATTTGGTACAGTGCTGCAGCATGTCATCATTTCCTCATTTCCTCATTTCCTCTAATAGTTAGTACAGGAAAGAAGAAGGACAATCAATGCAAGCCTCTTTCTTTTGGGTTGTAAATTTGTTTTAATTAATGTTCGGAAGCAGAATATCAATCTGTGAGCAATTAGAGCTTTGTTTCAAGGGTTATACTTTCAATCGCGCCTTTATTTTTCTGAACATTCATCATGTCCCGATTAGCTTGTCTTTGGCTGTTCCTTTTGTATAAAGGGCATAGTCAACAATCAAAGCACTCAGAAAGTACAAGAGACATGACGAGTGCTGATACAAGTCAATCATTGCATTAAATTAAGATTTTAGAATACAAGGCTGGGACAAAACACTCATCAAATACTATGTAGTAGTTTCATGGAATTAATCACTGTTGCAACTAGTTGTTATTTAAATTTCTATTAAAAAAAGACGTTACATCTCACAAAGGTTATCATGTCACATTTAATAATTAACATGACTGTTTTATCAGTTGCATATCCACATCCTGTATTCAAAGGAGAAAATCTTTCACAGTCAGCTAATTAATATCTATATATAGATATACATAATGATCAGTGAAGCGGTTGTGACTGAAAGAGGACCTGACAAGAGAGAAACACAAAATGTGCTATTTTCCAAATCTAAAAGTAATTTCTCATTCAACCTACCCTTTCAAACCCCCCGTTTTTCTACTCCTCACTTTTTATCTCTTTTTCTTTTACCCCTGCAGAGCTCCTGTCAGCCTGCCATGAGCTCCGGTGCCGCTATGGCTGCGTCATGACGAGAAACGGCACCTTCTGTTTCTGTGCAGACGGCTTTGAGGTCGGCGAGGACGGGACGAGCTGCAGAGGTAGGATTCAGCTGTGCAGAGGGGGGGACCTCCTGCTATGGAGCATCCACCCCCCTCTCTTTTCCTTCACTCTCCCTCACATCCCTCCTTATGCCCTCAGCCAGACTTCCTTCAGATGAGTAGGCAGGAGATGTTTGGTATAGGAGAACCATCTGTCTGCAGGCAGGGTCTCATGCACAGTGTATCACAACTCGGAAGCACATGCATACACACATACCGTCTATACGGTACACTGTTTCTCTTTCTCTGCCCCTCTCTTTTCTCTCCTTTTACACTCTTCATGCATGCCACAGGCCCGGTGTCTGGCAACCAGCAATGAAGACAGGGTTTTGCTGCCAAAGATGCCTCAAGAATTGCAGTGTCTTAGTTAGACCTGAAACCTTATACCACAGCATGACGCGTAGCATAGCTCAGCTGGAGGGAGGAATTCTAAAAAAGAAGAGCTACTTCCTCAATTGATCCTGTGTCAAGAAGACACGAGAAAAGGAGTTTATAGGGTACTGCAGCTCCAAAAAGCCTCATTGGTTATAGAAGTAATTATGCCTGGGGTGCCAGAGTGAGGCCACATTAAGTATACTTTATGTATTTGGGTCATGTTTGAGTACACCTAATTTGTTACAAATGACTCTTTTCCTCTTTCCATAAGATCATGATGAATGTGCCATGTATGGCTCATGCAGCCAAACCTGCACCAACACCTATGGGTCATACAGATGCAGCTGCACAGACGGATATATCCTGCAGCCTGACAGGATATCTTGCAAAGCCAGACAAGGTGAGCGACATATAGTGTTGGAAAACAAGATAATCTGCATAGTGTATGTTTCATTTCTAATAATAAACTGGGAGGTTTTGTTCAACCTTAGTGGAATTGTAGCTTATCAAGGCCTTCATGCTTGCTAGCTTCAGTAGGGCAAGATTAATGTGGTTTAGCAGTGACCACATCGATCATCCACATGGGAATGGGTAGACATGGTCAGGCCAGGATAATGATAAAATTAATGAGCATGAGATTTTAAGTGGGAACAGTCTGGAGTATTTTGTGCAGAGACAATGCCCAGCGTCACTCTGATTTATGTTAATGCCTTATACTGGTAACAAATCTGTCCTGATGAGTAAAACAGCCTACTTAGGAACAAAACAACAAAAAAAGGTATTGGGTTTTTGGTGGTCTAACATCCACAAATAAACAATTTTACCCTCAAGGGACACGTTTTAGTATTGTGCATTGAACCCTAAAGTGAAGAATATTTTTTTCAGGAAGTTGTCACCATGGCATATATGGGTTGAAAATAGCCGGAGGCCCAGCACACCTAGCTGGGGAGAACACCACTGTTGCAGCTTTTAATCAATGTGACTGGTGTCCTACCAGGAATAAACTGAATATGATTACCCATAAACTTAACTGAACCCAATGCTCACATGTATTAATATTAATTTTGCAGAGAGCGATAGTGGTACGGGGATAACGACAGGGTTACCATTAGTTGTAAAAGCCCATGAATATAAATCTCAGATAGAGCTTTTCCGAGACCAGTCGATGTGGAGCAGCAGGGAATTAAGAACATATTATTGTATTGAGCGTAAGAGTGAAGTGAAAATTCTGCACCACAAATGTTCTTTTTGGGATTTTGACATTCATTTAATCTGTTTCTATTTTGCAGGAAAAGGTAAAAAAATATAACCGAGGCAGATAATGAGCTTGTACATGATTTTCAGGATTCATCATGTTAAAACAAAATGGCTTTAGATTGACATGAGCGTGCCCTTGATGAGTGATAGGTGAGAGCTGTTAGTTATCTGCTTTGTTTTTGGTATTTTAGAACTTTCAAACTTTTTAAAAGAATGAAATACAGCAAATAATATGACAGGACGTGGCGTGGAAACTGCCCAAGGAATTCTGTGGGCCAGTTTCTCGGATGAGTGATGTTGCGGTTTACCATAGGCATATGTTAGCATCAGGATGCATCATGTGATTTTGTGGTAATAAGTCATGATCTCTTGATACTGAATTATGACATAATTGTAATCAGGTAAATACCTGAGTAGAAACCTTTGTTTTTTTGTGTGGGGAGTAGTTAACCTGCATGAAGCTTCTGTCAGCCATACCTATGCAGATCCTTCAATATACTATTATGATACAAATATACCAACCCAACAGTTATTACATGCTACGGTTTTGGCAGCATTGGACTAGTGCAGCTTGTATCTATAGAGCCTTCTCTGCCCCTCCAGCTTGTCTATGATCAATGAAGCTACTGCAGGAGGGAAGGTATAGCTATCATTTTACTGCTAAAAACAGCAGAATATCCCAATGTCTCAGCCCAAGTATGTAGTAGCATTAAATGGAATTAACAATATAGGTTGAACAACAAAAGTAGTCATTTTATAATGTGATAAATCAGGAATAGATAGTAATGTGGAAATATTACTTAAGATTCAAGATTCAGTCTTCAATAATAACATCCATTAATTGTATTCTTTGTAAGACTAATGCATTTTCTTATATTGATAAATTGCACTAAGGGTTAGCAAAGTACCAAGTCAGTTTGCAAGTGAGATGACAAAATAAACAAATGGTCAGAAGCAACACTTCTAATAGCATGCAGACTCACTAGTGATGTCATTTTGTTGTGTTTGAAAGCTGATGAGTCACTTAATTTTTCATTCTCATTCATAAAACACACTGTTCGTGGGCTGTGAGCTATGTTCTGTCTCCCTTTTTTGGCACAGCTTACCCTGTGTCAGTTGTTGACAAATACACACCTCCTCAAGGTAAAAAAGAAGGATTACTGACTATATTTTGTACTGCATAAGAGACAGCTTAGTGTTATTTGCACTGCATAAAAACACAGTTATATGTGAATTTTAAATTTCAAAATTCAGGTTTTGTCAATCTCTCAGACAGGCGTTTGTCATTTTCTTTAATCAGAGGAGATCCCTGTATTTGATCAGGTGTCAAAGCAGGCAAAAAAAAAAGCCTGAGGGGAGAAGAAATAATCATCCACCCATGGTGTGAAAGAAAAATGTCTGATTTGTAGAAGTTGATTCAGAGGGCTGAGAGGAAACAGTTATCTGAGCGGACATTCTGATTTATTACCTTTATTAGGAGGTCAGCTCTTGACTTGAACATTTTTGGAAGAAGGGTGTAAATAAGGGCCCTGTTTTAGGGGGTGAACCTGGTGTCAAAAATGTGCTCGGTCAATTAAGCCCATGAAACGGTTCATCTCAGTTCTCACCATCATAAAGTGTCCTGCCCTGACTCACAGCAGGAGTGAAAGGCTGTAAAAACGTCCCACCTTGAGGTGGTGTACGGCTTTCTGAGTTTGCTATGTAGAGGTGCAGTTTGTTTGATCTTTGATGAGTTATTTTTTTCTGCATTTAATTTTGAGCTTGCAATTACTCCTTACATCTCTTTTTACACATTCTGTAACCAGATAATTATTCTTTTGTTTTTCTTCCTATGTTGATGTAATCTTTCTTCATATTTTTGTGATAATTTAAACCCTCCATGAAAATGACTTTCTTTTCAATCTTTTCAAAGTGTCATTTTGTGTTATTGGAGGTCAGCCGGTCAGCCAGTCTCTTGACGATTCAGAGAGTGAAACTGTGTTGCTGAAATATAAAAGGATGAAAATAACTATATTTTTTCCTTCACTCCAGATGCTGGTGACAGCCGTCCAATGCTTCTTATTGGTGGTTCGGATCGGATTGTCATCACCCATCTAAATGGGACAGGCCTTCAGCCCCTGAGGTCTCTGAGTGTAAATGGAACACTAGCATTGGATTTCCAGCACAGCCAGGAAAGTGTTTGCTGGGCTCTGTCTACAGAGTCCTCTGGGCAACTCCGCTGCGCTGAAACGAGAAATCTTCGTGGATTCACACGGGAACAAGAAATAAGAACACAACATAGTTTGCAACGTATGTTTCCAATTGCTCAGTCTCTTTCTCTTTAAGTACACACTTTGTTGCCTGGCTTACTTTTCAAAGAAATGGTAGAACTTATCAGCTTGAACTCAAGAAGCTAAGGGCTTTAATTCACCTCCAAGAATGAAAAAAAGCAGGGTATATTTTCTGCTGGGATCAGATCTAGCTGCACTCTCACAAACTCGCCCATTTTTCTTCCTCTCCTAAACATTTGTGAGCTCTCCCTGTCACTTCATTATCTGTGCAGTTGAAGGACGGCCAGCTTCAGTGGTTTTAGCCCCTCAACTTTCGCTTGCAGCTGTCACTCAAACCTGCAAAGTACCTCAGGTTATATGCCTACATGTAGTTTTCTTTCATTTTTTCAACTATTAGAAACTAGATTTGCAGAAATTTCATCCCAGGCTCTTTGTAAAGTATTTACAGATTGTGAAAGTACAATTTCAAATAACGTAAGCGCACTACAATCATGTAAAATTATACAAAAAAAAATGATGAAATATTTTATTTATTTCTCGTATGATAAAATTTAGAATTGGGAGTGTAGAATCTTAAGGAGTTGTGGAGGGTGTTGGCTGGTTAGAGGAAGAGATACAACTTAGTGGAGTGTTGGTTGTGACAGAAGGGCACAGTGGAATCCAATGTAAGAGGTTTTATTTCCAAAAGTTTGATCTGTTTTTTCCTGATAACTGATCAAAATAAATGTTTATTTGACTAAACATAGTCTCTTATTAGCATCAATAAAGTTTTTCAACCGAGGCAGGTGAGGAAACTGGCTTTATAGCCTGCTGGTCCCATCCACCAGAAAATGGGGAGTGTGAGTGTGGCTGTAATTTTCCCCTCTCAGGCAGCTAGAAGGGCAGAGCTCAGTGTGAGGATTTTCTACAGGGGAGTATTTGTTGTCTTGTTGTCCTAAGATTTGATCGAGTGTGATTTTAACCTGGCTTCAAAAACAGGCTATATCTTTGTCTTTGTACTGAAAAAAACAATCCTGACTACAGATTTAACACGTAAGACCCAGAGTTGTAATGCTGCAACATCAGATTCTGGATATGTAGATATCCGTAAAGTAAAAATCAGCTGTTTTTTTTTTCACATTGTCAGTGGATCCTATTGTTCAAGCCTGCAGTGCTGTTGAATGGTACATGTGTTTATAGATGCAGTTTCCAGGCCACAAACTCACACAACTTGGAAACTATTTCTCTAAATTTGGATCTTACAGGGTTAAATCTGCCAAACAATCCTTGTTGTTCACAGAAAGAGCTGCAGGTAGAAGAGATGTATCTCTTAACGAGGCACAAATTGATGTACCCACTCTGAATTACCAGGTAGTTGAAACATAAATCTTTTTTAAGCGTGCTCATGGAGAAAGTAAGCACAGTTATAAAGCAGAAGAAAATATGCCGGTGAGTTGCTTTATTGTGAGTGTGGGAGTATCGTGAGTTAGACCAAGGCTATAAGTTTGAATGTTGAAATGTTTTGTTCTTTGATTCATTCTGTCTTGCAGTTACTGTCTTTTACAGTCACAGAAAATGTTGAACACATTTAATGTTTTTAATTTCAACCTCACATTTTGTTATTGCAGATGTGGAGCACATGGTCATCGATTGGTTAACAGGGAACTTTTACTTTGTTGACCGCGTCACCGACAAGATATTCGTTTGCAACCACATTGGAGACACTTGTGTTACTGTCGTCCAACTAGACCTGCTGAATCCTAAAGGAATCGCTCTGGATCCTCTCATGGGGTGAGTGTTCTGCAGTCTACATAATACACCATCTCTGAAAGCTCTGCAAGGCTCATTTATCATCATGCATCTTTTGTTAAAGCAGAAAAGTCATGGAGGAAGGGAAAAAATTGCTATGCATAACAATTGACTTGTCTGGGAGACTGTGAGCGAGTTACAATGAAGGGATTTAAATGATTCCCTGTCCTTCGACTCAGCCCTTTTCTCTTTGAGCTGTGTAATTTGGTGGATAGTAATGCTTCAGACAGTTTCTACTGTTGAGACATTCATTTGTATTCACTGATTTCACTCAACATCCCTCAGTAGAAAATGGCCCTGCAGGACTTTCCATTACAGGATTTTTGTCTCTATAGAGATCACAAAAAGCTGGGTGGTTGTGGAGTCAAAATTTCCCCACACTATTTTCAGTCAAATTGAAACATGTACAGCATGTGGTTGACAGTTGGACTGATCAGAATGTTGGAAAACTTGTTTTTGAGAGAGCAATTTGCATCACATTTTTCGTGTCATCACAGAGGGAGAAGAATAACGGAATGGAAGATAAAAAAATATTTCAAACGTGCTTGATGCAGCCTCCCAATATTTTAATATCTTTTTCATGATGAATTCATTTCTAAAATTTTTGACATTTTTAGATCAGGAGCTTTATTTTTGTACAGTGCCTACTCAAGCTTTTCATAATATTTTCTACACTGATAAAGCTTTAACTGGATAGTAGTGTAGTCATGTTCACTCGCAATGTAACATCAGGAGGGTCACTAAAAATACAGATGTGATTACTAGGTGAGACATAATTGTTGTTAGGTTTAGGGTTTTACTAAAGTCATTGTGCTGTGAGAGAATGGTGCATTTTTCTTTACATACTGCACAAACTGATCTGCTTTGTATGAATTACCGCTGTATGTGAAGCTTTTTGTTGTGTTTTTATCTGTTGTCTCCAGAGCTTTCATATCAATGTACAGCATGTGTCAAAATGAAAAAAAAAAAAAAAAAAAAGATCTGGCCCATTTTTTTTTTTATTTAACCAGGAAGAGGCTTTTTTAGATGAAAAAAAAAATATTTTCCATGACAGTCCTGGCTTGAACAGGCAACAGTTACTTAGTTAGTTAGTTAAAACAGACAATACAGATCACAATTGGAACAAAAAGTATACACAAAAACTACTGCCAGGATTCAAAACCTCCCTGGATCTGTGAGACAAATCATCTGCAGACAGATGCATCTGCTTCCAAATCATTCAAGATCAGCTTGAAAGAAACCAGTGAGCACAGTTCACCAGTTTTAGCTCTCTGTGTAGGTTGTTCCAGCTCGGAACAACAAACTTAAAAGCTGTCTTTCTGTTCAGTCCTGATCCTTAGAACTGTAATGTATTATCTTGGGAATGAAGATTATGAGTTCTTTTATTTTATTTGTACAATGTAGGTGAGGAAATACGACAGACGCAGACCTCAGACACATTTAAAAAAAAAAAAAAAACAATATTTTAGTCTGTGGTTGAATGTTACTTTGCCTGATTCCTGTATGGTTTTTCCTTTGTCAGATGAGGCTGAACAGAATTTTCCCACTGTATGTTCTATGCTATTCAGAGGCTAAAATGAGTTTGCCCCTCCTTGATCATTTTTTTTCATCATTCTAAAATTAAGAGGCCTCAAACAACCCCCTTCTTTTATCATTTAATATACACACTAATACAGATTTATCGCATGGGAACATCACATCAAATTACAAGCAGGAAAATCTTATTATAAGGCTGTAGCCAGATCTTTTTTTATTTCCCCCTTTTTTTTTTTTTTCATCGGAGATGTAACAATCTGTGCTCTACTAATACTAATCAATTATTCTTTAGTAGTTAACACCAAGAACAATTTTGTATCACTGAAGCAAAACCAAATTAATATTTTGGGGATTTTAAGTTTACAATTCATACTTTATTTAACAGCTTGGGCTGGTAGTACAAGCTTTTGGGTCTTATCTAAAATAATTGGCTGCTGGTCCTTTATTAACATGGACAGTTTGATTCAGTCTGGCTTTTTGTCATGCACGCACAGCAGGCTCCTTCTGACTCACCTCAGACAAACAAGGCTTTCATGTGTTGTTCACACAGTAGTGTCCATTCTGTTCTGTGTATAGAGGGGGTGATAGTATGTATAGAGAGACTATAGGCCCACTCGGGAGCATGGACATGGACATGATGACTGCTGACTTTGAAAGACACAAAAGTTTTCCAAGGCTCCTCTCTGCCTCTAATTAGCGAGACAGGGGTACAGCTGTTTCTGAAAAGGCGGGCCTGAGAGAGAGGTCTGTCAGCCTGGAGCAGTGAAGCGAAAACAAATGAAATCAGGGAGGTGTTGGATGGCAGCGGGGAGAGGAAAAGTGTTTACGGAATATGCTCTCATTTGGCACTTTTTAAAAATTTGATTTTCTCAGCTCTCGACAGAAAGAGCATTTTATTTTGCAGCAGGAAAACCTTTTGATGGTAAACCTTTTTTTTCTTGAAAAAGGAGCAGAGACAAACTGATTGATGATTGGGTGTATTCATCAGCTGTAATTCTGATCAGCGCTACAAAATTCAGTTCCCTGTGAGTAGCTGGATGACTCATTTATTTATTTACTTTTATGTAGGGCGAGTTTCATTGTATGTTGTTTATAAGAGGCTGGGTGTAGTCATGTTGTCAACCATGTTACCTGAATGACAATCTTGAACGCTGTGACCTTGTTTTACCCCAAACTTTCTTCCTGGAAGCTGAGTGTATGTCTTGATTGTGTCCGTCTCTGAACAAAGAACTATTATTTCTTAAGAAATGTTGGTACATTTGCAGATATATGGTAGTTGATTCAGGGTAATGCAAAACCTCATTATGGTTCTGGATAAAGGATTAAGTGGTTGCAGAGATTAATTACACTCCTTCCTGTCTAGACTTTTCAGCCTGGATTTTGATAGATATTGAATATTCTGCTCAATTTGTCAAACTTTTTATAACCATGAACCTTTGAAACCTGAAAGGGCAAAGAGACTGCATAGCCTTCAAACTGCTGTCATTGTTGAAGTATATTAAATCTAAGAAGCACGCAAAATAAAGATTGTAAGAACGTGTTGAAGTTTGCACTTTCTTTGGTGTTGAAAGGTAAAATGTGATTTATTTTAAAAGCAGAAACTAACTACACAGCTCTCAAAGGGCTCTTGACTTCTATTGATTGCTCTAGATCATTTTATTTTAAAGGTGCAACTGAGTCTGTAAATCTGAACAATTAAAAAAAAGTGTTTTTTTAACCCTGCTGTGCAAATCCACAGCACCGACCTCTTTCTGAGGATGTTAGTTCTTAGTTTTCTGCTCTGTGTCTGTCTCTGGATAAGACATAAACCATACAGTGTTTCACTTCTTCCATGCAGTCTCTTTATCAGGGAGGCTCATTTCTATCCAGCATGGATCTATCTGGCGGTAGCTGCAGAATACAAAGGTACAGCATCAGCACCATCCTAATCCCAGAAAGCTATCATTTGTATGCCACATGGAGGTGCACCTGTTTGGGGAGCTGGGTCCCTTGCTGACGCTGACAGTTTTCCCGCACAGCCTGGTGTCGGGTTCAAAGGGCAGCCCATCTCTCCTCTGACTTGACTTGTGCAGATTAAGCCGGCTTCCCGCTGCTCTCTGGCTGAAGCTCGTTATCATTGGTATCTGCTGGAGCTCTGTCCTCTCAGAGCCGCAGCAAGACAGCAAGCCAAGCCTTCCATGTTAATTACCGTTTGTGCAGACCTGAGCAGTTCTGAATACTTAAAGTGACAGTTTCTGAGATCTTTATTTCCATCAGAAGGGCATATCCTGTCTTTGTCTAGTATTACTCAGGCCCTGTTGTAAAGAACAAATTACACTACACCTGTTTTCCATGAATGCTCAGTATCTCTTACATGTTTTTCCTCACTCCCTCTGTCTTTGTGAATTGATTTCCAAGCCCTCCTTGTGGTTTTTGAGGTACTAAATGGTTTGGCTCCTCTGCATCACACGTTGTCAGTCATTTTATGCCTTCTGACTCACCCTCAGGTCGTCTGCAGCAGGCCTTCTAAATGTCCCCAAAATTACCTCAGAGAAAATGGGAAATGCTGCTTTTATCGCTTCTGCCTTCAGGTTATGGAGCCTCTTCGTATCTGAGAGGTGCCATCAGTCTGCATCTTTTGGAAGGCACTTAATCAGATCCTGATGCATTTTTTTCAGCTTCAGCTTTCACTAGACATTCACCTTTAGAGGACTTATGTTTATTTTTGTTACTAATATGACATTTTATTTATTATTTACTACACTGTGCCCCAACCCAACAACAATAACAAAAACAACCATCAGAATTATTATGAGGATGGTGACTTTAACTTTTATAACCTGCTGACAGCCCCTTTCAATGCCAATAAAATGCAAAACTGAAGCAAACTGCATATGAATACTTGAATATTTGGAGCTTAATACATTTTTGACATTCTGGATTACAACCAACGGTCTGTCTGTGCTGGATCTCTGGTAGTTTTATGTGTCCGGCCAAACCGACTGGGTTGTTCTTTGGATGATACACTAACTATTAATGAGTACCGCACTTACCTCCCTGCAAAAAAAGCAGAACTATCTCTTCGATCTGGAATCTAAATGATCATAAGCTTGAATGATCGTGATAAAATGAGTTGTATTTTTCTTGGAAGTGAATCTTCTTTAAGAAGCCAAGGTATTAAAAAAAGTTGGTTACATTTATAATCCTCATCATTTATTTCAGTCAAATTTAATCAGTTTGAAAGTTCTATCTTTGATAAATTGACCAGGCTGACATTAGGGATAATTTCCCTTGTACATAAATTTAATGTCCACAGTCACTTTGACCTGAAACACAGCATAAGTGTTATTTTATCTGACTGTTTAAAAAAATAGTTTCAAATGTCCCTAAGAACCTTGACCTAAAGTAGTCTGTGATTAACAGCATACCATGTTTCATCTGATTATTTCTAGTTGTCAAAATAACCAGAAAAATATGTTTCTTAGAACTGGAATATGATCAGTGTAAGCTCAGATCAATGAGGCCTACAGGCCATAAATGCACAGAAGTTCAAAGTTTGTAATAATCACAAGGACTTAAGTTGATGAAGGACTTTCCTTTCATGCATTGCTTTAATGTTTGTATAAATACATTTTTTTATGAGTCTTAGTAGGCCAATCATTATTGACCGGGAACACAAAGATGTTTAACATGAATAAACAAGGTGAGGGTTTAAAAAGGTCGAAGAGGAGCTGGACTTCAAAAATGTTGCCTCTGCAGCAAACAGGCAACATCAGTGAAGGAATTTAATCATCTAAACACTCTCATCTCCTGCAGGATGATGTTCTTCACTGACTATGGGAATGTGGCCAAGGTGGAGCGCTGCAATATGGACGGCACGAACAGGTCTCGCCTTGTGGATTATAAAATTGAGCAGCCAACTGCTGTGGCATTGGATGTCATCAAGAAGCTGGTGTACTGGGCAGATGCCTACCTGGATTATATCGATGTGGTGGATTACAACGGCAAGAACCGGCATACCATTATCCATGGAAGCCAAGTGAGTGTCACATTTCACTGTTAGTGCCATTTTTTGTCTTTATTGGGCTCAACATCAGAAAGAGCCATTGTGGACAAACGTCAGCGGGAATCTGAACAGACAATTGGCTTCTCTTATCAGCAGCTACTTTCCTCCTCTTCATTTCAGAGGCTCTAAATCGTTACATGAGAGGGATTTTCTTGGTTAATTTTCTAATTTAGGCCACTGTGCTTTATCAGAGCAAGACAGGTGGTATATTCACTGGTTGTTGCTGTAATTCCCTCTTCATTTACATAGAAAGGGTCTTTTGAATAGAAGAGAGATGGTTTATGAAACTGTGGCACATGGAGCTGTACTCCAAATGAGCATATCAATAGTCTATTTCCTGTAGTACACTTTTGAGGCCTTTTATCACAGATTTTTACTATTCATTTAAAGACCCTTTCAAGCAACTTGGACGAGATGTTCACCATTCATGAGGAAAGAAAAACATGAATCTCAAGCACCTTATTGAGTATGCAGGTGATCCTTGCATAACAGTGCTCCCCTAATTTGCTTGCAGCCTTGTTAGAAGGTGGGTGTTTCCCTCATTGCACCTGCAAGACAAATGCCGTGTTTCTCCTCTCTACATTGTTCCTCTAAACACTCTTACAGCCAGTGTGAGAAATAACTGCTTTCTGCATGTCATTTTGTATCATGATAGATGCAACAGTTTCTCAGAATGGAAAGAAAAAAATGTACCCTCAAATTACCCTGATATAGTCAGGATGAATATGGATCATTATTATGTGGTGAGCTTTGATGGCTCTTCATGTAACACGACTGTGATATTACCCTTCTTGTAACTGTAAGGTTCATTTAAAAAAAAATTACCTTAAACGTCCCTCAAACTTGGTATTGGGTTCAGGTCTAATCTGCTACAACTGCCCTGTTCTCACTTTCTTTGAGTAAGAATAAGCCAGGCCATGTACCTTATATTAATCAAATGTGCAGTGTATAAAATGAACAAAGAGCGATGCAGTAGATTGTCCAGTAATGTGCATATTACATGTGCTCAATATGGCCAAATTAGCAACAAGGCTGGATTCTGTTTTAACTTTCACTTACTTGTCTCCGTTCTGAGGCAGAATGCTGAGGCAAAAGTACAGAGAGCGAGAGAAAGAGACAGCGTTCCGATTGAGCGCTTTGTTTGTTCTTTATTTTTCTGATGCATCCTTCTTGGTGCCTCTGATATTAAGGTGTGACCCAGTAAGCTTATATGTACTTCTCGTGAACAAAGCTTTTTCAGCCATGTCACTGTGTGTGGGTGTCAGCTTGCTAAATGTAGCACTTAGGGGCCTTCCCATGGAGTCCAGATTATGACCCTGCATAGGCGGTCAAATGACAGACAGCCCTACCAGCCTGTCTAACCACATGCTTGCTGCATAATTAGACATGTACATCCTGTCATTATTTTGCATTCTTTTTTTGTGTATCTTATGAGGATGAATTTACTTCTGAGCTCCAGAATGATCTAAGAAATGCTCATGGATCTTTGTGCTTTTCAGGTGTCGTACATTTTTGCATTAGCTGTGTTTGAGGACTACCTTTATGCAACACACTCAGACCCCTCGGAAGGGAGTTCTTCTGAGCTGCTTCAGATCCACAGGTTCAACATTACAGCAGAGAGCAGGACTCTAGCCAGCCTGGGGAATGCTAGAAAGCTCCGTGTTTACCACAAACTCACTCAGCCAAAAGGTAAAGGACATTTCCAGTAGGTTAACACGGTCAGGTAAGTGTCAATCTTCTTTGCCTTGTGACTTCATAAGCTTAAAAGCTTCAGTCCATAATGGTTCAGAATGACGACGCTCTAGTACTGCAGATTAGTCTTATATTCTTTTCTTCTGTCTTCTGTTTGTCCTCAGTCAGGAGTCACGCGTGTGAAATGGTTTCCTATGGAAAGCCAGGTGGATGCTCTCATATCTGCCTTCTGAGTGGCAGCTACAAGTCCAGAACTTGCCGCTGTCGCACTGGATACAGCCTGGGCTCTGATGGGCAAACCTGTAAAAGTCAGTACTTGTTCTTTTTTTTTGATAATAAACATGCACTTTTGAGTCAAAGTTTTTCTTATATAAAGTCGGTAATCCAGTGTTTTTATAGGCCGTGCTTAATGTGGTCATAGAACAAGAACTATGACTCATGACAGAGCAAGGCTTTAACAATTTGGTCTGTCTGTTATTGACTAAAAACGTTCTCTCCTCCTCGAGACAAGCTTTGACACACATGGCTCATCTGTGGACTTACAGTAATAGGGATTAGTGCTGGCAGACACAGCTTCATTTGAAAGTGACAGTCTGCTATCGAACAGTCGCCAGCCTGATTGATTATTGTCATGATGAGGTTTTAAGTTTGTCCGCATTTGTTGGCTCATCTGATCAATTGCTGGACATTGTGTTGTTGACAATAAAAGCAGAGGATCAAATTGATAGCACATTCCGAGGACCAACCACTTTTCGATCCGGGTAACGAAGCATTGGGAGGCCTGGCGTGACATATTTGATTTATTCCTCTCTCATAGATGTTCTGATGACACCAGCTATCTCTGTCTTGCTCTCACTTTCTTCTCCTGAAGCATAATGAGATTCGGTACTAAATGGTAGTGCTTCTTCATACAGCAGTCACTGTGGGGTTTGATATCTGGGTCTCTTGCAATGCTTAATTGTCTCCTGGGTAGTCGGTCTCTCCCTCACAAGATGATAAATTGAAGTGAGGCATGTGTGGTCCTCACCCCCAGCATCCAAATCTCCTGGGTAGGTGAGACGAGCGAGGAGAGGTCTGCTTCTCTCACTGGAAGTCCTCCTTCATTCCCCCTCTTGCCTCTCTGGAGGATCCCAAAGGGTTGGAGAACATACAGCCCCCTGAGTGGCTGGCAGGCCACAGAGGAGTTGCCTTGGTTTCAGAGACTGTGTTTGCATTTCTACACAGATTCCATTTTGTGTTAAATTAGAAACAATGTTGAGAGTCAAGGCAAGCATGGCCATTGTCTGTTGGCTTGGGCATTTTCCCTCTCTTACTGTTAAGTCAGCTTTAAAACAGGCATGATTGAAGGTGAGGAGTATAGTCATTGGCACTGATTACTGCCTCTATTAAGGTGAATGGATGGCCCTGGCTCAGGCTCACATATAGGAACAATGTGGCCGGTAAGAGGGTTTAATGCTGGGATCAGCACTGATGAATTAGACCAATTAAATGACAATAACAGTAAAAAAGGGTCTGTCCTTTTTTTCCCCTCACAGAGCCCAAAAACGATCTCTTCCTTTTCTATGGTAAGGGCCGTCCTGGAGTTATCCGAGGCCTTGACATGAACATCAAATCCAGTGATGAGCACATGGTGCCAATCGAGGACCTGGTCAATCCTCGGGCCATTGACTACTATGCAGAATCAGGACACATTTATTTTGCTGACACAACCAGTTTTCTTATCGGGAGGCAAAAAACAGATGGAAGCAGCAGAGAAACAATACTGAAAGATGGTGAGTTCGTATTTGTTTATCTTTGCATAATTCATCTGAAAATAAAACAAAAATCCATTTATTAGCAATGTGTTTTTCTGAACTGTAAGTTTAAAACATATTTACAAATTAGTTTGCACTTTTTATGGTCAATCTTTCTAAGTAAGTTCACACTGGCTTTCTTGCAGAACTTGACAATGTTGAAGGTATCTCTGTGGATTGGATTGGGCAGAACTTGTACTGGACCAATGATGGCTACAGGAAAACAATCAGTGTTGCCAGACTGGAGAAAGCTTCTCAGACACGGAAGACTCTTCTGGAAGGGAACATGTCACACCCTCGAGCCATTGTGGTTGACCCTCTCAACAGGTGAAGAACAGAAATAGCAAATAGGCATAGTGTATCTGAGCTGAATAAAAACTATTTTCAGTCATAAAAACTAAAAGGAAAATAAGATTGTTTTAAATACTGAGCAAAGAAAAGTATGTATGTTAGAAACATGTCAGTTATAGGAGAATAACGTTGACAACCATATGAACAGTGTTGTGTTGAGGTCTTTTATGTTTTACCTGTGAAATATTCAACAAGATACAGGACAAGTGTCCCTTACAAATATGTTCGGATGAGATAATGACTTAGTGGTTTTTAACTTAGTTCAATCTCACCTCAGCTCACCTGTTTGGATTTGAAGAGCATTACCTAAAATATTTTGCAGTGTAATCCCGATCTATTATTTACATGGTGTTTGTTTGTAGTTTGTGTGTATGGATGTGCATTACTGGACCTTTGCTTGATCACATCACTTACTACACTTTTGGTGTGAAATATGCACGAGATCTTAACAAGGAATAGATCCAATGGTACCAAACTAAACTATGTAGGTTTAACTGTGAAAAATCTGCTGTTTTAAAGATGAGAGAACTGTGGTAGTTTTGGGAAAGCATTTTGGCAAATGTTTTTCCCCAAATTTCAGCCTCTCTTATCACTTTGTTTTTTTCCTAAGTCTTAGGACCCTCTGCTGGTCTGGCAAGACCAGCAGAGGAGCTTTTACACATGTAAGGATTTGCAAAACATCACAGAGTTTCTAAAGCATCATAAAGATCAACACAAACAGGGAAAAAACATATTAAGATGCAAGGATTGTATATCTATAAGAGAGTAGTTTTCAATCCTAGTAAGGGATGCTCTAACAATTTGCCACATAAATCTGTTTCACTGCTTAGTTCATACACCAAATCTGTGTTGTTGTTGTTGTTTTCCTTCCTTTGTCCAGAAATAGTTTTATTATCTTACTCGTACTACCAAGCCCAAGTTATTTTGCAGTATTGTAACATGTCCAACAACCACACAAAGAGTTGCATAATACATTAGGAGTCCTCCCATGCATCTGACTGGTTTGCTCCCAGTAAATTTAAATCGTCACACTCACAAACAAACACGTGCCTGATGCAGACTATAAAAAAATAAGAATGTGTGTGGTGAACGTAGCCCTAAATCATACAGATAATGACTGAAGAGCTTACTTGGCTTCTTTCAGAAATTAAACCCTGACATAAATTCTTTAACAGCAGTGTTGGGAGGTTGGGAATATCATGTCACTTTTGTAGGGGGATTAATAACTTCAACACCATCCCTCCCACTGGCAGCACAATGATTAGAAAGCTAGTTTTGGGCTTCAGAAGTAGCATTCAGCCTGAAAGCGGCAGTTCTTTGATCTATATCTGCTCTGCTAGAAGGGTCTCTTCAGGTAAAATGGATACACCTCTCCAACTGATTTTCTTACCGCATACTCGCTACCTTATTTTCTGCTCTGTTTGCATCCTCTAGCCTGTGTTCAGATGATAAGGACTACTTCACAGTTGCAAACCTCTCTATCCTTGCAACATTAGAAATCACATAAATGTATTCACATGTTAAATCCTCACAAAAATAATCCTTGACTTGGGTGATCTGACTCTGGATTTAGTGTTTACAAATCTGCCATATTTCTCAAGACACTTTTTTCATCTGTATTCATACATGAACATGCCAAAAATAGTTATGCATTGAGTGAAACTGTTTGATACTAACCCATCTGCAGTTCATAGTGTCCTTTTTTACAATCCGCATGATACCTGTTTCTTGTATTATCTGCTACATGAGTATAACCTTTGAGGACGCAATACTAGATTTCATTCATTGAAAATACAGTTACAACTAAGAGCGATATCATCAATTCTATCAGGTATTTTCCTCTATCAATTTACAAGAATTTGTTTGAATATCAAGAAAAGGCTAAAAGTTTACATCATTCTTTAGATCCAAGAATCCAACATCTAAGATGAAGATAACATCTTCAAATGATTTTTTTTCATTCATCATTTTGCCTTCAAACAAATGCACATCCTGGAATCATGTTCCTATTACAGTGGGTGCTAGTACTCATGGGAAACTGATTCCTTATCCTGGATAAAAACATTGGCTTTTATGGGTAGTACTCACATGTTTAAAAAAACAAACAAACGGACAAAAAAAAAAACATTAAATGTAAAATCAAAATCAGTTATGTGTTGCTAATTTGTTTTTTGAACAATCAGTTCATTGAGAATTACTTTCTGCTCTTAACAAAAGCATGACTAATACTAAATCAAAGTTACTGATTCCTTGTTTAATGGAAAGGAAGAGTATTTTCATTAATCTTTTCTGAAGCATTGTGTCCATTGGTCCATCTGACTGGCTTTGTGTATGAGTGTGTGTGTGTGCGTGTGTGTGTGTGTATATGTGCCCGCGTGTGTGGAGACTTACTGAATGATTCATAAGGCCATAAAAATGACTTCAGCACAGAGAGTCTTCATTCACCTCCATATCCCATTCTGTTTCATCTTCCTTTAGCCAGCCCTCCATCATTGATGAGAAACAGAGGCCACATGGCTCAGTCAGCAGCACTCAAAAAGAGCAAATCCCCTGAGTATGGTTACTAGAGAACAGATCACGTCAAATCGTTGACCCAATCATGTTTCAAATACCACAGGCCCACTGAGAGTTGCGTTAAAGGCATACACATGATACACTGAATCTCATTTTGGTAGGGAATATATGACTTTGCTTTGATGTGCTGTCAAGCACCCTAAATTGATATGCCTGAATACTTCCTTGTGGTACATTGCACTTACTTTTGACTTACTTTGATAATGTGGTTTTACATATGGGAAATCTGGTTTCCTTTTTTTTACCATTTCACTTGGGGACCCTCTCCCCATGATGTGAAAACCAATTTTCTCAACCATCGGTGGTGTTCTTATCTTTGGCAGGACAGGGTGTGTTGTCTGTAATGTGCCTTGTATGAATCAAAGCTACTTGTAGAAGATTCAGTCGGGAGTACAGCCATGCCCTCCCTTGGGTGTTTAGACTTGAACCCCCGTTGTAAATTGGACTGTGCATTAGCACATCACTCTCAGAGGAGCCTAAAGAAACATGCTGTCACAGGTGCACTGATTGATATGTATCAACGCAGGAGGCTGATGAAGGAAGCATCAAGCATCATCTAACATCAGTGTGTCAGCAAGTCAGGGCAGGAGTGACTGAGAAGCAAACAGTTGAAATTAACTGCAGTTTGTTTTCTTTGTTTGTGCTTGAAACATGATTTGTGTTTGTTTTTAAAGAAGGTGATGATTTTGCCATCCGAGGTTTTCCTGTCTCATCTGACTAGGAGTCTTTTGTCTGTGTCTGCATGTATCAGCTGGATGTACTGGACAGACTGGGAGGAGGATGAAGTCAATGACAGCATTGGCCGTATCGAAAAAGCCTGGATGGACGGATCAAATCGGCGCATTTTTGTCACCTCAAACATGTTGTGGCCTAATGGTCTGACACTGGACCACAGCAGCAGTACTATGTATTGGTGTGATGCCTACTATGATCACATTGAGAAGATCCATTTGAATGGAACTGGAAGAATGGTGAGTTCTTAATCAGAGCTTAAGTTCACAGGATTCAAAAAAGAAAATGGCAAAACAGTTTTTAGTTTTCAGTAACATTTGTAGTTTTTATTCCCAGTTTGTTAATATTAAAATTTAACCAGCGTTTCATTCAAGAACACCATCTTATCTGATTATGTTGAATAAACAACCTACAGATGTAAGTTGGGCTGTCAGAACCACACCAAATCTTGCTTTGTGTTTCATTTTGTCTCCTTATAATTGAAGGCGAAACAGACTTTTTGCATTCCAATTTTGGTGTGATAAGGGTAATTGTCCGACAGAGCATAAATGCCACTTTAAAGGAAGAGTATTTGGATTACATTTTAGCCGTGAAAGTTCAAATGCCACTCTGATCCTTTTGAAAACAGCCATAACTCTGTATTTCACACCCTTGGTATGACACTATTTTGCATGGATGTCTTACAGAATAACTCTGAGATGAGTCATTAAATGCCAAATGTCAAAGGTCAGCTTCACAATGACTTCATGTCAAAAAACACCCTTTCCTTCACATTAATTGTGTAGTTCTTTTGTTAAAAAGGTAATTCAGTTTTGAGAGATTTGGCCCACAAGGTTCACTGAATTCAAGGAAGAACTGATTTTACGCTTCAACCTCACATGTATTCCATTCCTCTGAAAAAGTCTCTGCAATGCCTAGAGGAAATGTTAGGTCTGATTTATTATTCATTTTTTAACACATCTGAAAGAATGATGCTGATCAATTATGTAGCATCTTGCTTCTCTCCAGCCCAGTGCTTTATTTCTGTCAGTGAATGTGGTTGGAGGTGTTATAGGACCGCAAAGCTCAGTTCATATCGTTGTTATTATTTGCTGTACTGTCAGTGACTCAATATTCCATTGTGAATCATCATTGTCTCTTAATTTCCAGGACCCATGCTGATTTCTCAATTTTATAAATATTGCGGTGTGAATGTGCAAAGAAAAAAAAATGAAACAGCTTCTCTTCCCGTAACTGCCAACAAGACAGCTCTTCATCCCCAATCGCTCCCGTCGACTCCGGTTGTACTGGCATATTAAGCTAATGAATTATTTGCAAATGCTATTTAATCAATGCCAAGATTCCAGCAAACATTATTATAGGCAGACAGCCCCATGTGAATAAATCTGTGCAAAGAAAAGGAATCACATTCATCATATTCTTTGATCAAATCATTTCTTATCTCATATTTAAACAGCAAGTGTCCTGTTTGAGATGATAGATTTCTTTCTTCTGGCGCTAGTGTCTTTCCAGGGCTCTTCTAATCTTTTGATTACACTGCATGTTTGCTTCATGTTGCAGGTGGTGTACAATGGAAAAGAGTTGAACCATCCATTTGGAATTTCTCACTATCGTAATTTCATCTTTTGGACGGAGTACATGAATGCTTCAGTGTTCCAGCTGGACTTATCCACCGGCGATGTTACCCCGCTGCGAAGCGAGAGACCACCACTATTTGGCTTGCGTGTCTATGACGCACAAAGTCAGCAAGGTTGGCTGCTTTTCCTTCATGCACTGCTCATCCAGTGAACCATGGCTCTCCTTCCAGAAAAAGTGGCTGTTTTCTCTGAAAATAGAACCACTCTGTGCCGTGTGTCACGGTGTTTGTATCTCCTCTTCACATTAATTTAATAGAGAGAAGTCAATGTGATAAAAACACGAGAGACCTCACATGTTTGCCTACTTGTGTCAAACTTCACCGTGCAAAGCATAGCACTGATTAACAGTGACAGCAACTCTAAAATCACTCCAGGCTTGAAGTGAAATAAGGTTACCCAGGGTTGGAGGAGTTTGCTCAATTCTCTACCAAATGATGATGGATTCATGCTGTGACGGGAGAGAAGTGTATTGACCCTTACTGGCTTCAGCACCCTCAGCATAGTTCACACAGTACTGAGTGTGGTGTTCTGCTGGATATTTCTGTCCATGTCACTGGATAGATTAATTGGCTATCCTGGTCACTGAATATGAATGATTGGCTCCGACAAAACCAAAAGCTTTATCTCCTTAGCTCAGGTACTGCTTTGTGTTTCATGAAAGTGACAAAGATAAGTTTAAATGTGAGTTTTGCTTTGAGGAATGTCTGCTTTGTCCTGAAAGACAAACTGTTTCTCCGAAAAGGATACAAATGTCAAATGTCTGTCACTTGACACGATCCTAATAATTCACTTGACATGTAGAGAGATCAAAGGGCACACACCTGTCCTGTCTCTGCAAGACAAGATCTCTGTGTTCCACAGAGACTTGTGTTTGTTGGGACTCAAGTGACCATGGAATACTTACATAGATGGGATTAAAGGGAGAATCAACTGTAGAAACCTGCTGCATGTAGGGTCGGCTCTAGAAAATGTTGCTTTGAATGAGCAAGACACCTAATTTGGGATCTGTATTTCTCCAGGTGACAATGCATGCAGTGTGAATTATGGGGGCTGCAGTACCCTCTGCCTTGCCATCCCAGGGGGCAGAGTCTGTGCCTGCGCTGACAACCAGCTTCTGGAGAAAAACAATGTCACCTGTGCAGGTAGGAGGACATAATGAATCAGACAGTGCAAGAGGCCTAAGATCATCTTTTCCCAGTGTGGTGTAATCTTGGCTTCATCCTCTGGGACTGATATGGAATGATAATTTTACGTATTCATATTCAAATGTGCTTAAAGAACATAAATAAACAAGTAGAAATCATCTCTGTGGGTTTCCAGGAACATGATCCAACTCCCAAAAGTAAGACATTAGGCCATGAGACATTATTAACATGTTTTTGCTGCTATTATAGCTTTGTCAATAATTCTGTGAAAGACATTATTTATAGGAGCTCTCCTGTTGATTTTGTTTTCTCCAGGAACATCAGGAACTGGTGCAGAGCCACAGCGATGTAAAAGTGATGAGTTCCAGTGCCATAATCAGCGCTGCATTCGGGCTTTGTGGAAATGTGATGGAGATGATGACTGTCTGGATGGAAGTGATGAAGAGAGCCACAGCTGCTGTGAGAATTTAAAACTTGTTTGCAGTGCAGGCCAACCCACTGCATTCACACAAAGTCACAGTATAGCTGTTTTACATTTTGATAACATTACACGCACAGCCATGCATCTGGTGAGAATAGCAAAGCTTTTTAAAGGCTGAGTCACTCTTGTTGACATCATCTGTGTTCCTAAATGTCGCTGAAGAAGAGGTAAAAAGTGTTCCTCCTCCCCAGCACCGTCTTCCTTTATGCCCTTGCTGAAGCTACTTCACACAAATCAATTGGAAAAACACACTGTAAGATGCTTTTCTTACTGACGGCAAGCAACATAATGTAATCCTCTGGCTGAAATATCAGGACTGAAGAATCAATTATCTACTCTTGAGGGACATTATGTATTTTTACAGTCCACTTACTTGTATTTTTTAGTGTGTAAGATGGGCAAAGGGTATTACCGTTAATGATAGATGTACATTGATGGAAGCTGTAAAAAGCGTTTGCTGGTAACAAAGACGCTTGGTCACTTCACTAAAATGCATTTTGCAAGCTGAAACCAAAGCACTGTAATACCATAAAACATACACTTGAGATGCCGTAAATATCATTATAGAGACTTGGTTGACCTCTTTTTGGGGATAAACTGCCAAGGAGAAACTTTGCTTCTCCTCTAAAACATGTTCTTTAGTGGTTTATGGGACCAATGAAGTCTCTCTTAGGGGTTATGGACATACTGTGCTGTACAGTACAATACAAGAAAGCCATCTGTGAATCATTTTCAGGAGGACTGTAGGGGTGAATAAATATTTATTAGTCCAAGGCCTAACTGTATGATCATTTTTCTTAACTGAAACACAATTGTTGAGTTTGGATAACTTTAATGTCCAGGTAATTGTATCAAGGACCTGCAGGATATTTCAGTGTAAGCATGCATTCGTTTTGGTACAAGCCACCATCAATAATATGAACCACTTTAAAAGCCCCCTGAGGACTGAATGGATGACTGTTTGGGTCAAATGATTTTGAAAAGGCAAGAATGAAAGGAAAATTCCTTATCACTCATAAAGAAAGGGGCACTAGTTCACTTTTACAGGCCTGACCCCGTTCTGTGGTCAAGCCTGAAAGCAGATCCATTCGTCCACCTTGATTATGGCTTTAAAAAAAGACTACTGAAACTCTGTATTTGTCTGCATTATTTTTGGATTTATGATTTTTTTCATTCAGCCGCAGGGTCTCTAACTGACTTATTTTCTTTGAACTCCAGACAATCACACCTGTCCTGTTGATCAGTTTAAGTGCAGCAGCAATCGCTGCATTCCCAAACGATGGCTCTGCGATGGAACAAATGACTGCGGTAACAATGAGGATGAGGCCAACACCACATGTTCAGGTGTGTTCCTGACAACAGTTGTGTTTTCTTCAATTTAGAGTTGCTTTGGATGCTGTTTGTTATTCTCAACAGTTTTGCCAACTGCGTCTCAAAGATAATTCTCTGTAATTTCAGCAATTCATAAAATCTGCCAGCCATTACTATTACCTTGCTTCGCACAATGATTGGTTTTCAATCAGTTGCACCAAAATATCAGTTGACTGTGACTGAACTTTGCTAATTTCCCAAAGCTGAAATATCACAACAGCATTTTGTGGTTACAGGAACAACTGATACTGATTTTTGTGAATGTATCATCCTCAAAACTGTGATTGATTTTTTAACAAAACTAAATTCACGCCCATATACACTTGAACAGGAAACTATACACAGGGCAGCTTCTTCATCCAGACAATAGGACATAGACCACTGATACAATGTGCTCTCTTTAACTGTTATTACATGTCAACATCCGGACCAGGGCTGTCTGGTTGTCAAGGCAGTCATCACCATTAAACCCTGCAGCTCAGCACATTCTGCAATCAATCTTAATGTACAAGAGCACTTTCAAGTAATAAAGAGCCGCATGCAATTTGAGAATAGAAATACTACAGTATATCAGAGTGCCTGTATGTCCTCAATTTGGCCTCAGGCAGCATTGTCAACTTTCAAGGATAGATCAATGAGCATTAGCTAGAGAATGGTGAATATTTTCTCATCATCAGATAGACATGTATATCATATAACAATGAAAAAAAATCCCTCCTGTGTTTGCTGTGCAGTATTGTACCCAGTGACTGACTTTCTCTCTAGTAATAAGCACATTTCTTGTGGCTGCAAACCTACCTTGCTGTACTGTGTGATTGAGTGATAAAAAATTTGCCCCTGACAGACAGTAACATCCTGCTGATGTAGTAATCATTACAACGGTTGAACATGCTTTGTGCATTGACTTCAGCACGAGTGATTAAATAAATGGGCTAATTCCCTCTCTCTCAGCCCAGTCCTGTCAGGCTGACCAGTTCTCATGCAGGAACGGACGATGTATACCTGGAGCCTGGAAATGTGACCGGGAGGATGACTGCGGGGATTTATCTGATGAGACATCATGCAGTGAGTCAACACATGCCATTCAAATGTCTCTCTGCATGAATTTGACTGCTGCTGCTAACCATGCTGCTTTGTTACAAGATCATTTAGGGCAATTTCTCCTTTTTGACTCTTAAGTTATTACTTTTACAGCAACAGACAAAATTAGATTCTTCAGAAAGTACAAAGGTGATTGGGTTGTTGGCTTGTACTACTGGCTCAGTGCAGCAAGGAAATGTTTTTTCTGTCCCAAAATATACAAATTTTACATCATAATTTTTGTTGGCTTTTCGTGCCAAAGTCTTGTAAACAGTTATCCTCAAAATGAAAAGATATCAAAGGATAAACAGAGAGATATGTATTTGGTATGACCCTAGATAATGGATTCAATTCAAATGTTAATCCACTTACATTCAATGTCCTTAAGGCTAGTCACTGATAAAAATTATAATAATAATAGGTAGAAAAAAAGAGAGAGAAAGAAATTACAGGGCTATTAAAAGGTAGTACTATTTTTCTTTACTTTTATTCACATTTAACATGAAGTTCTTCACTTCTATAATTATAAAAGCTATTCGAAACAGCAGCACGAACAGCATGCAATATGGAAATGAATGGCTGTTAGTAGCTTAAATAACACCTCAACTTCTGGGAATTAGGTGGTTCGCAAGAATTTGTAACTACACATTGCCGACAGCTACAGGGTGAAAACTGTTTCTTTGAATTCTTATGTGGTTCTCCAAGCATGTAAACATTTTTACCTATCATATGACATGTTTCTGTGATTGAGAAATGCATTTTGAAAAAAGAATGAACAGAATTCCTGACTTTGAAATAGCTTTTGTCTTTAAGATAAGAAATCACCATCAGCGAGAATCAGAATTTTTTCATGGCTTTTTTTGTTTTGTCACTACAAAAGCTTTTAAATTGATCCCATCACTTTGGTGCATTATTAGATGGATGCTTGCAGAAGTAGATATTGACATACCCATCAGCCTTAGCCATCCTTTGTATTCATCCTGACCACTGGTGCCTGCATCAACAAGCTGAGCTGTAATGCCTAACATTGGTTTGCATAATAGAGGAATAATCTATGTGTGTGCATCTTCCATGGACAGTATGATGATATGTTCCAACCCTCACAAGCTCAGCAGGGAAGGAAAGTCCTTACCATTCTATGGTGGTGCCGAGTCATGGCAGATGTCACGCATATTTCTCAGTGTAATACAGTTATTTCTGGAATGAACAGGCACAAAGGAGCTCATTCAAGTAAAAATAGAAGAAATCAAATATTAACTGTGTTTTGCATAATGGCATAGGTCTTGTGTGGGGGATGAGCCTCAGAGAGTCCCAGACTGACTGGACCTATATGCTATTTTTGAATCATCCAGGGGTGAAAAGTTCAAGCTTACTCATGCTCACTCATGCTTTTTTTTTTTTTTTTTGTCTAGAGACCTATTTAGCATCTTTTTTATATATATATTTCAAAATATTTGATTGGTTAGTGCACAACTTGTCAAATCTTAAATCACAAATGAGTTATTTATAAAGACATATAATCATTCAGCTGCTTTTAATTTTCTATGTGAACTAAAATATCTTCCCACTCTTTTCAAATGTTTCACTTTAAAGAAATCTTAGAAGTTGAATTGACGCTTAGCTGGAAATAAGTAAACATACCCTTAAAGTCGGCTTCAAGGGGTGGGGCTGAGTAAACTACACACTTTCTGAAAGTTCACTCTTCTTCAGTCATGTTTCATTTGTATTTTGGAAAGTGTCAGTTTCACTTAGTAAGAGTCAAAGTCTGTGCTAAATCTTGGAAACATGTATTTAAAGAAATGTGTGGTTCTACACTTTGAAGATGTATTTAACACTTTTATTCATGAGAAACATTTTTCAGTTGTAAAATGTTTTTCAGCAGCAGGTTGAACTGCATTTATTACAAGCATAGAATTAAAAGATTGGGGCAAAGGTTTTAAGATTTGCTCTTATCACTGTGTGTATTTGAAAGCTCCTTTTTTTTCCTCTTCATGATTGATGTTTGCCAAACTCTGCACTGTGCTGTCTTGCTTCAGCCTCCCTTTGTGTGTCCTAAGCTGCTCCAGTACGCATTCACAAACAGCCAGGGTGTAAGAAGTAATTAAAGTTCATGCTCGGCTTCATTCAATCATAATCAAGCTGTGCAGCTAAACATATTTCTCCCATACTGTTGTCTGAGTTTCCTCAGGCATTACTTCTCTGTAGGCACTCTACTGTGAAGCTCTGGCAGCTCACTTAGCTTCAGTGCAGCGACTGTGGGTTTTAGAACACCTGAAGCTCAGTGGTGGTCGCCTTCGAGATTGATGCTAATTTGGATTTTGTTTGTCAGTAGTTTAGTAGTTGTCACACAGTGTCTCATATTGGGCTCTCTGTTTACTTCCATCATTATTTATGGATGTCACTGCTCTATTTTTTTGCCAGACTCACTGTTTACTTGGAACCTTCATTATTTATGGATGTTCATTCTTCATTTTTAATGAATGTTAAATTTCAACCAGTCATGTGCTGTCAGTGAAACCATATTTGTGGGAAATATAGATGACACTTGTCTGATAAAGACACTGTTTGTCTCCTCAAAGCACTTGAGATATCCCTGACAGCAGCAGCAGTAGCAGCAGTATATTCCAACAAATCAATTCATACATAGACAGGTATTCTGGGGTCAATAAAGCTTCAGGCATCTAGTAAAGATATTGGAAAGATACTGTAAATACAATATCTTAGAATTGGAAAAAAAGAATGATACCTGACAGGAATGTAAATGCTGGTTCGAACAATTCCTAGAGCACAAAATATTCAGCAGAGCCTTTATTTCTATAGCTCCTGGCGCAGCAGTAGGCAATCTTAATGTTATGAACAGACTAATCTAGCTCAAAATTTCAAGTATGGATGTTGGATAAGTGATTTAATGACTACAAAGGAGGTCAGTGATCTTTCGTCCCCAGTTTACACTGCTGAACAATGTTTTGTTTACAAAGCCTAAAATAACTTGTAGTATCTATTTTGTTCAGCATCTAAGTAGGTTTGCCCTGCTTTCATTATAAACAATTAAGGTTTTACAGTTAAGCTCAAAAGGTTGCGAGAGGATATGAAAACAGACCAACTGGTCAATGAAACCCAATGATGCATGGTTTCCTTTAGCACAAAGCATTGATAAACGAAAGAATATCAGCCAATGTCCTCAATTTTGTTTGACGTTACTGACTGGTCAGGGCGCTCGTGTGGTAGCTCTTCTATTGAGAAGAATTTCTGAAGATTAATTAATGTTTCGAAAAACTGCATTTCATTCCATCTTGACCTTTTATAACGTAAGAAAAAAAGGTTAAAAAGTGCCTACACATTGACTTTTCAATTTTTCGATTTTTCTAAATCCTTGAGCCTATCATAACCACATTTTTCTATAACACCAAAGTTATATACAAACGAATCATATTTCAACAGTAATAAGTCAAACTTTAACTCATTAAAGTAATTACTAATACAATGCAAAGCGGTACATTGTAAAGGTTTTGTGAATTTTCTTGACTCATAACTCATTCATATAATTGTATCATAGACTTGTTGGACTGGGATCTAACTTGATGAGTAACTGTCTTCTTTTTCAGCTTTCCCCACCTGTGAGCCTCTCACTCAATTCAGCTGTTCCAATGGAAAATGCATTAACTTACAGTGGCACTGTGATTCAGGTAATGCCAAGAATATTCTCAGAACCTCAAACACAAATTTACAGGTTTGTGCATTTTTGAGGCTACAGCTTTGTATCTGTCTTTTGCCATGTGTGAAGATGACGACTGTGGAGATCACAGTGATGAAGTGGGCTGCATCCAGTCCTGCTCCAATTCCCAGTTCCAGTGCACCAGTGGCCGCTGTATCCCAGACCACTGGGCTTGTGATGGAGATAATGACTGTGGGGACTTCAGTGATGAGAACACGACCTGCAGAGGTGGATCAGCATGTAAGATAGTCTATGTTAACTTTTTAATTCTTTGAAATAGAATATGAAAAGGATGGACTATCAAAGCCTCTCCAGGAAAAAAAACTCATTTGGCACCCCTGATATACATCAAAGTTATCTGAAAACAATGTACTGATTGCAACCTTGATTTATATTAAGTCGTTCATTTGTCTTCTTAATTATTTGAATAACCCTACGAGTCAAATTGTCTAGTTAAACCTTACATCTGCAATAGTGTACCAATGATGTGATACAGATTTTATTTGAATTTCAAATCCAGTTTTTAATTTAGATGGTGTAATTGCATGCGAAAATATTTATCAGCTTGAGTCCAATAACTTTGTTTCCACATTCACGTGTGACTAATCTTATCTGGACTCAGTTTGGGGGAATTTTCCCATCAGGAGTTGAATCATTTAATCTAATTACCACAGAAACCTCATGCAAGCTCCTAGAAACTCACAGCTGACTTGCTTGTCACTAGAATGTGTAGACTATTCATCAAACTGTTTCCTGACGACAACCGCAGGCTTCTCCACTCCCCCGTGTCTGCCTCTGCTCCTGCCCCCCCAGGAGATTGAATCTGTCTAGCTGTACCCTCGCTTTAAAGAAATGTTGTGTTGGTTTGACTTTAATGTAATCGGCAAATACTTAATCAGGAGCAGCTGTTATCTGCACTGGATTCATTACTTAAATGAATGAATATTGCTTTTTCTATAAGATGCTGAAACTGTTATAATGTTGTAAAAGATCAAGAAACTGATGTTATTCTGCTTCCTATGGTCTTGTTTGCTTTGTACTTAAGCATGACTGCTGCTTTGTGTTCATCAATCATTATAAGAATGTTTTTTTCTCTCACATTAATTAGCATCAGTTTTGTCAAAGTTCTGTTCAACAGCAGCACACACATCATAATGGTGTTGTGAAACTAGTCTGATCTAGAAATAGCTACAGGGGAAAGACATAGTATCAAGAATCATTTCACAAGACAGAAACATCTTAGAGACATAAAACCCTAAATGCTGAAAGTGTTGTAACTTCCCTTTTAGTTCTAACTGACCTGTTATTACTGCCAAGTGCCCTCTTTGGAGAGATAAAAGTTTGTAAACAGTAAAAGATGTCTTGTGAAATAATAGTTTGATGGCGCTGTGCCTGTGCCCATGACAGAGTGCTGTAGATCTGTGGAGCAGTAATTGTTGAATGCCTGTTGTTTCAGTGCTGCCATCCGTGATTGAGTGCAGTGAAGAGGAATTCCACTGTGTCGCAGATGGGACCTGCATCCCAGAACGCTGGAGGTGTGATGGAGACAAGGACTGTGAGGATGGGAGTGATGAGAAAGACTGTGAGGGCACTAAAAGGATGTGTGACCCTAAGGCCAAGTTTACCTGCAAAGATACAGGTACTGGACACAATGCACTTAACAACAAACCAAGGTTAGGAATACAATATGTGTTCACCTCTAATTCATATGAGATTGATGTGAAACTGGTGCTCCAGAAGATATATTTACTGTTTGACACACAGAAGCAGTACTTCCCTCGTCATCAGAGAGTGATAATTTTGGTAAGTCTGTGGTATGAAAAAGGGTTCCTCAGGCAAGAAAACTAAATCCAGCTTTTTTTGAGTTTATTTTGCAACATTTCTCTCAGATGAGTGTTATGGTTAAAGTTCAAGGCAGCTTGGCTGAGCTAATTTGAGCATGTAGGACAGAAACACAGTGAGAGAAAAGTAAATTATACAACTTGAGCCCTGACTCCTTTTTCCAGTCAGATAATAAAAAGCTTTTGATCTGTGTAGGGGTTACATCATAGAATATGAAATGTCATCAAAACATTCATGAATGCTATTTATGCACAGAAAAAAAACTGAATTACAAGCAACCGTTGGTTTTGTTTTTAATAACTTTGTCTTATTGACCCAAGTTTAGAAAAAAGTCTTATTTCAACATATTAAAAGACAAAATGACATCCATATAGCTTAAAAGTGATGTATAAATACATATAAGATCAAGTTGTTTGAAACAAGAAAAGATGTCTCAATATAAGAAACTAATCAACTATTTTATTACCAGATAAGGCAATTTTAGCTTTAAGTAGAACAGAAACATGCTTATGTTTCAATGTTTGTGGTACCAATGTGCAGATCTGTTTGAAGACAGATTTACTGTAACACTGTAATAATTTAGCACCTATGTACACCCCCCCCCCCCACACACACACACACACACAGAACCACCAACCAAAAAATAAATAAATAAACAAAAAAACTTTATCTATTAGATATCTGTGTTACTTCACCTTTTAATTGAATGGTATCAAAAACTGCTTCCATTATTATCAGGAAGCATCAACAATAGTTATTTCCTCTTGTGTCTCTCGCCCATCTTCAAGAGAGAAGAGTGTGTTCTCATTCCCCAAACATTTCTAGTATCAGTTTCAAAGCTGCCAAATGGTTTTCTTTTCATCAAGGCTCCACTTTGACAGGCTCTTAAGGTTCAACCACTCTCCTCTCCTGATTAATCTGGGCAAGTTTTCATGTACTTTTTCAACCAATTAGAACAAACCATTTAAGTGGCTTGTTCAGTTTTTTTTCTCTTCTTCTGCTGTTGGATGTAGAAGGTCAGATAAGGACCCAGTCGCTTTCTGAGCTTTCTGCTCATCCCTTGACAGTATTATCAATAGTGGAAGTAGCACTGCGTGGTGAAGGGTTGGTTAGACCACACAATTATTATTCACTGTAATTCTGCACTGTCACACCCCTGTGCACTGGTGCAGTTCATTCTGTCCTCTGAAAAAGAACAGAGTGCCCTCTCCCACAGTGGAGCGCTGATGAAAAAAGGGAGAAAGAGTGACTTTTTCAGATTTCTCAGCTAATACACAAATGTGACACTCTTCTGAGACCCATGCTTGATTAAAACATTGGTGACTGTGGTTGTTTGTTTAAGCAACTTTCATGTATGTTATTGCTTTGTTTCTTGACGTATATGTAGACGGAAAGTCTTTATTGGGAAATTGGTAGTGCTGCAAGAGAAACCCATTGAACTTAAATAAGATTACTAGATATATGGTAATTTGAAAAACTTAAAGCCTGCACAACCTTTCGCTTGCAGTGCTTGTTCACATTGGTGGGCGTAGAGAACAGCCATCACAAACAAACCACTAAGAAAATTTATTCTTTTCCCCCCTTTTGAATTATTGTATCAGTGGGCTTTTGCCATTAGAGTTGCTCATCACTGGCAACCTTCAGAAATTCAGCCTCATTATCTCTTCCACACAGGTGCCTTGGATTGAGATGCAAGATTTGATTTGTTTACAATATCCAAAATACTGTCGTTGAGAAAAATCATGCTGTTTTTTCATCCTTATTGCAAAAACAAATATCAGTGTATTTATTTATCATGTATTTTTTGCTGATCATCCAGACAAAGACTTCTTGAGCTCACCACCCATAACAGACAACAGGCCAACTACATGCCCTGCACCTTTAATATATTTTCCTTTAAATTATTTTAGTGCTTTGACCTTTTTTTATTGGCAGCACTTTTTTTCTATTGCACCTTCTATAAGACTGAAATGAACACATTCTTCAAAGGGTTTATGAAGGACAGATCTTTTGAAATTAACTTTCTGCTCAGTACCAGCCGTCAGAACTCTGCTTCTCCAAGTTGCAACACTGTTGGCAAAGTAATGGTTGTATAGAAATATAGATAGAGCTTGAGAATATTCTAAATAGATTTTTAGATGTGAATGAGTACTTTCATCATCTATTGATTGATTCACCTGAGTTTCTGAAATGGATTGTGTGTGTGAAATTTTGTATTTGAGAATTTATTTGACTCTGAAAATCATGCTATGATGCTCACAAAATATGTATTCAAATGTTTATAACTAATGACTTCAGCAATTATGCTATGAGGCTAACTTCAAAGACCCTTCTTTGTAACAGAAAGCATTTTAAAATGTTTATCATACATTTTCATTTTCACAACACATACACACACAGACACACAAATCCATCCCATTATATACCAATTGTATAAACCATACCTGAAATACTTCTTAGTGTCATTATGAGGCAATCATACCTAATAACTGCAGATTTCTGGTCTTCTGCCTCCGTTATTGCTGGCAGCACTTAATGCAATTGTTGTGCCCTTTATCAGAAATGCCTACGTTTTCAAACTTATAAGTGCTCTTGAACTCAGATTTTCACTGTCTTACACTGAATAGCTTGAAGAATTAAATGTAAACCACAAATTGCCATTACTTACATATTTCATTTTTTGTGGTTCAAGATTTTTGACTAATTCTTGGAACCCAGTATTAGGCAAACACAACTTTGAGAGGTAAAACTGAGAAAATGTATTTTTAAAGGTTGAACCTTTTGAAAAAACAAGGTTTTCATCTCAAAAGACAAGTCAAGGAAAGGCACCAGTATTCAGCAATGATTCAAAGCATTCAGATACAAGGTTTGTTTTATTCAGTGTTGAGCTTTTCCACAGGTCAGGGACAGCTACTGCACAGGCTTAATCAGTCTTGGTTAAAGCACATGCAGGTGCAGCTGATTGGTTGACCTCTGTG
Organism: Thalassoma bifasciatum; assembly: GCA_008086565.1. Classification (NCBI taxonomy): domain Eukaryota; kingdom Metazoa; phylum Chordata; class Actinopteri; order Labriformes; family Labridae; genus Thalassoma; species Thalassoma bifasciatum. The sequence continues at coordinate 219,713 of RPOG01000113.1, read as the reverse complement.
CACTAGCAGGAGTATGACCATGGGAAAGTTCAGCTAGCTAAGGTGGTGCCAATCCATCAAAAGCTGTCCAAGCCTACAAACACAGAATTAGAGTCATAAGGAAGACATGGCACCAGTTTGGGGAGGAAGACAAACCTTTACCTTAGCGTTTGCCTACCTGGACTCCCTCATCCAGGTCTATACTCCATCTCACCCACAGCACTCAGACTATGAAAGACGCCTGGTGCTCCAAGTCCAGCATGGCTCTTCATCTCTAACCAGACTCTTCTCCTCTGGTGATCCCAAATGGTGGAATGAATTACCCAACCCCATCTGCAGGGTCCCTTTATACTTTCAAGAGATGTCTGAAGACTCAACTGTTCAGGAAGCACTGAGACACTTAATCTGACCTCTTTACTCTTTGTCCTCAGGAAAAGAGTGATTCAGAGGGTCTCAGACCCAGCTCTTGGTGAATGTTTAGCTTTGATTAATGAATGGTGTGGAATTTTAAAGTGTGTTGTTGCAGTTTAATTATGAGTTGTGGTTAGTTTTGGCTGCTATATTTGTTAATTCTTGCTTGTGCTCTACTAAAATCAAGTTTACTTCAAATTCCAAGAAGACTGCCAAAATAAAATCCAAGACTCTTTGAAGAAAACCAAATGTTAGACAGTAAAACATATCAAGTGCCAGCATCCAACAGTTCAGGGAGTGCGAAAACTATGGCTTTTGTTTTGTTTTCAGGTTCATCCATGAACAACACTCCAAAACAAAAAGAAAGAAAAAAAAGGTTTTAACTGTAGCATTAAAATATTTGAGGGATATTACACAAAAGAACAATATGGGTTGATACTAATATTCAACAATGCACAAATGAGTGAAAATAAACAAAAATGGTAATCTAATGTAAATGTATGGCACTTTTGATGATTGAACATCACACTCCAATATGTTTTCTTTTTTTCTTGTATTTTGAAAGGGTACATTTTAGAATATTCTAATCCGTGATGATGCTACAATGAACTCATAGGCATCTGATCCCATTTACATAGCTTACTCCCAGAAAAAAAAATAGATATGTTTTTGTCTTCATCATGAACATCCTGTCCCCGACTCTGCTTTCTACAGACATGTAGTGTTGTAACACTCATCAGGTTGAAACTTTGGGATTTTCTTTCCGTGTCACTCAAGGTGAAATTGCTAATATGAATTTTAATTAATTCAGTTACACAAATGATTAACCTCCTCTTCCATTTGCATAACCACAAAAACACACTTTCTGATGACACTTAAAATAGAACAGTTTTACTTCCCCAGGTGTCATCCATATTTTATGGATGAGGAAGCTTGAGCATTTAACAGCACTTAAGCTTGAATTGTAATGCAAAGGTGATAAAAGTCAATCAAAAGTGCCAGTTGACTGTGGGTGGATATAGCATAAGCACAGACAAATTTAAACACACACACACGCACAGGATTTACAGACCAACAGCAGTCACTTCAGCCCCCTGCCGATCCAGCACCAAGCACAAAGCAGTGGGGCATCGAAACCCCATCATGGAGCTTTGATGGAAAAACAGTAAAGTGGAATATGCTCTGACCCCGGCTTCACCTGTGTGTAAAAAAGAGACATCTTGACATCTATGTTGTTTTCTTCCTCACCTTCCGCAGTGGTTCCACCGCTCTCTCCTGAAGTTGCTCAGTGAGAGAATTACAAATTACACTCCAGTGTAGGTTTTAGTGGAAAGAATATTGATTCTGTGTGGATTTTGTCATCAAGTCAGACATTTAGCACAAAGCTTGGAAAGAATTTATTGTAGAAATAAGCCCCCATGGACGAAAGAAAATACTCTTTCTTGTATAATGTTTATGCCAAAGTTATGATTAAGCAACTGAGTAATGATACATTTATCTAACCCAAAGAGGAAAATGTTAGCATAAATTGTGGTTGAATTTCAGTTTGATTAAGCAGTAAGTTTTTTTGTGAACTCTTCATCACTCAAGTCATGGGATTACTTCCAGTTGGGTTATTGCTTGGTTTGCACAGCTGTTAAACTTTGAAGCCTTTGATGGATTAAATGCCATTGTCTAAACTTAAAATAGAGTTAATGTCTCCACATTTCATTCTTTACAGGCAAATGCATCACAAAGAGCTGGGTGTGTGATGGGGATATCGATTGTGAGGACCGCTCAGATGAAGAGTCTTGTGAATCTGCTGTCTGTAAACCGCCCAAATACCCCTGTGCCAACGACACCTCTATCTGCCTTACGCCTGATAAAATCTGCAATGGCAAAGTGGACTGTCCAGACCGCTCAGATGAAGGACCAATATGTGGTAATGTTTGTTTTGTCTATGCATGTCAGTTATTTTTTTAATTTTTGTGTGAAATTCTAGAAGTGATGCTTCAATCCCATGCACTTCAAGGCCAAAACTTTGTGTGGAACCAATCATAACTTAAGGCAGTCATCGTTTCGCAGGAATTTTCCCCGAAAGCAAGGAACTTCTTGAGGAACCATGAACTTGATGAGCACAGGAACTAGGACCTAAACATAGCCCTGGGGGACTTGATGTACCCCTTGATACAGTCCTGCTTGAGTTGCAGAACTTTTAAGAGGTCCAGGGATTATGGAAGTCATAGCCAAAAGGTCTCTGATTGGTAGAGCTAAAAGCAGCTTTGCTACTAGGGCTGGTTTTCACTTTAGTGTCTATTTAACAAATCCACCTGCTTCGCACCATGCACGATCTACCGAGTACATGTTGAATATCTTCCATGCTAACAGCCTGACTGCGGTGTTACACATATTGAAACTGGCCTGTCTTTGCATTGATGTTATCTTTGCTGAATGGCTTTCATCATTGTTCTACTGGTGTAGAGCATTTATTATAACTATGATTTGTTCCATATATGTCACTGGCCTGATTTGCGTGACCTTCGGAAGACTTAAAGCTGGGACCATTTTGTTCCGAAAGTAGTTGTACCTTTAGTTACAAAAATGCCTGCTGTGAATAAGACTCATCCCCCTCACCAGCAAGGACAGTTTCATTCCACATATATACAGACAGCTCTCTTCTGGGAAGATTGAATACAAGTTTTGAGTGCTGTTTTGAACACAGCACTGACCTGACCTGTGGTCTTCCGCTGAGTTTGGCTTATAGTTTACTTTTAGGTAAATGTCAGGGCTATGCCAACAACAGTCAAGGTCTCAATTGTTATTAGCTATTTAATTATTTGCCTCATTATATGTTTCCTAACTCAAACTTGACCTCTTGACCCACAGTACAAGCAATTATGTAAGGACATCGAGTGGATGTTACAAAGCTTTTTTAAAAGATATTTTCATTGTGGTTTAAATGTACAGAGCCCTTTGACGTTTGAAGAACCTTTGTAGAAGAAGAAGAAACATTTGCCTTCCGTTTGCTGAGTTGCATAAGTAAAGATGTGGGTGCTGTCACATGCCTGCTTTTTTTAAGAGGTTTCATTATGTTACTTGCTTTGGCACTTCACTCCACTTGCGCTAAATCCTGCTTTCATTTGTCATGTTATGTTATATCATGGGATGCGAAAAACGTGTCCCAGTGGGATCCTGCAACATCCTCTCTTTCAAATCTAGCTGCTTAAAGCTCAATGAGAGACCCGTGTGTGTTTGTCTTTGGGACCAAAGGGACGGAACATGAAGTATTACTACAGATTGCTGCTGATGGCAAACGTGGAGGTGTTTGTCCAGCAACCTTCAGGGGGGAGAAAAGGATCTCGTGTGACTCGCCTCAGGCATCTAATCTCTTGAAGTCAGCAGTGTAAACATGGAGGTTCATTTTCCAGAGCATTACTAAACCAAGTCTCGGGGGGGCCCTACAGGACCTTTGAGTGTCTGCTATCATCGCTGGAAAGAAGGCTTCTGCCTCTTCATAGACAATTATGTGTTCAGAGAGACCTTGAGGGTCTGATTGATTTGCACCAGCTCAGCAGGACCCACACCCATCATTAACCACCGTGAACACATACCACTGTGAACACATATTCTGTTCCCTCCTGTTGAGAGAGTGAAGGCTGTTCTTGCTCATTTTGAAGAGACCATCCCAATCGCAGTGGGAAAAAAGAGGCCAAAATGGACTTCATTTTCACCTATTTACTTTTTATTTTTATCTTGACCCATCAGTGCCCCACAATAACAGGTGTACAGACGTGAAAAAAACATTGAAAAACTTTTGGACGAGATAAAGAACAACAAGGTTAGGATTCATGTTTTTTTTATCACTTGGAAAAGAAATAGGCTACATCACTCTTTACCTTGATGTGCTTTTGAAACAGTAATGTAAATAAAAACCATTCACCCACAGGTGAAACCACCGAGAATGTGACATTAATATGATCAATAAGATTGTGACTACACTTTTTAAACTTCAATCTTCAGAGAGGAGTTGAGAATGTTTTATTCTTGTGAGGTTCAAAGTTAAACATTTTATATTCAATTGAATTAAATGTAGCTTTTTTTTTATTAAAAGAAAGTGGAAATGTCACAGTGCCACCACATGCACTTCATTTTTCAAATGGTGTTTTCATACCGCAGTCTTTTTTTTCCAGGGCTTGTACACTCTCTAAGGATTTTGGTTTGTCTTTACCCCAGATTTGTGTCTTGTAGCCAGAGGGGGATGCAGTCACCAGTGCACTGTGGCGCCAGGGAAAGGGGTTGTATGTTTTTGTCCCCCTGGGCTTCACCTGGACTCCAGCAACAAGACGTGTGAGGTTGTGGACTACTGCAGTCGTCACCTGAAGTGCAGCCAAGTGTGTGAGCAGTACAAGACCACAGTGAAGTGCTCCTGTTATCCAGGATGGATGCTTGACCCAGACGGCGACAGCTGTCACAGTACAGGTAGCAGGCACAGCTTTTTTTCAGAGTTTATTTAAGTATTGCTGTTTAAGTCCTTGTCTTAGGTTTATGTCTGCAGTAATGGGGATTTTGTCACCCCTCTCAAACCACCAGAGTTTTGTGATGTTATTCTGCTCTACAGGACTTTACCTCAGGCCTGTATGAACACAGCAGTTTAAATTTTACTGTTTGAGTAGAAACTCTTCAATCATTTTCAGTTTTACTCAGTGAAAATTGCAGCTCTTAAGACAGGTGGAGAATTCAGTTTGAAATCCATGCAGTGCTGTGCAGCTTCAAAAAAAGAAACCCTTATTTGAACACAAACAAAATGAATTCTAAAGTACTTCAGGAAGTTGTGAAAATTTAAACTCATTTCCTCAATTTAAGTTTGATCATCTCTCTCTCATCTCAAAAGATGTACAAACCCTTAGTCTGACATCTGTCTTTTTTATTTGTGAGTATGACTGCCAATTCTTGTACCACAGTTTCTCCAACACATATTAAAGCATGCTGGGTCTGTTTAGCCACTAAAACTGACTTCTGTAAGAATCTCATCATGATATTCCACTTGAACTCATTCCATGAAGTAGAACTGGCTTCGAGACGGACTTCAGTCTACATTTCATTTCATTTGGCCTTTAAGTTCAATTTGGTCTCCCAATTTATTTTTACATACAATTTGTTATATAAAGTCATACCTGAAAATATCTGGTAACAATGATGTTTATTCTTACTTTTGTTTTCAATTTGTAATTTAAACAGAAACTTCCCAATTGGTGTAGACTCCAATACTTTATTCCATTCTTTATGTTTAGTTAAAAATGTCCTGAACTGATTCTCGCATCTCTTTGATTACCCAAAGTGAAAATGAACCAAGGATAGCATTTTAATGTTGTTTTGTGTAAACGCTTCCTTTTCCTTTGAACAGCTTAGTCGAGAAGGCTGTGGTGATGAGGCTTTCAAAAGCATTTTTTAATGGTTTTGTTTCTTGTGTTTGTTCTCTGTAATGATAAATTACTTTAAATCTGTATGCAAACATGCTTCCCTAGTTTCAGTTAAAATAAACACTTCTCCAAAGCAGGAATAATCACACTGATTGATTTAAAATCCAGTGGGAAGACCCTGAAAAATTATGTATGCATACAGAGTTTCCTTCTTCAAGACTTACCATTAGATTCAGCAACTTCTCAGAGGCCCTACAAAATGTGTTTCTCATAGAGACTACTTACACATGTATTTACTTTTTGAGAAAATTGAAAACTGTAATGTGTTGATTCCCAAAGTGTTTGGCAACAAATTGGTTTGGCTGCAACTAATGCATATAAATGTGTGCTACATGGCGGTATACACCAGTGAGATATGTTTGAAAGTGGATCAACAGTGAGACAGAGCAAGCTGAGTGAAATAAATACAGGAAACTTAATTGAGGTCAATGGTTTTCATTTCCCTGCAGATTTTGCTTCATTCAAACAAAAATGTTGATAAATTTCATCAAAATTTAATGGAATTCAATCAAATCTCAGTAAGCAGAGCAGAGCAGAACAGAGATCCCTGCCAGGTGAGTTTGGATTGTTTGTGGGGAGCAGGATTAACCACTTCCTTACCCCAAAAATCAAACAAGGGCTGAATCTTAATCAATCCCTCCTGACTGTTTCACAACACTGAGAGTCGCAGAGAAGAATAATGAGAGGATGTATTCATCTTGTATTGTTTGTACTGCAATTCAAGCATAGACAAAAAAAAAAACAAAAAAAAAAACATTTTTTGTCTCTACTACCATAAGAGGCTGTTGAACCTAAGGCATAAATGCGCATGAAATAAAAGCCAAATTGGTCAAGTAGCAGCACTAGAAGTAATTGATTTTTTTGTTCAATTTTCTTCTCCTATTTTGTCTCATTTGACTAAAGAGAAATTCAGTTCATTTGATCATTTGTTCACACGACTGTTGAAGAAGAGCAGGGGTGTTACAGCATGCTAGCCGTTGAAAAACGTCCTATTACTCTCCCTTTTTCCTTTTTTATTAATCTCTTATAGCTCTGTTAACTAAAAACAAAAATAAATAAAAAGAGAAAAATGTGACCTTTATCCTGTCTTTCTCTCCAACCAGATCCCTTTGAGGCTTTTATCATTTTTTCAATCCGCCACGAGATAAGACGAATAGACCTTCATAAGCGGGACTACAGCCTGTTGGTTCCAGGGCTAAGGAACACCATTGCGCTGGACTTCCACTTTAATCTCAGCCTCCTTTACTGGACAGATGTGGTGGAGGATAAGATCTACAGGGGGAGGCTCTCTGAATCTGGTGGTATGTACACTCACAAGTCCAAACTCACACACAACCAACTGCTATAAATCTGAAAAGTGTTATTTATCAGTACAGCTGTGCAAAATTTCTTCTCCACACACCCTGTGGCCCTAAGATAAATAATTGCTGATGATATGCTGTTTGGATGTATATGCATGACAGGACAGGTAAATGTACACAAAACAGAAGTTAGTCTGGGTACTTTGCAAAAAGGATTTTTAAGCTTTTTTTTCCCGTCACAAATTTTATCCACATCCATTGGTAATATGGTAACAGACAAGAACAAAATAATAAGATTATTTATGAGGTAGATTGACAAAGATGAAAACAAAAGACATTCTCTCTTTAATTCAGTTTATTTTAGTTAGTTTTGTAAACTGACAATGTATTATTAGTTGGTTTCCTTTTTTGTAAAACCTCCATTTTATTTCAGTCAATAGAGTTAGTTTTCTTTCACCTTTTGTTTTCACTTTTTGATGCATTCATGCATGTGTGTTTTGTACTCATCAAGTTTTAAGTGTAAAACATGTAGCTAGAGCCTCAAATCCTGTCCTATTCATATTGTTTTGTTCTACTCCTGAAATCTGCAAACACAAATGTAAATGCACAACACGACTAAAGCAGTTTATGCAAGTCTGTTGAACACACCTTTGGATTAGACTGTCCACTCAGGCAGTGGGTCAACGCTATAATTCAATAGCACATTTATTAAGAGAAATATCATCAGCCGGTGTGAATAAGTATTGCCCCTCATGCTGGGAAATCAGAACTTCTCATTTCCTGTTTTCTAGCAGGTGGCATTACATTCTCTGCGGCTTCCTGTGTTTATATCCCTCTGTGGAGCTAAAGAAATCATCTCCTGGCTGTGACGGATCCACTTTTTTATGAGACACACATAAAAGCCCCACTGCCTGGGAATTTTGTAAACAACGAGATAATACATGTTTTGGGGGAAACCCTTTTATCAGGCTGATGGAACCCCATGGAGAGCAATCCTCTTCATATGGAACAGCTTTGCTCCAAGTTTTTTCCCAAGTTAAGGAGGTTAAGCATCATTAAGAGGCACCAACTATTCCACTGCCCTTTTCTCCATACTGTCAATACCACATAATCACATTTTGCCTTGCTTTGCTGAAATGTTCTTTGCAGGGGTGACAGGAATTGAGGTGGTTGTGCAGCATGGTCTAGCTACCCCGGAGGGTCTGGCTGTGGACTGGATTACAGGAAAGCTTTACTGGATTGACAGCAACCTGGACCAAATTGAGGTGGCCAAGCTTAATGGAGATATGCGCACCACACTGATTGCAGGAGGCATGGAGCATCCACGGGCCATCGCTCTTGACCCAGGCCAGGGGTATGCACTCCCACTTACAGACCATGCTGATAGCTGTACCATCCATCAGATACTGAGATTATTGGAACAGTGTAAAATTACAACCCTCTTTTTCTCACTTCTGCATCTGCTTTGATATATGAAGATGTCCGCTGTGTTAAGGTCCATTAAGGCAGCTTATATAGAGTGCATCAATAACTGTGCTGTGCGCTCCATTCCAGTAATGACAACTGATGTAGCCAATACCCCCCCAACCATTGCTCCTGCTTAGTATGCTTTACTAGCCTTTCACTTATGCTCTCCTAAAAATGTTCTGCTCACTACTGGGAAAAAAGCAAAACCAAAAATGTAATAAAACATGCAAAAAATATTTGGAAATCCTCCAAGATCAACATATTCCCCTTATTTTTGTAAACTCAAGACTTAAATTCAAACAAAACAAAACAGATGCAGATGTAGGACAAAGGGAAATTGGCAGCAGCACACATTGTAAATCAGCTGAGTCAGTGTGTTCATAGACATGGGTCATAACAACATTTACAAGAACAGAGTCTCACACTTATTCCTCTAAATATACACGGTAAGAAATTTGTTTTTTCACAACTGAATCAGAGCATCATCAGCTCTGGACATAATCAACACTGACTGATGCCAATGTGGGGCTTAAAGATTAGACAGATACCAGTGATTCAAATGGTTTTATTGTTGAAGTTGATATAAAAACTAAAAAAAGTACAAAAACAAATTTATTTTAACACGAAAGGGACACATATATAATAAAAATGAAGAAACAGAAAACACATAATTATCTGTAGCAACTGTAAGCAATTTAAACAACCTGTCTGGTGCAATAGATCTTGACTAAAAAAACTACAAAAGCTTGTTTCACAAGTTTCTGGTCCAACAAAGGAAAAAATGTATATATCTAGTTGTTTGTTGACACCTGAACACTATTTTTGAGCTCATACTTCTCTCTGTTAGGAAATACACTGATTTTACCTGGCTTCTGGGAATTTTGCCTTCCCTGTTACACATCGAACCTTTGAACCTGGAAGAAGTAATGGGTCCTGCCTTTGTGATAAAATATTGTTACAGTGTAGTTTCCTGACTTTTATTTTCTGCGACTGTTGAACATAAAAATCCCTCTTTAGTCATCTGTGTTCTGTGGAAACGCTAAATATTTTCATCAAGAGGCACTCAGCCAGCTGTTTTATGTGCAGTTGTAGGAACAATCTGTGCACCCTTAAAATCACCCTCAAGCAGATGCTAGAGAAGAGAGGTAAGAACAGAGCTAGTGTGGTTCCTCTTTTTGGAGCCTGTCAAAGGCCTCTTAGCAGCAGATGAAAGTTGTGAAAAAAGGATGACTGGCTGATTTCAGTCCCTGAGGCGTTTCACTTGTTAGACTTTGAGGAAATTTAACCATGGAACTGTTGGGGTTTTTTTTTAGAATCACTGAACAAAGAGATCTAATTGCTGAAAAGTTTTAGAACTGCAAGCAATTGGATGTGACTGTTGCCCATACTTGTTTTTTAAAAGAGAGAGTGAAAAGTGAAATCAAGGTTGACAACATAGAGCCTGAATAAATGTCTGCAGCTGAACAAATCTACCGTGAATCGGTTTTATGAAATGCAGGGTGCCTAAAATAATAACTCCCAATTCGCTCTCGTTTATGAAGAGTGCGTTTCACAGCTTCTAGAAGGGAAGATGAAAAAGCAAAGTACAGTTGACTGTCCTTGATGTAACTTACATACAGTGTGAAATATGATGCTTATGGAAGTATGAACATATATATAAATAGAGAGAAAGCATGGGGCCTTGAATTGAGTCTTGTGAGACCCCACAGATTTCTTTAGCTGGAGGGGACGTGAAGGTGAAGGTGAGACGGGGAGTTAATCAGCCCAGGGAAGAACCATCAACACAAAACCATTGAATCTACGCAGCAGTAAGATCTCTTCCATTGAACTGCAAATTTGAGATAAGGTTTTTATATCATTATCTTTTTGTTGAGATAATTATTTCAATGTATCATTTAAAGCATTTGTTCAAAATAAGCTGTTTAAAGGCAGATAAAGTAGTTTTTAAGAAGAGATCCTCAATGTAGAAAAAAATGTGGAGTATATTCAGGCTCAGTTAAAGCACTGACAGACCTGGGGTTATCTTCACAACATGAAATAAAATCCTAAAAATTGAATTTAATGTTTGAATGAAAAGAAAAAGTAATCTCTTGAGTCTGCATTTTTCCTGGAGTTCACATTCAGAACTTACTTGGGATTAATCCTTTTGAGGACTAGCCAGTGGTTGTATACTGTGGCCAGCATATTTAAGATTAAAGCAAAACCCAGACATTCCTAAAATCAATTTAACTCTCTTAAGAAATGAGTAATCTGCTCATGCACTCTCTCCTATGGTACTCTTTCACATTTTGGAGGATGACTACATTTCATGGCTGTACAGAGTAGGATTAATGGGTGCTTTTGGTGCCTAAAGGCGCATTTCCATTCCAAGGCAATAATTCTAATCTAATTACTTGAATCCACTCAAAGAAGTGGGTCATTGATCAGGAGGCCTTATCAAGTGAATAAGGCTATTGATCTGGACAAGGATATTTCTTCCTAACACTGTTTCGTTGTCGTCAGTATGTGATTTAAGCTTGAGCACCCATTTTCTCATTCGTTCTATCTGACTTTGTAGTCCAAGGCCAAGCAGAGGTAGTGTATGCAGGGTTGGGGAGAGACTCAGGGTTCTGCCTATGGTCACATCAATGAGTGTGTTCATTTTCAGACCCCACTGAGCTGTGAAAAGTCATAATAAAACAGATGGCCTCCCATTTCAAAGCCTTGTCACAGATGCCTAGTGTTCCACTGGATCAATCATGCTGTTCTTGGATAGGCATCATCACCAGTATCTGTGCTCATGCATACGGTTAACAGCATTATATGTGTAATGACTTTGTTTTGCATTAGGCTAGTTTATCTATGATAAAATAAAGTTTGTAGTAGTTTTATTTCTTGCACCTCCAAAACAAACACTAATTTGCACCAATTATTGGCTCTGTGCCCTCAGGATCCTCTTCTGGACTGACTGGGATGCTACGTTCCCTCGAATTGAGGCTGCATCTATGAGTGGAGGAGGTCGTCACATTGTGTTCAAGGACATGGAAATCGGTGCCTGGCCTAATGGACTAACTCTGGATCATTTGGAAAAGAGAATTGTTTGGACAGATGCACGGTACACCATTAGGGTTTTCATGTTGTATGCAGAAGCATTCACACTTTATAACTTTCAGTACTTTATTTTAGGCTGTATAGGATTCCCCTACTCCTGAGTGAAAACTCAAATTCATTCTCCATTTTCACTGTGAGCATTGAATAATGGAGGGCATGCATTATTTAAAGAGCTTCGTAAGATGGCCACATTTGGTTTTAAGTGAGTCTTGAACAATTGACTAGTTCCATCAGTGGTCTGGTGGGTGCACTTTGATGTTCCTACTTCTGCTGCTACCTTTTGATGCTTTTTGAGAGCAGTTAAACTTTGATATGCTTCTTTGTGTTGGTCCTTTTGAACAGCTCCGATGCCATTTTCTCTGCACTCTATGATGGAAGTGGAGTTGTTGAGATTCTCAGGGGCCATGAGTACCTGTCCCATCCCTTTGCTGTGTCTCTCTACGGAGGCAATGTCTACTGGACGGACTGGAGAACTAACACCTTGGCAAGAGCCAATAAGTGGACTGGGCGTAATGTCACAGTAATCCAGAAGACGAGTGCTCAGCCTTTTGACTTGCAGATCTTCCACCCCAGCAGGCAGCCTCAAGGTGAGAAAACTTCCCATGCTGTCATAGACAAATACAAACACACACTTCACTGAGTTAGCATACGAGAAGTCTGCCTTTAATTTTTCACTCTGATTTAATATAAGCAGTAAGGGGGCTAAATTCTTGAAATCAGCTGCGTAGCTGAATGCTGGTTGTCTGCTTTACATTGCTTGATAGCCTTAAGTCATGTTTTTTAATGAGTATTGATCATTTTCTAAGTTATCTTTTCACTGTGCCAGGAGATACTTACATTGTGAGAGTGCACTGATAACAAAAGTTGATGAGAAACATTTTCACCATGTTTTTCCTTTTTCAAAATGTAGTAAAACATCTCTCATATAAATGTCATACTTCAAAAGTTGCTCCAAAAAATCCAAATAAATTACTTTTAATGATAAGAGGATCATTGCAGCTATTTAGAAAAGCCCTGAAGCAATAGCTGAATTGTGGAGAAAATATTTCCAGGTTTTAAGTGCAACAAGAGTTACACGAAGAAGTGTAAAACTAGAACAAAAGTAGTAAAATGAAAAAAAAAAAGGATGCCAAAATATAATTCTCAAGTACTAGTAAATACGGCCAAAGATAAACAGTCTTTAAGGATTTAATCAAATGTATAGCTGGGACAAAACAAATACATTATGAAATCACACCCGTGTGTACATAGAGCTTGAGTGTAGACCAACAGCATACTATTTTAATCGAGCTAAATCACTTAAAATCTTGTGATACTTCTATATTTTTCTGAAGGCTGGAACAATCAGTGCAGTGAGAACTTGCAGCAGTAACTGGCAGAAATAGAAAATTGCACCTTTCGGTAGAATGTTGTTATCATCAGCCGGTCAAGAAAGTCAAACTTCATAGTCGGGCATTTTACAGTCCTCTTCGACAGGAGAGATTTTTCTTTCTCAAGTTTGAAGAAACTTTCGAAGAAGTGGCTGTGTGTGTGCTCTGTACATTTATTGAAAGCCAGACAACCACCATGAAGCTCAATCAAAACACCAGAAGAACAACAACTTCAGGTATGTTTACTGTTTGTTTGCTAGTCAGTATTATTTGGGATATTTGCTGGTGTCTGCTAATACTTAAATCGTATGCTTCTATACTTATACTTGTAACTGTACTGCCACATTTCTCAACAGACAAGTCTAAAATTACCTTGACATTTAGTGTAATTATCTGAAATGTAATAGCACGGTAGTTCTTAAAATGCCAAGACGTATGCTACCTGTGTTTATGTTTGTCTGTGGTGTTGATATAAAATATAAATGCATGAAATATATCTGTTTGAAAAAAAAAAAAACATACAACGTGGGTAAACATGGTCTTGTGTTGTGCAGATTGACATACACTGTGATGCAGAGGATAACCACATTACGACTGCTGTCACCAGAGACAAGGCTGACACTCCATGGGAGACTCAGACACTGATGGGTCACAGCTGTTCAGCAAGAGAAAAAAGGGATCCTCTGTTTTGAGGGAAAGGTTAATCTTATTTTAAAAGCATTCACCTAGAATGAACGGCAGGTGTCCAGAGAGGATGCCACTGGAACAGTAAGGATATTGATGCTTGTGCACATGTGAAAAGAGTTCAGATTTCTAAAACAGACAGTAATCAATGTGACAAACAAAGAAGATGGAATCCACCTTGTCCTTGGCTTTCAGGTGAACATTTTAAGCAAGAAAACATGCAGTTTGATGTTCAAGGATTGTGGCTGAGATCCCTTTCTCTCATGAACCCAAATGTATGTTTCATTCCTTTTGCTAAAAAAACCTGCTCAGATAATATGAAGATTATCGAAGAAAGGTGTAATACTAATAAAAATTGGGAAATGAGAATATACTATCTTGATGTAATTTTTGACAGCTGTGAGCTGTGTGACATAAAGACTGAGGTAACATTGTGTATTTTTTTAAAATTATTTTTTCTTTTCTTTTTTTTTCCATTTAGAAATATAATCTGCTGCCATGGGAGAAAATGTAACGTAAACCTGGCTCAGATACTATTAATAGAACTTGTTTTTTTCCATATTTGCAACAATATGAATTGTATTTAATTGCTTTCTATTTAAATAGTTATTACTTCCACAGTAATGCTTAACCATTCAATCAGTTCAGAGGAACAGATGCACATGTACAATGTCATATGTAATGTGTTTTAATGATCTCAAACCGGTGATGTACTTTGCTGATTAATTTTTATAATATATTAATGGAAATTAAAACGTCATTTTAAAAACACTGCTGTGTGGTGTGCTGACAACATATTGCTTTTAACCATATACAATGCATGCACTCACTCTGACCAAATAAGACTAGCATGTCCAGGATCAGGCTTAAATAGCTGCAGGCATGTAACTTAATCTGACATTTCATTAGCACTGACTGATGTAAAAATTCAGGCAGCATAAACACCAGCTTTCAAATTAAGATCCTCATACACAACACAAAATAGAGACAGATTTCTTCATATACCATATAAACATTGTTCATTTCAACATTTCAGGGTGCAGTTTAATTTTTCATTTATAGTTAAAGAGTTTTCCTGGTGAGTCACAGTTATCGTATACAACTAGTGTGTTCATGCAGTGAAACAAATTAAGTACACTACCATAGTGTGTGTGTATGTATACAAAATTTAATGTAATCTAATAAAATATAATATAATATAAACCATTAATATGCTTGAAAATTCCTTTCAATTAATTATATGGAATATTTGTCTGACACTGTTTGAAAGGAAATACATTTTATGAAAATTAGTGCAAGCCAAGATTATGACCACAGCCATTGCATTGCTGATGTGCTGTCTGACAGAAAGCCCACATATGTAAGCCAGTTTTCATTTGATATGCAGATCAGCTTGTAGGATGTATTGCCAAGCTTGTTGATGGCATAAATTATGTTTTCACTTCATTGTTGTTTCTGTGTATTTTTAATTATTTTTTTGTATAAATTTTGCAGTGAAGAGTAGAGCAGAGCCCGAAAAAAAAAAAATCAAAAAGAGGAGGATCAATTTCCTCCAGGATTCTTTTTTAAGCCTTGCCAAATTTCATATTCATCCTGACCTCCTCTCTTCGTGTTACAGCATCCTGCTTAAATGGACATTATGAGGGTCATAATTGGGTTGGCATCTCATCTGTCATTCCACTTCCAGTGTGTCACAAGTTAATTTTCTTGTTTCCCTTCTGTCTCTGCATCCCCATGACTGCTCACTATAGATAAGTGCATGCAAAAGAGACTGCTTTGCAAGTATTTTAGGAAGCGTGCTTGATCTTTTTTTCAAAGCTTAAAGGGGGAAGCTGCCTTTTCTCTCCCTCAGCTAGAATGAGGGCCTGAAAACGTAATATTCCATGCAACTCTGAACATCAGTACCAGAGAAAGATAAAGGGAGGGATAGATGGAGTAGGGAAGCTGAGCACCAACATGCAGCTAGTGTTGGTGACTCAGGATTCTACCAGAAGAATGGAAATTCTGGCCGATTTTGCCTTTGGCTCTCTCTAAATTTATATTCCAAACCTTAGTATGACTATTTGATCTGTGTTTTGATGCTACTTATTCTAAAAAAAAGTTGTCATGCAAGTTTGTGACTACCATTTAAATGTTATCATGACAGGGGTGGTACATTTTCAATCGTGGCTTACCTGAAAAGCCCTTTTTCTGACTCTGTCCATGTCCTTGAAGTCAGAAGTTAGAAGTTAGGCTTGGGTTGGTTTCCTCTCACTAGCATGGAAATGCGTTGACATCTAATGGGTCCTAGAGGCAAACACGCCTTTAGCACCCTCAAGGCTACTTGCAGTTATGCTGATATTCCTATGGATACCCTTTCAGTGTTTTTCTCGTTAGTTGCTGACTACTTTCAGAGTTGCCTCCTGAGGACTTTGAGTGCAATGCTAGTCTTTGTAGCTACCCTCAATTTTGTCTTGGTTTTTTCTAATAAATACAGTTTGGTTTGAGTCACATTTTAAATTATTTTTATACTCCATAAATCCCGTCTAGTTTCACCCAATAAGAAGCATAAACACTTTAGCCCAGTTTAAATAATAATAAAAAAATGTCATAACCTTTGATTGATGTGTTCTCTCTCTTTACACTTAACAAACTTTTCAACCAGAGATAGGTATCAGTATTGTTCTAAGTGTTTAAGTCTGTAAAGCAGAATTTTGGTCTTTTAGCAATATTTTCAGTGCTGTGTGGTTGTCTTGGTCTTGATTATCCATAAGGGAAGGAGGTCCTTTTATGCAGACACAAGTAGAAACGTAGATAATGTTTCTTACCCTTTTTGAAGAAGCAAATCATGCTTTTCGCTCTCTTGCAGCTTTGTTGCACCCTCCTTTGTATTTTTATGTTTATTTGTTGTTTTGTTTATGCTATTTTAAGGTACTGATTGTATTTATACTATCTTCTCTGACACTACTCTAAAGAGTTTTGGATACTTTCTTGTTATTTAAAAGGCTATGGAAGTAAACATTGATTGATTTATTTCTTTGGTCCCTGTTGCTATGTTATTTCTAACACTTCAAGTATAAGTAGTGTAAACACACATAATTGTGCATCGCACTTCACAGCTGTGCTTGTGGTGACAGATCCTTGACATACTCCCTCTCTTTACACATGATGACTCATAGTTGTTTCTAACTTAAACACCTTGCTAAGTATGCTACCTATTATATGAACTAAAAAGCTTTATAAAGGCTTTGACACAGAGCTGTTCAAGTTGACCGTGGCTTCAAACATAGACCATGACAATGAAAATTCCCATGGCACACCAACATTTTGGCCTGATCTTGTCTCGCAAATTAACCAAAATACCAGCTTTTCAGAGCATTAATAATCAGACATGAGCTTAATGATACTCAATCATTTTGGAAAGACAGAGGGATCCTGCTTCTTTTATGCTCCAGTTTAATTATTTTCAATGCCAGTGGACGATTCTTTATTTGCGATCTAACAAAGGATTAAAGCATTGTGCTGCTTTGATGACATGCTTAGAGTTCATCAACAAAACTTTAGCACAGATAATCCCAATAAACATGCCCTAAAAACTGTCCAACGTGCCTCGCAAAAAAAAAAAAAAATCTGACAGATATTGTTGAGACTTTTGATTTCATTCATTTCTGTCTTTTGAGACAAAATAACATTGATTGAATAACACAGTATGAAATATACATTAAATATCAACAAAAAGTTTACATCTCATAATTTGTTGTTTGAAAATACTGCCATTTAGAGCATAAATAATACTTCCAGAGTGATGGAAAATCATAAAGATAATAATTAACAACATATCTGTCTCCTGTAATTCAGTGACAGCTACTGGCTTTGTAGCTCCCTTTTAAAAAATAAAAAAGACCACATATTCAAAGACTGGAGGACCTCCGTGTGGTTATTTTGACAAAATAACAAGAACATACTGCTAAGTACTTTTGGCATATACATTTTCCCACAGTCCTTTTGACTTGAGCAGAGAGCTTGGGGATTATGGTTGAGCATAAATAATTGGTTTTGTTCATCTGACCTTATACCTGTGTTTTACACCTGGTGTATGGAACTATAAAGACATAGTCTGCACACACAGATAGTTACCAACTGAAGCCCATGGAAGTTTTATACATTGTCAAGAGACCACATGCTGCTTTATTTCTGGTTTTTTTTAAATTTCAGTGGAAACACACTTTTCAAGATGGACAGGTGTTGACCATCTGCTTGTATTTGGTTCTCAGCCAACTCATGTTTCAACAAGTGATTTACTCCTTTTTTGTGTATCACCACTGTTTTCAATGGAGGCAAGCCACAAAACTAGCTGCAACTCGTGCCACCTTATCACTTTTAGTCTTATAAAGACTTGATACTCATCTCAGGTAACTATTCATCTCTCTGGCAGAACTTCTGTCAAAGTTGTGAAGTGATTTAAACATGAATTGAACTCTTAATTATAGAAACAAACAGTTACTTGTGAGATGGGTATCATCTTTGTAATAAAATTTACTAGCATTTCTTTTGCATTACTTTACCACAGAAATGGAGTGCCACCTGTCACAAATAGGAAAAAAAAGTATAACATCAGACTGGTCCACAACACACAACACTTTTTTTTTCCAAAATCAGTACAACATCCGAATATTTTTGACATATTGCAGATTTGCACTTGTTTGAATACTACATCACAACTTACTACTAGTATTTTAGGCAGTTTTAAAAATCTTCATTGTCTTCAAAGTGTAAGATCACTGCCATTTTCACTCAATTATAGAAACACCATTGTTTCTTCCACATTTATATTTTATATGTCAGAGAGATTGTAAATCTGATAGCAATTATTTGGTCAGCTAAAGCTTCTTAACAGGATGTGTAATGTTACTCACACATTACATGGTTTGGCTCTGCTCTGCAGGTCTCACAAATCATCAACTTCAGTCACCTTTAGACTATTTCTAATAATGAACATCCCTGCATTACCCCCCATACTTCATCGAGTTAAGTCTCTCGTGTAACTCAAAGTGTGCCATAGAGACCATGGATGAGGCGAGATGACTGCAGCCTCAGTGATGTCACTGATTGGATTCTGAAGCAGAGTTTCAAAGCTCACTGCTGGTGGCTGTGATTGGAAACGCTGACTCAATCTAATATGAGATAAAGAGGTGGGGTTGAGGTAGGCTTTTAGTCTTCTCACGTAAAGCTGCAGTGTGCCCCCTGTCAGTTAACCCCCCACCCCACATTGGGTAGAGTTAGGCAAACAAGCTTTTCGGACTGAAACAGTATTTTAGTCCTTTTTATAAATATTATTATCTTTGCTGTTGATATACTTTCTAGCAGTTGTTTATGCAGCTGCAGTGGTACCAACTCCAAGCAGATACTCAAGGAGCTGCAGTTTTCATTACCTGCTCATCTGCTTAGCATCACAATGCCTGAAGTGGCATCACATTTACAAGGATGTTCTTGACACAAACAGTAAACAAACCAAGTAAAGGTGCCTGTAAATCCTAGCATTTAAAGACCATCTTTAGATCTAAGCATTTAAAAGCGATCTTTACATCCAGGGATTTCAAGACATTCCTTGATAAGTTAAAAAAGTGTATTTTTCTTTTTAATCCTCAGAACCAGACTGTTTCTGTCTTAAAACCTTTTCACCTTATTTTCTATCTACATCTGTCATTTCATTAAAGGAAGTAAACAATAGCTTGCATTCATTCAACATCTGTCTTCCTACCACTGAGTGCTTTACGTTATGTCAGCATCTACTCTCATTCATACTCCAATTGAGTGGCAAGGAGACATCATTAAATAATACTGCCTGACACCTGAGCTCAGTTTCATGCACTAAGAATACTCTGACATGCAGACATAAGGAGCCATGGGTTTTCCACTGAATATCTTATCAGAGAATGACCCACTTACCTTTGAGTAACGTCTGCCTACCACTCAATATTCTGTATTCTCTGCCCCCACCCCCACCTCCCACCCACCCGCTAAAACAACTGAAAAATCTGACATTATCATCAAAACCAAATCCATTTACAATAGGAGAACTCTGCTGTCTCCCTTCCCACACACCCTCAACCTCCAAGTCTTTTTCTACAAATCCCCTCATTGTATGTCATGTCAATCAAATCATCAAAAACTGCCTAGTGTCATGGAATAACTGTTGCTTGTCTCAGGCAATCAGTTGTTCTCTGCAGCTATTATTAATAGCTCACTCTGTTCTCTGCCATGTTGTGAATGTATTCATGTTATTTTAGTTGTGCCTGCAACATCATAAATGTGGGCTTGCCTGAGATTTAAATAAAGGTTGAATGAAAGTCCCACCCCACGATCAAAAAGGTCCTGTTTTAGTCTTACTCCTTGCAGGCTTGAACACTATCCTCCTCAAAGCATCCTCAGCCACGCTGATTTAGACCTCCTGTCTTAATCAATCAGGAACAAGCACTGAACCTGGGGCTGGTCTTCCCTCTGAGAGTTTCTGCACACATCCAATATGGCCTCAATCTATTCATGTACAAATCATAAATCATAACTCTGCTTGTAAATAGCAAACAGATTTTACTAATATAACACTTCCCTTGTCTTTCTGACCAGTCAAAGTGCTTTTAGACTACGTGTCACATTTACCCATTCACACCACATATATGGAGGAATGACGGATGATGCTTGGTGTCAATTAGATTTATGTAATCCCATTCTTACCAATTCACACTTGCTGGCTATGCATCATGGATGAATTTAGAGTTTTTCTCATGAACGCATGAATTGGTACAATGTGAGAGCAGGGATGATATACCAGACTTTTGATTGAAAGTTAACCAAATATACCACAGGGCCTCAGCTATAGTACATAAACTCATGGTACATGTCTGATAAATTCTCTTGGCTCGCGGCTGTATGCACTTTAGTGTCTGAAATGCCTCTGCAAATATATATTATTTTAATTTTGCTCATGATTTCTTATTTATGTGATGGATTTGACCTGTTTCAGTGGAAGTGCTCCATACATAAAAAAAGGAAAAAAAAGATCTTTATCAGTATTATTTTACAGGAAATTGATTAAACTGATCTCTTTATACAAGAAGGGTGTTTTTCAACTATGGAATTACAAACAAATGTTGATGAAGTAGAGGGGGCATTGGAAGTATCTAACAACTAATTGTTGTTTTCCTGTTTTACTTATTTATAGTAGTCATAGCTTGTTTTGTCATAAGCTATCCAGACAGGCTGATAGTAAGGGTGTGCAAAGGTTGAATGTAATTTAATTGTTTCTGGTATTAGTACTTCCATATATTTGCTCATACTAGCAACAATCACAGCTGTGCTATCAAATTAAATTTAGATTAGTCATTGTTCAGTTTCAGTTGTCGTTTTCTATGTGTGCAGAGCTTTGCATAAACAATGGGGTATTTATGTCATCAGGTGCATAGTTGGGTTATTTACAGGCAGAACAATCTGACTGTAATTGTAGAATAATAATGTAAGCCATGTTATCATGGCAAATTCTAATGGGCTTTGTAATCGATGAGCAATACAAGCATATGTATCTTAGTGGAAAGAAGCACTCGCATACTAAACTGGACCACTACTGTCCTGAACCTTTCCTGAATGTGACTTTTCCCCCAGCGTTTCCGCTACTCTTGCAAAATAGTGCACTCTTTTTTAATGTATTTGTTGCAAACTCATTTGACAGCAAAGAGGAAACAAACACCCCAGCGATGTTGTTGCTGTCTGTCATTCCTCAAGAGCATGATCTGGGTGAATGCAGGGCTGTTGCAGGTGTCTCACTGGTAGCATGCCTGAGTATGATGGGTGCTGTCTCCAGTTTCTTTTATCCTTCATCTTGTCAGATATTTTATTTTTTGTGTATCACACACCCCCCACCCCTCCCCTCTCTCTCTCTCTCTCTCTCTCTCTCTCACACACACACACACATACATACATACACACACTCTTCTCCCTCTTAAATAAGTCACATTTATGATACAATATAGCTCCCAAATGTGTGGCTCACTGAGTCTAGTAAAAGAACTTTGAACGAGCTTGTTGACATGAATCATCCAGAGTAGATCGATGGCCAAAAGTGGATGTGTGTGATGCATGAAATGTGATTGCAGGATGACAGGATGTTGTTGAACTGTGGGTGGTGTTCTTTAGTTTGGCGGAGGTGATTAATGCTGAATAGAGTGGAGTAAGAAATTCAAGAAAGCTGGCACCTTCAAATTTATGTCTCCTTCAAACTCCTTTACACCTTTTAAGCTTATAAAGTAAAGCTTACCATGCCTGTGAAGTAAAAATGGTAAACATTTAGGCTATTGAAGATCATTTGCTTCCCTACTCAAGAGAGTAACTGAAATAACATCATTCCTGACCTGTAAAGTGGAAAAGTAAATGTCATATAAACTCTGATGGCCTGATAACAGGATTGTCCTAAAAAAAACTTGGATGATAAAACTTTCATTGCTCTTAATGTCTGCTGAGCTCTTTTGACCTGACACAAACAGGCACTTGCAGAAGATGAGCAGACATCAATCAAAGTTAGCAGGGCTGTTTGAAAGCCTGTATTTTCCCTGTCCTGAAAGAGAACCCATAGCCAGGAACATATTTTTCTGCCATCATTGTAAGTTTTGAAATACAGTTGTTACATTTTAATTAAGGGGCTTTGAAACTCCTTTTCAGGACCAAATCTGTTTTTTTCCTTTATTACAGTTAGATCAATATTGCAATTTCACTTTCTCTAGCAATCCATCTTTGACAATGCAAGGTTTGTATCTTTCAGCAGGGGTGCAATCAGACTGGCCATTCTGCAAATTACAAAATATCATTATCATATCTACATTAAGCATTTATCTGTCTATTCATATAGATTGTCCTGACATGTCTCCTTTCTCTCTCTCTCTTTTTCCTCTCTTGATATCAGCGTCTAACCCATGCAAAGACAATGATGGACGTGGTCCCTGTTCCCATCTGTGTCTCATCAATTACAACAGAACTGCATCCTGCACCTGTCCACACCTTATGAAGCTCTCAGCCAACAAACAGTCCTGCATCGGTGAGAAATGTCCTTCCTCATTCTTCAGTTGTTTCTCCAAAGATGAGAACATATGGTGTTGTGCTTCACAAATACATTTCTGAACTTTTAAAGACAGCTACATGAGATTGTTGTTCTTTAACTCCTCTAAGCTGTGACAAAAACAGTCCAACTTTATAAAGACTAAACATCTCCTTGATCATCTTCCCAGCTTTAAAACGGTTTCTTCTCTATGTGCGGCGGTCTGAAATCCGTGGAGTGGACATTGATGACCCTTACATGAACGTCATGACAGCTCTAACAGTGCCAGACATTGATGATGTTACAGTTGTGGACTATGACGCCCAAGAGGAGAGAATCTACTGGTCTGACATCAAAACACAGACCATCAAACGGGCCTTTATTAATGGCACCCAACTGGAGACCATCATTTCTGCAGGTGGGTGCATTCTAATAATGCATATAATAAAATAAAATAAATCAGAGATGTATTTAGCATATATCAAAGTGTCTGTGAATAGCAGCCATGGATGCACTATTCCAGGGGTTCCCTAACTTTTCGGCCTGCAACCCCTAAAGGTGGGAACAACTAATAAACCATTTTAAAAAAGAAAACATTTAACAAAGTATACTTAATTCAGCTGATCAGGGAAAATTGGACGAACCATGAGCACATGTTCTGCTTTCTAATTAATCACCACCATTGTTGCCATCATTATCCTGGCTTAATCATCTCGGGAGGTTTGTGGCAACAGATAAATTTGGAAAGAAAATAGAAGAAAACATTTTTGGGTAGAAAGGTTTGATTTGGTATGTACCCCTATTTTGTTTATAAATTCACAGATATGGATGAAATATGCAACTGTAAATAACTGTTCATTTTTAAAGCATTTTGGGACCATCTTTTAATTTTCTGACCCCCACCTAGGAGACAGCTGCACTTGTACCATACATACTCAAATTTCACATATTAAGCTTTGACTTGAAGGCATATAATTCAGAGGTCATTAGTTAGTGCTTTTTATAGGGACCTACTTACAATTATTGAAAAATCATAATGATTGAATCCCTAAATTTTCCCTCTTTTACATGATGCACCACAACAACTATAAAAGTCTAAGTGATAATATACTCTGAGGTATCCTTTGTCAAATACAATTATGCCTTTGTTTTGCTTTTGTAAGCTGTGGTATATTTTTTATAAGACTTTGCAAAAACTGCTGATGCAATTGTCCTTTTATTTTGCTCTGCTTGACAGACATAGTGAACTGCCGTGGTCTGGCTTTAGACTGGCTTTCCAGGAACTTATATTGGCTCAGCTCCGAAAATGACGAGTCGCAGATCAATGTGGCTCGCTTTGATGGGTCCCTGAAGACCTCCATCATCCATGGCATTGATAAGCCAAGGTGCCTTGTAGTGCACCCAGCCAAAGGGTAAGTAGATTAGAACAGTCTGTGCAGTACATCTCCTTTGGTGTAGAGTATTTAGAAGCCTGATTACAGACCTTGATGAAAACAGAACATAATTCACTGGCTTGAAATGTTCATGTGGTACAAGGTTACAAGGTTGTCAGGTGGGAAAAAAAATCTATTGGCTTACATTCAGTTTCAATTAACAACATAACATTCATTGACTGTGAATCTTGTGCTTAATTGAACTGCTAACTATTCACTTCACACTTTCACTCGCAGAAAAATCTATTGGACAGATGGCAACACCATTAACATGGCCAACATGGACGGGAGTAACAGCAAGGTCCTCCACCAGAACCAGAGGGATCCTGTAGGTCAGTACAAATGTCTCAGATAACAGTTTTGTACACCTTCATTTCAGCTGTGCCTTTCCATGTTTACATAAGCTAATTATGTTTACACCCAAGCTATAATCTGATTTTGAATTGAAGTAAATAAGATTAGAGTGTTAATGAGTTTCAATAGAACTCACTTTCTGCTGTTATCTTTGTGGATTTGATTAGTGTGGTTATTTGACTATTTGACGGTTCTCTCTTCTTGTGGATTCATTTCATGGTAATTTGAGCCCTGAGTCAACATATGACAAGTGTTACTATCATCTTGGATTGACCATAACTTTCTAATTTGAATTACCTTCTGAAATTTTAATATCACAAAACAACTAAATGAAAGGATGCGTGTGGGGAATTTTAATTACATTGATTGGTCTAAGCTTGTCAGATTAAAACCTGTTTTTTTTCCTCAATGGCGAGAATCAGGGTATAATTCGTGCTCTGGGATGGGAGGCTTTTACCTGACAGAGACTTAGGCACAAGACTTTGCTTTGAAACTCTACAGGATTTATGACAAATGGTGGATTAAAATAACCTTTTTGTCAATGGATCAGAAGCTCTGATTTTCAATCAGATCAGCCACTTTATTAGGGTTGAGAAAACTATTGTGTGATTACTGATTTCTCCCAGTTAGGTTGTATGGAATTATTTTTCTATACTATTATAGGGGAAATAACTGTGCTTTTGTATAACAGGAAAACAACCAAGAACTGATGTGACATGAATGACATGCCAAAGTGTTTTTTGCGTTACACTGAGGAATTGTTTCTTGTTGATGAGGCTGATTTTGAGTGTTACCATTTATTTTTTATATTTTCGTATATCACTAAATTTTTAGCTTAACCTCATGCAATGGTTGTTTTACCTGGATAAACAGGTAGGCTGGGTAAATGTTCCTTTTAAGCATCTCAATTGTTGTGTCATACGTTAACATCAAAACACACTATTCTACAAATATGAGAAACTTGCATGATCAGATGACAATCAGTGTTGGTAACTGACTCTCCTGATCTGTGGTGGGATTAGAAGCAAAATGCAGTTATTGTGAGGTACATTGGCCTGGAATTGGAAATCAAAATCATGATACTCACAGTCCCAGATCAGGAAGGGGCCGGCTCAGTTGGGAGCTGTAAAACAGTTGCATTGATGCTACACTTAAGCCTGATTTGGACGCAATCAGTACCCTCATAATAATAACTAATAAATAATAACAAATGTGGCCAGCACAAGCCCTACATGTTCCAAACATCCAAAATGTCTGAGAATGGTTTGGAAGACTTTGTAAACAGTATTTGATAATGTCTGGCTTTTCCACTCAAAGGACAAAAAAAAGGAAAAGAAAAAATGGAAGTTAACCTTGACCCTCACAGACATATCACAAGTCCCCATCTGTTCAGCTTTAAAAAACAAGAACATCACTTGAAAGACAGAACCAGACAGTGACATTAAATGACCTCATGCACTTTGGTATAGAGGTTGTGTGTATGTGTTTAAGTACTTCATGCAGTCTTCACTCATGATGGATATTGCAATATGGTCTTAAGGCATTTTCCCAACAGAGTAGATTGATCATTGAGGTCATTTTAGCACAAAACACTCAGAATCTAGGATCCTACTGCTCTTGAAAAGTACTTATAAGTTAGCTTTGTTAAATGTTATCAGAGTACAGGGGACTTTTGTTAGCAGGTCCTGAAGGCAACCTATACGCAGCCCAGAACAATAGTTTAGGGATAAATGTTTGACAGCCTTTCCAGTGTTGTGAGTGAGGAAAAACTACACTCAAAGTTAGGAGATGACTTTTTGCTTTTCTTGTAGAGTTATATGCAACATGACAATATACAAGAAAACAGACTTTGAACTTTAATATAATGTACAAATGGAGTCCTTGAGAAAATGAAGGTCACTTTTTTTCTGACTCAAGTGCACTTTACATTGGGTACTCTATTCAATACCCTGCTCATTCTAAGAGGCAGCTGAAGAGATGTCTGCAGATATTTTGCCAGTGTTTCATTGTTGTATTGCGAAAGAACATCTGTAATACTTGAGCTTTCTGTTGTGATGACTCAGACAAGTGCGTTTGTGTATTGGATGAGGATCTTAAGTCAACAGCAGCATTTTGCAGTGGCAACAGCTCTTGCCATGCAGAAGGGCTGGTGCGGCGAAACAAAAGTAACGTAAACAGAAACACCATAAATGTTGTCAAGTGCTGGCTTAAAGTGGATGAACGACTCGTTGAAGAGGCGGCAATAACCTTGTTATAGATAACACTCTGCGACATACAGGCTTTACCATAAGCATAACATAAGTGTCATAAGATTATTTTGAATGGATGTCCACAGAAAGTGAATCAAGGACAATGACCTGCTTGATAAAACAAGAAACTTTTAATACACGGCAGAGATTCAAAATCAATTAATATACTCTTCAACTCCCTTGGGTTCATTGCTTCTGTCGGTATCCAGGGGAAAAAAATCAGTGAACATTTGCTCAGCTTGTTTCTCTGATCATTTTTGATCAAAATAGCTGAAGGCCAAAATCATTTATCCTGGGAAAATCTACATTGAAAAAGAAGAATTTGGCAACAATTAAGTGACTTAAAGTGATGAGAGGATGGTTGGCCAGTTTTAGTTTCTGGCCATCCGGTAAATAACCATGTTTTCTTTACGAAGTTTTATTCAGTAACCGGAAGGTAAGAACAATATTCAAATGATGGAATAGCTGGGTCTTAAAACGGATGTTTGATTGCCTCTCGGTGGAGTGGTGTGGTGGAGGCATCAGCTCAGGTTCAGACAAGCCTCAATAACTTGGCAGCAAAAGAAAGCAGTTAACAGATGAGCTAAGGAGTGATAATGGTGAGATGCAGCAGAACAGCAATTAAACCGTTTCAAAGAAAACTGGGTGGCAATGCAATGGTGTCTTGGACTAAATCCAATCAGAGTACATGGATTGTTGACAGTTGGAGGAAGTATAAGCTAGTATTAACTTCAGAAAGAACTCCTGCATCCTTTTCTCTTAACCCAAGAGGGCCACATTGCCAAGCTCATTATGAGAGATGTTGATGAGCAAGTTGGTTTTGGAGGAAGGTGCCATATGCTTTCTTGGCTAAGACTGAAGTATCGCATACAAACACTGCAGCTCGAAAATTAATCAAAGAAAGCATGATGTTTCATCGGCCGAGGCCCAAAAGAGACTTAGACAGGGTGGCGGGTTGTTGAAGAGTTGAGTCACAGCAGACAAGCCATCTTTAACATTAAACTTCATAGACTGATTAAAGCCACTATCTTCCTCTTGTATTATAACTCATATCAGAGGTTATCTCAGGACACAAGTTAAGACTACATTATGCTGTGTGTATGTTTTATGTCTCATTAGTATGTCCCTGTGAGCCATCAAAGTGAAGCATGGGCAGAGTTGTATGAAAATAACCTTAAACAACTTCCCAATTATCTCTGAGCCTGGTTATTATTAAGACACAATGGAACCTGTCATGTCAAAGCATCATGATTAACTGAAAAACAATTTTTTGCATAAATACAAAGGGTGGCATGTGAACTTGGAAAGATTGAATTCAGTTCCCATACACATTACGTTTTCTTTGTGTTGTTGGGTTTTTTTCTGAAAAGAGACCAAGCAAAAATAACATATAAAGGGCATTCCTCAAAAAAGAACAAGACATTTTTGCACATCTGCACACTATAAATAAATAGGCCTGAAAAGGCTTGAAAAACACCAATGCAAAAATGGAGTAGAGTTTTCAGAGTAAGGAAGAAGCCACTACATCTGCCGTTTCTGGAGCAACCAGTCCCGACTTCAATACACCCTCCAAGTTCCATGCCACATACAAACAAAAGCCTTATCTGCACATATGTGAATATTTCTAAAAGCATATTTGTTTTTTTTAGCTGCATGAAAATTACAGCATTCTAAAAGTAGATGGCACAACTCCATGTGGCTCCAGGGAAATATATATGTTTCTTTTAAACCCTTATCGGATGCAAGGGAGAAGGTTGTCATTTTAATAAAATGGCTTTGATTTGTAGCTTTGATGCTGATAGTCAAACCCCTAAGACATATCTTGTTCTGCTCTTTCCAAGAAGAGCCTGACATGAGTCCTGGCCATGATGTTTTTGCAATGACCAGGTGGTGGCATTGATGAAATTATCTGTCTTATGTCAACCAAAATGTTTTTCCAATCTTTCACTTTTTCCCATCTTTTACAATATTGATGACAAAAGAGTTATTCTACATCTTTGTATGTATTGTCTACATGTAGACACTGGATGAATATTTGTGTCAAGAAGGTAATATTGGTTATTATGGTACATGTTTTTACCATGCCATATTACCATTTCCTATCACTATATCGAGCAGCCAACTAAACCATTGAATGTTTGTCACATCTCAATATTTGTTGCTTCTGTCTGCAGTTTCTGACACCAGTTTTTCCAAATGCTGTCTTACTTTCCAGTCACACACCCTTGCCATGTTTGATTCATGCTAAATTTTGTGAATTCTGCTTGATTTAGCTTAAATACCTTCCGCAGCTGCCATCTTTAATAGTTGCTGTAACACAGCTCCAGCTCAAGGTCAAATCCCCCTTTGTCACACAAACAGCTCTATTGTCCTCACTGTAGTTCTTCATTTTCTCCAGCATGTCAGCAGTGCAGATAGCTGGGTGCACCATATTTCACTGGCTTCATTTATGATTATGGGGTAGACCTGGGGACAAGCGTGAATTAATGATGCATTGTGACTGTGAATCTGTCAGACATAAATCCAACACATGGCCGAGTACGGCTGGGAGACAGTGAGTTTGTCAGAGGAGAACCACAACTGAGAGCTTTCAGTTAACGCCTTGAACAGAAGTGTGCCATGAAAAACAGGCAGGTTGGCCAGAAACTGAAACTAAAAGCAGTCAGTCTCACTCTCGTTAATGTTTTATTCCAACAGGAGCTCTTATCAAATTTGTGCCAGAAAACACATAAACCATCCTGCCGTCAATCAAACAAATGGATAAAAGCCTCAGGAAAATAAAAAAGAACTTATGGTCTTGCACACCTACTCACAGCTGCATATTCAGTAGAGGCAAGGTCTGAAACTAGATAGCAATTTATGACTGATGGGCTTTAATATGGTTACAGAGATGCTTGCTGTTAGCCTAATCTTCATTCTTCATTATAGTGCCTCAAATGCCAAGAATTTTCTTAAATTAAAAGCAATGCAAAGCGGATATCTTATATTATAGGTCTGATCCGGTGAATTTTACAACTCTTTTAATGTGCAGTTAATTTTGCGTAACTTGGTGTCCTCTCTTTTCCCCCTCCAGGTCTTTCAATAGACTTCACTGCCAACAAGCTGTACTGGATAAGCTCAGCCAACAGCACTATCAACAGGTGCAATCTAGACGGCAATGGGCTGGAAGTGCTGGAGACTCTGAAGGGGGAGTTAGTCAAAGGAACAGCTCTGGCCGTGATGGGTGAGTAGAGGTTGTCACAAGTGCATCTGATCGCCGTTGGGGATTAGTCAGAGAGTGTGGAGGGATTACGTGTTTAACCAGTTAAGTGGCTACAGAATGAAGCTATTTATTCAGCCCTCGCAACAGTTGTGCTTCACTTTGTGTGAAGTAGCAGGGGCATTAGATAATTAAATCACTGTGAAGCAGTGATTGATGATTTATTTTCTCACTCCTTTCACTATGAAGTGGATATTCATTATCTGTGTTCATCAGTTTGTGCCAGCATGTCAACAAACAAGACAATATGTTATGCAACATGTAAAGAAATATAGATCGCACAGCGGCAGACTTAAGCTCACGGCCTTAGTATTTGCTTTATCCTTTTTTGGACATGCGTGGAGATATATATTTTACCTCCTAGAAATCAATGAGTGTGTTTCTTCGTCTGCAGTGAATGAAAATGTGGGATAATTGTTGGGAACAAATCAGCAACCAAATTAACATCGAGCATTTCTACTGATGTCACCCGTTAATACTAATACCAGCTAGAAAACCAACCAGTGACAATTAAGTGACTGAACTTCTAGTGAAAACTCTTACTGCTGAGTTAAAGACACTGATTGCAAATGATGTAATGATGAGAGTGGTGGCTATTATACTGAACATCCCCAAAGTCCAAAACGGTTGATTCAGTGATTATTTTTTCAGCTTACAGAGATTTTCCTTTGACTAAACTTGAGAGTAAGTTTTGCTAGTTGGGGCTGTTTAAGAAAAAATTCCCAAGTTTTTTGAATATAAGCCACAAAGACATCATCTTATTTATAGAGCACAGTCATTCTTATTTTCCGAGGGGTTTGACACGACATCATGTTTATGACAGAGACACGTTAACACAAACGTATGTTAAATTTACTCGACATTACGTAAGTACACCTCCATTTTATCCGGGGACAGATACTCATACTCGGAGTAATGATCTTTTTCAGACTGAGTATTTGTAATAAAACTGAGAGGACTCTCAACCACCACATACACCCTCATTTTCTATGCATGATGTCACGCTCAAACTCTCTATTTATCATTACAGCATTTTCCCTTCAGGGTTACCTATAACTTATGGTACTTTCCA
This sequence comes from Thalassoma bifasciatum, assembly GCA_008086565.1. Lineage (NCBI taxonomy): Eukaryota > Metazoa > Chordata > Actinopteri > Labriformes > Labridae > Thalassoma > Thalassoma bifasciatum. The sequence goes on along the minus strand of RPOG01000113.1, from coordinate 188,521 downwards.
GTCTACTAGAATATCGTGGAAACCCATTTCAGTAGTTCGATTAAAAAAGTGAATCTCCGATAATATGTAGATTCAATACATACAGAGTGCAATAATATAAGTGTTTATTTAAGCATTTGGTGATTATAGCTCACAGTTAATAAAGCCCCAGATTTCTGTATCCCATAGAATTAGAGTGTTATTAGAGAACAAAAAATAAATAAATTAACAGAAATGTTGGTCATGGGATAATAGGGGTGGTGAAAAAAGTTGATAATCGATTAATCGCGATTATTAAATGGTTGATTACGAATCGATTTTAAATTTCCCCAAAATCGATTATGTACATTTTTCTAGTTGAGGCAAGTTCTCCGGTTACTGACTGTCATACAAGATTTAACCACAGGGTGGAGCTGTTACCTGTCTGTAAGAGAACCAGACACGGTGTAACACAGACTACGTTTACATGCACACCATATTCGGAATAGGGTCCATATTCTGATCAAGGAAATATTCCGAATAAGGTGTTTACATGCTCCANGTAAGTTTTGCTAGTTGGGGCTGTTTAAGAAAAAATTCCCAAGTTTTTTGAATATAAGCCACAAAGACATCATCTTATTTATAGAGCACAGTCAAAGAATAAAAGGCTCCCCAAACTGTGCTGTAGTACAAATACTGTCTCTGTGCAATTGTGTTTGCATACAATTTAAATGAGCTGTAATGCATTCATGTGGAGGTAAAATAGGCCCCTGTCTATGAGTATGAGCCTCATTACTAGAAAAAGTCTGACTCATAAACATTATTTTGACTCTCCTGAGAGTTGGTGGTGTATGTGCCTTATTTTCTATGCATGATGTCACGCTCAAACTCTCTATTTATCATTACAGCATTTTCCCTCCAGGGTTACCTATAACTTATGGTACTTTCCAGTCTACTAGAATATCGTGGAAACCCATTTCAGTAGTTCGATTAAAAAAGTGAATCTCCGATAATATGTAGATTCAATACATACAGAGTGCAATAATATAAGTGTTTATTTAAGCATTTGGTGATTATAGCTCACAGTTAATAAAGCCCCAAATTTCTGTATCCCATAGAATTAGAGTGTTATTAGAGAACAAAAAATGAATAAATAAACACAGAAATGTTGGTCATGGGATAAGTATGCTCACTTTTGTACACTCAATACATGCTTGAGGCTTCTTTTTCATGAATTACTGCATGATGTGGCGTGGCATGGAGGTGATCAGCCTGTGCAACTGCTGAGGTTTTATGGAAGCCCAGGTTGCTTTGAAAACATCCTTTTGACAATACTCCACATATTATCTGGTGAGTTTCCTGGCCAATCAAGCAAAGCAATATTATCGACATTTGGTATTCTTTGACAGTGTGGGCAGGTGCCATGTTCCAATAAAATCAGCACTCCATAAAGCTTGTCAGCGAAAGAAAGCGTGAAGTGTTCTAAAGGGTAAAAGCTTTTGGCTTTGGAAACCTTTTCAGGTTGCAAAACAATGTGGGTTTTTTTTTGTCATTGTAATCAGAGTTTTAATCAGTGCGAGACTCAGTTTTTACATGAACTTACACACTGTAAGTTTGACAATGGTTTTCCTTTCTTTTATTTACACTCTGGACAAACTGTTGCTTTGTGTGGATCGTTGAAATATGTGTAAAATCTGCCAGGGAATCAATTTCAGAATACACTGGTAAGATTTGTCCACTCTCTATCCAGCTCATTATTGTTTACAGTGAAAGATTTAAGCTCTGTTGGGGTGAGAGTTCACAGCACAGCTCTATACCCCAGAGAGTAAATATGCTGACAGCTCTTCTCCACAATCAGACCTTTAAAATAAATAAACTGCACAGAGCTGAAAGCTGCACAGAGCAGTAAACCTTTTGGAGCACATTTTCATCAACATGGCAACTAGTGCAACATTTTGTGTTACTGGCAGCCAAAATCCACTCTTAAATTCCACCTGTAATGTATCTTTTAGTGGTTTGAGGTGAGGCTAGAAAAATCAGAATAACTCCCCGCCAGGTACCAAAAGTCCAAACTCAGCCTCTATTCATAAGCCTTCATGGAGCCTATTATGGAGCTAATGAACAATTAAGACTTATAGTGGCTGATTGTATATTTTTAGATGAAAAAGTAAACAAATCTTTATTACTTGTCAAGATTATATGTTTGGAAGAGAGCACAGTATAAATTGAGAACAATGTTAGATTTGAACATGGCATGCATGTGTGCTTTGGGTGTATCAACAACACTTAAAATTGTGTCTTGTTACAGGAAAAAGATGTCTTTTTTATGACCGGGATTTAAGCAGGCAAAAACAAAGCTGATGCACATGTTAAAGCCACATGAAGCAGGATTATGCCCAATGTGATCCAATTACACATCCCGCAGTTCACAGAATGAAATCTAGTTTATGGTCTAATAACAAGCTTTGAGCTACACCTAGATTCTCGAAATACTACCTTTACTTTTAAAGTTAAGGGGGGAAAAAATTTAATGATTAGACTTAGTCTTAAAATTTACCAGAGTGACGTGTGACGTTGTTAGAATTGTTAAACCCTTCGAAGGGTCACTCGATACACTTATTAAAGGGAACGGTTCTGACCATTACTCTTTCCTCGTTTGTATCGTTTGTCTCGTACCAACACACACACACACTGTGTGTGTGTGTGAGTGTGTGTGTGTGTGTGCTTGTATGTTTGTGTGTGCTTGTATGTTTGTGTGTGTGGTGTTGTCTTGTATTTGTGTAACAAAGTGATACTTCTTTTAATGAAAAATAAAATCCAGTGTTGTCAGGCTGATACTTTGTATTGGTGAAGCACATTATTAATCACTGCAGGACTTGGATTGCTGTGTGGCTGGTATTTTATCAGCATGTGCAGAGAGTATTAATTACATTTTTACAGAAGAACACTGTCGTTGCAAGTATAAAACCCTGTTGCCTTTCTGCAACACAAGCCATCTTTATTTTGGTCACAGGCATTTTTCAAGACTTTGACTATGGAGAGCTATCTAACTGAATGAACAATAGAGACTTCATTATTGCCTCACGAATGGGAGATACAACTCAAGGTGACAAAGACTAATGGCTTTGTTCCTGCACAGTAGCAGGTACAGCAAAACGGTGAAATTATGTTTGTGAGCCTCCATCAATCACAATTAATGACATTTTGTTATGTTAGGGGATTGTTTTGAATGGTAGAATGAACACTCTTATACTATATTATTATTGCGCTTGGTTAAATAGAGTAATTTCACAGTCTTTCAACAGTAACTTTGACTCATTTTTTAAAATTACATTTGTATTGGAGATGATAGAAGAGTGTATCTTTGTGTTTACATTAATAGACTCATGCAGGGTTATAGTTATTTTTGAAGACATTGATGGACCTTTTTAAAGAGAAACTGCTCCTCATAAAATGTCGAGATACAAGATCTTATCAGGGTCTTCAATGAACTCATAGTTATTCTGTTCATTATCTGCACTTTTTTTTCTAATATCAACATGCACAGAACCCCTGTAAGAAAGGTCACTTTACTAAAAAGCTCATCTCTTGTTAGCATTAGTGAGGAGCTTGGTCTTGGTCAGCTGTCTGGTCCTCAAACAATCAGACATCAGGATCATATCAGCCAACATAGGAGTTTGATATGGACTTGACTGCAAATAAACAAATCAGTGGTTGAAGATTTGAATTAATCAGCAACCTCTGATTTAACCATCAAAATTCTAAGTGGGATAAAGCTCTGGTTCAACAGAATACTTAACCCTTGGTCCTGTCCTACTCAAAGCAACACAGAGCACAGCATCATTACAAATTTCCATCTAGTGTAGCCTTTTTTTCCACATCTAATGCCCATGATGTGCAATTAGCAAATAAATGAGCACCCATGAGCTTTGAGCTAAAGTTTAGGTGTGGCAAGGCAAACTGATGGTACCATGCAAACTTGTGGACACCAAAAGTGGTGACGCTTTGGTTCAACCAAAACCTGTTCTCAAGTGTCTTTCGGAGAGTCTAAAATCAGCGGCAAAAATAACAACATGCCTATCTGCAAGTGGTTGATGGACTTCTACTTATGTGTAGTCAGTCTTCTAAATTTGGTGTGCACGTGCAATGGTTGGTGTGAAAACAATTTAGTTTTGTGTGCTTAACGCCAATGTTTTTATTAAGGTTGAGGTTGTTTCAATGCTTGCAGGGACAAAAAAGGACCCTAAATTGCCCTCACCATTCTATCATTATGGTTTTGTTGATAATTTACTCAGCAAATAGTACTGCTAAGAAAATTGGTTCGCTTTAATCAAGAGAGTTGATGCAACTTGGGATCTGTCTTCAGTGTTCAGTCAGTCAATTAATCAAACAGCATCAATCTCACAATGGTACAATCTTGCTTCATTCTAGTGATAGCTTTATGGAACTTAAAAAAACAATGTGACACTGTTCCATGAGAGTTAGCTGATACATGCATGCACTTATTGAAACACAAAATTAATTATGACTATTATTGATCAAAGTGACACTATATTCCATCAGCATTCTGTAGTGTGCCAGAGGAAACATGTTGTGTTTCATTTTACTGTTTCAATTTGTGAGCATGCCTTGGTGATTGTTTCTTGCTGGTATTGGAAATATGTAATGAAGGCACTATTGGTGACACAAGGTCGATGCACACACATCCTAGGGCCCTGTAATTATTAGAACGGTTTGAAAGAAAGGTGAGGGCTTCTATTTAGAAGATGTGGGTGATCCATCAGCCTAGTGCCTGAAATCTAACCAACGGTTAGAGTGGAAATTGAATATGATGTGCCACAAGCAAGCAATCACAGCTAGCCAGCGGTCCCCACGGCATTAAATTAACACAGGGTACAAAGCTAATCTGAGCTAGGATGCCCTACAGGGTCAAATGTTTTGTAAACCATGTGTAGACTGTCATTCTCTCTTGTGGGAATTTGTCTGATTTGTAGAAACAAGTTTTATGCTCCCCTCTGGGACAACATTGAGCCTGGAGCTCTGAATGGAAGTTGGGATTGTTTCTGTGTCTTTAAGGGTCAGGTAAATAACAAACACCAAACCCATAAGACATCTGGTGGTGGAAACCTAAATGCTTAACATTTTCATGGGGCAATTCATATATAACATTATATTGCTTTTTGACTAAAAACATCACATAAAGCTGACCCAACTATCTTTTTTTCAGTATCACTCAGTTATTACTACATTATGGTCATCCCTGTTGAAAAGAGCTGTTTTAGAGTAAACGGAACACAATGGTAGCACCATTTGATTGTGCTTGCTAATGTTGCAGAGTAGTATTTTCTTTTTAATGCTTCTTTGACGTTTTTCCTCAATCATTCAATTTTCTGACCTGAGCAATAAACAACAACTCTGACCAAACAGCATTGTGTGGATAAAAGTTTGTCTTTTTGGATGAATGTTTCCTCCTGTATGAAGAAATCGAGTGAAATTTAGTGCATCTTCGGCCCATGCAGACAATATGTTTTGAAGCAAGAGGAGCCATCTGACTTTTTTGAACTTTACTCTCCAGTGGGATTTTGAAATTGAGAGTTCTGGTCACGTTGCTTAAGTCTGTGGCAGACAGCCCGGACTGTGCTTCACTGATTTCTGCTGAGGACAGACATTAAGGTTCAAGGATAGTGGTGGTGGTTTGGGTTACAGTGAGTGCCGGAAGCCCAGAAGCCCATTTTACATGTCTCTTTTCACATGTAAAAGACACTTAACACTTTCACTGACATCAGGAATATGATTGAAGCCTTGAAGGTTCATCCAGTGCCAGACAGCTAATTCCTGCCATGAGAATACAAAAAATAATAACACATCAAAACTGACAAGTGTTCGTAATTGACTCCAACGTGAAAGACAATCTTACCTCACTAAGGACCTGATCAACTAAAGGTTTGCATGATCAAAAAAGTTTTCAAACTTTGTAGTCCAAACAAAGCTGATGCACAAACCAAGGAGTGTGTCTGTCAAATGAGTAAGATAGCATACACAATCAATTTAGTGTGTCTGTCTGCATCCATATCATGCAGACTATATGCAGAGAATTATTTCAATAATATTATGAATATGCACAAATTTCTGGGAGGCGGAGAAGCAAATATAGTCATTTAGTACTGGCAATGGGATTTATCAAACCTGAAAATGATTATGGTCAATGTTTTTGTGGCTATATTAAGCCCGTTTGTACGGTGACCCTGAGAGCTCACAGCACTTCAACTTATGAAAACACATGCAAAAAGACAAAATACAAGCAAATAATGAAAACATCGTCCTCAATTTGACACCACGTGTGCAGCATTTAGAAAAAACACGCTAGTGTTTCCAGAGGACACTTTAAAGTGATGCACATGTCCAATAAATCAAAAGCACTTACTTTGTATCCCATTTCCCTACACTGGGGTGTTAGGGCCTCTTAAAGAAATAATTACTTTATTCAGGTCAACCCTTGAGAACTGGGCAAAGAAAAAAAGAGGAATATAAATTAACATAAATCAATGAAATAGTTGTCCTGGCCTTGCCAAGCAGTCAAGACAGTAAATGGCACAAAACACAGATTTATTTGTCCATCTTTGTATTTATTTCGCCCACAAAGACCTCCAAGTCCATGGCTTTGAACTTAATAGTTTGTTTACAACCACTCTGCTCTCCCAAACTCTCCATGGAGACAGCCAGTACAACACACAGTCTTCAGTTGAATAGAATGGTCCGCATCACGTTTGCACCTATTGCACATGCATTCATGGTAGATCACCTGCAACATGCCCACTAATAGTATGTGCAGCTTTTAAGTTTGCCAATGCAATTAAGCTCTTGTTATTTGGGATTTTAGTAGATCAGGCCCCAATGGTATTCTTGGGGTTATTGTCAAAGCAAGAAGGTTCTGCATCAGGATCTTTTAAAGCCCTTAAAGACGAAATTACCTCCACTCCCCTCCCTAATTTAGAGAGTTCATGGAAGAATCTTTGCTGGTGTAAAAACCTTTCTAGATATCAAAGTAGACGTGGTTTGAGACTGCAAAGTTGTGCATCTTGATCACTGGTGAGCAGAGCAAGGAACAGGGGAACTCTCTCTTTAATCTCAAATCATCACAGAGAATGTTTAAATCAGTTTGGGGCTTCATGACATTAAAGAAACAGCCTTAGAGGAGAGGAATAAAGGCTGATGTACACCATTCAAACTTGGAAAAGGTTTTTGATTGTGCTGCTGTGCTCAAAAGCTTGTTTGCTTCTAGTACTTGAATTCAAATATTTCTTACCGAATAAAATAGAATACATTAGTGTTACCAAAAGCAAATGTGCTATTCACCTCTAAAATGTAGCTTAATGTTTCCAGGTGGCAAACTGTGGTGGGCAGATGAGGAATCGGCACAATTGGGAACAGTCACCAAGAGAGATGGGCGCAATCTTGTAGTCCTGAGAAACAAGACAGCTGGAGTAGTACATATGAAGGTGTATGACAGGGATGGTCAGAAAGGTAGGTGGTTTGACACACATTCAAGAAAAATGCACAGAAACACTCTTTGATGCTTTCATGCTTTCACTTCTGCTTCTTGTGCTTAACATTCAGGAAGAAATCCATGCCAGATAAACAACGGAGGGTGCTCACAGCTTTGCTTCCCCACTTCTGAGAACACGCGTAGCTGCTCCTGCACAGTCGGCTACAACTTGCGTAGTGACCGCATGTCTTGTGAAGGTATGTTTCCCAAAATATGTACACTGAGAACACTGTGTTACAGACAACAACTTAACAGTGCTCTAAATTTTCTGCTTTTGTTACATGAAATAAGAACCAGTGCATATTTGTAGAGTGCATGTGATCAATTTACACGCACATAAGTACACCATCATAACTACAAATGCTTTGTTCATATGTTTAATGGTTTTTTTCTCCATTTTTCAGGTGTTGACTCATTTCTGATGTATTCAATTCATGAGGGAATTCGGGGGATTGCACTTGATCCAAATGACAACAGTGAAGCACTCATGCCCATTACGGGAACCCTTTTTGCTGTTGGAGTTGACTTTCATGCAGGTATGTTACCATACAGTACAGCCTGAGTATTATTCTGGGTTAAATTTCTCAGACTCTATATTATTCAGTCATTTTTTTAAATGTAAATGTATTTTGTTCACATGGGAAGTGAAGCTGGTTGGTGGACTTGACAGTAAGAGTTTGGTGGGGGGGGGGGTGTTGAATCAATCACTTATTAAACTTGTATTTACATACAGTAGCACCAAATCTATCTAACTTTACAGTTCAATCTTATCCCATCTTGATCCGCCATGAGCTAGGTAAACTTCCCTGTAAGTAGCTAAAACATCCAGAAGAACCAGACTCAGACTGAACAGCCACCTGCTGCAAGTGAACTCAGAATGGAGAAGAAATAGAGGGAGATGTAGAGAGGTGAACAGCACAACACCTTTGACATATTTATGGTTTAAGAGCCAATGATAACAGTCAAGGTCTGTATATTCTCTCCAAGATGTGTGAATGGTAAACAGAGTTCTCCTTCTATTGTGCTCTCTTAGTCTTTCTGACCACTGACAGCACTTAACACTGATTTTCACATTCACACATTCACACTACATTCCCACACCACTGACAGATGGTTTAGTAAGGTACCATCAGTAATCTCATTCACATACATTCACACATCACTGAACAACAGCAGGAGCAATTTCAGGTTCAGTGTCTTGCCCAAGGGATGCTGGGATCGAACTCCTGACTATTAGATAAAGAGCAGTCTGATTACCACTGAGCCACAGCGGCCCCAAATTAAATATGAAAAGATTTACCTTAATATAGACCGGATAGAAATGTGTTGTTGTATTTTTTCAGTTGGAAACACTTTTTCCTTGACCTGTGAACCTCATGTATGTGAATAAATCTTGAAGGATGTTTTGTTGTTTCAGTCATGGAAGTGTAGTGATACCTTATGACAAAGAATAATGCAGCATGAATTGAGTATTAATACAACATGTCAAAATAGTTACTTTCTGGATTTTTTTTTCATATTGAACTATAAGCAAGTACTATTTTGCTGAAACACCATGATCCACCAAAGCTCTGTTTCTTAAACCCAACATCCTAGATAAAAATCATACATACATTTTCTACTGCAAATGCAATGAATATACCATAGCTCTCTATATGTAAAAGGTTTCTACTGAAGAATGATAACAAAAGCCTTTTGAAGAGAAAAAAATGCATTGCAAACACAAAGATATGGAATTTCCACATGTAGTGATATGATATCAGTCAGACTTTTTCATACAAAAACAGGAAGCAGTGGCAGAAAAATTGGTGTTGTGATTATTCCATTCCTATTTTGTGACAGTCCTGCAAAGAAATGGGATTGAGAAATGCAAATTATTACACTTTTCTGAAACTGATTAGAAATTCTCTGTACCAAAGTGGCAGAGACAGCAATCAGTTGAGCTTCCATATCTTGTGAAAGAAGGTCGTCTTACAAGTGTCAGACAACAGTTTCTCCAAGGTGTTGTTGTAGGGAGATTTTCTACACTGAAAAATGTGTACATGCATACTGTAGTTACTTAACAGTTACAAATAAGTCATGTACTTCCCTGAGCATGTCAGGTTGCTCAAGTAATTGTCATGAGTCAGTCTATTATATTATCTTCTAATCAGCCCTATCTCACTACCAAGAGATCCTGAAACCTGATTCCCTTGTTGATAGCAATCTTAATGTGAGACTACTGCTTCGGCAACAAAAGTAATTAAGCTGCATTTGAGCCAAAATCTGACGTGGTCAGAGTATGGAGCAAGGTTGCCGATCATCCTCCCCTTTATTGCTTTATGCAGGTGAACATGCAAATGTATTACTAAGCCCATCCCAGAGCAGCAGCTGATACCTCACGCAGATCATTTACATGTCATTACAGAAGCCAGGCTGCCAGAGCAGAACAGATGAAAGCCCTACAGCTGTGTTCTGTCTTATGTGAGCTGTGTCTTAACAGAGTGTGAAGGAAGCAGGAACAACAAAGTGCAAATAAACCTAACACCATCTAACCTCCTAACAACCCGCACAGAGCCAAATTGACAGGCATGCACTAAGATGCACTTGAAGACTGCTCCATAAATAAATTATGTACTATTTTATATACCTTTGTAATATGGCCATAAAATCAGAAAGGGTCCATAACAGTTTTACCCACAGCATGTTTTGCACGAGGCAATATACTGCCCAGTAAAATTTGGCCGACAGTTGCCTTTCCTGTTCAGGCACTGAATGTCAACAAAGAGCTGTGGATGAACTGTGTGGGTATTTCCGCCATCATACTTTATAGTCCCACACAACATTTGGTGAAATGGTCCATAGTGCAGTAAAATGTGGTTTCATGAGCTGCTTTGTTTGAGGGTGTAAATACTGCGGCAGCTGCATTCATCATCACAATTTCTCTTGTCATTAACTACTTTGTACATCTTGCAGGAAATGATACCATTTACTGGACAGACATGGGCCTCAACAGAATATCCAGGGCCAAACGTGACCAGACTTGGAGGGAGGATGTCATCACCACTGGCATCAGCCGGGTGGAAGGCATTGCTGTGGACTGGATTGCTGGTCAGTATCCCATTATTAAAAGGGTTTGTGTTGTCTTAAGATGACAAAAATCAAATAAAAGAGACGCTTTTTTACACTGTTTGGTATCCTCCACATCAAACTGTCACCAAGCATATGTGTTGGCTAGATTGGTTGTTGTATACCTATGTTCATCTCGTGATCTTTTCTGGTATCTCATACCCAGGGGGACAAATAAACCTCAACCATATTTACACGCCTTGTTATTGCTTTTTTCTACACAGGAAATCTGTATTGGACAGACCATGGTTTCAATCTAATAGAAATCTCCCGTCTAAATGGTGCATACCGCTCTGTGGTCATATCTGATGGACTTGATCAGCCCAGGGCCATCGCAGTACATCCACAGAAAGGGTAGGCCATGGATTCTACTTCTGTTCTTTTGTGTTTTTTCTTTTAGTGCAGTAGCGCAACAGTGCCTTGGTGGTTTATGAATCTTTCATTTCAAACCTTGAGAAACTATTGACAGGAAGCAAGTTGGTGTCCTTTTTTAAAGGACACAAGAAAATATGATGATTGTGAAAACCCCATGTAAAAGGCATAGACACTCAAGTGGTGATACACGTTTCCTTTCAGTGAAGTGAAACCGTTAGATGAGCAGTCCAACACATATGGTCGGGTCAAAACTGTGCATCATTTCAATGTAGTAATCAGAGGATTTTCTGCAACTTTTTTGTATTATGGAGTTGTAATTAAAGCAGTTTGACCCACATACAGAGTTTAGCGCTTTGTGATTAACTCGTTTACTTTGCAGGTATCTCTTTTGGACTGAATGGGGTCAGAACCCCTGTATTGGCCGGTCCCGTCTGGATGGTTCAGACCAGGTTACCTTAGTAAACTCGGGCATCATGTGGCCAAATGGAATATCCATAGACTATGAGGTACAGTTTCCCACACTAAAACAAGCACTATCACCAACATTCCTCCTTCTGCTCTATTCCTACTGTACTTCCTATCTCATCCCTTTGGCTGAAATATGATTTTGCGTAGGAGGTTCAGTTAGTGATGTGCATTTTTTAAATTACCTTGCAGGATAATACATTATACTGGTGCGACTCGCGCACAGATAAGATCGAGAGGATCAACCTTGAGACAGGTGAGAGCCGGGAGATTGTACTGTCAGTGGCCAATGTGGACCTGTTCTCCGTGGCTGTGTTTGGGCCTTACATCTACTGGTCTGACAGGTAATTTATTATTTTCACACACATGCACCGCTCTACAAAGCTTGTAATCATAACCTCATAATAACCCTTGCCTTCAAAGGTCTCACAGGAAAATATTAAAAACAGCAATTCCTCTCTGTGAGGGTCATTGCCTATTTATTTTGAATTCCCAAGGCATAGGTCAGTGTCATCAGCAAGGGAAGTCCTCCCTCACCCTTTTGTAAAACCTGGCACACACTCTGATTTAATCAACCCCTTTTCACATCATGAAGTTAGTAGTTGGTTGCATTTTTCTGTCATCACCTGTTTGATGTGTATGCTGCAAAACACAATTTGCATTACCTGATCATCACTTTGCACCCTTGAAAAGAAAGTAGTCAGTTCCAGTTAACCTACTTCCATGTGCAACATCTTAAAAGTACGTGACAATGGGTGAAGACCACCTTTGAGTTTGATTTATAGTTGTCCTTAAGAATGATCTCTTTGATTCCTCATCTGGGTACAGATACTGTATACCTTCTCTTTGTTAAGCATTTAGATTGTTGTTTTTTCTTCTCTCAACAGGACTTATCTTTCCACTTCATTCTTGTGTGTTGCAGGGCTCATTCCAATGGTTCAATTCGACGTGGCTTCAAGACTGACACCAGTGAGGCTGTGACTATGAGGAGTGGTCTGGGGGTGAATTTGAAGGATGTGACTGTCTTCAACAGGGGCAGAGAAAAAGGTATATGTTTGTAGACTTTGTGAATTTGTGATTTAAGGACCTTGTACACAATTCTCTTTTTCATTAGATAATAGGAAAGTACCCTACTATTTATACTTGATTGCATGGGAGCCAAAGCTAACCAGTTATTGAACATATTTTGGGTTTTGAAGGTACAAACCCCTGTGCCAGGAGCAATGGAGGCTGCCAGCAGCTGTGCTTTCACCTGGGCAGTGGTCGTAGAACCTGCTCCTGTGCACACGGACGCTTGGCAGAGGACGGCTTTGGCTGTGAGCGCTATGAAGGTTATCTACTCTACTCTGAGAGGACCATACTTAAAAGCATCCACCTTTCAGATGAGAATGACCTCAACTCACCTGTCCAGCCTTTTGAAAATCCTGCTTTATTTAAGAACATTGTAGCCCTTGCCTTTGACTACAGCCAAAAAGCAGCTGGGACAAACCGCATCTTTTTCAGTGACGTTCATTTTGGAAACATTCAGATGATTAATGATGACTGGACAGAAAGATCTATCATTGCAGAAAGTAAGTATTATGCATTTCACTTTTTTTATATTTGTATTAAAGCCATTGAACACACATACACACACACAAACACACACACACACACACACGCACACACACACACACACACACACACACACACACACACACACACACATTGAATTCTTCATTACTAAAAGCTTCATATTTGCTACTGTTATGACCAGGCTTAACTCTGTGCAGGTTCAATATCTTTTTTAGGACTGACATGACTTGGCTGGATGATTGTTGTACAGGATTATCTGGTGTGTTTTAGCTGGAATTAGTCATGCACCTCTCATTCACATTCACATGGAAAAGGAATGCTTCAGTTATATCTAATACAGCTGTCCAAATAGCCATAAAACAGCTCATGCACTGCTTAAGCTTTGTACATGTAACTGTTACCCAAAGCACATTTTTGGGCTCCAGAGTCTATTTGATTCTCACTCATGTATGGCAGATCCAGAGGCCAATGTGGATCCAATGTAGATACTGACCGGCGAATTCAACAGCTGCCGTTGTGACAAGCTGTTTGCTTAATTGTGTAAACCTTTTTAAATTTTTGTACTATGTGGCACCATTTCATCAAGGGAATATTTTTTTCCTCCTGGATTATTGTTTGGCATTTTATTTTGCAGTCAAATTGCTCATTTGTTAAAGCACCACCCCTTCTACCTTTGTCAAAATACAGATATGTCCTGTCTCTTTAAGACAAAAATATACAAAAGATATTATTTCTATTTCCCAGGATGCAAAAATTTCTCCCCTACCTTCTCCATTTTTCACTGCTGCAACTCCTCTGAAAAGACCATTTAATTCTAGATCAGCAAGGAATTGTACCTGTGTTTGAAAGCTTTCTGCTCACTGACTGTCACAGATGGAATGATGAGACCAATCCCTCTTTATTCCTTCACTAAGTCCCAGTCAGTCTTGTCTTGACAAGCACGACTGGTGCAGATGAACCACAAATGCCTCTGATCTGCTCAGCTAGCATCCTCTGCCTTTCTGTGAAGTTTCTTCAGGGAGCAGAGCTCAGCACCTTCTCGCCCCCTCCTCGCACCAGGAGACTAGCAGAGTGTTACTGATCCACTCCACTCTCCCCCTCAATCCATCTCTCACACCCCCCACTGTGGATGCTCTCTGCTTATTTATTTATCCTCTCAAAATGAGCAAGCGTTATTTAGAACCATCTGTCTAGATTGGGAAGTGTCCTTCACACTTTGGCTCTTGTGAAATGAAAAATCAAAGTGGTGTGAATAATTAATCTGAGAACAATGCAGATCCATGAATCTCTAAAGCTTGTCCATGAAGGAAATAGAAAACAGAATCTTTTGTTTGTTTGTTTGTTTTTTGTTGTTGGTATATACCTGACGCAGATTACCGAGACATTACCGGCAACTTATTGGGTTTTTTTTTGTTTTGAGTAACAGCACTATGTCCATCTGGCTTATACTGCTTTTTTTAAAAAACCTGCAGGCATCCTCTAACCCTTTACTGTACATAAAAAGCAAGAGTGACTTCTTTTTCACTCTAAAAGTTCCAACCTGTATCCCGTCATTGAGGAAAGGTGAAGATGTTAATCATCCATATTTCCCTAATTAAACTCCATGTCCCCAATTAATTACTCCCTCGGCCCGCCAAAAATTTGTGAGGAACTCCAAGCTGCCAGACGGCTTTTATTGCAAACTATTAATTAGTGATCGGCTGACTCAGGTAGTGTGTAAAGTATTCTAAAGCATGGTTTATGGGGTTTTAGATAAGAGGATACAGCCAAGCTCTCTATCATTGTCCACATGGTCACCATTAAGACAAATTAGGGGCTGCATAGACGAATACATCTGTCTGCAAGATCACAAGATCTAAGAAAAGGATTAGGACAGATGCTTGGTGGAAATGTGTGAATTTTAAGAGTTCAACACCATCTTTTGAAAGTGCAATTTTATTACTCTGTAAGGCTTTTTGTTGAGAGAAAAAGATGGTACTCTTTTCAACTGCCTGAGTTACTTTTTTCTGTTAGAGATAATTTCTTCATTTGTCAATCAATAAATGCACTTTGACATTGAAGATTAACAGACAAACTTGTTCAAGAACCTTTTCCATGCTTGTTTTCTCAAAAAGTATTAACGAACACAACTTTATTCGTTGTGAAGTTTCTCACTGTATTTTCAGTGCTTGCTTGTAATTTCATAATAAGTTAAGTTCCAAAACACAAGGGATACACATGCTATTATCTTGTAGTTTCCTCATGATTCCTTGGTTTAGTTTGGATCTCAGTAATAAATTGTCCAGCTTTGTAATGCTTTTACTTTTTGCATTTATGTTTTGGCTTTGCATCATTTTCTCAGTGCCTACAGCTTTTGTTTATTTATGTTTCCTCTGAAGTTACGCTGCCAGAATACAACAAAACAGTTGCCTCCATGTGGCTACTGCTCCCATAAGAGTAGCTCTTAATATGTATATATGTACGTACCTACATGACAAACAGCTATACTGTAATTGTTACCTTATAGATGTATGACTGTGAATAGTGAAACAGCTATGGTCACTATTCATAAGAGCATTCCACAATGCCTGCCAAGAAAACAATCTACGGTATAAACCAGGTATGAATGCAGCTGTCGAGGTCCCCTACCTGGCAGTCATACTCTCAACTAACAACAAAGAGAGCAAAGGTCATCTCATGTTTTGTGTTTGGGAAATTGACTCCCAACAAAAACATATTCAGTCTCCGATCATTGCATCACCATATAGCCATCTGTCTTGTGTAGTGAGGTTTGAAGTTATTTCCCTGTCAATCAACAAGAAAAAGTAATCCCAGTTCTAACACAAATGGAGCCTGTCATCTGTGACAGACAAATATTTTTCACCCAAAACTGCACTCAGCTACTTTGCTGTTTAGTACCTGCAGATGGCAGCGACAGATTTTTATATTCCCTCTTTTTACTTTCATTTTTGATCTCTTTGTTGACTCAGAACATCACACCAGTATGTTCCTCACAGGTCCAACTTTTGTTCATGTTTTATCTGATTAATGATGCATTTGTGTAATGCTCAAATGAGGTTACTTGGCTGAAACTTTAAAAGAAGTCTTACACATCTGTTGTCTTAGATGTAGGCTCTGTGGAGGGCCTGGCCTACCACCGAGCCTGGGACACCTTGTACTGGACCAGCTCCACTACCTCCACTATCACTCGACAAACCTTGGACCAGCATCGAACTGGTGCCTTTGGGCGGCAGGCAGTGGTCACCCTTTCAGAAGAGGACCATCCACATGCACTGGCCTTGGATGAATGCCAAAAGTCAGTAGTTCTCCTCAGATTCCTTTTACTCAGTCTTTTCTCTTTTATAGATACTCACTCAGTTATGAATATCACATTGAAAATGTAGAACTGAATCTTACAAATTTATAATTCTACAAGTTTGAGGTCATGGGTCATCAGCCTAAAGCAAAATACTGCCATTTCTTTACCTATTGATTACACCACATTTAGTACGAGTTTAGCTTTCATAACTCATTTTAATAATCAGTTGAAATGTGCATTACTGGTTTAAAAAACAAATATAACTTAACCAGACTGGTTTTAAGAATTTTGTGCTTTTCTATAATGTCAAATAAACATCACATCATCTTTTGTTGTTGTGCTGCCCCAGGTGAAGAGATCTCTCACACTCACAGATTGTCTACTTCTCACTGCAACAGAAATGCAGAATAATGCAGAATAATTGATTTGTCTCCCTCTGGGTCTGAAAACAGCAACTCCATTAAGACTTTTAAGTGTCTGCTGTGCTTGCTTTTATGCCTTCTCCTTGCCTTGAGTATAACGCTGCCGTTATTGTATTGTGTCAGTTTCACATATTTTAACAGGCTTTTATTAAATGAAAAGGTGGCCCATTTCCAGACTCTTTTCAAAATTATGTATCGATACGTGTAATTTAACAGCTTCTTCAAGCCCAAGTGCAGTCACATAATATACCACATTGTAGACCCCAATGTAGTCTCATAGCATTGGGTAAAGGGAAACTATTCAGTTTTGTTTTATTTATCTGCAAATAAATGATTGATTGACTGATTCAATTTTTATCACTACAGGACAGAGTTGTGTCTTTTTCCCCCTATATTTTAGTAAGGCATAGACTTGGTTACAAAATTGCTGCCTAGAGCTGTAATTCCAGGTTCCCTGAGCTAAATTGAGTTTTATTTTGTCTTACACTTCAGCTGTAAGTGTTATGATCTGCTCTGAGCTTTTTGGATACATAATGTGACAGTATTATCTCTCTGCTGAAAAGGGAAAAGGTATGTGTTATACAAAAAAATAACACTTCAGTATTCTTGTCACATTCAGTTCAGAGTTAACACTCACATATGCATGAATAATGAAGTCTCACTGTGAGAAGTCTGAAAAGACGGAGTATCTTGTTCTTCTTTTTATACTTACTAAATTAATTTCTTGACCTCAGTCTATACCCTTGGTTGGTAATTTGGCACTTGATCCATCCCACTCCAGAAACCCTGATAATTAGAATTCATACTCAAGTGACTCATTTGCAGTCCCTGGTTGTGACTTCTGACCGGAGACATTTTTATCGCACTAAAGTATTCTTCCATAACTTCTCTTTTCTATGAAGTTAGAGCCCAGTGGCTGAAATTGTCTTTTGTATAATGTGATGCAGACTCAACTCTTAAAACTCTGGGTTTTCCCTTACAGTATTTGAACTCACATTTATCTTGATACATTTTTTATCAATTGTTATTTGTATTTTTCAAATACAATTGAATATCTGAAAATTCACCGCAAAACCTTTGCTCTTCAAACTTAGTACAATCAAAACTCAAAACTCTTTTATGTGAAAAAGCATGATGATATCTGCTTTAAAAAGTAGAATTTCGGTTACCTGTTGGCTCCTGTGAATGACAAGAAAAAAATTTAATTGGTTCATTTCTGTTCAATTAACATTGTTGGCTACACACATTTGTTGAGCAGCTTTTGCTGAAGTGGTTGTGAAAGTGTGTTAAGTACTTCAACTTAAGTGCTTGGGTAATAAAAGAGGCACATTACCTCCAAGGAAACTTGTATCTTTAAATCAGAAACTTGTTGTGATGCTGTTAAGAAAAAGCAAAAATCATTGTTGTCCTCTTTCATTTCAGTCTCATGTTTTGGACAAACTGGAATGAGCAGAGGCCCAGCATCATGAGATCCACCTTAGCAGGGAAAAACATGAGGGTGATCATCAGTTCTGATATCCTGACGCCCAATGGACTGACTATTGACCACAAAGCAGAGAAGCTCTACTTCTCAGATGGAACCCTTGGGAAAATTGAGAGATGTGACTATGATGGTTCCAGCAGACATGTAAGTAAAACAATGCTCCCTCTGGCAAAAAATACACTGCTCAGAAAAAAAATTAAGGAATACCTTGAAAACACATCAGATCCCAGTGGGGGAAAACTCGTATTGGATAGCTTTCTTGATAACAAGTAGGTGATGTATTAATAATAAAAAGATACCACATAACTTGATAGAAATGAAAATGATCACCCTATAGAGGGGTAAAATCATTGAGTCCCCAAAAATGAAAGTGAAATAATGATCCATCAGACTGGTCCTTTTTGCCCAAATATCATTGTAGCTTCTCAGAAAGATGCTCAGTAGGTTGTGTGGCTCTCACATGATAGTATAGATGACGGATGGTGTCCTGACAGGTGTCCTTCCACAGCTTGACTGAGCTCCTGTACAGTCTGCAGGAGCAACTTGGTGGCACAGGATGGAAAGAAACACAAATAATAATGATAAAAAATAATGATAAAAATCTCCAGGTCCTTTTATGTCTGTTGCACATGCTCAAGTTGAACCTCTTCTCATTGGTGAAGAAAATGGGTCTCTCACATCCTATTTTATAGCAAAATATCTTAAAAACAAGTAACATATTCAGGGACAGAACTCCCAATTTATCGACCTTGTTCTGAAAGAATGAAACCTTTTTTTCATTTTCCATTTAATCTCCTGTCCCTTATGAGTCGCTGAACATGATCCTCAATACAGTGAGCAGGATCTGAAATGCCACTTGATGTTCTGGCTGATATTTCATCTCTGATAGTACAGATGGTGTTAATCACAGAAAAAGTCCTTGCAAGAGAAATGAATCTCAGTGAGGGCTGTTCTGATTTTGTGCACAAAAAGTTTTCTGTATAATGTGCGACATCCCAGTTGGATGTATAACTTCTCCGTCCCCTGTGTGTATGGATTACAGTGCAAGATGGCCTTGTATGCTATAGACTTGAGATTTTGCTGAGCATGAATGCTGCAGCTCAGCACCTTGGTTCCATGTCAATTAGTTACCCATATGTTTGCTGAGCCGGGTCACAAAGCGCAGAAGGCCTTCACCTTTGCGTCCCCTCGTGCCCTTGCTGCACTCTAGTCTCGCTAATGAAGGTTTGGCAGTGAGACTGCTCTGAGCACGGATTTTTAAATCCAATTAAAATGTGTAAATTAAATAGAGCTGGCTGGTTATTATATTTCACACTTAACTAATCTGTGGCTGCGATAATCATAACAACCAGAACAAACAGAAAGTACAAGATACTGACAAGATAAACAAATTCTTACCACTCAAAAATAGGTGGGATGAGAGCTAGAACAACAAGAAAAATCAAGGAACATTAAGAAGTGTGTTACCCTTCATGGGATCAACCATTGAGGTGTATATTTAGTGACTTTTTGCTCGTGAACCTCATAGACAGCCCAGTAGCTTACATGGTGGAGCATGAGCTCTGAACATTGAAGGCTGACTGTGGCAGTCTGGAAGGCCTGCATCACTTCTCTACCATCTGGCATCAGCTTTTCTTATTGAGGAAAGGCAAAATGAGCGAAAAGAAATGTCAACAAGAGTGAAGGATAAAGATGTTCAATTCAGGAACTGACATTGAGGAAAGATATGCAGTGACAAAATAATATCCTAAGAGATAAAACATGTATAACTAAAACAACTGTTTATTTTTTTGTTCAGGGTCACGCTTTAAGATTAAATGTTATGAGCACATCTTAAATTTCTTCGAATGAAGATTTCATGCTCTGTTACAAAATCCATGCTATCTTTTAAAGACTTGAATAAGTATCTAACAGTACTTCATGAATGATCAGTGCAAACTGAATATTTTAGTGCTAAATATATTATCAAAAATAATTCTTTCTAATTCGTTTTTGTAAAACATTGAGAGCCAGAGTAGTCCCAGAAATCTCTTATTTTTTAGAAAGAAGCTACATTAATGTGAATCCACTGCCAGGGAACACAAGCCTTAAGTGCAAACTGGTCTCCCTCATTATCTCACAAAAATAAATGGCTGATAATTGTCTCTACCTATTACTGGGATACGTTGCTCCCTGCTAGCTCATAAATTAAGGAAAGATGTGCGATGATATTGCCTATTCAACAGGCTGATAACAGTCAAATTGCATGCTAGCACCTAAAGCTATCCCTCTTGACTGCTGCAGTGTCATTACATGCTGACAGTGTGGATGATGACAGAAGAACAAGAGCTGTGGCACAGCTCACTCCCCTGTGCCATTTTGAGAGTGGAGACCATGTTGTTAATGAAGGCAGAGCTTCACAAAGGGCAGCAGAGTGCATTATAAGGGAAGATGTCAGCATGCGCAGTGGGGAAAGATGCCCTTTTAACCATGAAGAGAGAGAATATAAATAGAGAGCTGTCTGGAAGTGGTTAGTGTCATTTGAGTTCAATGCCAGCCGTGTGTTTTGGGGACATTTTATGTCACCACATAAAACAAAGGCTATTGATGCAAACGGAAGAGATTGTTGGTGTAGCAGATTAAGTACCCGAGAAAATGTTGAATAGTGAGACAGTGATGAGAATGGATGAAATATTGTCTCATTTATCCAAAACACATACACATTAGTAACAGAGTAATCTGTTGCTGGCTATACACCTAATGTCCCTCAAATCTAATTTTCTATCAATATGTTTCATTCCCATCTGGTGTTCTATCTTTTCCCCTCTGCATCTTTGTCACCATCTCTCACTCGCCTGTTAGCCAGTTGCTGCTTCCACATGCTGGGCTCCTTTAATCAACACCTGTCCTATTAATCCCAGTATGGCACAGGGCTAATGTGATGCTGCTTACAAGCCTGTCCCACTTAATTGCTGAGAGTACAGAGCTGCTGGAGTTTGTAACCCCCCCTTACAAACCCCCGCCCACAAGCCAGGAGAATTCCACAAGGGGACATCTGATGGATTCCTGCCTTCCTGCCAATGACACTGTCATTTACTCCCCCAACATCTGGGTTAAGGCAGCCGTGTGGATGTGGGATGAGGGATGATGTGACGATTAATGAGTCAAGATATTGTTTTTTCCAAGAGTGCCACTCAGAATTGTGTTGATGCAAAAGCATCTGTCATAAATCTAGAATTTATGACAGAACTATGTAATTTTGAAAGAAGGTGCTCCTTTATTGAGTACATTGCTCTGCCATGTCTAGGTCATAGTAAAGTCAGGACCTGGGAATTTCTACGGACTGGCCATCTATGCAGATTACATCTACTGGTCAGACTGGGCCCGCAGGTCTGTGCTTCGATCCAACAAGTACACTGGCGGGGACACCAAGGTACTGCGAGCAGATATTCCCCATCAGCCCATGGGAATTATCGCTGTGGCCAGGGACACAAATAACTGTGAGTATTTAAACAACTGGAGATAAGCTTAGTTTAATGATCACTGGATGCAGAGTTGTTTCAGCAAATATTTCCTTAGTATGTGTTTGCAAATGGGGGTAGTGTGTGCCTGTTTGCTGTAGTTTATGCATGTGCATTTGTTTTGTGTGTAGTAAAGGACAATAGGTCACAACAGATGAATTTCTGTGTCCTTTGCACTTAAACAGAATGGGGATGATATAGGAAATGCATGTGTTCCACCCCTGCGAGTGCATGTCTTCTGTGTTAGATTGTTTCCCGCTTACTAATGCTATGACTGTAAATATAGCAATAACTCAACTTTTTAAGACTAAAGATATATGATAAAGCTTTAGTTACTGTACTGAAAGAGAAATCTGGTCTTCAACCTCCCTAAATACAGTAAATCTGCTGAGTGTTATTAAGATATTATCTGTATTCATCTGGTATCTGTTCACAATATACAATTCATCAGATCATGGCCAATTGGGTTCTTGTATTGCTTTTTGGCCTTTCTGCCTTTTTCCTTTCCACACCTCTCAGGAAGAGAGGGAAACAAAATTTACTTTAATATAATTGGTCTATACTAGATTGATGAAAACCAGGGCATTTTCCCTCCTCTTACAATTTTATCCCTCACCTTCAAATCATAAATTTAAATATGTGATACTACGTCTTTACTAACAGAGAGCAGGTTAACATAAAGTGTTTCGCTCCCTGTACAAATATAACAGACATAAAAATCTGAATAATATGTTCAGAGTGTTTAGGCACTTATGTTTTTAAGAGTGATAAATTGAAAGTACCCTATGTTGTAAAGTGAGTCTCTAAAGAACAGTATAAAGTTAAATTTCCCAGTTGGACAGAAGAAAATGGGCCTAAATGTGTCCCAACGGTTGGACCATGGTAGCTCACTTTTAGCTGCTTCTGTTTATGCGACTGTGCAAAAAAAAAAAAATTAATATCCTGTAACAGCTACCAGCAAAGGGTTCTGATGAGCTAGTGATTTTTTTTTCTTTACATTGTTAACCTCTTGATGCCATTTCCTGTTCATGAAAATAATTGATGTACATATAAATTGATGTGGTTAACCTGGACAAATGGGTAATAGCTTCTGTTTCTTTCTATAAATGAAATACTAATGGCTGGAGAGAAACATATAATCAGTAATAAGTATAATAAAGTGTGAAAAGGGGATATTTCAATCTCTTACACTTAAACCTAGAGCTTCTATTTTTGCCGCCCTTCCTTTAGTTTCAGGGTTTTATCTGCCACGTAGTCATACAGTCTTCAGTTTCCACACAACTACTTATTTTTCAAATGGCAACACAGCCACGGAAGACATAATATGCTTTGTTTTAATTAATTAGCTACCTATCAGGGAGAATGTTTGTCAGAGTTAGCTCAGGCTATTAAAAGCAGGACTTTTTTCTGAGGGTAAATCAGTAATAGCTGTCTTATCAATTGCTACAGAGTATTGGATTTAGTACATAGACCACAGATTAGAAAAAAATGAAAATGATTATACAAATAAATACTAATGGCAAAACCTCCCCATTGAATATTGATGTTATTTAATTTAAAGCCCCTCTCTCCTCCAAGATAAAGAAATTAAAGGCTTTCAATGTCTAATCATGCAATAAGAAGTCTGCCCAACTAAAAGGTCATCCACCATGCCACCTCAAGAGAGAAATCCATGGAAGTATTGAACGTCTCAGACTTATGACTTGTATAAGAGGGAGTGTGCGCATGGATATTTTTCATTTGACTGCTTCTGACCCTCTAATCAGTTCTGTGTGCTTGTTGAAGGTGAGCTGTCCCCTTGTCGACACTTGAATGGAGGCTGTGGTGACCTTTGTCTCCTGACCCCGTATGGGAGGGTCAATTGCACTTGCCGTGGAGAGCGTGTGCTTTTAGACGACAACAGATGCGTGTGTAAGTCATGAGGTGCTTTTATTCTGAATAACACTGAGTTCACAAATTTATACCCTTTACATTTTCAGTACCACCCATTGATTGTAATGGCACTCTTTATGGATTAGCTATTATGAAGAGTCTCTTGGCTACATTTATATTCACAGTGTCACCTTGCTTCTGTCAACAGGATCCAATTTGTGCTGTTTACATGAACCTTTGATATCCTTGAATTGATTGCCTGGTGCATGAAAACATGCTATCACAAACAATTTCTACCCCTTCACCTTTACTTAGCAATATAACGATCCAAGTAGCAAGAGTTGCGGGTTCTCAGGGAGAAAAAGTATGGAGGAACTCAATACAACTTCAGAGTGAGCAGATAACTAAAAGAAAAGTCATAAGCAGGGGTGTCACTGTCACCTTACCAATCAAAAACATTGCAAGGATGTCTTGCCTTCTATAACGACTACAGTTTTGAGGCACGGAACAAGTTACTTTAAAGCACTGCATTCAAGTCTAGATGTCACAAAAGGGGGAAACAGGCAGTTTTGTGTTGTTAAATTGTGAAGCTGTAGGTAGCAGAGCGAACTCAACAAAGTGTCTGAAGACTTTTATAGTTGGGACTGTATTTTATCACTGATACAAGACAATGTTGACATTTTCTGTGGATGCATTAAACGAAATTGAATGTTTATGAGGTACCAATAAAATATGGGAATATTTCAGCTTTTACATGGTTCTGTGTCAATTGAGTTGAACTGTACACAGGTAATACAATTCACTTGTATTTTACAAAAGCTGAGTGTGCATTGTAATGTTCCTTCTGAACCTGAGGAAATTCAGTCCATTCAGTTAAAATAAATATGATTTTAAAGTGCTCTTGTCAAAACCCTCTCACTGTCTTCTTCTGCAGCAGAAAACTCCTCCTGCAACATTCACACTGAATTTGAGTGCGGTAATGGCGAGTGCATTAACTACCAGTTCACGTGTGATGGAACCGCCCATTGCAAAGACAAATCAGATGAGAAGATGCAGTACTGTGGTAAGAAGCACTTCTCAACTATTATCTGAGGCATATAATGATGATGATTAAGAGTCTGATGAAAAGATATGGATGTTTTGTTGTTAAATTACTTGAAGTGCCTCTTGTATGTGAGTGTCATTAAAAGTTGCAAAAATTTAAACATTACTTTCAAATTTATGAATTAAACTGTGTTTAGTCAACAGGAGCTGTAGAAAGGGTTTTAGGCCCTGCTACAACCAACGCTGTGTGGCCAGCAGTCGTTTCTGCGACGGGATCGATGACTGTGGGGATAACTCTGATGAAGCTTTCTGCAGCAGTGAGTCGCAGCCGTTTGATCTCCTGTTCTGTTCGACCTGTCACCATGAGCAGGATGCAGTGACACCTTTGCTTTTATTAATACGGCTAAGCCACATGCTGTGCTAAGCTTTTACTGGCTAATGAGCCACAAGATCATAAAGAGTTCAAAAATTCAAAGACACCTGCAGCTTTTGGGCACCCAGACGATACTTTGTGTCCTTTCAATACGGCCTGACAGGTTTTATTTTGACCTTAATGATGGTATTATCTACAGAGAGTAAATTCATGTTCGTTTTACTGCTGTAATTGGTCCACAGTCTGAGAATCTTAAGGCTTGTGGGTTCTTGATAATGTATGATGATAATAACCCTCAAGGAGGCAGTGATGTTCTCATAATTAATATGGACCTTCCAACTCAGCAGCCTTGGGTTTAAGGGCAAAGTATATCTTAATATGCACTGTCATCTGCATAGCACACCATCAACGTTACTCTGTCGTGCCATTTAATTCAATCCTACTTTTATTTAAGGTAGTTGTATTGCAGCAAATGACCCTTGTCATTGTGCAGTAACTGGTGATTGAAAAAACTGAAACAAACTACCCTTTTTTGATTTATAAGACGTGACTTTTTCTATACTGCACAGTCAGGATCATAACTGCCAGACAACATTTAACACTAGCGGTATAACCAAACCCTTTTCTATCTGGCAGTTTGCACCTTGGAGCTAATTTTAACCAGCCTCAGGAAAAGGCTCTTGTATTGTTGTGAGTTGTACCTGTAACAGTCCTTGAGTGCTGCCTCTGTTCTGTTCTGTTCTGTTATCTTTTTTGAAATGCTAATTCTTTCCCCCAGATGTCACGTGTGGCTCATCAGAATCCTCCTGCAAAGATGGGAGCTGTATACCCAGCTCAGCCTGGTGTAACCAGGTCATAGACTGTGCTGATGCCTCAGATGAGAAGAGCTGCAGTAAGTCCTTCAGACTGATCCACTACGTTAAATTTGTGCTCTTCGTTCAGATCAGATTGATTCCTGCCCCTCTCACCTTTACCTCCACCACTCCTTCCTTTGTAATAAGACAATCACTGTCTTGCCATGCTTTGTATTCAGACCACACAGACTGCTCTCACTTCTACAAGCTGGGGGTGAAAGAAAAGGATTTCATCGGCTGCAACTCAACCTCACTGTGCGTCCACCCCTCATGGATTTGTGATGGTGCAAATGACTGCGGAGACTATGCTGATGAGACCAACTGTCAGGGTGAGCACCTTACACAAAATCTCACATTTTTAATGTACGTTCAGAGGCAGATTAAGGAAGTCAGCCTCAATTAGAAAAGACTTAAGAGAGATCTCACTGTCAGAGATGATTATGGCAGTGGAATGAGAGATTCAGACAGAGCTTAGGAGAAGATAATGACCTTAATCATTTCTAATGCTCAGAGGACTCACTAGGTTTTGTTTTTTATCCCAGTTTCTCATGGGCAGAAGTGTGAGGAAGGCCACTTTGCCTGTCCGAGTGGGAACTGCATCTCAAGTGTGTGGCTGTGCGATGGCCAAAAGGACTGCGAAGATGGAGCTGATGAGTTTCAGTGCGGTAAACCAAAAATTGTTTTTACCTCCCATGGGGATGTCTCTGTCTATTAAATGAATTGATGTCTTGTTTTCTAACCAGTGGAAATAGATTAACTATTTAGCTTCTGTACACAATACTGTCAGCAGTTGGAAGAATGTTTATATTACATTAACAAGAGGCTATTTGTTGTAATGTTTTTGTCATTTAAATAGATCCAGGCCAGCAACAAATATTACATATAAAACATAAGGAGGAGACTGAGCGACAAGAAATGATTGTTTATTATGCCACAAGGCAATTTCTCTTCACTTTGTTTCGCTCCCCCTCATTGTGTATTGAGATTTCTCAAGTGGGGGTTGGTGCTTGTTTGAAAGTCTAATTCTGACCCCAAATTCTAAGTGAGCCTGTTAAGCATGCAAGGTTTTCCGTACTCTTTTTGACTTACAATATACAGCACATCCAGTGCAAATATTAATTAATGAACCATCAATCACTGAGAAGGTCATACTGAATATGGAAATGTGGTGTCAGTGAAAAAATGGAAAAAAGGATTTCACATTACAATGCCATCCCTCTACCTGCACTTAAAGTACTCTTACTTGAACTTTGTTCCATGCCTATGTTTTTCTCACCTTACCGTGAAAAAGTGATGATCCATCCAGTGGGATTATTATTAAGGCACAATTTGGTTCAAAATGATTTTCTCTAAAAACCAACAGCTTTGCTTTTTGCAGCAAAGCTTCAAACCAACCAACTTTGTCACCATCATAAACATGAATAAAATCATTAGATGAAGTAATAAACAAACACAGCATAACATTGTCCAATGATTGTTTAAGTCTTTGTTTCGACTGTGGTTTTTCATAACTTCCTCCCAACTGAAGTTCTACACTTTCACTCATCCAGTTATATGTCTCAACTTGATGGATATTGATGGTTCATGACACTGTTGCACTAAAATTCATACAGGCATTCAGAGACTGTATTCTCTGACCTTGGTTAATCTCTATGTTTGTTAGTATTTCTGAATTTGGGGCTTTGAGTGAAATACATCAACTTTTGAATGTATTGAATTTGATTTTGGATGACCATATTTCCCTGAAAGTTCACCATTTACCTGCTTCACCAAAAACATTACAAAGTTTGATTTTATATATTTAGTACTAAGTTTTGTAATGATACATGAATTCATGATGCCACACACTGTAAAAACTGAAAACCAAGAAAACGTTTACGTAGCATTTTTTGTCAAAATTGTCTTACAAGACTAAATATGAGCAGTGTTCACCTGACGATAAAAATGTCTTATTTTAAGATGCTTAAAGATAAAAATGATGGGTTGCAGCTTTGGCTTGGCGGTCTGGCACCTTTCACGTGTGCCACTCTCCTCCATCATCTTTTCTCTAAGTTATGGTATGAAAGCCTGAAAGAGTAACTCTAAAGAAAAATAGGGACACTGAAATGCTTTTAAAAAGTGAAAAAAAAATCCTCCGGTTAGTTTAAAAGATTCTCTAGTTCAGTTTCTTTCAATAAGAATGATGCAAATACAAGAGACTAAGCAATGTTTTTCTCACCTTGTTGGTAATGTTGTTTTTCCCTAATTTGGATATTCTCAAGCAATTCAGGCTCCATTATGTCTTTTGATATCTTGAATTAAGACGTTTTTTTGGGGGGGTTTTTTTGGACTTGTCAATTAAAAGTAGCTCAGTCGCCCAGTCGGATAATTTTGTTCACTAAGAAAGACATATACATTACTTGGATTTCAGGTTTGGCAGTATACTGGATGAAATGCCTGTAAGATGGAGACATGATAATGTTTTCATTCCAAGTAAAAAGGTATGCTTGCATCTTAAAAGGTACTGCAGGAATGCCAGTAGAGCTGTAGTTTAAGATGCTTTTAAACCAACAAAGTATGTGCAGTTTAGAGCTGATGGCATCAGAGATTCATTTCAGGAAAAAAAAAAAAAGTAAATATAAAGAAAGCCTTGATGCAAAAGTGACATATTATCTTGGAGCTTAAGTGACTTTTAGTGACTGGGATTATGTTAATGTTTGAGTTTTCTGGTTATCTGTCCTTTTGTTGGAAAACCAGAACCTTTGTTCCCATTTCAGTTGTAGGAGATAGAAGAAGGCAGATTAGCTCATTCAGTTTTCCAATTTAATGCCCTTTAAATAATCTGATGTATTTTCTAAATTGGCCATAAATATTGTTGCAAAGATGCCTATGCACAACACATGACAAACAGTTTTTTCTATTTCTATCTGAAAATGTCATTTGGGTCCGTGTGAAATGATAACATCCCATACTTCAATGTGCCTATATCAAAACTGATATGAATTATGCCTCAGTGCTGTGAGAAGTTCTGAATAGCTTTTTCAGGACAAACAGACAATATTCCCATTCCACCGAGTTAATTATCATATAAAAAGCCCCAGCCTCAGATAATCTCACTGCACAGGCATTGTGGTTTGTGGAAAATGTCATTACATTTCAGAAATTCCAAATTCCACATCTGATTAGAGGAAATAGTCATTTGTCACTTCACCGTGCATAATACACTTTTGTTCTGTTTGAACAACTATTGAAAATGAGACATGAAAGCTTTTCTTTGATGCATTTAATGGGCTGTAGACCTGCCATTTTGTTTTATACTTGAAGCAGCTGTTCCCGTTTGATGTGCAAATTAAGTATCACGTACCAAAAGTCGGTATAATCACTGTTTCCACATTTAGCCATTTCATGTTTATCGCTTCCTTATCTTACATCATTGGAGCGGGCCATGTAAAGCCTATGTGATGTACAAAGTCTGACAGGAAGGAAAGCACCATAGTGAGCGAGACTCCTCATCTCTACCTCCAACTCTCAGTAGGATCCGTAATTTCTTGTGCTGCGGTGTGACCTGGAGCACACATCCCCCCTTCCTTCTCTCAACATCTCATCAAAGCTCTGGCAGACTTTGCCAGTCCTGACATCTGAGAAAAGAGCCCACAGAACCACTCCCCAGGGAGAGTGGGTGGCTTGGTGACACAAACTCAGTGTGGATTATAAATTTATCCGCATTTTACACAATGGCCTTCACACAGTCATAAGCAGAGTACTCCCTCAGTTGACATCCAAGCATTTTCTTTCAACCCTAGCATCTTCGTTTTATACTGTATAAAAAGATGAAATATCTCAAATTATTAAGGCATTTGTTGTTGATAAAGCATAATGTTTAATCCTTTTAAAAATAAATTATAGTTTTGATTCTTGCAAGGGTACCAAGGAACCATTTGTCTACAGTCTCTTCTGCAGCAAAAGCACTCATGCACGCTTCTAGCAGAAAAAAAATAAAAAACAGTGGAGACATAAGCAAACCAAGGGGCAAATAAAGGCCAGCACACTGGTTAGGCTTTGATTAAAACTCCCTCTCCTGCTGTTGCTGTTTTTGTTGTGCATTCCTCAAAATTTGTTTGATTTATGGAACTAAAATTTTCCTCCTTATGCCCTCTACAGACTCTTCATGCTTGTGGAACCAGTTCGCCTGCTCGAAGAACAAGTGCATTGCCAAGCAATGGCTGTGTGATGGAGAAAACGACTGTGAGGACGGCCTTGATGAGAGTGTGCAGATCTGTGGTCAGTGTCTTTTCAGATACCGGGCAAATCACATGTATTACAGGTTCAATCAAGTTTATTACATGAGGCATCTCCATGTGTTACTCCAGCTGAACTGGAAATGAAGACAGAAATGAAGCAGTCTTAATGAGACAACAAATGAGGCTGCAGACATTTCGGATGATTTGTGTAGGCACTGAGACAAACACATTCCTCATCTGTGGCCTAAAAGGGAAAAGAAATTCAGTGGGCACAAAGGATGTGTGTTAAATTAAAGATACAATAAATAATGAAAAGATAGATCCACACAAAAAAGACAGAAATATATGCATGAGATTGCAAGAGTTCCAAGCTAATATGAATACACTGGCTAAAGTTTTTCCAAGAATGAAACTTTGTCAGGAACAAATGCAAAAAGAGGTTTGATAACATCCGCCTAATTGAAATACTGTATTTACCTGTTCTTCAGAGCAACGATTTGTTACTGTGCTTTTTTTTTGCCTGAAAGGGCAGTGCTTGGATAAGGGATTGCATTGCTGACTCATGTAACACGAGAAAATAATTGCTGCTGACAATGGCACTGGGAATATTTGTAAGCCTGCAGGGGGTTGCAAAATGTTTGGTTCAGCTCTTAAAAGAGTGTCAGTTCACATCAATAGTCTAAATGTGTGTAAAGTGGACTCCAATTAAGTCTGATACAGGTCAGATATATGCATCATAATTATTAAACATCTTTTTATAATGAATCAAAATACATCAGCTGCTCCATACACTCATTCTCCCATATGGATTTAAACCACTGTGCACTTCAGCCATGAAAAGTAGAGCATATGCTCTTGTTTTCCTCCCAGGCTCAGTGACATGTGCTCCAGGACTGTTCAGCTGCCCCGGATCATATGCCTGTGTTCCAAAACGCTGGCTCTGTGATGGGGAAAGGGACTGTCCTGATGGGAGTGATGAACTCTCTGCAGCTGGCTGCGGTAAGCTCTATTATACAAGTCTAACATTAAATTTCAAATCCCAGGAAAAGTAAGCCTTGCTCATCTTTTGATAATTTTGGATTACACCCAGTAAAACAATTGCTCAGTGAACATGAAAACCTCCCAACACCTACTGTAAATCCCCATGCAAATTTATTTCAAGCAAGAAAAGTATTGAGTGGGCAGCAGTGTATAATCTTTATTGTTTTACTTTGATTAAAGCGTACTAAACCACAGAAACACAATAAGAAGGCAGAGACAAGCCGTGTATCATAAGGCTTACTAATGACAGCGTTTTACACCCAGAGGTTCATGCATTGATTTGATAATAAGCATACTTCTCCTTATATGTTAGCACCCAACAACACATGTGATGACAGCTCGTTTCGCTGTCGCAACAAAGCCTGCATTCCTCAAAGGTTCGTTTGCGACCATGATGATGACTGTGGAGATGAATCTGATGAGTCAGTGGAATGTGGTGAGTAGCTTTTCTTCAGTTATTGTTAAGTTTTATTTTTCTTAGTGTATAAATGGATGAATGATAATAATAATGAATCAATGAATAATAATGATGAGGATAATGATAACAAATTTATTCACATTAGTCTCGTAAAAAACAAATGTTAAAAAGGTGTTTGTTGTGTAAAGCATGGCAGAAACTCTGGAGAACAAGGTCTTATAAAAGATCTTGTTTGGCAAGTTCTGAACCATTTCCTTTATTTGCACTTTTGAACACAATGCTTGAGATTTTTTCATGATTTTGGAGAGAAATACAAAGTGAAAAAAACTGACTTACCTTGGAAAAAGTCCAACTTCAGTATGAGTTTTAAGTGTTTTGGGCAGTCGTTACACCTGGACTCAGAATTTGGAGATACAGCAAAGATAATGTGTTAAGTTGTTTGGAATGATTACTGTATGTGTATGTAAAACGAGAATAAAGTACCTTTTTTATGTTTTGAGGTGCTGTTTTTGTGTGTGGCTTGCAATGTAATCAAGTCACTTGTTTCAGTGGACCTTGAAATGGCCTGAAGATTGATCAGCAATAGTTTCATCCCACAGTCTATGCACTGATGTGCTTCATTAAAATATACAAACAATGTCCATTGAATTCTCTTATGTGCAGCTTTTTTTAAATTCTTTGCTCCTCATTCTGCTGAAGTTTCCCTGTAAAGTCAGGATTGTATCACTATCATGCCTAAGTGTTACTTCATGAAAAAGCACCTCTGTCATGTTTTAGTCTATCGCTCCTGTGGATCAGAGGAGTTTCGCTGCGGGGATGGCCGCTGTCTTCTCAGTTCTCAGTGGGAGTGTGATGGCTATGCAGACTGCCCTGACCATTCTGACGAACTGCCTCTGAACCTCAAATGTCTGGCCGCAGGTAAGACTGCTGCTTGGCTCACAGCTTGAATCTCTTCATCAATGTCACACATAACACCACTGCTTGCTAGGAAACTGCCAGGGACATATGGTGAATCCGGAAAAAGAGGAAGACCCATAAAAATTGTCTTTATGGAAATTATTATGTATCTGTTTTCAGTTATGATACATGGTATTGTTTGATTGAGGAATTACAGAGGGATGGAGCAGTAACAGTCATGCACTTCTTTTCTCAGGAAGCTTGTGCAATGGCTCCTTCTTCATGTGCTCCAATGGGCGCTGCATCTCTGAAAGGAATCTCTGTGATGGGAGAGATGATTGTGGGGACCGCTCAGATGAGAGGAACTGTAACGTGAACGAATGCTTGAATAGGCGTGTCAGTGGGTGCACACAGGATTGTCAGGATCTTCCTGTGGGATTCAAGGTGAGAGATCAGCAGACTTAACATTGTTCAGTAGGAAATCCATTCCTCCATGAAATCACCTGCAAGCTACGAGTGGGCTACAAAATGACAACGTGACGATTAGACTTAGTAGACCAATTATTATAAATATGCTGTATGTACCCACTGTTCTATAAGAGAAATTGCTTACGTAAAGGAAAAAAAATCATAACCATAATTGCCTCTTTGAGTTGGTTGTGAGTAACTATCCTTGCAGGTGCAAACAGTGGAGCCACATTGTGCATTTAAGGGGAAAATGCTTGTAAATGGTTTGCTAATTGAAAAAAGGCAAGCATATCATTTGCTCAAGTTCTGCATCTGAATAGCTCTACACACTCACATTCTCAGTGGCATAGAGCTGCAGTGTGCACATCCATCTTCATGGAACCTAATTTTGAACAAATACAGGCTAGGTAATGGGCATTTTTCCATGTTTTTTGATGCCACATTATTGCAGATGTGATACATATTTCACAGTTGTTAACAAAGCTTCACCCTAAGAGGAAGCCAGCAAAGCGCAGCTCGTTCAGATTTAAAAAAAAAAAAAGCAATTGTCATGAAATAAAAACAAAATTTTAAAACCAGCTCCAGACATGTAGAAAATTCTTAATGCAAACAGTTTTCCTGCCTTTGGAGTGAGACACAGTCTGAGATTGACCAAGTAATGATTACAGGCTTTATACAAACGCTAAGACTGTGTGTTATTCCTTGCAAATGTGACTTTAAGGGATTTTTTTCCATTTGCGTTACTCTTAATGCCACAGGAGTTAAAATGTACGGCTGTTTCATGCAAATGTATGGTTAGTTTGTTATTAATGCATCAGCTTTAACAGCCCTAGTGGAGATATGTCATTAATTCATCCAGATGCAGAACTTCTTTAGTGATCTCTCATATGTTTGAGTGTGTCATCTCTGCAGATCACTACGATACAGTTCCCAGTCCCCTTCAACTCTCAGCGAAGTGATTAGTTTAGCTGTAAATGCACATGGCCTCCAGGGCCGCCTGATGAGTTTTGAACTCGTCACAATAAGGTTAACTTACGTAGAAGGGTGCCTATTATGCCCCAAATGACTGCATAATGAATTATTTGAATAAGCAGCAGAGCAAAGAGCGGCTATGCATTGTGCAGCACTGATGAGGGAGCATTTAACCCTTTGCAAGGTCTTTCTAAATATAGGGGTTTCTTTTTATCTCATTTGCACAGATTACAGCTTCTCTGGAGAATTGTTGGTTTGTTGAGACTCATTGATATCAAATTCAGTGTTTCACTACAGGTCAAAACTCTTCACTGGAGCTTTAAATGTGTGTAAAGTCATCTCAATCCTTTTTATGAATCATGCCCCAAGCATTGATTTCTTAAAATGAGTAACATCTTTAGTTTTATATATCTTTATACCACCTAACATTTGATTTTATAGACTCTGCTGACCTACTGCTCAAAGCTTATATGCAGCTCATATCAGTGATAGAATGGAAATGAATGATTAATGATCAACAATAAAATCAAGCCTCAACTTGGCACATCATTAAACATATAAAGTTGGGTAGGGAGTACATACATTTAGTGTTTCACTTTATGAATAACCTTGAACATTGTACAGAGATTCTAATATGCCAACAACTCTCTGTGCTCCCCAACTGTGCCAGGTGATCATACCTTTCCTGGCAGTCGTATCGTATGAAAGAGGGGTTGATTCCAGGTGAAGGCCGTGTCCGCCGGAGTGCTCCGGTGGCCATCACAGTTGTCAGGCTGCAGCAGTTTATGCTCTCTTTCCAGAATTCTTGTTCATCCTTTTCTTCCAAAAATGGTGCTCAGTGTAACAGAAACATATCTGAAAGCACAGAAAATACCAAGACAGGGGCAGAGCTGGACAGAGAGCACATCAATGCAGACCCTTAGCTCATCCATTTGTGGCTTGAACAGGAAGATCAGCAGAAAGGCCCTCAAGGTTATAAGTTTGGATAAGGAAGGGATTTGCAGGAGGTCCAGAGCAGCTGATACAAGCACTTTGGATTATTTTTGGTGAGCCCTGGGCACTGAAGTGAGCATTTTTGAGCAATGGTACCATATGTATATATTTTGACTTGGATGTGATCCTTATTCTTGATAGATGGACACGGGTTATATATTTGTGGGTCTGCATATCTCTTTGAAGAAAGTATTTGAGTCCAAATGGGCTGGTCTGCTTTTTGTAACTTGATTGACAGTTGCTGTAAAAATGCATCATTTTAGAACGTTTTTGAAGTATGCCACAAAAAAGCTTCGTATGAAAAGAGAACTCATGTCCCCTTTATTTTTAAGCATAGTCACAAAAAAGTCATAGTTCAACCTCCAGCAAGGGTCTGAACAATGAAAACGTCACTCTTTTACAGCATTTGCTGCATGTGTGATTAAATCACAACAGTTTTTATGCATTTTTGTGGATTTAGTGCAAATGCTGGCCTGGTTTCCACCTGAAGGATGATGGAAAAACCTGTGTGGATATTGATGAATGCTCTACGACCCTTCCATGTAGCCAGCGCTGCATTAACACTTACGGCTCTTTCAAGTGCATGTGTGTGGATGGCTATGAAGCCTTGGAGCGAAACCCCAATATATGCAAAGCTCTGTCAGGTCAGTTTTCCATCTATTTGCTTGCAAAATTTCAGTGCATAACCATTTGTCCCACCGGCCCTCTAAAGCTTTGTTTAAATAATTTCAGCTGAGGAACCTTTTCTCATCATGGCGGACCACCATGAGATTCGGAAGCTAAGTGTGGATGGCTCAAATTATACCATCTTGAAACAGGTAAGTGAAACTGCATCACAGTCAATGTGCCTCTGAAGTTGTGATGGTGTACTGTAAAGATGAGTGTTAACAATTTAAGACAATCGTTATGCTGAGAGAGATGAACAGGTTTCAAATCAAATTGCCATGCTCTTCCATTCTCTGTTGAATTACTAATCTCCCATACATACTGTATCCAGTCAGTGGGCTTGGCTTGTAACGAGAAAGTATGGGTTGAATAATTTAAAAAAAAAAAATTTGAACTCATATTCTGCCAAAATATTCGTTGTGTGAAGAAAATGGCATCTTCACAAAGAACTTCAAAGATAATGATGATAGCTGCTTAAGAAAATTTCACATTTTTATGTTGGGATAGCAGGAAATAAATGGCTGTTTCAGCTGTATAATTTCTGAAGAATAACTCATCAAGACAGCTAAAATGATTTTTCAAACTCAACCATAGAAACACTTTTTCAAGTTTTCAAATCAATCCAGCCACTTTTTCTTCTAATTTTCTGAACTTTGCTATGTTTCAACTAAGAAGAAATGCTCATTAAGGCCCAAGCCTGACAGCCACAGGGTCAGCGAGGACCTCATTGTAACCGAAGGCCAACCTGGCAAAAGGCCAACAAATGCCCCTGATGTAACCCAAACGTACATAATTAGGAAAAAAAATGAATTCAGGTCATAGAGGACCCTATAGTGACCCTTAAGTTCTTTCTTTGTGTGAAAAAAATCTGTATCAGTCTCACAAGTATGCTGTGTGATAAAACCAGGAAATGTTCCCAACATCCATAAGCACATTTCTGCTAAAACGAGACGTTCATTGTTCATTATGTTTTCTCTACGCTATCATATGGGCAGAGGAAACTGGTCATTCTTAGGCAGAGTTCAAAATGACCCCATTGAGAACCCCATGGAAAAGCTATTTCAATTATTCCCGGGTCTCATCGTGGCTGCTTTAGGCAATGCTTGAATCTATCGGTTGATTATCACAAATGGTTGCCTATGATTTACTGAGCATCAGTCTACAAGTATCCTACTGTGTCCTCTCACAGTCATATTAACCTCTTGACAGGATGTACTCTACTGTCTGTTTCGAAGTTCTCATCAGCCACAACTCACTTTAATCACTATGTGTTAGCATTAATGGAGGCGAGAGAGGGGAATATGCACATGGCTTTGCTAAGTGGTGGCAGATACTTCACTGACCTCATATTTCTTTACCTAACCATTTAATACCCTGTTCACATTAAACACTTGTGATATTTTGTCCATTTTGAAAAAGCCTTTGAGTTGCTTCTGGCTTTGCTTTTGCTGTTTTTAAAAATGTGTGTCCCCTCCACAAGCATAAAGGACTGGCAATATAACTTTGTTACCTCAACACATTGCCAAATTCCATTCAGATTGTCTTCTCTTCATGGGCTTGAAAATAATCAACATGACTGTAACAAAAAGCACTTTTTAGAATCATTATTCGTGGTGGTGGTCGGTGTGGGGGGGATTTTAGAATTCAGTCCTGCATCGGGCTTGTGCCTCTTTTTATAGTCGGGCGGGTTTTTATATTGACTTCAGGGAATATTAACTACAAAGCTGGCTCTGGATAGAAGCACTTATAAAGGAGCACGTGGAGTAGAGAAAGGATCCCCCCAGGACACTTTGGCGCCTGTCTGTGAGGTTGTTGATGATCTGATGAAGATGTCTCATTTCGCCTGTCAGATTATCTGACACCTTTTCTCTGCACCCGCAGAGTGAGATAGCAGGGTGAGGGCACTTGTTTTTGGTGAGCAGCTCTGACTGACAGTGGGGTCGTGTGAGCATGACAGAGGGAGAGGAAGTACCACACTCTTCTGCTTTGATAGGACATAGCACACTTTGGAGAGACATCACTGGTTATAAATAATTGAATAATACATAAAACTCAAAGCAATGGAACCTATAGAAAACCAACCGAATTGACTTACTGCCTTTGCTTTTCCATCTTTCCTTTCAGTTTATTCTTTCTGAATGTGACAAGAAGCTATCTATTTGTGGACACTAATACTGAAAAAAAGGATAAGAGTTGTAAATAGGTACTACAAATCTGAAACTCCCAAAATGAGAAGTGTGTCAGATGTCTCACAAGCTGGCTACTTTCAACATCACCTTCCCAGATAAATTTGAGGAAATAATGTTTAAATATTCATTGCATAGGGGAGAATTCTGGAATTGGAGTATGAATGAGCCCAGCTAATTTTGTCCTACTTTAAGTTTTACTAAAACTGAGTGTCCTCTAACAGTTTTCTATTTCACACACTGAACTGTTTGAACTGCATTACAACTTACATTTTAACATCTGTGCTCTCTCTCCTCTACAATACCAGGGCCTCAACAACATCATCCATATTGACTTTGATTACAAGAAGGAATTTATCTACTGGGTGGACTCAACCAGGCCAAGTGGCCGAAAGATCAACAGAATGCGTCTCAATGGGAGCGACCTGAAGGTAAAATGTTTTAAGTATTGTGATTCTGCATCATGAGAGGCATCATGGAAATTCAGTTCTACTCTGTTGTTACTATTCTTTCATCAATAGTTTGTTTGTTTGTTACGACAAAACAATGCAAAAATTAAAATTCTAATGCATTTTTTGGTAATAATTGTCTTACTAGACAAATATGAGCCACACATACCGTTTACCACTGTTATTATTGTCTTGTTCACCTGAAACATATCTTATTTCAAGATAATAAAAGACAAAAATGATGCGAATTTTTCTTACCTTCTACTAAAAAGAAGACATGAACATGGTGTAACAGTGTGAGCAGTACTTTTGTATTCAGTACTTCAATACATGTTGATTATCAAGTTACGTTAAAATTGCACGTTTTATGTTCATAGATGAGTTTCTGAATTAGAGCTAACTTGGAGAAGATAAGAAAGAATGAGATAACCATTAAATCTTGCCCAAAAAGGGAAATTTACACAATTACAGTAACAAATAAAAAAAGTGTACAGTGCAAATGTTACAATAAGAATATATCAACTAGAATAATATAATAATCAGGATCAAGTGACTTTCATGAGCTCGGCTGATGAAGGGAACCTTTTATCCTTTTATGCTGTCAACCAAATGGAATTTTTTGCAAGTATATATCTATATATGTAAAAATATATTTTTTTCTATTGTTGTTGTTGTTGTTATTATTATCATCATCATCATCATCATTGCTTTTGCAGTTGCTTCTGTAGGGTTATCAGTGATGTCACAGTGTCTGAAGCAACACAATAACAATGGCATCAGCAATTGATTTCTAATCCCAAGAGTTTTTTTTTTTTTACCTGGCTTAATTCAGTTGATCTTCCATCACCCAGAATCAAATTTGATTGTGCTAATTTATCTTGGTTGAAAAACATGAACTCATGACACCCTCATAAAGAACAATCCAATGCTGTAATGATTGGTTTACTTTCAAGAGCTTAGAGGGAAATGTTTCTGTCAGCCAAAGGTTAGAAGATACTTTCAGTAGCTGAAAAGATCAAAATGTCTTTTTCTTCTCAAGTATTTATGATTTAACTGAGTTGTATCAAAATATTGGCAGTCCTCCTATGCTAACTGTTATTTTGCTTTGAATATTTTTAGCAACAAAATAAAGCTATGGATGAGGTGAAATAAGTAGTATCAGTTCTCCTTGCCTGAGGTGACACTTTTGATGAAGAACACTGCACAGCGTGTGCCTTAGTAATAATAACAGTTTTAGTCCAGTTTTGTCCAAGTTACTGCTTAAGGATAATCAAGCTGTCTGCCAAGACTATCTTTATTTCCTTGCATTGGATGACAGGTAATGCCTCCAAGCACAGCATTCCTCTTGATGACAGATTGCATGGGAGCTGAGAGTTTATATATTCTTGAAGGGTTTAAAGGCATCGGTTTTATTTTTGAGTTGTAAAACTTTTTCATTCATTCTTTTTGATTTTAGAGATTGCACTCGCTTGAAGACATTAATGGACTCCCCAAACAATTCTCTGTGTTCGTTCTTGTTGTGTTTTAATCAAATTTAAAGTGCAGTAAGAACTCCTCCTCTCCACCTGCACTAATGACAACGATCAGTCCTTTTGGCGGCACTAGTGGCAATTAGTAGCAAATTGAATGTTTGCTTTGGACCTCATTAGATGTACCTCTGATGCAAGCTGCAAAACAACAACAGGCTTTCACTTCACCTGTGACAGACAGAAATGAAACGCAAGTCTGTTCTATGAAAAATCAACATACCAATCTCTTTGGTGACACATTGCTCATGTGGTAAAACAAGCTACCAAAAGATTTTTTTACATGAATTTGCAATTTTTTATAATGCAAATAAAAGAGCTGTTGCAAGCAACAGGCTCAGAAAGTCAGTGACATTACACCAAACGCTTGAGGTGGGTGAATTGGTGCGAGGATTTGAAAGCACATGAGAGACTTTCACTTATCTTTCAATTTTGTTACTTTCTCACGTGGAGGCCCACAGACCTTGTTAAATGCTGAAACCAAAACCTCTAATCCGTAATGACCTAAGCTGTTTTCACCTCAACTATATGACGAGCCCATACAGCTCTAGCAGCAAATTAGAAAAGAGTTAGACTGTGATTAAGAGTCACTCCAAGTCTGTGCTTAGTTAGATTAATTATTGTAATACAAATGTAAGCCTCAACTGCTGCCCCCAAAATGATTTTTTTTCACTTCACGTGTAGTCTCTAATTTGAGAAATATGCTGTGCATGATTACTCCTGGGTCAAACTACATTTGTACTGAAAGTGATTAGCTAAGCCATCAGACGTAACTCCTTATGTGGAAAAGTTGTGCAAAAACTTTTATTCTTTTTCCTGACAATATCAAACTCAAGGTTTTTAACAGTGTGCTTTAATACCAGCATCCTGTTAGTTCTCAGATTTGAAGTTTTTATTTTCGCATTTATTTCAAGACTCAGTCTATGTTGTCTTAAAAACAGTTGCATGTGAGTAATTGTTGTGCTATCTTTAGCACACCCCCTCCCCCCGTTGGACAGTGTACATGTTATGACAAGTAAGAGCTTCTTACCCTGTGTCTTGTCCTGAAAGAGGCTGCTGGAAGGGCAGACTCTGGTTCCGCTAACAAAGGAGATTAAGGACACCTTAGAGCCAAAACCTTTACAGTTTCCCTCACACCATGTAGATACCTCTAACGCATATAGCTTTTAATTTTCTCTTCTTTGTTCTTGGTGTATTTTTTGCAATGTTATCAGTTTGGAAAATATTGTTCATGCAGCCATTTGAGCAAAACCTGTTTTTTAATCTGCTTTTTAAGTTTGTTTTGTTAATTCCTGAAAAAAAAATATTGCAAAAGACAACTCGATAATGAATCCAAACTTTCTCTCCCTGCATCACTAGATAGTCCACAGAACAGCAGTACCCAGTGCCTTGGCAGTGGATTGGATAGGGAAAAATCTCTACTGGTGTGATGCTGAAAGGAAAACCCTGGAAGTGTCCAAAGCAAATGGCCTGTACCCCACCATCCTCATTAGCTCTGGCCTCAAGAACCCCACAGATCTAGCTTTGGATCCCCAGACAGGGTAAGCATGATACTATCACTGTAAGGGGTGTTCAACTGCTCGAGTGTTTTCTTAATTTTTATTGTGTGAAAGCATTAGAACTGTGAAAGAGAGTTTATCCTTATAAAAATCAATCACTCGACCAACCAACCAACAAAGCCAAACAACCAGAGTTTGGATCAGGGTTGTAATCTTGAAACTGCTAATCCTCTCCATGGGGACCAAATGATGGGCAGGGCACAGTCCACCCTTCACGCTTAAATATTCTAGGAGTAGAATTGTATCTCTCCTCCCATGCCCCAAGTGTTTTAATTACATTGAAACACTTTTCTTAAAAAAAAATTCTTGGGATCTTGCGCAGAGCATCATGGTAATAGAGCTCTATCTGTGCACCCTCACTATCCACTGTGTACCAGGAATCGATCAAAATGTATGGTACGTTGATAAATCATTGAGTTTCAGAACACTCCTAATACTAACTTGTACCAGTGCACAGACCGAGCTGATTGTCTCCTCATTAAAAATTCACTTAAAGAGATGTATCTTTGCTTCAATTCACACCATAAAGGCAAGTGATCCATCCTAGTATGGAAGAAAACACCAGGTTAAACATGGAGAGGTTATACACAAGCTTTGGCACGCAACTTTCTGCCAGCCACTGTACAGATTGTTACTTTATCACACAATATTCAATTGTTTTCAAGAGAGAAAATCCGGTTTGATGTGCTGTTAAAAACATAACAGTATAAAGCTATATTGTGTTTGTTTTTGACCATAATTCATTTCCATCACATTAGCCCCCTGTGGTATAAATCTCTTTGAAAATTTGCTTCTCACTAGGTATGTGTTCTGGGCAGACTGCTGTGAACCTCCTCACATTGGTCGTATTGGCATGGATGGTCGAGGGCAAATGGTTATCATTGACACAGAGATCTATAGCCCCACTGCTCTCACCATTGATTATACAAACAAGAGGCTTTACTGGGCCGACGACAACCACATCCTTCTTGCCAACATGGACGGCACCCAGAGGCGTAAAGGTGAAGACTTGTCTAGTGAAATGAAAAGCTTGACACTTGAGAAAGTACACTGTCTCATTTCCTTCCCAAAAGTTCAATTATTACACTGATACTGCTCCATGCTGTCAGTTTAATCTCAGGCTGGAGCTGGCACAGACACGAGGCAGCTCTACTTGCTTAAAAACCAAATTTAAAATTGTGTTACTGTTAAGATCTAGCTGGCATAGTAAGACCTGGAGGGTGAAGTGAATTCTTAATCATTGGTGAATTTTGTTTCAGGTTTGTAAGACATAGTAGAGGAAATATAGTTAACCAATTGAATAGGTCCTTTACTGATAGGTCTGTGTGGTAGTTTTAACCCTTGTGACTTTGTATTATTGCTGAAATTTCCCACAAGTGCCACCTATTTAGTGGCATCCTGGTTGCTAAGTTGATGCAATAGATTGTGATTGTAGCTTGGCTTTTTTCTTCCTCTAGTGTCTTATGATCACATCCAAGGGGTAATGGCGCTGACTTTGTTTGAGGACTTTATCTATTGGACGGATGGGAAGTCCAAGTCATTGCGACGTGCTCACAAGACAACTGGCGCTCAAGGAATGGAGCTCCTCAACTCCTGGCAGGCCATCAAATCCATCAAAGTCTACCACTCGCTGCGCCAGCCTGAAGGTATGAAGTCCATCTGGCATGTATGTAAATTCTGTCCTCATATGCCAGGTAGTAGGTACACATCTCCTTTATTGTTGTAAGACAAAGATTACTTTTATAATCCGGATTAACTCCAGTTGTGTGTCTTTCCTTCTTTACAGTACCCAAGCATCAGTGTCAGATAGCAAACGGGGGATGCAGCCACCTGTGTCTCCTTTCCCCTGGTGGGGAACACAAATGTGCCTGTCCAACTAATTTTTACTTGGCTGCTGATAATAAGACATGCCTCTCTAACTGCACCTCCAGTCAGGTCAGCTACATTCCTCTTCCCTAGCACTTCTGAATTCATTCTATCATTTTGTTGCTGTTTCATCTTGATCAGAATTCCCCTTCCCTGGGGCAAGTAGCTTTGCTCTTCTGACATGTGCTGTACATCTCAGGGAGCAGTTGTGTATTGATTCTGACTTTGGCTTTGAAGAATGTTGAAGCTACAACTGAGAGTCAAATATTAATGTTGACTTCAGGAATCTGTTTTTAAAATATATTTTTGTGTTTGTAATAGTTTCGATGTGGGACGGATGAGTGTATCCCTTTCTGGTGGAAGTGTGACACAGTGGATGACTGTGGGGATGGATCAGACGAACCTGCAGACTGCCGTGAGTGCTTGTTATTCAAAGGTTGGCTGTAGACATTTGTGGGAGAACAGTAAATCTATTTTGAGAACTTTGAAGAATACTTGGCCAAACTGGAGCTATGTGTTTTTTTTCTCTGAATGGATAATACTGTATTGTTTCTTTTTTTTCCATGATTGACAATAGCTGCCAGTGCTCAACCAATATCCATGCAACCCGTCTTTTATTTTCTGATTAAATTTAAAAGACGTGTTACCATCTGACTCATTGAAATAAAGCTGAGT
The DNA here is from genome assembly GCA_008086565.1 of Thalassoma bifasciatum. Classification (NCBI taxonomy): domain Eukaryota; kingdom Metazoa; phylum Chordata; class Actinopteri; order Labriformes; family Labridae; genus Thalassoma; species Thalassoma bifasciatum. The sequence goes on along the minus strand of RPOG01000113.1, from coordinate 144,712 downwards.
TGATTTTCTTATCAACAGCGGAATTCAAATGCCAGCCTGGGCGTTTCCAGTGTGGGACTGGCCTTTGTGCACTTCCTCCTTTCATTTGTGATGGAGAGAATGATTGTGGTGACAACTCAGATGAAGCCAACTGTGGTAAGGATTTACAACACAATCACTCTTATAGATATGTATAAATAAGCTAATTTCGTTGTTGAATTCTTAACTCTACAAGAATACAATGCAGGATACAACCTGGATTAGTTGCTCTCCGCAGGGCAAACATGTTTATCCCAGATTACTATCCACACTCACACCTATGGGCATTTTAGAGTGACCAACCTGGTACGCATGTCTTTGGACTATGAGGCAAAACCTGGACAGAACCCACACATTTGCAATCTTTAGACAGTAAATCACTTGCCCAACCAGGGATTCAAATCAGGGATCATTGGTCTGGGAGGCTAAATGCTGCAAAAAACTTTGTCACAAAAATACTCAGCCTTTTTGTTGCTGTAAAGATTTATTTGCCAATGAACAAGTTCATGTCGGATTTTTATTCACACAATAATGTTGAGTGAGAACTTTTGAATTTGTTTAATTTGTTTGAAAAAAAAACGACAACTTTAGATTGACATATTGAGGTCCAAACATCTTTGCCATCTCTTTGGTACGTCTTCCCAAGAATATAATGACATCTCACATAGCTGAAAGCATCCTTTCATTGAAAAAACACTCATCTGTTTTGTTAGTTTTGTGTCTTCAAGCATTCCTTCCTTTTTTTTTTTTACTAACGCATTGCATGTAACAGCTGCATTCGACTGGTTTCAAATCTATCTCTAATCTTGAGATTTTGTCATGAACTGACATTTTTAGAAGTTGAGTCACTACCAGTCAGTAGGCTTAGTATAAAGCTGATGCTCACTTTGTTGGGTGTCAAACATTTCTTTTTGATGTGCCCTCCCTCTGCCTATCTCTTTCAGAGACATACATCTGCCTGTCAGGACAGTTCAAGTGCACCAGGAAACAGAAATGCATTCCTCTTAACCTGCGCTGCAATGGTCAGGATGACTGTGGAGATGGAGAGGATGAGACAGACTGCCGTAAGGCCCAGCTTTATTACTTTAATAATAATAAATAATATATAATTGAGCTTTTATATTGAAGCGTTCATGAATATTTCACCCTTTTGATCCGCCTGTCCTAACATTGCTTCTCAATTTCTGGTTTAAAGTTCCCTTTTTTAATCTTGTTATTGCTTTTGTTTTTCATGCTAAAGAATGTGAACTGTCCTGATTGTCTTCTTTTCACATGGTCAGATTATTTTTATGCTTGCAGAGATTTCATGAAATCATTAACATTATACAGTATTCATTAGGTATTCCAGAAGCAGGCCTTGTTATGGCCTGTTTCTCTGCAAAGGGATTAGATATTGAATCATGCAGAGGATAAGAACAGATTTTCTCTGCCATGATGAAACTCATCAGAATATCACACTCCATACAAGTCTCTCTGACTGCTGCATTTGTCTTGCATGTTATTGCAAGAGGGATGAAAGTGGGGGGAGTGAATGAAAGAAAGTAAGGAGGAGAAAGCGAGACTTGAAAAAGAGGCTTTAATTAAAGAGAAGATAATTGCTTCACCCCTTCTTACACTCTGTGATGATTGGATATGGTTTTGAATTCACTTTTGTAACAAGAACTAGAGCATTGAAATTGAAATGCTCTCTGAAACAATGTGAACTACAAGCAGCTACTGCAACCTTGTGTCATGGAACACAGAGGAATAATATTCAGATATATTTCATATAAATATTGTTATTGAAGTTGCCCCCGTTTGCAAAAAAAAAAGTATAACATTGGAGTAGTACAGAAAGTACAAATAAACAAAGATCAATGAACAGAAAAATAAGAAGCACAGAATAGTGGATAATAGATTGATGTTCTGTGGTTTGGGGGTATTTTTCCCCTAACAGGTGCCTTGTTGTACTCATGTTAAATAAGTCATATGACTGGGATACCTTAGCTTGTTTTCACAGATCTAACCCACCACCTGTCTTTCTGCTTAAAGCTGAAAGCACCTGCTCTCCAGACCAGTTCCAGTGCAAGGCCTCTATGCACTGTATCTCCAAACTCTGGGTCTGTGATGAAGACCCTGATTGTGCAGACGGGTCAGATGAGGCTAACTGTGGTAAGTGGAAACTCACCGTCATTATCTTACAGTTAAGGGGGGAAAATCTCTATTTAATCTGAAGTATTTCATTATTCACTTAGTCCCTACTCTCTTCTAAGACTTATTCTCAGTGCCCATCTAAGTATGTTGCAGATGAATACTTCTCTTGAGTCAGTATTTGTCTAAGATTTTGTGCAGCTGTCAGATTAAAAAACTGTCTTAAGTTTACACAGTAATGCAGTTGTTCTGAATTGCTCCAGAATTAGACAGATTTCTGTCTTTACCATTCTACAAGGGTATGTCAGAACCCATGGGAATTTTCCAGACTTTATTGAAAAACATATATGAAATCACTACTGCACCAAGAATTTTTCCCTCATATGCTATCTGTTGTCTGGACTTAACCAACATGAGAAGGTCTGTGCCTGTTCTTTGCAGTTGAAGAACAGTGTTAAAAAACAAAGGAAAGTCTACCAGATTCCACAAAAACATTTGTCAGCATATTTTGTGTCCAATTATTGACGCATTTTCCCTATATAGGATATGCATGTTACAACAAAAGTAGAGCCATTCCAGTCACAACCAATGAACATAACAGAACAGAGGCCACATAATGGGAACTAACTTAGCAGTGTCAGTTTGCAGCCTGGATGTGCAAAAATATAAACAAAATCTAAATAAAGGGCTGAGGTGTATAATGAAGAATGACTAAAAGGAAAAGTTGGGGTTCGTTTTAAGCATTTTCAGTGTCCAAAAACTGGCTCCTATAAAGCCACTTGCTTTGCATGCAAACATTTGTTCTTAAACTAGTTAAATGCAGAAACTTAAATCTGGAAAAGTACTCTTCTAAAGTACGAAACAAAGCTGTGCTTGCACATAATTTGTGCTCATCAGGGAGCCTACGCATACAGGGTGTAATGGATATAATATAATGGATATAATCATACTTCACCTAAGTTATTCTTCTCTCTTTTTACCTGTTGCTTGAAGTGTAAATAACACTTTACATTTTTGCATCTCTTCTCTACAGTAAAAGCACAAACATAGCTGATTGTCCTTAATTTAAGTGGAAATTTGTCTGACTTATTTGTCAGGGAGTTTTGAATGTCTGTGCAAAAACTAATATCTACATGAGTTTTTATCATTGACAAGTTCAGAAAAATGTATAATTTCAAGATATGAAAAAAACAGAATTATGCCTGAAGTGCTTACAAGTCTGCCAATGCGGTAAAAAAAAAAAAAAAAAAAAAAAAAAGCTTTCAAGTTTCTTGAAATAAGAACAATATCTTAATGAAATTACTACTTTGGATTTAATTATTTTACAGAGCAGTTGGAGGTTGACAGTCATGGTTACCTGAATATTTCCATATTAATGTGCTATCTTTTTCTGTCTGTGGCTCCAAGTCTACCATTCAAAAAAGAGCTTTCTCTTCACTGAGAAATTTTTTCACCTAAATTTGCTTATTCTTTTTTTTTTTTTTACGATTTATTTCCACCGGTATAATAGCTGTTCATTTGCACAGTGTTAACACAATATAAGACATGAGCTTAACATGAAACCTTGGTTTAACATTTGTAGTCAAAATGTGCTTCAGTACTACACAATAAAGCCCATTTTTTCAGGGAGTCCTCGAGAAAAACTAGAAAGGAGACTGGCCTCTGAAGGGTCAGTGATTGCTGATCCACACATGTTCTGTGAAAACAGGTTGCTGATGGGAACTCTGTCACAAAGAGTCCATTAGTGTGCTATTGTGATTGTTTGCTGCCTTAGTGTCCTTCTGGGGCTTGTGAAACAGATTCTTTGTTGGGGTTTGTCAGTCCTCTGAAAAAGAAAATAACATTCTCACATGCCAGCCTCATCTGTTACACTCTGAAAGAGCCAGAGTCTTTGATCACGGCAGCTCCCAGTAATGCAAAAATCTGTAAAGTTTTACAATGTGGAAATGAGCAGTTGGACCACTTTTACTGTTCTGTTCCAAGTGCAATAAGCTCCCTGAAACAGTTATTCCCTCTGAAGTTTTTAGAGATCAAATGTATCAGCAGTCATGAAAGATGATGCAAGCTGTCAGTGTCTCTGTTAGCCATATTGTGCATGTAATGTGTCTCTCTCATTTATGTAACCCCCTTTTGTCTTGAAATATGTTTCACTCCTAATAAATCAAACACGTTGAAAAAGCTAAAAAAAAAAAGCTCTAACAAGGTCTTACTACATGTCTGTTAGAGCAGTACTCCCAAAAGTTGGGGTCTTAAAAAGTATTCCAAAAACTCGAACTATTTACCATTCATCTATTATTGTACTAGTGCAAACAACAACAGGGGTAAACTTTGATATGTAACCATACAGGCAGAAGGTGGTTGATCTGTTTTTGGTATTTCTTTGTTACCACGAGACCATAGAGGTGACATAACCAGGATAAGCATTGGTGAAACCAGCTTAATTTAGGAAACACACAAACATGTGCACACAAGGTAGCCTTATTTTCTAATGAGTGGCTAAATTAAGTATCCTTTTTTATGTTTTTGTCTCTTGGATTGGCTATTAGTGTATTCCCAAAACATGTGATCACCAGCCTCATATACCAATATAATGAGGATCATTGGCTGAAACATTTGAACAGTTGCGTCAAAGAACCTACTCTATTTTGTATTTTTGTACTTTTTCTAATAATACGCATTGTGATATTTTTCTCCTTAAATGACAGAATTTACATTACAAAATTAGGTGTGTGTCAGTTAGTGCACTCCTAAACTGAGCCCTCTACTAAATGTGTTTTAGCAGCCTAATTATTGCATGTCAGTTTTACAATTTGGCTTTTATTTAAAGAGCCTACATACTCTGATGCTTGATGACATGGATTGTTGATAAGTGTTTGCGTTGTGGTTTTTAAGTGGAGTTTTTTTACCATTTAATTGCCAGCCATTATATTCAAAGCTTCATACATTTTTTGTAGTTTGCTAATGTCTGACTTTAACCCTCAAAATGTGATTTGAATGTATTTGGAAATACATCAGCTCAAAAGTTCCCATCACCAAAAATTACCCAGACAAAATCCTGCAGTCTCTGACCATATAAAGAATTTCTGCTTGTTAGCTCTGTAATGAGCTTTGACTTAGCAGGCAAAAGTAGCTTTTTTCCCATTGTCACATCTTTTATATGCTGTAAGTGACTGAGCTGCTTGCTAATGAATCGCTGCTGTGTGTCCTCTGCTATTGCACTCAGCTTTCTCTCCTGGTTTTCTGTCTTCCTGCTGTCATGTTTGAAAGAGATCCAGCCAGAATCTGCCACCCTCCTCTTTTGACGTATCTCTCGCCTAACTGATAACAGCGATACTTTGGCCATTATCCCTGATGATGTCTGCACTAAAATGGCTTTTTAAAAAGAAGCCCTCAATTTGACTTTGAAGACCCATTCTGAGGGAGTTATGCTGGAGAAAAACCAAAGCATCTGTATTTTTCTTTCCAGCTATTTTGAATGATTTCAACTGGCTCAGAATTTTTAAAACTTAATGCCCAACTTGAATTAGGACTGAATTTTTTTCCCCCACAACTGCTGGCACACAGAAATATGCAGGCACACTCAGGGTAGCAGACAGAGTCATTTCCAACTTCATATGCAGCAAATCACTGTTAATCTCTCACATCATTTCATCAATGCAAACACTTTGTATTTGTAGCTGTATGTAAGTATTTTGACATCTGTACAGTTTCCTGAAAATGTCAGATTCTCCAACAAATCAGTTTGATTTTAAACAGCAACTTTTTGACAAGTTTGACAATGCAAAAAAGATATTGCTGATGTTTTTCATTGTATCTTCCCTCCCCTTTTAAATTTGAAGGAGGACATGACAATGAGATATAATTCTATATGATATTGTCTATGTTTATATTTACCTGGTACTTCAAGTACACGCAGGACACTGGCACATGCTCATGTCTCCCTTCAATATAAAACAAGCCAAAACCCAGTTCTTCTGTTGTTGTGTTTTGATAATCTCTTGCGTGTTTTTCTATAAAAAGTTTAGTCTCTGCAACTTCTATTCACAAATTCTATAGAGGATGATTGGGAGCACAGTCAGGTATTTCATCTAACGATTTGTTAGCCTCCGGTGTGCATACTGTGTTTTGAACTCAGTGTCAAAGTTGCTCAGGGAAACCCTGAGGAAACCATGATTACACGTAGAAAATATGATAGCAAGCACAATATTAATATTCATGCTCTTTGAAGCCATTTTCATCTTGCTGTTTGTTTGCTCCTGATGAAAAAGATGAAAAGACCTGCGGACCTCATGAATTCCGCTGTGAGAATAACAACTGCATCCCAGACCACTGGAGGTGTGACAGCCAGAATGACTGTGGAGACAACTCAGACGAGGAGAACTGCAGTGAGTACCTCCCTTTACTGTCTGTCAGCTCTGTTTGTTAGTTTTCATACAATGTTGACATGTACACACTGTATAAAGGAAAGATTTGGCCCTCTCTTCAGACCCCTGAGTGCCCCCTTCCCACACAATTCCCACATAAAGCCTCTACCTAACACACACACATACACACACATGCGCACACACACATATATGCTTTAGTGAGCCCAGAGTAATGTTTGCCACAGTTCAGTCACTCAGCTCTTTTGAAAACATACGGATATTATGTATGCTGTTTCTCTGAGACATCAAAGAAAACTTTTATTCACTCCTCCAACAAACGTAATAAACAACCTAATAAAATTTAATTCTTTTCTGTGCTCCTTCCACATGCTTGTGTGTGTGTTTAAGGAGAACTGTATATGCACATATTATGTGGGTATGAGTGTACCGTGAGTGTGTTTTTGCTGAGTATGCATCATTTATATGATGTATTAGGTGCTTATTTCCTTTGCCTATTAATGTCACTTAAAATGCAAATAAAGGGCTGTCAAGTGTTGGCTGCTAAAGAATTAAGCAGGTGGACCAGCAGACAGGGGAGAAGCTGCAAATCAGATTTGCTGCAAAGGCTGCTGGGAGTCTTTGTTGCAGCACAACTCATAACCCACACCACGTTGGCTAACGGTCCATGATAACAAGCAGTGGGCCTGCACAGTGGATCTGATGCAGCTGTTTAGCTGCGCCCTAATATTGTCCTCAGGGACAGGCTCGCACTAAATGGTGGATTTTTTTTTCCCCCTTTAGAAACGATGTCCTCCTTTGTGAGAGCAAAAATGAATGTATTTACATCTTGATCAGCTGTGATAGTTTCTCCATCTCTGATACAAAATGACTCTCATTAGCCGTAATAATGAGATGGCATTAGCATGTAACTCTAAACACAGAACACTGAGCTTGATATTTGCATCAGTTTGTTACTATGGTGCTAAAAGATAAGTTTCCACTTTTTTTAATGTATTACTTTGTGTTTTGTCTTGTTTCTTTTTTCAAACTTAGAGCCTGTCACTTGCAATCACAAGGATTTTGCCTGTGCCAACGGAGACTGCATATCCTCCCGATTCCGCTGTGATGGAGACTATGACTGTCTGGATAATTCAGATGAGGTCAGTATTTGGGATGTAAGTTATGCACTGCAATATTGGACATTCAGAAATGTGCTTCCTTAAGTCTCCAACAAATGACCCCACTGTGGTATTTCCTGAATTGGGGTTTCTTGGAGGGATCTGGGTTTATGACAGGAAAAATGTGGCAAGGATAATAAAAACCTCACCTAGTCTGCTAGTCCAGTGGCTGCTGTGAAAGTATGTATGCCAAATCTTGTAAAAGGCCTGATGGGTCAATGCAAGGCTTACAATGAATTTCTGAAGAAAGAAAAGACAAACAATTGAGCCATTCTCACCCCAGCCTCACCTCCACCATCAGTGGACTGCTTCCTCGAAAATCTTGATGTTGTTTCCCTTAAAAAGTTGCATGTTGTTTTTTTAGTTTGATGGAAAGGTTAGTGTTTTTCTCTGGGTGGCTAGAAAATATGTTCACTCACCGAAAGGTAACTGCGAAAAAAGTTTAGTATAGAGCTACCCATTGTTCTCATTCTGCACCAAAGGGATTAGTATAGGCTGAAAACATAAAACTGACAAGTCACTTTACATAATATACAATATATTGAACATAATACAAAGGACTTAGTACAGCACAGGATTAATCAAAATATCCTTAGTATGCTACTTTTTTCTGTTATTCATTTTCTGAAATGTGTTTGAGTCACAGCTTTTAGCCAAAGCATATAAAGGGAAAACAGATGTTGCTATTTGCAAAAACTATAATCCCATCCAAAGTATAACTCACCTTTTGAGCCTAATCCCCTCCATGCGTTTGCTACATTCCAAAATAATGCTTAACAGAATATATACAAATGCAATGAGCTATTTACTCTCAGGTACATTAATACATCAAAACCCCTGTGTCTGCTTGCTTCCAAAAATCCTAATGCTCCTCAACCAAACAAAGACTACTTGTTACTTCCATGAATATGCATGAATGTCTTATTTTACTGAGCTTCCAATTGCATTGTAATTCTACACTCTTGAATCTGTGAAGAAAAATGTGCCTTTATCTTGCATTGCATGGATTAAAGCGATTTTTTGCCGTATTCAGACAGAAAATGCCTTGTCAGTGGTAATGATGCAGAGCAATGCACGATTTACACACAAATACTTGTTATTAAGATGTATTCTTTCTGTTAATATATTACTCCACTGAATATTTTCTGCACACCATTCCATACAATCTGTCTTCATGCAAAATGGAGAAACCTATTAAACCCTTTAATATTTGGTTAAACAGATCCAGATTTATGCTCAGAGAGACAAATATTCCAGGGAGAGAATGTTGCCTTCCAACCAATAGTAAAATTTGCAGTCCATCTGAATTACAGCCCAGTAAAGTTAAGCCCCCTTAACTTTTTCTGCATTGTGTCCTGTTAAAGCCTCGTTCTAAAATGGAACAAATTCATTTTCTTACCTCAAAACTCTACACACATCAGCACATAATGACAACATTTTAGGACACTTTTGCAGATTTGTTAAAGGTGAAGTATACAGGAATTTCCAATGAGTTTTTCTGATTCATGACACATTTGTAGTGTGGGTCTTAAACACCAAGGCGTGATAAAGATCAAACCAAGTGAGCCCCTTCCCCTTTTTTATCTTTTTGAAGCTACAAAGTGTAAAGAAAGACAGAGTAGTCATTTTCTAATGCTCTATCCGGTGGATTCTAAAAGTCAGAGCTTAATAAAACAAAAATAATGAGCTGTATCTATCTATTCAACTTTTAACTTTGCAGAAAGGATGTGAAGAACGCTGTGCAGAAGACCAGTTTCGATGCAACAATAACCTCTGCATCTCACTGAAGTGGCTGTGTGATGGTCAAGAAGACTGCAAGATGGGAGAAGATGAGAAAAACTGCCAGGGAACAGGTCCAAAGCCAAATGAAATCTTTTCTATAAAGCACTTTAAAAATTCTACTAAAATGTTCTTTTAAGTACCAGCAAGTGCAAAGAAAATGCAAACAAGACCTTGGATACTTTAGCTTCTTTTGTATACAGAAGTGGCTTTGAGGAGTAGAAATTCATTTGCTGTTTTTGCTCCATTCGTAGACAAGTACTGTGATGTACTTTGTCTGGCTAGGAGGAGCAAGAACACACGACTTACTTCTTATTACTTCAGTAGTATTATTTAATTGTAATCAGTAATATGCAGAATAAATGATTCAAACAATTCAGAGATGACAAGTTCAAACAACAGCCCCGGTCAAGGGCCATGTTCTAAGTCAGCATTACCTTTGTATCGTTTTTTTCTTCACTTGTACAAGATCAAAAACTGTAAAAGTCTTACCTGCATGATTTTGAGAGGTGGCGAGTTGTTGACGGATATGTCTATCTCTCTCCAGCGGTCCCTTCATGTTCCGTCAACGAGTATGTGTGTGCCAGCGGAGGGTGTGTGTCAGCCAGCCTGCGGTGTGATGGACATGACAACTGCCTGGATGGCTCAGATGAGGTTGGTGCAGCTGTATTGGAAAGATCAACCAAAAAAGTAATCTTTTCTTTTGAGAAATGCAGCTGTTTGATATAGTTTAATGGTTAGAGGCTGTTTGTCCCATCATGGATCACCCCTGGTGAAACATGACTCATCCAGTGTTTTAGATTCCCCTGAGTGCCGAAGGACCATTTTGGTGATTAATGTTTTCTTTTGACTGACAGATTGGCTGTGTGAAGGAATGCAGAGAGGATGAGTTTCTCTGTCTTAATCGTGCTCACTGCATCCCTCGGCGCTGGCGCTGTGATGATGTGCTGGACTGTATGGACCATAGTGATGAAGAAAACTGCAGCCAAGGTAGGGGACAGTCTGACCTTAAACAAGTGTGTGATATTGGCAGATGTATCATTTGATGACTGAAATTTAAGGTTTTGATCAAGTTGCAAACTCCAGTCTCCAAGAGTGAAGGAGATATGGGAGTGTTGGGTACTGTAGTACCTCTAGTCATATATGCATCTTGTCCAGCTTCGTAGCTTTGAACTGTAAACATCTTATGCAGAGGGGAAACAAAGTACATATGTCAGGCCTTATGTCTTTTGGTATTTTAACTTTTAGAGATCCACTGAAATTAGAATGATAAGGTAAAACAATTCAGGGATGTCTGGATCACAATATGTCATTACCTATTGTTTTGACTGTCACACAAGAGTTCCTGAGTCATAGCTGCTACCATATGAATGTTCTTTGTTTCTGGCTTTAGAAGGTTTAAAATATTGGTGTCCAATTGGTGATTGCAGGCTCTTTCTTCTGCCGGGCTGATGAATTCATTTGCAACAACACTTTATGCAAACTTCACACATGGGTGTGTGACGGCAAAGATGACTGTGGGGATAACTCTGATGAAGACACAGACATGTGTGGTGAGTTGAAATAGTCATTCGTCAAACTATTATTTCTTTGTGCTTAATGTGTTTTTTATTATGCATTGTTTTTCTCCTTTCAGAGTTTTCAAAACAATGTTTCCTCAGGATTTTGATCTTATTGGTTTTCTTTTTATCTGTGTCCTGTCATCTCCAGCCAAACTTCCCTGCCCTCCTACAAGGCCATTCCGCTGCAGAAATGGTCATGTGTGTCTACGTTCGGACCAAGTGTGCAACAAAGTGGATGACTGTGGTGACAACTCAGATGAAGAGGAGTGTGGTGAGCACAGAGTTTCTGGAAACATATTGAGCTGCACTTTGCAAACGTTAATATGAAACTCTATTTATAGTGTAGTGCAATTCATTACCCTTGTTTTGTCTGGAGCACGATTTAGCCGTTACCTTTGGCAGTTGGGAACTTTTCATTGATGAGTAGAAAGACAAAACAAAATAAGACAGTGAATCCAAAACAGCTGTTACTTGTTATGTCTCATACATCTGGTTTGTCTATGTGGAAAACTTTTATTTTTATTTTTTTCCCCATCAGATATGACTTAATTTCCATTAATAAAAACAGCTAAAGGCCTATAACTGGCTTGGAAATGTATTGTAATAAAGGTGTGCATTTCATTTAGCATATTGGGTTTACTGTAAAAAGAAAAACATCTTGAGTTTGTAAATTACTTGAATTTATTTATTTATTTTCATTGTTTCAAGTTTTCAGTCTCAAAGTTAAGTTGAAATGTCTTTTGTGCACTTACAGCATGAAATGCCCATTAAGCCTGGTTCTTCCACATTACCTCAGTACAAGCCTCCAGCATCTGACAGTGCAGAGCAGTCGAGAAAAGAAGGAACAAATCACTCTTTCCCATATTTCATTCTTTCTTCTCCTCTTTCCTCAATGCATCTTCCTCTCTGCATCCACTGGTACATTCATTATTCATCTATGAGCTCACTCCATTACCCTTCACCATCCATTCTTTTCAACTTGCCCCAGTCCAGTCATTCCCTCCATCTACCTCCCTGTCACATATTATTTTTCCTTTCCTTTTTTGTGTTGTTCTTTTGGTGAATGTTAAACCTTTTATTTGCTGGTAGCTTTGGAGCAAATTAAATTCACTAGACCTAAGTAAGTTGACTAACAACAAGGTACCTAAATTATTTTTGTTACTTCAGAATAACACGTAAACTTTTTTTTTAACCTGAAAGCAGCATGTTTTGACATCCATGTTTGGTGTAGTGAGAGTTTGGTTATGAGCTGAAGTCTTTTTAACTGGTATTGTGTGTACTGAAGCAGAGGTGGTGGCTGGTAGACCTCGTCCCTGTGGAAAGACAGAGTTCACCTGCAGTAACAGGCGCTGCGTCCCCATCCAGCTCCAGTGTGACCTCTTCAATGACTGTGGTGATGGCGGCTCTGACGAGCAAGACTGCAAAGCCTGTGAGTACACCACCAGCTGACTTGAAAAAAAGAACAGATCAAAGAAGCTTTCGGGGGGAGATCAAAAGTACAGAATGTCACCGTGATGTTATCAAGAAGCATCCTCATTTTAAATGTGAGGTTTTGTTATTTATGGTAATATATGTATGCCAGTGTTTGAGATGTGTCTGGTATTGTTTGGAAGATGAAGATGCCCTCTTGGCTTTTGCACATCAAAAGATAAACACAGCAGGTGTCGAAGATGCAAAAGACTGAAGTGCAATCAAAGTCCTGTGTTTATTTGTAGTTTCCAGCGGAGATATATGCGAAAAGAAAACAAATCCATGTGGAGAGGATGCTATTTGCAACCAGACAAATGATAATGCTATATGCCAGTGCAAACCTGGTTTCAAGAGGAACCAAAAAAATGGTCTATGTGAAGGTAATGTATTATCATTTTTGTTCTGTAATTATTTTGGTCTCTTTTACCTCGCACTATTCACTGATGCTGAGTTTCACATGGAACCTAGTGTATTATCATCTTGGTAGTAGGGTGTTTTAATTATGAACTTTTCCTTTCTCAGACAGGTTCCTTTATTATTTTTTTTCACAAAACACCTAAGCAGTCAGTAATGAAAGATTAGTCACTGTGGTTTTCTTGAAAGTAAAAAAAAAGCAGACATGCCAGTTCACAGCATGAAAAGGCTTTAAATGGATCTAAATTATGAGCCTATTCTCACCTGTGTCAAGTCTTATCAAAACCTATTTCTCTCAGAACAATACACTGGCTCCACTCCTCTGTATGTGAAGAGCAGGACTCAGAAACTGGCAGTCCTCAGAATTGAGCAAGCTCCATCAAAACATATGTTTAAAAGATCTATAGTATCGAAAATAAGATGAATTAAGTACTGTACTTATTAAAGAATCTAAAATTAAAGCCTCACTTTTTGTCTTCACCAGCAAAGATAAAGATAAGACTCAAATTTCCCCTTCATTAATGGGTCCTGGGCTGCAGTATTCATTGAGGAAATTAAAATAAGATTGATTTTTTTTTTCTTGCTTATCCACACTGTGTCATTATGTTTGGCCATGACCCAGCTGTTTTGCACTGTGGTAGTGTTTTTTACCCTGCATTTCTGAGTGTCTATCAGGTGTTATCTGTGATCTGTCTAAATAATCTGTTCCTAATTGCATTAGTCTTTCTTTTTCTCTAGAAATAAATGAATGCCTGCAGTTTGACACATGTCCTCATTACTGTACGAACACGAAAGGATCATTTAAGTGTTCATGTGACCGAAATTATAAAGAGATGAACGGCAACTGTGTAGCAAAAGGTACAATTCAGAAATTTAATATCAGGCATGATTTGGTGTGAGCATGCTTACTGTAACATTATGGAGTAACTACATTTATTTAATGTTGTGGTTTTCAAAGTAACTAACCTTTGTGTAACTATTTTTTAACATACTTGTAACTCACTTGTAGGACCTGAAGATCGAGTGCTCTACATTGCTAACGACACTGAGATCAGAAGTTTTGTGCATCCCTTTAACCAAAGCCAAGGACACAAACTGCTCACTCATATAGAGGACAATGCCAGAATCATTGGGATGGATGCTCTGTTTCACCACCAGAAGTTTATCTGGGCTACCCAATTTAACCCTGGCGGAATTTTTTACAAGGATACTCTTGAGAGGAGTCAAAGCAAAACAAATATCAAAAATATAGTAAGTATTAACCTTCTTAACCTTTTTTTTGTTTTGTATATGTTATATTTTTTCAGTGAACAAAATAATTTGGTGCTAATCAGACCTCTTTACACTAGGTCTCTTGATTTGTCTACAAGGCACTGCTTCACATATGACCCAAGTTTGAAAACAGTTCTTTCATTCAATAATGTTTGTGGTTGCAGTGTTCAGACTTCCGTCGACCTCGAGATATCTCAGCAGACTGGATCACTGGCAACATTTATTGGACTGATCACTCTCGGATGCACTGGTTCAGCTATTACACAGCCCACTGGACAAAATTACGATATTCTATAAATGTTGGGCAACTCAAGGCACCAAACTGCACTCGCTTGATTACAGACATAGCTGGGGAGCCATATGCCATTGCAGTCAACCCGTCCAGAGGGTAGGTTATCCCTGTAAACATTTCATGCAACACAACCTAACTTGTAGTTTTCCAAAATAAACTTGAAGATACGTTTATTTATTATTTATTTATTTATTTATTTATTATAATTGAGATTTTAGAAAGAATGATAATTACTCTAAAACTCTTTCAACTGGGCCTCACTTCAGAATAACCCATATTGTTTTCATACCAACATGCTTTTCCTTTATATCCAATTTAATGTTTTAGCCTTACTTCTGAGTGATTCAGAGAGTATTAGCTGTTTCATGGAGGCACATTATCTTGCAAAATCGGGGGAAAAGTTGAGGCGTCACCTCCCTCTAAAAATAAATGTGGCTGTGCATTTGTAGTGTACTGTTTTGAAAATGAAAAACAGTACAGAGACTGTCAGACTATCAATGTTCTCCAAAACATGGAAAATACCATTTATTCATGCTCCCGACCTCTAAAAATCTAAAGTTGGCATCACCAGCATTGCATGTTAAATGTGATCTTCCTTTAAAGGTTATTTGGCTATTACAAAGCACATTTCTCTCCCCACGGTCTATGGTTTTTAATAAGCAGATCATAAAATGGAAATCACACTCTGTGTCTTTAATTGTTGCAGGATGATGTACTGGAGTGTTATAGGTGATCACTCTCATATAGAGGAATCAGCCATGGATGGCTCCTTACGCAGAGTTCTGTTGGAGAAAAATCTCAGGAGACCCACTGGTATGTATATTGAGTCCAAAGGTTCTCGTATTTAAATATTTTTTTCTGTCACTTTCTTACTTTGATATCTCAAAGATTCTTCTAATGAACATAAAGTCTTTAACCTTGTTAACACCTTTACTTACGTTCTCTATATGCTCCATGGCAAATCAGGAATGTAACAAGCAGAAAGCAGTCAAGACTGAGCACCTCTGCTTTAAAACAGCCTTGTAGTCTTGAAATATGTTCAGACAAGCACGGCCCTGTCAACTACCAGCAGCTGCAGTGAAACAAAAGGTGTCATAGGGGAAGCTAGATGTAGCTTTAATTTCATTTTCACAGTGTTATGCTGTCAGGTGATCTGTTTTTTCATCTTTCACAGCAGAAAAACCTTTGACTGATTGGACTTTACGTATAGGTTGTTATCCTTCTCTCTCAGTCTGTTTAAAGGGCTTGATCTTTTCACAGAAGGGCTCTCCTCAAATCCTTTCCTACATCACTGGGAATCCATACAAACCTAACTTTGGAAGTGTCTGCACATTCTCAAGAATTATATCGAGTCAAGTTAATTTTACAGATCATGTTTTGATTTATCATGACTAGGATAACTGTGAACCTTCACAGGCTTGTGACTTTAACAAACAACTTCTAGGAAATATCCTTTCCCCTGCATGTGTTCTGTGTTGCAGATATAAAGCCTTAATGCAACACAAACATGACAGCTACAAAGTACTTGAATATTACATTAAGAGACATGAGATGCAGAAGTTATTGTGCAGTTATGGCTAGTTCAGTGTTTTCGGGTCCTCTTGTGATATAAAACGTGATCCATAAATCCTTTTTCATGCATTCTCTCTATTCTGTCTACTTAAAAGCAGATGCAGTCACACTGCATTAACATTACAACTCATTAATCACACACTCCTGTCCCAAGAGACATTCATCTGAGAGTGCAAACAACATGAGAAAAGGTCTAGACAGGAATGGACAATGGTGGTGAGTACCAAGCAGTGTTAGATTCCAGTAGTACACAGGTGCTAAAAGGTAAAGCAAAGAGGAAATGCACAAGTTGTATAGAAGCATTATTTTATTATCTTATCAACTTTAACCCTTTATGACCTACCGTACCAAGTCTTCCAGGACATAAATTTATATTTTTACACGCTGCATCGTCATTTTTGCATAAAGCATTTGCTAGATTTGTGTACAGACTAACTAAATTAATTGCTGAAAAGCACAATAAATATTAGAGAAATAGAAAATATTACACACATTTTGCCTAAGTACAGAGATGCCATGACTGTATCTACAAAAATGTAGACATAGAAAAATTAAGGACGTGTAAGGAAGTGACTTGAATGGTCTGGATCATGACGTCTTTGGTGTTTATGCTGTGATTTTCTACGAACACATATTCAGTGCAGAGGTGTTGGGTGACTTTTAGCCTTTTTTTAAAGATTAAATAAATAATACAGACCAAATCAGATGCAGAAAATTGGTTCACTTTATTAGAAGAGTGTGGTAGGTTAAAGGGAGTATCCATCATAATGGAGGAGTCAGGGTTGGCATAAGCAGTTATTTCAATGTTTTGTAAGCAAATTAAAGGAGGGATGTGTATAGTCCAGGTGTGTGCTGCTTTGGTTTTGTTGCATTCTGGAGAACCTGCAGATTTTTGAATGTGCAGATGATCCATAGAGAGATTGTGGTTGTCATTGTGATATGAAATAAAAAAGAGGGGTTACTTTTAACCCACAAGGAATTTCTTTGCGTGTCTTGAGACTCTTCTAGCTGATCTAATTTTGAGAAGTTGCTTTGGCCTCATTTAGGTTAAGGAAAATGTGTTCTGTCAAGGTCAGTGAGAGAGAAATTTATCATTTTGGAGACACAAACCTGTTTTAATGCCCTGGACAGGTGCTCAATTACCCAGTAAGACTTAGGAAGAAGGCAAAAACTGAGTCTCTTATTTGAAATTGAAATGTAGGCACATTTAAACTCATCAAAAGTGCAGTGCACAACTCGAAGGTAGCTCTAATATGTTCTCTCGACACAAGCAAAACAAATGCTGAATGCAAACAGCCAGAGGGAGACTCAAACAAATGAAACTCATTCCCGACATCACGTTGATCTGCCACACATATAGCTGTTCTGACCTTAAGGTCTACTGCGCTGAGGGACTCCATGAAGAGGCCTGTGTAATTTGTCAGGTAAATAAATTTCTTTCCTTCATCTTCCCACAGGGCTGACTATTGATTATTTCAACCAGCGATTATACTGGGCAGATCCGGAGCTCTCACAGATAGGAAGCATGAGATTGGACGGCTCAGACCCTCTGGTGACAATCAGTGACAGACACGGTAAAGAAAACTGAAAAACCAAAGCACAACTTCTTTGGAAAATATGGTATTCATGCTGCTTGTCGGTTTACTCAACTTGCTATCAAATAATTGGAACAAGAACATGCCACAGGATACACATTTTCAATTTTCCCCATGTTGAACCTTGTTCTAAGAAGCTTACTTGTGGTTATCTGATATCTTTTCTTTCTTGGATTTATAGGAATCTCACAGCCATACAGAATTGATATATTTGAAGACTACATCTATGGGACTGGACTCAAACACGAAGTTTTTAAGATTCACAAGTATGGCAAACAACCAGTAGAATTTCTGAATCTGGGGATAGAGAAGCCTACCAATGTGTTGATATCACACCGTTACAAACAACAAGATGGTATGTCCAAAAACATATATCTACTTTATTTCTTTGTTTTTTTAGATGAATTGCTGTGTTAAGTTGCACACAGAAGCTGCAGTATCAATGGTGAACTTTCTGTTTGGGGTTGAAAAAAGCACAGAGTCTCTTGGGGCATGTGGAGATAAAGCTCAAGATCCCCCAAAAAGCTTAAGTGAGATCCCACTGTGCAGAAATCTGTGCTGACTGGCAAGTTTAAATCACTTCTTTATTTTTGAGGCTCAGCACATTGTTGTACTTGCGAAAGTTTCATAATTGATTGATTTTTGAATTAAACTGAAAGCACATCCAATAATTTGTTGTTAAAAGTTAACCTGTATTTTTTTATCTTATGCATGGGTAGGAAAAAAACATTTGAAGAAAAAGCAAAATCTCTGTGAAGTGATTGACCAGAATGATTGAATCTCTCTGTGTAAGATATTACTGTTTTAGGTTGGAACAAAAAGAAGAGCACCCATCTGTTTCTTGAGACAGTCGATCAATATAGCCATGTCTTTCCCCTCACTTTCCTGATGTACCAGACCGGCTCCAGTTATTTGTTACATTGCTGTGTTAATGGTTATAGTGCATTAGACAGCTCAGCCTCGGTCAGTTTTTCACTTTGAGGGCAGCTGTTCCATTCCCCAGAGACTCATTAGGCCGGTCGTGTAGTGTGTAGTCTGTAGTCTGTGGGCAGAAGATGTGCACAGCCTGCAAAAAGCTATGACATGTTAGTTTGATATCTTCAGCAAATCCCTAACAACCATTTAGATTTGTTCAGCACTTTCATCTTCATGTGTTGTGTCAGAAATTTGAGCGCTGATTAATTTTTGGTTTTTATCTTTGTACCAGTGTTGTAACTATTAATGAATTGTCAGACTGACAGTAGATAACAGAGAGTATAAAACCTTAAGTATAGTGTGTATATATCACTGTCTGACTGTGGGGCAGCTGTGGCTCAGTGGTAGAGTTGCTCAGCTCTTGTTTGGGACTGTCAATAGTGTGTGAATAGGATTAGTCAATACTGGTGGCTACTTTACAAAGCAGTCTCTGCTATGGGTGACATTTTACTTGCAATATAAAAACATGATATAAACCCAGTCTATTATGTAGAAATATGTAAAAAGCCTTATCATATATTCTCTCAGCAACAGTCATGTTAGCAATGAGTTGTCTTTGATTGGCGTAAGTAATCGATGCTGTGATAACATGGAATACGCACTGATCAACACCCCCATGTAGTTTGATGCTCTTCTTTACAGTTATTGCAAAAGGTCTACACAAGCAACTTATTTAAACACACGCTTCTGCTTGCTCAAAGATCTGTTCCCTCGCTGTGATACTGTTACTAAAATGCAATCTATCTACCTACATACAGCAGAGCTTTGTTCACATTTCTGTTTCTTTTCACTCAAGAGTGACCACCAAGTTTGTATCAAATTGCTCTGTAAGCTCAATATTAGAAAATAAAACCAGCAGTTATCATTATCATTTTTAAGAAAAAAATGCAAAAGACATGGATAGATCCATAGATGTCTCCATATTGAAATCATGAGTCTCTTCTTAAGATTGGTCAATCATTGGGAAGTGAAAGAGACAAGTTCACTGTTTTATGCCAAAACTCATAACCTAAGCACAGGCTGTTTAATGTCCCCCAGTGCTCTATGAAGTACCTTAAGTGAAAACAATAATTTCAAGTTGTAAGAGCAAGACCCATTCCGATTTTACGTGCTCTTAATTGGTCTAGAGGTGTTTGTGATTCTGGTTTCAGAGCACTGTTTCATGAGCTGTTTTTGTTGTGTGTCAACCAATGGTGAGCTGCAGCAAATAGAGCACTTCAAAGTGCCGCTTAATCAATTAAACAACAGGAAGTTCTTGACACACTCTGCAATCCTTGATTATTCAATCAGGAGATGAGGTTGGCGTGTCATTCTAATACTTATGCAAGTTGTTCCTTGTACCTCTCCATGCTTTAGATTGTCTTATCCTCCATAACAGAAATTAAGATACTTGAAATAAAAACTGGGTTGACTCTAAGAAAAAACAAACTGTTTTCACAAACACACTAGTCTTTGTCTTTTGACGGATTACTTTCTTGGCCTTTAACTCCCTCCACAGCATCAAATCCATGCCTGAGAATGTCCTGTGATTTCATGTGTCTGCTCAATCCAACGGGTGCTCGTTGCACCTGTCCAGAGGGGAAGGTACTGGTCAATGGCACCTGCAGTGATGTCATCATCTCAGGTAGGGTTCCCTTTGCATTTAGCAATTGCAGCAATTGAGGTTTCTTGTTGTGTAGTTAAGATGTTGGATGAGAAGTAAAGAGGGACTTGTAGAAGAAACGATTGAATGTGATGTTATAATCTGACATTCTAAAACTGCATCCTGAAGCCTTTGTTGCTTTGGTGAGGATGAACAAACCTCCTGCATGCAGGTTTCTGTCCATACTCACTTGCTCAAATATCTAAGTCCACATCTCTGCAGTCTTTGCTGTGCGCAATACACTACAGCGCAGTCAGTGATGGACTTTACTGTTGTGAAGGTGAACTGTGTCGTCCCCCCTGCGAGAATGGAGGCCGCTGCTTAGCCAATGAAAAAGGAGACTGGAGGTGCTACTGCTGGCCTGACTTCTCAGGCGAACGCTGTGAGGTCAATCACTGCACGGACTACTGTCTAAATGGTGGCACCTGCATGGGATCACCCCTGGGTAAGTCTACTTACCAGCAAACTGTCAAACAACATTTGCAGCATGGTTCCTTCCCTCAATTACTGCAGGACTGCAGGGCTTTCTATATATAAAAACGTGGTTTTCCTTTTTTTTTGTCCAGCACATGTCAATTTCTCTTGAACAATAAGCTATATTTAGTGTTTTTATCATGAAAAAAAAATATTTAAGAGTCAGAGACTATTGTATCCATCTGTAGGCAGTCACTGACACAATCAGATATTTTTAGTTCACCCTGACATGCCCATCTCCATGACGGCGACCCTGTGCGTGATGACATTTAACCTCATTTGCCTTCTCCTTTAAACTTTACTCTATTTCTTCGTGCCACATATGCTACTTGAGCAGTTTTTGTCAGTGATGCTTTTGTCAAGTAGGCCTGAAGTATCAACCATCTATCATGTCAGTCTCTTGTTTCATGCCTTCTTCTTGTGGAGCAGTCAGTTCCACCCCACAATTTACTGAATTTATACCAATATACTACAATGTCAAAGCAGGATTTATAGCTCTATTAAATATGGTGTCACTGCTTTACTGTCATGGGCATCTTCATCCTACACAGTAATTATCCATAACATTTTCACTTCCATTTCTCATGACATAAGATTTTACCAGAGAAGTACCCCTGTTAATTATGATATGTGTTTTCACGATAATGTTTTTATTGGCAGAGCCTGATTCAGGAAACAAAAATGTGGGCTTTCAATCTGTGATGCACATAATTGTGATTGAACTTTAATTTCTTTTTTAGAGTAAGTCTTTGACCCTTTGTCAGTTTTAAAGTGCATTGTAAAATCTGTTTACTTTCAGTCTGACTTAGTGAAGCTTGATGGTCCAAAGGGAAGGAGTTAAGCATATAAACAAAAAATAATGCATTTCTGACCAATTCTGATTAAGTTTATAAAAGCAGCTAAAACCTTGGGTGTGAGTGAAACAGGGGAAGAAACAAAAAAAGAGTCTGTCTGTTAGGCACTTGGAGCAAGCTGTGAGATCGCCACAGCAGAGCTTATAGCCCTGTGTCCAAAAAGCCGCTGCCACTTTTGTCCTTAATTCAGCGGTTAAGTCCAGCATCTTACATTTAATGATAGATTGTTTTCTTAATTATGGTGCACAACAGGGAAAGAAACGAATGAGCTTTTCTTTTCTTTTCTTTTTTTTGTCAGGAGAAAACAACATTTTATTTCATCCATGCTTGATGGTGGCTTTTAGTGTTTTTTTTTTTTTTACATTGAAAGGAGGTCTTGCTGCATTGAACAAATGTCACTGTGGTGAAAAAAGCAAGTGGGTAAATTATAAGGGAGGGTGGAAACATAGTGAAATTAGTTCTCTACAAGCCTCTGCATTGTGATAGACAGAGAAATGGAAGAACCTCAAAATCAATTAGAGACTGAAAATTGTCTCGTTTTAACCCAGAAACATGGCATCACAGAATTCTTCTAATTATTGTTTTTCTGTTGTAATTTATCTTTTCACTGAAATATGATTCATAGGATTTAGACGAGGCGCAACTTCAAAACCAGCTTTACATTCAGAAAGCTTTTTCTCACTGTTTAGACCAAACAAATATTTGAAATTAGGCACAGGTGGCTGAAATATTAAGGAAGTCAGTGAGTAACAACAAGATGGGCAGTTCAGGGAAGTCAGGGTTTTTAAGTGTTGTGGTCAGTGCATGAACAAATAGAGAAATGAGGGACAGAATGAGACCAGTGTCCAAACTTGGTTAGCTACTTTGCAAGCAGTTGCATCAGGTAAGCGACAACTCTGTTCTTTTGTTCAGCTCCAGTATTGATGCCACTACCTGTCCACTGAGAAACTGAGAGGGTCATTTTTAGAGGAGGTGTTTTAAAAGTACATTAAAAAATTAAAATTGATATAATTTTATAACATTCAAATATCTTGTTGGAAAATCCCACGATTTAATCTCAGCAGAGCAGTGAAGCGCACACTACATTCAGATAGGAAGTCAAGTTCCAAAGGACATAGGAAATCTTGCAGTATTCATGATTGTCTGCAGTTTAACACCAATCTCGACACAACGCTTCTGACACTGAATGCCAGTCTGAGCCTATTGCTGCAACACCAGGAAAAAAGAAAAACATCTGTTTCATATTTTAATGTGGAAAACTCGCTGTTTTAAATACTTTCTATTTAATTTGTAAAGAGTCGACCTGTACCTGAAGCACCTCTTATGGTCTCACAAGGGGCAATTTTTCATGGAACAAGGTGATGAATGTAGCTATGACCAGTGTGATTACAGTATGATTTATAGTTTCTGAACCTGAACAATTGCTATTCAAATAAGAAGTGCATTTGTTGAGATGTGTTTCCAGCAATTAGGGACAGAGGGTACTGAATATTTAACTTGCAGGTAGAACTGATCCTTGGTAGTTTTCAGCCTTTTATGCTTTCCTGACACTTCTCTTTCTTTGTTCAGGTAAGCCCACATGCCGCTGTCCTGTTGGCTTCTCAGGGCCTTACTGCGAGAGGAGGATTTGTGACAACTACTGTCTAAACGGTGGAACGTGTGACGTCACTCAGGGGAACCAGCCAGTGTGTCGCTGTATGGCAGAATATACTGGGGATCGTTGTCTTTACCGTGAGTCCTGCTCCTATTTGCTCGCAGCAAATAACCTAAACCCCTTTTCTTTTGTTTGATTGACACAAGCCCTTCCAGCTCAGCCACAAAAACATTCATAACAAAGCAATGATTTGAATTCAGTTGTGCTTCAAAATCTATAGAACTGTGCAGCTCACAAACAAAATAGAACAAAAACAACCCCTGAGATTTTTTTTTCTCTCAACAAACACCACATTTGCATCGCATTTACAGATAAAGAAAGCCAAAGAACTACAATCAAACAACCTTTGGGTGTTTCTGTTTTGAAGTGATAATGTGTTTTCTTTTGCATCACTTTTTCATAATTGTTTGCAGGGAAAACAATTTGAACTGAATGTCATTAGTATTTTCCTACCACTTCTGCCCAAGGGGTGATATGTTCTCATCTGTGGCTTGATTTCATTTGATGTGGATAATTAAGTCCCATTAAAGCTATGTACAATTCCAATCAAACCAACTTAAACTATTTTCCCTGCTCCTAATGAAGCCTTTCCCTCTCTTTGAATATTGAACAGACATCTGTCATCACTACTGTGTGAACTCCAAGGCCTGCACACTGTCAAGTAGTGGCTATGTGGAGTGTGTGTGTCCTGCCAGGTTTGAGGGAAACAAGTGTGAGATGGACAAATGTCTGCGGTGTCATGGAGCTCCATGCCTCATTAACGAGGACACAGGCGATGTGGTTTGCAAGTGAGTGCTTTGTTTCTGCCCACTATTTTTGCCCCTAATCAATTTTGCCATAATGTCACAGTCTACATCTTTTATGGAAAAATAATTGGTTCCATCGTGTATTCTTCATTTGAAACTGCTGTGTCCGAAGATTGTAGGCCTCAGGGATTGATTTTATTAAAACCTAAAAAGTTATTCAGCAAAACAGTCTGCAATAGTGTAGATGTTGCTCATGTTGGTATATTAAAAGCTAAGATTTCATCTTAAATAAATTACAGAGTGCATGCTATAACTGAACAGCTGGCAACTAATGTTTTGTTTTTGTGAAAATACAATTCCTTGCTTCGCCCAAGCATCCATTATTTCTTCACCTTCTAGTTGTACAAATGGCAGAATAGCACCAAGCTGTCAGCTGTGTGACGGATATTGCTACAATGGAGGCACCTGTCACCTGGACCCTGACACCAGCCTGCCTTTCTGTCAGTAAGTCACTGCTTAATGGGTGAAGGATAGTGGAGAAAAATTGAATGTTCTTCACTATCATTCACACTCTTACTGTTTCCATCCTAATGCTCTATGCCCCAGAAAGCCTGACCTTACATCACAAAGGGTTACTGTTTCCCTTTGCAGAGAATAGTACAAGATAGATGTCTTCCTGTGGAGAGAAATCCTTAGAATGAAGGACAGCTTGATGCCAGTATGTTGAAGCCATGGCACAGCAGGGGGCTGAGTGCCAGGACACCATTGTTGGCTTTTTGACACCTCGTGTGGCTTAGGGTTTTAGGCAGATGAGAAATGGTTGCAAAAGCCTTCAAGTCTGCCATTCTGAATATATCACACTTCTCCCTCTTTCAGTTAAAAGCTGATGTCAAACCTCTCTGGCAGTTTTTAAGCAGTAGGTTTAGATGTTAGCTTCCTCTAAAAAGGGTAGCTGAGGCTCTAGTGGAACATGCTGTATGATTGCACATCAGAAATGTGTACCAACGTGAAGCGTGACAGGCGAATGCAAAGAGATCATTGTGAATGACTTAGGAAGGCAATGCCATAGATTAATACAACCTTAACCATAATCAGATGCAGTGCTGGATAAAAAACATCTTCAAGCAGGAAATTGGAAATCCATTTCAAAAGCCAACTCTCTATTTTTTAACTGCCCATTGTCCAATATAGTGAGATGAAAATCTGTGGCCATCACTCACAAATTCCAGGGAATGAAATCAATTTCTATGCAAATGATCCCATCCTATTGGTTGAGGTTAACAGATCCTGATAATGTGCTTCATTGTTTGCTGCAAAGCATGCAGATTATGTGAGATGATAGATATGTCTGCGTTAAGAAATCATAATGTTTGACCCTAATACCCTGAATAAATGTATGTTTTATATAGCACTCTCAAAGCCAAAACCTCACAGAGCAGAACTGCCTCATTGATTGTTAGAATCATTGCAGTGAAACTGAAAAAAGCTGCTGAGATATCCAGGTGAAAAGGCACAGTTTGATTGTTAATCTCCAACTCTCACTTGCATCAACGCAAAGATTTAAAATTATTTTATGCCAATGAATGAAGTGCTCTGAACAGTAAAGGAAAAAAAGAACAAGACTCTGTTTAACCTGACAAGACAGTTTATCGATCATGCATCTAATAATAATGTAAAACTCCTTCAAAACACATTAAGCTGCTTACAGTGACACCATTTGCGCACTTATTATGCCAAGTGTCACCCAATAACATTTTACCTTGCCGGTTGGCATTTTTTATACTCTTATGAACAAAATATAGATTTCATTTGTGTTTCTTAACATCTTGAACTAAGGTATTCTCAACTTATTACGTGAAAATGTCTCATTTTAGGTCTAATGAGACATTTTTTCTTTATTTAAAATACAACATAAACGCTTGCTCACATTTCATTTTGTGTGTGTGCTATGTTTTCTTCTTCTACTGGCTTATATATAAAACAGAAGCAGCAATTTTATGTTGATTTTGAAGCTGCTGAATACTAATGGAAAGTACTCTATGATGCCCCGTTAGCTTCTAAAGCAGAGGTTACTTAAAACACATGTTCATTTAAGACTTCATGAAGCGTGTGCCAGATTTTCTGGAATAGTTCTCCTTATCACAGGATTTGTAATTAGAATATGAAAAACAAGTGATTTCAATGCAGAGATTGAAGTTTTAAATGCTGTGAGAAAAATTGTATGACACTATACAATCGCTGCAGCACAAAGAAGCAATTAGGACAGTTGGATTTTGTTCCTCTCCACAAACCTCACATAAAGTTTGCCGATAAAAATTTTGAAAATTCAATAAATCACTCCCTTAATCTTTACCTTTTACAAAAGCATAAACTGGTGAGAGCTCTCTTCAAAGGCTGCCATTTTAATTCATTAGTCATAGCTTTGTTACCAGTCAGTAAGAGTCTGAGCGAATGTTCTTTTTCAATTGCTTTTTCTGTGAGCATTTTATGTTAGTTTCTATTCAATGTCAGAGTGGAAAAGTAAATACAAAGCTTTTAAATTGCATTTTATGTTTTTTCTGACTTGGTTAGTATCTTTTGTTCATATTCTTCACACAGGTTTCCTCTTACTGTGTATCGGGTTGTGCTCTTTAACACTTTGCTTATTTCAGTGTCCCATGCTGGTTGGAAAAGGAATAACAATTTTTCCAATGCTTTGTATTGTTTGATTCTTTACTACAAATGTTGTTTTCAGGTCTTCATTAATGTTATCATAGACAGTTGCGAGAACAAGTATGTGAATCCTCTGGCGTTACCTGGATTTCTCCATAAATGTTTGTCTTTAAATGTTTTCTGGTCTACATCTAAACCGTAACAAATATACAGCAAACACAGTCTGCTTATACCAATACTTCATCAAGAATTGTATGTTTTTATGTTTTCACTGAATACACCCTGTAAACACACAAATTGCAGGGTGAGAAAAGTGTGTGAAGTCTTGGATTTAGAAGTAGCTTTACTTAACTGACTTATTGCTGAAAAGATAATGTATCTTCAACCAAATGTTTTTTGTACCTGTTCCCCATTTCCAACTCTGAATATAGATATTACCTTGTCACTTTGTTTCTGGCGATAAAATATCTTGAACAAAATATAGTTTTAAAAACATCTGCTCTCCATTCATTTGTTTCAAAACAAACACACACCTTGATAAGAGTCAAATTCTCATGACAGTGGGCTGCTCACAGGACCCTTTATCCCCAAAAACCCCTAGATAATCCAGATAATCATCACAGTTCCTTTAAACAGACTGTGTTAATCTGATGTTTGAGACTTCACTGAAAATCAGAACACATTTTATGATAAGTTTGTGCAGAACTGCAGCTAATTCCAAAAGGGTTTTCATACTTTTTCTTGCAACTGTATCTTATTGCTCAAAAATGCTAACTCTGAGACCTTTGTAAGAGTGTCACTTCTTCCCCATCATATTGAACTTGGTTTGTTTTGCCTATCTGCTCATTGCACACACTACACTGACTGACTCCATCTTATGAGCAAAGCTACTGAAAGGGATAAGTATGTCAGTCTCCATTCATCACAAAAGCCAACAGTTCAACAGTATACATTCTCTGGGCCCTTTTATCACTCCAAACACAATTTTTTGCAGCTGCACGTCAGGGTTCAAGAACCAACGTTGTGATGAGCTGGCCAACCCCTGCGATTACTTCTGTCAGAATGAGGGGATGTGCACATTAACAGCTCTTAACAAACCACGCTGCAAGTAGGTCCTTCTCACCTCTCCAGCTGTATTCAGAGCCCACTCACACCCTTTGTCCACACCCCCACCTCAACTCCATCTGGCTCCATTTCAGCCTCAGCCCAGAATAAGGGCTGTCCTATACAGTCCTGCCTTGTAACAACTTATCATGCATAAAGTGCTGACTTACTCAATGATTGTCAAAAGTTAATGTCGAAAATGATCATTGTAATGTTATGACTTTAAAGTTCTCAGGGAATATTAGATCACTAGATTTTGGTCAGATTTTAGTCTTTTGGTCAGGCTTGGCAAAGTGTTGAGAGTAGATCGTACAACTTGAGTCTGTTTTGTCTCCCTACCTTGGCTTTAACAAAGAAAGGTCATATTAAGCAAATCATTAACACAAGAAATGCAGTACAAGTTATTCATAGTCATCTTGAGTTTGTATTAGAAGTCATTTTAGAAAGGTTCATGCAGCAGCCTTATGTATATTTAAGGAAAAGGCTGATTGACAAATGACCAGACAGCTGGCTTAGCATGAAGACAAAAGTATGGAGTAATCAGCTCTCTAGCTGGGATAAAATTTTAGAAAAGTGTAGAAAATCAAGACTGCTTCTGTTTGCCCTCTGGTTGCTGGACAATAAATTGCTTTGTTGGTTAACTTCAGGGTTGCAGAAAAGAGGATTTGGGTTATTTTTCTTTACATAACTAGCCAAACTAGCCTCCTGGTTTTTGCATTTACACAGTACTGACCAGCTACTGACTATAGCTTAATTCTTACTTTGCAAAAATTGAATTTCTATCAGTAGTATGACCAACGGGGGAAAAATATGAACAAGTGCGTTACCTGTGGTGTTTACCGTACCTTTTAAGTTATGTATTGGAAGTATTAATGGCAGTTTAGGTTACGCATAATAAATAGATGTTTATTTATTATACCAATTTCCATAAGTACTCATTAATGTGGCACTTAAGACATTATCAGTTGTTGCATGACTCTGTACTTTTGCTGCCCCTCACTGACACCCATCCACCCATCTCATGCAGTCCTCACCCAGTACACAAGAATTGGAAGAAATCTGTGCATTTTCAACCTGTGCATGATCGAATCTTGTATAATTTTGTCACCAACAAGTCATCAAGAACACATAAATTACTTTGCATAGCATTTCACTAGTAATTGGTGTTTATTTGTCAAACATACAACACACGTTCCATGATTTCATCTTAAAAGAAATGTAGGGAAGGTGATTGTTTCTCCATAATGAATCTAATTCCCCATCAAAATTCATGTTAATGTGATGTTTCATGCAAGAAGAACTTGATTTATTTCCCATACCAACAGGGTTAGATCCCTATTTTTGTAGCCTGGCGTTCAGATTTTACAGTGCATGTAATCTGGAATAATTTCATTGTCCTCATCCAGTCGCACCTATCGGATCACCCATGCTTTACAGACCCATCTGCGTCAGTCGTGTGAAATTAGATATCACCCCCCTGTAACAAGGGTCATACATCACACCCATCGAACCCCATTGGAACACAAATGAGATGACGACTTGTTGTCCTGCTGTCATTCTGTAATTTCTTCCTACACTGAATATTCAACATGTAAATCCTCACACAGTGTTTATGGACCCACCGTGTACATAGTGCCCTCTCTCCAGGTGGTGTTTTGTTTGTGTTGGATCAAAGCACTTCATAGCAAAACTGAATCATGATGTGTTGTATTTGTAAGCCACGGTCACTTCATACTGCAGTTCTTTTGTGATATGGTTTTCTCTGTTCTCTCTCTGCTGGAAAAAAAATCCAATAATTTATTAATTTTAATGGTTTCACTATCTTTTGCGAACCTTCAGATGTTCAGCAAATTGGGCAGGAACACAGTGTGAGAGACCAGCACCTAAAAGCAGCAGATCAGACAATACTGGTGGAGGTGAGTATGAAGATTTCCCCGATGCCTTATGAAACGGTATACACAACTGTGTGAAAAGATTTAAAATCCATCATTCCACTTTGATGACTCTATTACCTTTTATCTAGAATCATCGCATTTTGAATAATTCACTGATTTATATATTAAAGTCTACAACAAGATCCCAAGTTTACCCAAACAACACAATGACCAACACATGACCTCCTGGTTTGCAGCTGCTCTAAATCTCATACCTCTTGCCAGTCCAGCCAATTTGCTGTAATTCACTAGAAAAGCCATGGTGCAGCCTCTTTGGGTCTCTGAATTTAGCAGAGCTGTGATCAGACCAGTAAAGTCAATGTTGCCAATATGCACTGAATTCTCAACAGTAAAAACAAAATGTATGGCTCTAAGTGTTACACAGCTTTTGGGATTTCTTCCATATCTCCCCCACTTTTGCTGGAGTTCAAAATGTTGCATTGCTCAACAGAATCTATACTTTCCAGACCTGGGAAGCCAATATACTATATATTGGACAGCTCTGTTATAAATGGAGTGAAATATGAAGGCAACCAAGCCCCAGGAAAAATATACTGTGTATCTTTCATTCCTTTAAGCCAAGTCAGGAACAGTTACAGAGTGTCTCTGTCTGAAATATCTTTGCTTGTTTTAATCATCGCTCATCTCTCCACATCGCCTCTCCTCTGTATCTCTTTCAGGGAGCATAGCTATCATTGTGCCTCTGGTCCTGCTGATAGTCTTGATTGTGATGGTGGTTGCAGGTGTTTATATCTGCAGACAGAGGCAAAGGTAAGAAATAAATGAAAGAGTACAACAAACAACACAAACTTCTCAACAGCAGTAGATGATAATAGGGTTCAGTATTACACTGCTTTGGATTTGACATGTTTTTATTGATGGGAAGATCGTCTGAACTATTTGACGGTTAACCTGACTTTTGCACAACGCCCTTTTATTTGTGAATCATCTTTTTTATATTTTATCAGCAGTATTATTTACTCAAGTATTTCAAATCATAAAATGTGATTTGTTACAGAGTGATGTGCTTAGCTGCACAGCATGTCGCCCTGTTTGCTGTGTATCATATTAATGATGGATGGCTTTACACACCTCAGGGGAAAACGTGTTCAGAGGCAGCCCATGACAAACGGAGGGATAAATGTGGAGATTGGGAACCCGTCATACAACATGTATGAAGTGGACCATGACAACCATGCTGATGCAGGCAGCCTGCTGAGACCCAACTTCACACTGGACCCTCACAAGGTTCGGCCTTTTAGCTCGCCATAAATGGAAATCTGTAGCAGAAAGGAAAATCAAATTAGCTTTTCCCTAGTACTTGTGTCTTTTCTGTTGTTCCACAGTATTGCTCGTGCTCTGACATGAAATGCTCAATTTCACTACTTTTCAAAAATATATATGTATATACTTATGACTGTTATCACATTACTTGGGGGGTGATAGAGAAAAGAGAAAAACGCACTTATTTTAACCTTGTGTCTCATTTGAAAATTTCAAAACAGCATAATTAAGCAGCCACTTCTGCTTCTGGAGTTTTGAAAATTATGGCACCACTGCACTTTTGAATGGTGCAGTTGACATGTCCAAAGTGATGTGTATTTTGTGTTGAAAGAAATAAGAAAAAAAAACTCTGAAGTTCTTTGAGTTTGAGCTACTACCAATAAGCAAAGCATTCAGTGCATTCACTCTGACTGATTTCAGTGTTACCACCTCACACAATGTGAAAAGGCACTAGTTTGGAGTTTAAAAATCACCACAGTACAATGGTATTAGGGCCACTTGAAGAAACAAGAAATAAATACATTTTTGAGAAAAAAAAATCACAAATTTTCTACTTTACAAACTCACAAATTTATGAGTTCATAGATTTTCACAGATTCTCAAATGTCTTGTCCTTGTACATCAAAAATAAATCACTATTGATGGCACAGAGCAAGAAGTCATCAGCTGGTCGGAGGGACCCAGAGGTAATCTAACACTATGAGAGTGTGTGTGTATGTGTGTTTGTGTGTGTTCACTTAAGACATTTTTATGAACCTCTGTTAATTACCCTCTAGCCTCTGCTTTTACCTGAATTGCCTTTGAAGAGTGTTTTGCAAGTCATTCTAAATCAAAAGTACTTTATTTTTATTCCAGGAGGTAACAAGAACCCTGATTCAGATGATGCTCCTTATTTCTGTACTTGACAACTGGCAATGCAATATTTAGCACTGTAGTAAAATCTTGGAGGGATCTTAATTGGTTCCAGAGAGATTCATCTCGAAACTGACATGTGCAAGAATATACAGCTGCCATGAACTACAAGGGCTTTTAACCTGACTTCTGATTTACTCTGTTCATGGCCTTCAACCTTCCACTAACACTGAGTCTATCAAATGAATCATAAGACCTTCACTGATAGTGCTATCAAGCTCACCTCAAGATTTGCACCTGATGCTGTTGCTGCTTTCTCTGGCATCTTTGACATTTTCTATTGTCAGAGCAATCTGAATGGATTTTCACCAGAAGCCATGTCTTGAATCTGAACTAGCTTTTGAATTGTGCAATGTCTTTATATTACACTCCTCGCTTTTCATAGTACGCTACAATGCCTCACCTCTAAGATTTCCCTAATCCTAGCATCATATTACTCATCACAGAACTGACTATTGAGTCTCATAGCACAGAGATTTTCAGACTTTTGCTTTTATCATGTATTTATTGCTTTGTTGATTGTAACTTTGCACAATAAAAAGACAACTCACTATTGTGTTACAGGGCTGGTGTGTAAAATCCAGCGACCCCCATGCCTTGGGCATGAATTCTGTGCCCAAAGAGGTTATCCCCGGACAGGTGAATTTCTAAACAGCATTTCATATTTGTCATAAAGACAAAAAAAGTCATCATCCCATATTTAAAGTATGAACTTTTTCCTATGAGTCACTCAAAAAGGAATTTACTCCCAATTTCAGCAGAATAAATGAAACCACCTTATTAATCTTCCCATTTAGGGTTAGGGTTAGGGTTAGTTTTCCTGCATGTTGCTGTCTATTTCTGTATTTTTGCTTGCTGCCTCTATAGCATGCATGTTATCTTCCCAATTCTGTCTTTCGACTTGATCTGAAAGCCAATTTCAAAGCAGGATTGCACAACTTTTTTTGGTTCTAAACCTGCACCGAAAGAAAACAAGACAGTGTTTGATTTTTCAAAGTGCGCACAAATAGTGAAATCTACCACAAACAGACTGAGAAGCAAATAAAATCCATGTTCCCTGCTGCTGTTTGCACTTATTTTACCAATCATACTGCAAACCCTTGTGGCAAATTGTGCCCTGTGCAAATGTGTCTTTTTGCAGAAGATGTCCCCTTCACAAACAGCAACCAAAACAGCCACACACAGCAGGAGGGAAAATAAGCAGAGTTAAAATGGGTATTAGGTTGTCTGAGCCTCAACCCTGGCATTTACAGGCTCGCTCTTTCTTCTTGTGTGGAGCCATTACATGAGACAGTCGACTGGACTGCCGTTGCTCTTCCACTCCAGGGGGGAGGCTTCTAAATGTGAAACTTGAATCAAATTGTTTGAGTCTGGACTTAACTGTAAACATTTCTCCAGATTTAATGAAGAAAAAAACAGAGCTCAAAGATTACTTTTGTGCACTTGTATCATTCTACAAACAAACTATGACTGCAGTTGTCGTGCTCTCTGCTCATTTTACAGACACACAATCCATGATCATAACTTTAAAGATGAAGCAACTTTTTTGAAAGAAGTATTAACCATGTCCGTATTTCTCCTTCCCCAAACAGCCCATGAACTACTCCAATCCAGTGTATGCAAAGATATACATCGACGGGCAAAACTGCCGGAAGCCAGTCATCAGTATTGACGAGAGGAGAGAGCTACTCCCAAAGAAACTAGAGGGGACAATTCATGAAACCGCCGCATAGCCTAATTTTACACTTTGTACTTCGTTTTTTACCACAGTGTACAATGTATAATACAAAGAAGCAAAGTCCTTTCTATTTCCTATGAGACTCTTAGGTTTTTGCTGGGTTAGCACCAGCATAATGTCCTTGTTGGTGTGCTAAGGAGTTTTATTTTCCATTTAATGTTTGCTTTCTAATGTTTGTCAAACATCAGTTATGCAGTGCTTCACTGTATACTGTATGACACTGAAATAAAGCTGCTGGTTTGCAAAAACTTTATTAACACCATAAGCCACACTTGTGCACAGTTTAAACTTAAAATGCAGTGCTAAATTTGTACCCATAACTGTTTCTAGTTTAAGAGGAATAGGGATGCTGGGACATTTTGTGGAGGGACTGAAAATGGGTTGGCTCAATTTTCTGAACAAATGTAAGTATCACAGAAAGGAGATATGATGGTTATTTCAGAGGCTTTCGTTTTTTTTCTCTGCCATATGATGTATGGACCACAAAGCTTTGCAACTGAGCAGCGAAGCCTGATATTTTTGAGATAGTGTCTTTTTTCTGTATTCTGACTGGATTTCCAGTGAAGGCCATAATAGACAGGATCTTTTGTCGCAAACATGTTACCCATGATCCCTCTGTCTTTTATATTTCCACTCATTTCAAGCACCACCCTTCCTGTCATGACAGTAATATAACACATGAGCTTATCTTTTGATGAAAGAGATAGGAACCCACCTTGAATGTTATCTAATCAGACTCCAAGATCCTGTACTGTACACTGAGAGGACAGATACTGAATACCATATTTTTCTAAGTCTCATATGTCAACAGATGGTAAAGATGTAGACAAGGAAGAGATTTACCACAGCTACAAAAGGTTATAAAGAGTTATTATAAGACACATCTGTTGTTTCAGAAAAAGGAGATGATAAATATAAGAAATTTTATAATTTTGTATTTGATTTGTATGTTGTTTGGCTGCTTGTATTTTGAAGAAATGTAATAAATGTAAGTAATTTTATATAAAATGTAAATCGATATTGAATAAAGGGGGACTATTTCCACTTTGTGATTCTTTCTCAGGCTGCAGAAATGCAAGTAGGTACAAAAAAATGAAAGTAAGTGCAGTCTTCGTTATGTCTATTCATCTTGGGATCAAACAGCAGAGCTGTTAAACTCTCCTGGCTCATGTTGCCACTGACCTGATGTTACTTATACTGGCTGTGCCAAAGGAGGTGGCTGATGGGAGATGATTGCCCTCCTTGTGTGTGCTGGATGACCACAGCATTTATTACTAGGTGGAGGGCACACAGCATCAGTGCTACCTGCTGAATGATAATTCAGTCTCCTTTCACTTTACCTATAATGGCCGTCTCTCCACACTCTTCACCATCTCCCTCACCATGGCAACCAGAGGAGGCAGTGGCACCCCTGCCCTTCCTCCATCTGT
Source organism: Thalassoma bifasciatum (assembly GCA_008086565.1). Classification (NCBI taxonomy): domain Eukaryota; kingdom Metazoa; phylum Chordata; class Actinopteri; order Labriformes; family Labridae; genus Thalassoma; species Thalassoma bifasciatum. Next base: position 109,667 of record RPOG01000113.1, on the reverse strand, counting down.
CTGTGCTATCGTCTGGATCTACCATTACACCCAGCCTACCACATTCTGAGGATGCTACGAATAGCAAGAATTTCTGTCTCCTCTAATTGTCCTACACCATGAACCTTCAAAAAAACCCAGACTGGATTGAGAACATGATTACATTTTTTAAAACAGGCTCTTTTCCTAAATATATCAAACACTCGAAACAAACCTCAATATTCTTGAAGAAATTCATGTTATGTGTGTTGGTGGTTTCCGGTACTTCCAGAGCCAGCTTAAAGCAGTCACTTGATGAACTGCGGTTTTTAGTTCTTATACACAGTGCCACATTCCACATATTTTTAGATCCAAGGTTACTTCTTGTTCCAGACAGAATGATGGCATTTAGGATGATTTTATGTGGTAAACTAAAGTGGCAATAACACCCTGTGTCCTATAAACTTTATGCAAAGTTTTCTTCAGTTTTCAAAACTACTTAATAACTAACTCAGCCTTTTTGTGATGCTTAGGTACATTTGATGACCCTTTGTGCTACCAAAGCCATATTACAAAAGGCTGGATTGATGTTTGGATTTAAATCTGAGTACAATTTTGAGTTTTCTGCTACATACACCTACAATTTGATGTGAACAAACTGACCAGAGTATCTTACATTCTGCAGAAACCACAATCTGCAGCAGTTCTGAAAATAACACAATGTCTATGTTTCTAGCATTGGAAGTAGATTTTTCTCTTGGTCAGTAAATTCCAAGCTGTCGTAGATCTGGTTTGGGAATTTTTGAATTAGAAAAGGAAACTACAAGTAAGTAAAATATGAAAAGGGCTTGTTTTAATTTTACCAACCACTTTTGGATGAACTTGAAAGCCACTTCAATGATGTATTTTTGCTCCAGAATACAGGCTCATCATTCTTTTTATCTGTGGGTAACAGTGCTGCCCTGCAGGTTATTTTAGACTGTATGGAGTAATCTAACATGACAATACCAGATTTGAGTGGATAATTGTAGTGCTTTCAAACCATTCTTATCTGCAAGGCTTGTGTCCATTAGTGGCCGATGGATGCGTAGGTGTCCCACTGCCACATGGGGACATGTCTCATATACTCAATCAATTTAGGTGTTTGTCCATGAGTAAGACGGGATGACTAGGAGTCTTAATTTACTTATCAGTTAGGAATCCTCTTCTCCAAAAGCCTATACATCTTATGTGAAAAGACATGTTGTCAATTGGACTCATTATCTATGCATGACCATGAATCTATCTTGTCCTTCTCATGTTTGGATGCTGATCTCAACCAGAGGGTTTGAAGGTCAAGGGAAATGAATTTACCTGAATACTGGTCCCATAGACATTACTACAGAAGAGGCCAAACTCACTGTTGTGACATGAAAAAGATTGAGAATATAACTAGAGCTTCTATTTTTATGAGCCAAAACCAGATCTATCTGCGGAAGTTATACAACATGGATGAATGTTGAATATGCTAAGTATATCCAGCTCTGCGGTATGTGGTGTGATGTTGGGAGTTATGTGAGGGGTGTACAGCACAAAGCAGTGTATTAAAATTCACCCCCTGCCTTTCTAGCACAAAAGTCTCCAACTAATCAAGACCTCCCACTCTGCTGTGAGGAAACTCAGCTGCACTGTGAAGGGTGAGGAGAGGACTGCTTGCCCACTCACTCAACCCCTAAAGTGCATCAGAAGAGGAGAAAAACTGAAATTTGAAAAGTTGCCCTGAACAAAGAGATGTCTGGTACTCCCTCACCCACACCTTGCCTATTGATTTATTGTCTCTTTTCCACTTAGCAAGCATCACCATTCTCCTGCATAAACATCTAAAAAACCCACAGGGCTCATCTCTCGGACAGAATCAATAACAGCAGGAGTCGTATTCACATTATAAACACCAGCTCCTGCATACTCATGTCGTAGCTTGCGCCAAACAAGACTGCTTATCTCTATGTGCGGCTCGGTAGAGGGAGCCTGCAAGACAGATACAGAGAGAATGGAAGAGAAAATATGATAAAGAGAACAGCATTATTGAAACAATTTCAAACTGATATCCTGTTTCATTTGTTTCCATCAAAATATACACGACTGCAATACATTATCAAGTGCTACAGACAGTCTCATTCAACCTTTTTCTAGTTGTGTTCCAAACATAAAAAATCATCAGCACTGACTAAAGACATTAATTTTTATCAGTATCTAATTCACAGCTACTACAATATGACTGTTGAATGCAGAGGAAGCAAACTTTGGACTCAGGTGAGCAAGTCTTGCTCTTTATTGTGCCATCATCCACCCTGCACTGCAAAAACTGAAATCTAAGCAAGTAATTCTGTCTTATTTTTAGTAAAAATTGTCTTATTGTTCTTAACTTGAGCCACATTCACCAGACCAGGTCATAAAAATGTCTTATTTCAAGTTTTTTGAGACAAAAATGAGGTGTAAATTGCTTGTAACAATTCAAAAAAAATCTGCCAATGGGATAAGATGAAAGATTCTTGTTTTAAGACATCTTTCTAATTTCAAGAAACTTCCCAGGCGAATTTGTCTTATCTCATTGGCAGATTTTTTTGACTTGTAACAAGCAATTTATTTTACTTTCTGTTTTGTTATGTGTTTTTTTTCTTGCTTCAACACACACCTTGAAGTTAATTACCAGCCCAAAAGCATTGATGCCTAATGCCAATGCCATGATTTTTACTACCCACTCTGGTGGATGACATTATAGTACATTTGTGATGGAAAACAATGATACACTTTCATGGCAAATGAACATATCCATAGATTAACACAATTTACAACATAAATGGACTGTAGAAGACAGAGGCGCTGGCCATTTATTATGACTTTTACAACTGAAATAAACCTTGCCACAGCAGTGAGAATACAGCAGCTGCGGCTGTCACAAATGGTCAGGCTAAAGTGTAGAAACCTGGGGCCTGTTTAGTGACAACCTTGATTTTGTTTCATCTGAAATGTGGAAAGCTCTCAGTTACAACCTTCATGGAATGGCTGTACATCTTAGTTTTCTCTGCAGTGTGATCAGCTACGGTAGCAGCAAAAGGACTTAGGCTGTCTCCCACAGTGCTTACTCCTGCACTTACACCTACTATTTGAGTGCATTAGTGCATCCACACTGTCATTATGGAAAAATGCACTGCACTTTGATTTCTCAGCTGGCACACTCATCAGGCAGAAGGTTGAGTGTGACACACTGGACACTTCTCAAACTCAATGAGCACCATGTTGACTTGGAGAGGAAGGAGCAGGAATGGATCAAACAGTGGTTGATGGTTGCAATTGATGAATAACAGAAGAATACCTATGAACTTTGCAAAGCTGGTGCTTGATTTGGGACAACATCACCCTGTTAGATTTTGTGCTCTGCTAAGGCATAGACACAACCATAGACAGAGTTTATTCTTCTTTCTGGAACAGACCCCAACTTTCTGATTTTGTTGCTGCTGTTGTGAATTTTTCAGGTAGATACCCTGACCCTAGACAAACTGAGATTTTTACCCTTGTGATAGTTTGAAAATAAAAGTAATGAGAGCACAAGGATCATGTGCGTGCATTCTTGTTTGACACTCGAATATATCCTGTCTCCAATGTCAATGTATCTAAACTGTTGGGAATTTTTTAACCCTGTTATAAAGATTTTGGTAAACAAGTCTTATTAATATGCATACGAGAAGGCCTGAAGTGTCCTTGCACACCCTGACTAATGACCGGATTAAAGGAGGAAATGGGGCTGAATTGTAATCCCTGCAGTTAAAGCTGCACTCTCAGTAAGCTGGCCAATAAATCTGTGGGAGGGTCCACTCCTTCTTTTGCAGCTTTTGTGTTCCTGCAGTAATTCCGCTCTTGGTCCTTGATCACTGCAAAGACGCTCAAGACTGCATGCTGATTGGGCAAGGCACACTTTATCACCTTATTTCTGACACTTTGATGACTTTAAGACACTCCTCTGTGAGTTGATCACAAAGTTCTTTTTTCAAGTGCAAACAAAGAAGTGCAGGTGGCAGAAAATAGAGAAGTCAAGGTTGTAAAAGCATTGACAAAACCAACATTTACTCTCTTATCCCTGAGGTAACCTTCTTTCTACACAGAACTTTCAGAGCAAAAACATTTATTCCATTGACCCTCAAAGACCTTGCTCGTACAATAGACTTTTATGGTGAGTAAATTCACTGTTTCAACTTAGAAGTACTACACAACACTTAACAGGTATTCATACGAAGCAGGTGTTGTCAATAAGAAATACAAGACACACATGAGAAATGTATACATATACTTGTATCTATCCTTTATTATGACAAAAACAACATACTGATTTTTATTCGCACAGAGACAAATTGTAGATATTCACATACCTCCCAAAGCCTGTAGCCACTGCTGGAAAAACCTAAGGATTCCTTCTTCCTTTACAATTATACACCTAAGTCATATTTTACCTGCTGGTAATCCAAACAAAGAAAAATGTGTATTTGAAGATGACTGACGATACACCCTGATTTACACATTTTTTATAAAAATGTATACTTTTGCTAGGGCTCACAAGCCAGTGTTCTCATGAGTGCCGATCATGAGTCCGCATAAACTGGGAGGGTTGTGTCAGGAAGGGCATCCAATGTGAAACTGTGCCAAATCAACATGCAGACCAGGAAATCGGACATGAGTGATCCACTGTGGCAACTTTAAAAGGGTGAAGCCAAAAGAAAAAGGCCAAAATCGCATCCTCTAAACTTGTAAAACCTTAACTCCTGCTGACAAATTGTACAGAGACATGGGAAGCAAAATTTTTGATGGTTCCAGATAGAAAAAGAAAAAAAAAATCTATGATGTAAACCAGTTACAAACATATCCTAAAAGATATCCTAAAATTTAAAGTAACATCTTTCCTTTCCTCTTTAGAATAAACAGAATCCACTGACAGGGGTGATCTTGGTAAGTTACTTTAAAAAATTCAATCACTTAACCACTGTTTCACAATATTTTTAATGTCACAAAACAATAGAAGAAATGTATTGTTTTTATAAAGGTAGTGACTATATGAATTATCTGTGTCCTATTCTTACCATTTAAACACATGAACCTTTCTGTTTATTTCATTTATTTTATATCATTTATCAACTTTAAACATCATCTCTGTAGGTATTTCTGAGGGGAGACATTTTTACTTGCATTCTGAGGTTTTATTCAGAATGTGTCTTACCTCTGATACTTTTCCCAAAGTGTTGTGAGCCCACTCACTCATTATTGTAAAATTCATGCAGCTCTGAACTCCACTCATTAATAATTAACATGATGCTACTTAATAACAATCCATAATGGTGCCAACTTGCTTGAGGACTGAACCCCATGAATGAGGAAAGGCTAATAACTCTAGTTGGTGCAATTACTTGTAAAATTTTTCCCGCTTTGGTGGTTTGTTGCTCCATCAAACACTCCAGCAAATCGCTGCTCGCTGTCACTTTTGTCTTCTTATACCTGCCAGATCACAACTTTTAGATGAAACCAGCTCAGTGCTTTTGTCAGGAACACCATTAGTTGAAGAATGTTTAACTGAAGCGCCCCTCTCAGGATCCAAAACTGCTTATTGTAGACCAGATATTTTATTTAAAGGACATAAAAAACACTATTTTGTGGCAGCTGTGATGAAAGGTTCATGTTACCAACTTAATCACAAAAGATCCTGACTGCAGCTTTATGCTGTGGTGTGCATTGAAATATAACCACTGACTCCACCTCCCCATTTATTGTTGTCCTCCCCGTGGACTACCTCTCAGATGTATTAGATTGAAGAAGCGGAGAGGAGAGAATGGCATAACAATTGTTCCCTACCTCAGCAATAAGGTCTATCAGTGGAAATCAAAGACATGGACTGGAACAGAGGAGTTGGTATATCCTCATTGTTTTCATAAAGTCAGATAAATGGCAGGCTGTACAGATTTTACAGGCAGAAACATCTGAGGTATTGGCTTCTGACTGACCAGCTCCATGCCATATGATGTGTGATGGATATAACAGGCCATAATGAATGCAGCGTGAACTGGTCAGTGTGCTCCTCTCCATAAATATACTCCATGCAGGAAAAAAGTAAGGATTTCAAAAACACCTTTTATTTCCTTATTCCTGGGTGCCAATGTGGTTCTTCCTGTCTGTGGCCTCATCTAGAACCTTGCGAGGTAGCCTCAAGTAATAACACATTTCCAAATGTCTGGCTGATCATAAATAGCAATAGCTGTTATGTGTCGTACTCACAATTGGCAAGTCTGAGCTCTGCCTGGCTGAAGCAATAATAGCACTATTGGTTTGAATCCACTTCATGTCAGTCACATAAGGCCATGCCAGCTTACAGGAGGCCAAAAACCTGCTGTGGTAGCAGATGTTGAGGAAGTGATATGTAAGCTATTTTTCTTGGAGTCTTTGTGTTATTTGAGCCCCACAGCATGGTAGGAAAAGCCAGAACTCCTGACCCTCTCTGTTGTGAGAGGAATGAGGGGTGACGGTCAACGGAAGTTCAGTCCAGTTTGTGGCCTGGCAGCATGGATACTGGATAATTGTGATTCCTGCCTGCAGGTTCTCAAACTCATGGAGCTTTATATGTCTCTGGAGCTGTCAGTTTAAATGAACAGGTGAATCTGAAGTTTGCCGATCTTTGGGGATCTGTCAATGCAAATATGAACATTTCCATTCTAAAGCTACTGAGTTTAGATGTATGTGTTCTGTTTTATTCACAGTAAGTTAGGAATCACACTCTGCACATGCTCAGTTTGGTCCTCAGTCCATGTGAAGAAGCAGTGACCTATTTGTGAGAGTCTGACATGTAAGAGGGCCATTGCTAGGAACTGACAAAAATAGAGGTTAAATTGTATGTAAAATCCTCTAAAAAGGAAAGGTTAGATCTGTTTTCTCTCCTTCTTTTCAAGACTCACGAGGTGACTAAGCCATAATGACGATGTATCTCAGTGGCAGCAGATTAATCCAGGAAACACAGCAATATTTTAACATTTCATGTTTTCTACCCATCAGCTAAATTAAGTATAGTAGAATTATTATTATTATTATTATTATTATTTTTTTTTTTTTTTTTTTTTTAAATTTTTTTAAATTATTATTTCTTGAGTATTTGTCTGTTTCTAATATTTATTAGTGTACTGCCAGGGGGTCTGTAACTTCTGTTTTGCTGACTGTGGGCTGAAAAGTTTGGCAACTTCTGAACTAAAGTATGGTAGTGATGTAAATTTATACTTTGGCTGTTCACTAACTCTCCGAATCCTTCGTTGTTAACCCCAGAAAATGTCCATCTGTCTCTGGCTGTGTGCTCAGCAGTAAGTCTGTTGATCTCTGGAGATCTCATGCTGTTATGGGGAATTTTTGTGGCCTGACTGGATTTTTTCCTTACATCTTCTCAAATCTTCACAGGGTGAGGATTTGCTGAGTGGCTTGACAAATCATTCATTTTCCTCTGTACAGTATCTGCATATTTTTCTTCTGTTTGTCTACACTTTTCTCTGATTGAGCTAATTTCTTGACACAGGTCAAGAACATGGTCTCTGTTCTGTCACATCACTACTGCTGGTGCGGTACCATTAGTTTTTCACCAGGCCAACAAATAAACTTTTACTACATAACACTGCACTGCTTGGATTCTGAAGGGATTATCTGGGTTGTGTCTTGATTTCTTGTGATGTTTTCAGAAAATCAAACTCAGAGGACACTCAAATATGTTCATTGTCGGACAGGTTGATGTAGACTCACGTAGTCTTCACTCACACCACAGTACCAGCACGTCATACTCGCCTCCATCTCTTTGGCTAGCAGGGAACATTGGCTCAGTTAGTGCCAGTTACCACTGACATGCTACAGGCTGTTAACAACTGAAATCTTGTGTGTAAACAATGAGATCATGGTTACATGTAGGCTCCCCAGAAAAGCAGATAAAAAAGTAAAAGACAGCACCAATAATAAGCACTTTAAGTCCTCATTTACACTTATCATATTTGGGACAGTATTGTCGTTTATGGTAAGATTATTACTTTATTTCTATGACATCAGAGTCTATTGCTTCTACCTCTATTTTTAAATCTCTTTCTCTCTTGTTATGATCTCTGCTTTGACCTGCCAGGGGACTACTGATGAAAATTAGCCTTATGGCCTAGTCAAGCATATTTACATAATGTTACGCTGAAATATTCATTCATAAATACATAAATCAATTTCATGAATATTGCTATTCTTATTTCCTATTATCCTGCTGCATATGGAGGAACAATTCCCTATTAACACAAGGCAAAGTCCTTGGAGAATTTAAACATACTGTGAACAGTATGCATGAAATGAAACAGTCAAGAGTCTTTGTGTAGGACCACAAACTCACATCTAGCATGTCTTCTGTTATATGTGGTATCTTGTTGTCACAATGAGTCTTTTGATATAATGATTTTACACGTGATTACATTTGCTACAGTTACAATCCAATGAAATATTGAGAACAAAACTGAATCTTTAAAGAGCTGCATAAACACGCTGGTGTGGTGAGTATGAGCAGAAAACAGAGAGAGTTTTTGCCTTAGGCTGGTCCACTGAGCAGCTGTATGCCATGCAGCTGTCTACGGGTCTGATGATGGACAGGAGGCCTGCAGGAACAGGCTGCAGATGTCTGTAACTTTGGTAGCCTGAAGCTTTCATCCTTGTGGTTTCCCATCGATGACACACGACGTGAATGTTGGTTTTAACAGCTCTAGGCTTTGAAGTTCCTCAACAGTGACCTCTTCTCTGATGATCAGAGAACAGAGGGTTAAGTCCAAACTCCCTTGGATGCCCAATAATAAAGATGTGCAATTTAACCTTTTTTTCTGCAGTCTCACTTTTCACTCATTTTTCTCTCTGCAACAAGGAATCAGCATTTGAAGCTAGAACTCTCATCCAGCACTCACTGCACCCTGTTTCTCTTTTAAAATATATCTAAATAGTGGCACAATGTTATGTTTCTTGATGTAAAAGAGAGCATCAAAGATGCACTGCATTTTATCCTGAGGTGAAAAAGAAAGAAGTAAAAAGAATCTAAGCTGCCAAGGCATGCTGGACACATAACAAGGCAGACAGGTCTGGCAGCACCATTTTCTGAAAGTTTGTCTCCCTCGTGAGATCATGATTATGGGTTTAAAGAAACTGTGGTATACTTTTAAGTCAACAAAGCGAGTGGAGTGCTGCTTTGATTGGGGAGACTCCTAATTTCAAAATAACTAATGACTAGCTGAAAAAGTAAACAGAAGCCAAGATGCATTTGCCAGTGGCAGTTTGTTAAGCTTTACAGAGTATAAATCTTGTCTCAACTAAGTCTATAAATATATATAATTTTTTAAATTATAATTGGGAAGCCAGCCTTCCCTTGACTGTCACTAATCATCACCCCTTCGTATCAACTTGTAAATTTAATCTGCAGTGGGTGATGAGCCAAAAAACAATGTAATGCTTTATGAAGTTTTGATCAATGCATTGTGAGCTGACTGACTGACAGAATGAATTTATTATGCCTCTTTAAAAAGTTATCAATAATCAATGATGTCACAAATTGTGCAAGTCTTGTGTCCATTGCATATAAACCTTGTGTGACTTTTAGGACGAGGCATCCAGAGCTGCTGGCAGTCTCATCTTGGTATTGATCCAAGCCAAACTGAGCTCACAATTAGAAACTTTGCACAGTTTTAGCAATGATTCCCAATATCTTTTGAAAGCACATTTTTAAATATGAAAAAGCTAAATATTATCTCTTCGAAGAGGGGCACTGTGCTTTTGTAGGCTTTACACTGTCTGACTGTTACCCTAGTAGTAGTTGTATGTTTCTCGTTGGAGCTCTTCTCTCCTCAAACCTCCATCCTCTGCTTGATCAGCCCTCTGGAGACAGAGCTCTGGGTGAGCTTTGGTGGTTGAGGCCTGATCCTCGAATGAGTCATGAACTAGTTAGGAAATTCTAATGCAATGACCTCATCATCTCAACAAGTCTTGTGAAAATCTCTTTCCATTTTTAGAACAAACCATTTTGTGAAGCTTACAGACAGATTTAGGGATCACTACAACATATGAATATGGAGTGATTTGAAAAAAGAAAGTGCATGCTATGGACGCCCAGTATCCTTTTTAAAATACAGGAAAGACTGATACCCTCTATTTAAAGAATCTAATGTTTACAACGAAGAGATGAATAAACAAATTGTCACCTAGTTACAAGCCTGATAGGCCCATAAACAATGCTTACGTGTTTGTCAGAAATCCCGATCATGATTAATTCCTGACATTTGGTGAAGATGTAGGTGATAAGTTTAATTTTAAATGTACTAAGACCACACTAGATGTTTGACTGGGGACCTGAAGACATGAAAAAGGGTTAAACAAGACTTTATACCTCATCAACGCATATCCGAGACAATTTCACCAGAGACCTACACTTTGCTTTCCCTGCTACACACCCTCCTGATTGTACCCTCTCTCTCTCTTATACAATCAAATACAAACCCTTCAGCACACACAGAACCACAGGGGAACCTTATAATAGACCTCAAACACAACTACGAGGGAGTCTAGCAATCATGCTCACATGCATTATTATAGGCTGTCTAGTGTCTGTTACATATGTAGTAGAGAGGACAGTCATTCAGATCACTTGAAAAACTTAGTTGATAGAAATTAAGGGACTAAAAACAACAGCATTGTGTGTTTTTTAATTAGTAAATTGTGGTGTTACATGCCCTAATTACCCATCATCGAAGCTCAATAGACCATATTATACACATAGGGTACGTTGTGATTTGATTTTTTGCTGTGTTAGCTATGTGAACATCTTCTGAATATGACAAAGCTAAGAGCAGTATTAAAAAAATGGCCTGTGCAGCCTGTAAACACAAAGTGCTTCAGTTGCTGCATAGAAACAAGCTGATGTGATTCTAAAACAGACTTTAAATCTTAAGAGTGTTCACATGCACCCCCCTTACATTGCATGAACACCTTATATTTTGGTGCAGGATTGAAGGATTAACTGAGAGAATCCCACAGGTTGAAGGTCGGCCGCAACATTTTCTACAGAAGTATATGATCCCTTTGAGAAGATAAACCCAAATAACTTTTGAAAATTCCTGAACTGTGCTTTAATGCCACCAGAATACTGTCATTTTTTGGTTTTGTGTGTAATTTAATGCAACAACTGGGTGGCAAAAAGAATGGAGCATACATTGATGGTTTTCCCAATGTAGAGCAAGGGTAACACTATCATGAACAAATAAGTCTTAACTCAAAGGAGGCAGCTCAGTTTTTTTCAGTGGAGAAATGTGCAACAATATGCATTGCTGAAAAACAAGGGGAGGGGGTGGTACTCAAAACCAGTAAAAGCCTTCAGAAAAAAAATTCAACAGGCCCAGATTTGCTGCCAATTTAAATGTGTAGATGATTTGATGAAGTGATTGGCTGCTTGTGATTTCTACCAGAATAGAGTCAATCTTTCACTCAACAGTTACAATGAAGAACTGATTGTGTACACTTACAGAGTGATGATTGTATTAAATCATGGAAACAATTAATGTTTTTAAGATTGGAAATAATCACATGATGTGACAGTGTCTGTAGCTCCAAGCCAACATGCATTGTTACATTGATTTGACTTTTGATAGAGAGGACACTTTCATGTTTGAGGTTAAATGAACACGAAATTGACTCAAGGACAGGCTCATTGCAACTTGCAAAGAGCCAGATGGTCTGCATCAGTGAAGTCAGTTACAGTATCGTGTTGATGGATCGAAAAACAGAAGCTCCATATCCTCCTGGTGTGACGATGTGAAAGCAACATGCAAAGTGTTTTGAGTTCCCAAACTTGATGGAAATGCAGAATTGCACCCTATATTAGCACTAAACAAACCACACAGAAGAATAACCTTGTATATTTCCTTTTTCCCCCCTCTGCATTTGTTCTTGTGGTCGAGCACTGTGTCGGATGTCAGCGTTTATGAAACAATGCTTTTTTTTTTTCTTTTATTACAGCAAATGATAATTAAAAATGATAAATTGCTGTCAGTGACTATCACCAGCCCTCCCTGTAAGCTTCACCATCATATTTGTTTAAGTATTAAAACGTTTTCAATATCAGCTTTAACCGTCATGTACATTAAAATATTTTAATATAAGTTTAATAATAGAGAAGTTTGGAGGGAATGATGTGCTTGCACGTGTGTTTTGATATGGTGACACTGTAATAATGGCCAAATTGAGATTCAGATCACACACTAAACACTGAACAGAAAAAAAAGGAAAAAACAAATATGATCTCATTTCCATATCTGCTTCAGGGAATACCTGTGGAGACATAAATTAAAATGAATGTATCAATGTTGCATCGATTTCACAGCAGGTTCTTTTTTTTTGGCATTGGTACCACACATTTATTCACAGGTGACTGAAGACACACCACATGTTGCGTTGGGGATAATGACTAGCAAAAGTATAGGGGTATTTTAAAACCTGCTGCATTCCTTCTCTCACGTTTTTTCGTCATCTGTTAGGGAAACAAGCAATGTGTATCATTAACTCCCAGTCACTACATTTATAAAGAGAAGGAAATGAAGGGAAGGTTACACCCTGGACAGCTTCCCAGCATTTAATTCCATGAAAAAACATGAATTGATTTCTCTTTGATTGCCACACTGGACAATTTATGCAATGAAAAACAAACACTTAACTCTGTCCCTGTCCTTGGGTCTTACAAATCTGATGCGTATGTGCCTACAGGCAAAGCTCCGGCAAATTCCCATTTGAGTCTGATGATACAAAGATTTATCACTTCTCTACTCTAAAATAAAGAATAAAGATTGGGTGTTTTCAATTCCAAATCTCTGTAACTAAATCTATGCCCTGCTTAATTTAAGAACAAGCTACTATTGATAATTGAATCTTTTCATATCAAAATTATTTAAGTTTCGATCAACTTCTTTTTTCTTACTATATCATTTTTTGTTTTGAATATGACCATACTGCTATTTCCAACACAGTTCAGTTGTATTGATTTTTTGGCCAAATATATCTAGGCTGTTAAGTTATAAATCATATCTCAAAACTTATGTACCCTTGACTACCATTTTTATTGGTTTCTTCACAGAGTTTATGGAGTCTATTAGCTTTATTGGGAGCACTGAAAGCTATTCACTTCTGCCTGGATGGTTTTTGGTTGCAGCAAAATATTGATTTCCCTGCATGATCCAAAAAGAAATGGTTTTGGGCTTGATCTACTGTTCTGGTTTTACTTCACAAAATGGTTTTGCAGTTGATTACATCACTTCTGATAACATTTATTCATGTCAAACTAACACTAACTTAAATAAGCCTCCTTTCGTAGCATTAAGGATATCAAGTGAACTGCTCTCTCACAAGCAAACTCCACAGAAAAGCCCACCTTGTCTGAACCAGTAACCTCAGCTTTGCGATCGCGCAGCGCTCGTTCGGTCACAGAAGATGTGAATCAGAGGAAACTGAAAGAGACTTTGTTAATGAGGCTTTTATTCAGAAATAACATCTCCTCTAGTTTGGTATGGCTAATTCCAGCTAGTGAATTTCAGATTACTCATTTAGCTTTCAAATGTCATGATACATATTTGATGAAAATTCAAGCATTGTGCAGACAGTTTTATTATTCAGCCCTTTTTTTATTTTTACAAGTATGTAACTGAATTCATATGGATTAATAAGCTAATAAATCAAACCCAGCAATAAACAAAATTAAATTGTGTTTTATTTGGCACTGCACTTAAAATATGGGCACGATACTTTGGAAAACATGCCTCCAAGAGAAATAAATATATAGGCTTTTAGAGGTTCACAGTCATTCATCCATTATGGGTGCATACACGATGGCATGTTTTGCCTAAAATGAACAGTAAAGTGCAAATTCAAGATTTTTTTTTTACTGAACAAGTGAATCAAGGTCATCATGGAAGTCCTTGTTCATATCTGTTACAAGATCAGAGTCCTCAAAACTTTAACCTTGATCGGCCAATGATTTGTAGCGATAAGTAAGTAGCAACTTCAATGGAAGCCAAAAGCAGGCAGGATCAGCAAAAGTTACAATAAATAGCATGCAAAGGACAAAAGATGAGTCAATCTTTGCTCATCCTCTTGATTACTGAAAGCTTTGAAAGCATTTCAAAGGAGACCTTCATTTGGCTTCGACAGGGCACACACTGTTCTATACATACTTGCAAAACATGTAAGTCAACTGCTCAAAACAAAACATTTGTGTTGCCAGTCGTGTGTTGCAGATGGTTAGATTTGATTTTGGAAACTAGAAATGTTCAAGTGTACATGACTGGAATGTGTAAATGAGGTAGTTTTGTACTTTTTGAGATGTTTGTATCCAAATGTGAATATATGATCTGAACCTCCGCCTCATGCGCAATTTTACTTCTTGTAAAGGTAGGCTTCGGTGATTTATACTTTCTTTTGTGTAATGTGTAGTGTTTTTTCTCCTTTCTTCTTATTCAAAGCATGCACAAATTACAGGCAAAACAGTACAGACATTTTTTTTTCCAAAGAAGTTATGCTGTGCTTGATCTGGATCTTTCAGTCAATGGATGATTATGACTTTGAGAGGATAACGTTCACCCTCAACTGAGAATCCTCAAGTGTTTGATTCAGGTTAAAATTCTTTGCCTGCAGCAGCTCCGCAGTCAACCTCCTCAAATGGGTCAAATTTGTCATACTCAATTGATGGCCACAGGTGCCTTGACCTATTTTACAGCTAGAGGAATCAAAGGCATTTCCAGTGCTGTATTTAAGGTTCCGTTTTATTCTATTTTTTGTCTATTTCGATGCGTTTACTGTTTGGGGTCATGTATTGTATTTCTTCTTAATTGTAAATATTTTAAATATTCTATTTAACTTACTGTATTTTATTTTATTTTTTATATTTTTACACCTTACTTTCGGGTATTGCACCACCAGAGTTGTCTTTCTAATCTCGTTTTACATTGTGTATGTGTGTACACTGTGTACGATGACAATAAAAGCTTTCTATTTCTATTTCTATTTTTCTATTTCTATTTTTCTATTTCTAATTCTGTATTTCATGTTTGTTCAAAAGAACAATAATAAAAATCTAAATGGTCATAAAAAGTTACTGCAATGATAACGATCATAACTTGACAAATGCATGTGTTTAAAGGTCAGATTTCTAATTTGAAGTATTTGGTCATGGACTCAAATTGGACTTAGCTTCGGATAACTTGTTTGGAGTCACATCTTTAAATTCACTATACTCTGCAGAATATACTGCATACACATACAGAACCTTTGAGTCATGTGAATATGAAAGTAGTTTGGGATGTTCTGTGTTGGGGCAAAAATGGCAATTAAGGTGGTAATATGGCTTAAACTCAATTCTTCTGATGAATATCACTTTTTGCCCCTGAAAGTAAAATAACATCTTCAACTCATACACTGAAGCCTATTCAGATCCTCTTATCAAGATTGTCAATTAATCATCTGCAGTTAATTTTTAATTAACTGGAGAGATCTCTTGGCCATTTGAAAATTGTCCAAATGACTGTCTTGGGATGGGTTCACAGGGGTAGTAGGTTTAAATTATCCCAGCCACAGTCTGTGTCTTTGAATTCATGGTTAATATAACTGCAGAGTACCACAGTAAATTAATATCTCCATTCATTGCTAATGTTTTTCAGCCTAATATTGGTTTAAAGGGACAGCATGTTTTCATTTTTTATAGTTATTATTCAATAAGGTTACGTAAAGTATATATCATCAGGCAGCCTTAAATCTATAGGATATAGCTCTATTTAAACCTCTTTTGGACGGGCAGGCAAGAGCACTGTGCACTGCATCCAGTCATTCAATTATTCAGAGATGTGTTTGTGGGGCTAGAGGTGCTTTCAGTTGGTTGAAGGTGAAAAGTGAAGTAGTCTAATAACAATCACCCAAAAAAAAAAAAAAAAAAAAATGTAACCATTGTAGTTAAGTCTTTTCTTCAGGTCACTATTTGGAAATATGAGAATTGCTGATTGTCATCTGTAGGGGCCAAACACCAAATACTACTTCTACAATATTTCTGCTGAACTACTTGTATAAATATTAATATCATAAACAAAGAGATTGTTTTAAGTTTCAATTATACGTAATTGCCCAGTTATCCTTGATGAATGTTCATCACTCTGAATGGTACAGGGTCCTGTGGTTTGTGGTCTTAAGATACCGGACTCCCCCCCTGCTGTGAGCCATTACAATTTCATAAAGAGACCAGCATTAATAATCATCAGAGCTGTCTTGGAGGTTAAACTGCTAAGGTTGTTTTGTTTAGTTTCCAGCAGGCTCTTTAATGTTTAATAAGGCAAAGTTTAGTATGATGCCTCTCTGTGTGAAGCACAGGGGATTCCTA
The DNA here is from genome assembly GCA_008086565.1 of Thalassoma bifasciatum. Taxonomy (NCBI): domain Eukaryota; kingdom Metazoa; phylum Chordata; class Actinopteri; order Labriformes; family Labridae; genus Thalassoma; species Thalassoma bifasciatum. Next base: position 93,244 of record RPOG01000113.1, on the reverse strand, counting down.
AGCTCAGCTAGAGGGGCCTATGGGAGGCTAATCACTTTCAGGCTGAAATAATATGGCATGAGCTCCCTCAATGAAGCAGGCCAGTCTATTAAAAAGTGAAAAGCACAAACTTTATGCATATTTCCTTGTGTGTTCAGCTCTCAGCTGATGATACAGTAATGAATGAGAGGGTACACCTAAAGTGATTAATGTCAAACAATATAGTCTGCTGGGCGACCTCATTGACATTCACCTATAAAGGCTGTGGCCCCTTGTGTCTTGTGTGCACACATTAAAAAAGATGACACTTTTAAGAGGGTGGAATATTTGATGAAGGCTTATCTAAACTATGTCCTTTACAGTTAGAAAACAGGAAACATTTTGACTTCCAAAGAAAAAGAACCAGAATTTTACAGAACCACATTTCTAGACTAGACAGGGACTCACAAAGCATTGCAAAACATCATGACAACATTTTTCCAAAACAGCCTATCTGAAAAATTGCAGCGTTACAGTGTCCAACCTCCTCTTTTGTTTTTGTACGTGCATTGTACATCCCTCTAAACTTTGTTCCTCCTTACTTCACATACAGCTTGTGTTTCAACAGTTTCTACCCATTGTTTCCTCTTTCCCCAATTGACTCTTATTGGCACTCGTATGGTACAACATCAAAATGTATAAATGCTTGAGGGAGGCAAGCCGGGTGAGTCATCAGTTATGCCAGTAGTACCCTAATCTGCCGATTCTTCTGAGATACTAACCGCCACCTCAGTGGTTCAGTTCTGGTAATTCACGGCACAGGCAAATTTCCTGGCCAACTGCCATTAACTTCCAGGAATCAAGGACATTTGCAGATGCAATAATTTTTATATTCATGATTAGTGCTTATTACTTTAAGTTAGAAGGCAAACATGATGAACTCAAAAAACACTACAGCCACTAAAAGTAAGCAATTGATCATGGTTACTGTGGCACACTAACTGTTTTAACTATGTCACACTGCCATTAACTCCATTCAGTCACTCGGCATTGTGCCATTGATTAAAACACATCAGTTTATATTGCGAATGATACCTTTGTTGTACCAGCATCTTGTTTTCTCTCTGTTTAATCACAGGCTGAATAGTTATGTCTCAGAACACAGGGGAAGTGTTTCATGAAGCATGATTTCTAGACACATTTTATCTAACTGTGAGGATGTGGCTGCACTTGATTCTTCTTCTTTTTTTTGCCAAGAGCATGTGAAATGAGAATGAACAGACTTCTAACCTCCGTCTTGGACCCAGGGGAGCTGCTCAAGCCTCAGTCACTGTGCCTTAACAGTTTTAGATGGTCCTTTGGGATGGCAATGGATTCTCCAACCATTTTGGTGTGATCACTATTGTCACTTCTACTATTGGGGAAGTGGAACCAATTGCCTCAATGTGGTTTTTTTTCTGACTTTCTCTCTTTCATTCTCACTCTCTTGGTTTATTGGCTTGCAAACTGCGATTGAGTTGCTATACCAAGAGCTCAAAGCCATTATTTTATTGCTGTCTTAAAAAGTTAGGAGCAGGTAAGCACTATGGGGAAAGATTTTGACACCAAAGGATATCCGGATAGTGATGTGAAGCCTGAACTTGAGGAGAATTTACTCAGAAATCTGTAATGGTAACCTCTGCTAGCTGAAGAGTAGTAGGAAATACAGTACAGCTGTGCTGTATTAATTCCCTAAGTAAAATAAAACAAAAATATGTCGTGCTGCAGAGGGGGTAGAAAGGGTACAAAAAGTGTCCCTTCAGTGTTTTAAAATATTAAATTTTTTATAGACCTTTGGCATTTAGAAAGTCATTCATTGAAGATACTGATTTTTTTTTCAGGGCTAAGGCAAAAGTAAAAACACACCTATGCATTTAAGAACCTCCGAATGTGAGTGAAAAACTGAGAAAAAGTCAAATACAACAAACAGTTGAGGCGCTGTCCTTGGTACTGAAGCAATAGAGTGTGAACTCATTATGTTTTGTTATTGTAGTGAAAATAAAAACATCATTGTTCACCACTCACACCCTTTGTTTTTTGGTGATCAGCCTCATACGAGAGATGACCTTTGTACCAGAAGGAACATGGAGTCTTAATTCAGCACATACTTATTACAACGTTTTCCCATATTTCAAACTCATTATACCCCCCGTAGCTTCAGTGTCATACACCTTGAATGTCTGAGGGTCAATGCCCAAGTTTAACATTCCTTAGAATGCACACCCTGCATCAAAACTACTCAGGATACTGTATTTTCTTGTTTGAAATGCAAAACAATGCACAACAGCTTAAAAAGAAGCCCTTGTCAGGATTGCAAACCAATATCACAGCTGGAAAAAAAATCAAAGGGAGGTTTAGACCAACACTGCAGTACTGTGAGCTAATGGAGCTGATGGCGTGGCTAAAGATAACATGTCCTCTAGCCTCCTCCATCTAAATCCCCTCATCAATGTTTCACACACCAGGATGTTAGGGGGGGATCCAGGTCAAAGCCTTGTTAGATCTCAATCTCAGCCAATTTACACAGGATGACGGCTTAGAACGATACAATCAACAACCTCCTGGCACTGCGGCATGGATTGCTAATTAATTAATTTAGGTCTGGCCCAACAAAGGAATGTGTGTCAGTCACCATTGTTTCCTCAGTATATAATAAATGACTCAGGAGAGTGAACAATATGCTGATGACTATGGCTGCACAAACAGAAGACGCTGTTGAAAATGTAAATGACCGTGACAAAGTATACCCACAGTTTCCACAAATGCCATCTTTGAAGCGCTCTCCTAGACTTTCATCTCTTACCTGTCGATATGAAGACAAAAGGTCTGTGCTATCATCAGTGACACTGTGCCATAGATCCCCATTAGCAGGCTGACTGATGGAAAGGATGTAAATCCATGCTGATTTTGCCACAGAGACCATTCTCTCCTCATTAGAATTCACAAAGCTATCCCCAATAAGAGAAGCACATTTCTTTCATTTCCATACACTCAATCTTATTCATTTACACAGTCTCTGGTGTATCTTTGCAGAACATGTACCTTCTCTCAGTTTAACAATCACACCCAGGGCTTGAAGGGAGTCACTGCTGTGGAGAGCTTGAACTAGGAAATCAGCTTACGCTAGTAATTAGTTTGCCCATTTGGTGGCTGACAGCTGAACTGCTTTCATCAAAATAGCAAAGGCTGAGGTGTGTTTCCAGCAGTTTTATTCTAGCCTTGGTGACTGAGGATTGCCAACCCCTCCCAGAGAAACAAGTCCTCATACCAGTATTATCCTAAGTATCTGTGTCATCCATTTAGCAGGGGATGAAATTCCATCTCCTGTGCAAATTTTCCTTCCAGAGAAAACAACCCTGATGTGAAGAGATGTCAAACTTCCTGATTATCTATATAACAGTGCTTTGTTTGTGAGCCAAGGCCAATATTGTCTATAATAAGGGAGGGAAGGCTTTTGAACAATGTCAGCTTATTTCCGCAGGTGTCCACATTTTTTCCCATGAAAGGCTCATTAAATTTATGCAAATGACATTGTCACCCTGAATGCTGTCCATGCATTGTGTTACAACATGAATGCTTTGCATAAAAGGAATTTCTTTGTCCTTTTCACAGTCTTGCTGCAGCATTTAAGCTGCTGACAACTCTTGTAAACATTTTTTTTTAAAATCTTATTGTTTTCTGTAACACCAGTGGGTGAAACTATTCTTAAGAAACTCTACAGAAAAAGGCAAAAAAGCAGATTCTTTTTTTGTAAGGTGAAGACATTATGAAGTTGTAATGGCACACACATGTACACATAATGTATACTATACATCTGAACCAATCAGAAAACTTTTATCTCTGAATCTGAAGTCTTACTTGGACTATATCTGTGATATTCTTAGAAAGGGAAATTTAGCAAAGTATTCAAAAATCATGAAAAATCAATGATCAACAATAAGAAGCAGGTGCATACAGGTCCATCTAGAATTGAATGTTTGAAGTAAACTGGTGAAAACATAAAAAGTAAACCTCCTCCTTGCACCCTTTCTGTACCTCACAGCAAGTAAGTTCCTGTTTAGATTCCATGGCTAGGTACTTTTAAAATATAAAAATATTCTCAGTTTCTGAGCTTTTAGATAACATTATGGTTATGTTGCTTGGGATATGTTCATAACTGTTACGGAGAATAGTTGTCACACAGTATATTCGCATATAACAGTATGTACAGTACAGTAGAATACAGTACAGCATATTTAGTCATCATGTGACTAGTAAATACTTCATTATTTATGATTGCGAGGCATACATTATCCACAAACATTTCAAGATTTGTGGCACACAGCATATATTTTTATATGGCTTCAGTCAGAGAGTACATAGTTAATGAGTTTCCAGTATCTTATAACATGTATGCGTAATGATGACTGCAGCGGTCCCAGAGGAATCAAAGATTCTGCAGATAACAAGCACAGACCATAACCCTGGATGTAATCCTGGTTATAATCTTCATTATGCTGACTCAATTAAAAGAGATTTTTCAAACTCTGACTATTACTATCCATGTGTTAGAAATAAGAGTTCATAGAAATCGCCCACTGAATTGTTCCCAAAAGAATTCATTTTCCTTCCTCACAAGCTGAGAGAAAATCAACAAAGACTCAGTTCTGTTTCAGCCAAAGAGGCCATCTACTCCTTTTTACCTCCTTTCTGCTGCTATCTAAAAAACTGACACAAGCACAAAGAGTCAGGAAAAATAAATACATAGGAATTTAAGACAAAGCTGACACTAATGGGGGCTCAAATTATCTTCACATTCGAAGGTTGGTCAGAGGCTGCATTACTTTGTTGTGCCAAAGGACAATGAATATGACACAAGGAATTGCAGTACCATAAAGATCAGTCAGTTGGGCGGTTAACATTTTAGGGCATTATGTGTAATTACGGTATTTTCTCTCTGTAAAATTATTCACTTCATAAAGCAAAGGGTTTTTTTATATTCTAGTGGGAATTCAGTGATTAGAAATGTACAATCAGAGTTTCTGCCCTGACTTGAGCAATTATTTGAATGAAGTGGTTGATCCACTGTATAAATCATTTTCAACAAGTAATCCGCTTTGATAGTCTTTTTAACAGTATATCACTATTAGACTGAATTGAATCACCTGAAAACTTTCTCATCAGACATCAGTGCTTTCTTCGTCTGATTGTCCTTGGCTGTGTCCTTTTCTTCCTTCCTCTATCTGCTGAGGTACAGTTTCATTTATTTTTCCACCCATCTGTGCCGTCCATGATCCCATCCTTGCCTCCAGTGTTGGCCACACATATTCTGTCTAGAACTAGATTGTTGATGCCTCCAGTAATACTCCGCTGTGGCATCAGCTGAATAGCCCGTGAGACTATCTGCATGCTGCCGTTCAGCTTCTCTTTGGCTCTCTGGTCCAGATCTGCGGGGTCTAGTAGAGCACCAGCATCTCCAGGCTTTGGTTCTGGCTGGAGTGGATATCAGCCAACTCCCCCCCCAGTTGATTTCTCTAAAATAGGATTAGACATGCTAAGGGTTCTGTGGAAATACAGTTCCACTGGCTTACACTTATCTGTGATGAGCAGTCATGATGGTGGAGGAATGAGGAACAAAGTTTCTATGAGAAAGAAAAGGCAATGAAACACAACTACTGATCCAGTTTATGGTATCAACCTGGGTTACCAATTTTTTTTAAATTTGAAGTTACATTTTGTGATCCTTTTGAGAGCTTCCCTATGTTGTTTAAAACTCTAATTGAACAACAGTACTTCATCTTCTAGAATATATTTAATCCAAAACAACAACAAAATAAAATCACCCTTTGCACATTGGTCATGAAAAGGCATCACCTTAGGGGTGTACCATTATTTTTTTATTAATAAAAATCTTGGAATTACCTCAATGAATTACAAAAATAAATCATGAAGAAACTTTGTGCACTGTTGAGCTGACCTTTTATTTTACATGATTCTTTTGTAATTTAAAAGCATCCCTTGCAGGGGATTCACACCCTGGACACTTTCTATTTAAACTCCTCCCCTCTGGCTGGCGTTACAGAGCACTGTACACTAGAACATCCAGACACATGAACAGTTTCTTCCCACAGGCCGTCACACTGATGAACAGTTTAAAAACAAAACAAAACAATCTGTTATCCCACTGTCTTGCACATTCTCTGTGTTGTACATTTTTATTGCACTATTTAATTTAAATGTGTATATTTATATATATATATATATATATATATATATATATATATATAAATAATTTTTCTCTCTTCCTCTTGTACAAAGTTTCTATATTTCTAATATTTCGATATCTCTAATTTGTAGTTACTTAATATCTGTTTTTCTTACATATGTGACATTTAATGTTTATTCTTACTTGTTTTTTGTACAAAGAGAGCACAGTTGAAACCAAAGTCAAATTCCTTGTATGCTTCTTGAAGATACTTGGCAATAAAGGTGATTCTGATTCTGATTCACCATCATCACACTTCAGTCATCTGACTTACTGCTACTAATATCATGAAGTATCAACTCAGTTTCAAGAGAAGCAGAGAAGAAATAGCAGTGAATTTGAAAGTCAGATAAAATAGTTTTAGACATGAAACTGTCGTGAGCCTTTGATTCATCCCCATACAACAGCCATGCTGAGTCCAAACCGATGATGTGATAGGACATGAACTCCGGTTGTTTGTATTTTTCTTCCTGTTTGATACCACTCTTCAAAAGGAAACAATTTAAATTTGATGTGTATTATCTTTGCTCCTTCAGTGACACTGCATTACATATTGACCTGACTCTTGTGGGAATAACTGCATGAGGCATTGACTGAGAACACAGCTTACTGCTGCATCCACAGGTTAACACTGTGCCATGCAAAGAAGAGTCCATATAGAACAGAAATGCAAATTACTTCGCTAGGTCCATTCACAACGAACCACGACAAAGTGAAAAACTGTCCTGTGGTCTAAGACTGACTTTGTTATGGAAATAACGCTGCTTGTTATCAGTTAAAGTTAAAGCCCCAGCTTCTGTGATGGTATGGGGTTGTGTAACCACACATGATGTGGAAAGCTCACATCTAGGAAGGCACTTTGAGTGCAGAGCAATATGTGCAGTTTTCAGAGCAACATAAACTAACATTCATATGATGCAGTTTTGAAGTTAGACATTTCAGCATTTCAACAAGAAACTACCAAACATAGTCTAAATGCTAAACTGGCCTGCCTGCAGTCTAAATTGGTACATCATTAAATGAAAAAACATAAGATCATGAACTGTGGAGCAGATAAAATCTTACATCAGGCAAGACTGATACTTTTCACTGAAAAAAAAAATGCTGAAACTAGTACGAATGATCAATACGTTCTTAAAAAGGTCATGACATTAACATGGGTGTAACAGAAAAATGTAAACTTTTTGGAGTCAGGTTTATACGTAAACACTGTAAGTGTTACTTCTATACAGAGTATTTATGTTAGGTGTATAGTGTCCTTTGCAATGGCTTGCTCATTGTGTTTTACTAGATAGACTGTTATACTGTAAGTGATCATAAGAGTTTTGGGGGAAATGACGGCTTCAAAAATCCTGAATTGTTATTTGAATAACTGCAGGCAAAACTGAAAGCTGTAATTATTGCCCAACAAAACCAAGACTATATAACTTTTCAGATGATGGCCACTGAGTTCCGAGACATTCATTAAGTTGATTGTTATGTAAAGCACTTTGGTTGGCTGCAGGCTGTTTTAAATGTGCTATATAAATAAATAAGGCTCTGACATTGACATTTATATTGTTGATCACCTCATAAGTTTGTTTCAGTATGCTTGATGTGAGTGTTTCCAGGAGGCTTGTGGGAAAGTTCCTCCAAATGGTGAAGATGGCTTCACAGAGGGCATCCACTGTCTTAATTTGATGTCCAAGTTGGTAAACTTCCTTTGCCATCCATTCCCCTCGACTTTTTTTGTTCCATAACCCTCAAGATCTTTTTAAGAAATTAAAAATGACTGTCTTACTCCATCAAACTTCAGCAGCAATAGCACATTCAAAGAAAAAAAGATTTTTGCCTTTGCCATCAAGAGGTCATGACATGAAGACCTGACAGAAAATGACACTGAATCCATATTTTGAAATGGGAATGAGACAGGTATTGGTATCAAGGGTTTAAAATTTATAAAATGGTATTTACAACCCTAGTAAGGATATAACACTTAAGAAAAGCAAAAGAGGAAGACCAGAATATCAAACTGATAAACTCTTAAAAATACAAATCAAGACACAAAGCTATATTTAATCCAATGGCATCTGTTGTCTAATTTCCTTTTTCAGATGTATTTATTTGAAAAGAATGGTTTGGCGTAATCAACCTTTACAACTGCTTGTTATAAAGGTCACTTGTCAGCATGCCAATTGAACAAGGGAATGTCATTAACTGTATGATAAATGACATGTGAAGGTCAGATCATAGAATCAGTGCTGTGCCAGGTGAGGAGTGAGTGCTTAGCCCTTTCTGTTCTGGGTATCTAGAAAATCCTTCTTTCTGCATATGATGACATTTATGATATGGTCCAGAGGGATACAGGATATTATAAGTAATGCCTTTTCATCAGCCTTTCCTGTGAATTTCATGTTTATCCCCAAAGGAGAAGCAATGATACCATTCCTGCCAATATTTTTAAGGTGAGTGCAGAGCTTTGTGTGAAATAGATCAATACCGCCTCTCCCAGGATTTCTCCCATTTCAAGATAACCTTATCCCAGCAGAGAGGGCGCCCTCGGCCAAAGCACTGGATGTGAATGACAAGAAGCAAGAGCCCTGGAGGGGGGGTCACTGTTAACACATATGATAGACAATGATGCAGAGAAAACATCAAGCTTTTAATTCAGTTGCCCCGCTCTCCTACCACCCATTTTTTAAAAACATTTTCTTAAAGCACAGTGACTTGGTGATATAATCAGCTGTATATTTAATTGACCCCACTGCCTTTCCCAGGTTTACTCATCTTTTTAATCAGGATTCAAACTGAATGACAGGATTCACTGCATTCATTTTTAGTGTTTTCCTACCTGATTTTTCCCTTAATTTCTGATTCACAGTCATGCTGCATAGACCTTTCCCTACTGTTGGCCAAGCGAGACAGATGGATAGATATGAGGGATCACTGAAATGTGATCGCTCATATAGAGGCACCTCCTTTATCTTTCAGTAAAAAGAGTCAAAGGGTATGAGAGGGTTATGCTGTTTCCCTACTAAAACCTCTTTCTGTGCAAGTGCCTCAAATAACCACTGTTTGCTGCAGTTTGAACCACCAGTGGCTTCTGCCAGAAAAGTGTGTTGTATTTTGTTTCTGTCCCCTCCACTTACACAACTTATTTATACGTTTTTGGGTCACATAAATACAGAGACCTTTACAAAATACCACTTAAAACTTTGTATTTTCATTTACTTGTTATTGTCAATGATGACGACACTACCATTGTCTTAAACCTACTCAACCTTTAAAATGAGCTTGACATCATTTTGTGTTCTACTGTGATGCTTGACTGTCTTGCATCATATGTTTTCAACAAGTCTTTGTTTAGCCCCTTTGTGAACCCTTTCACACATGGCCTGAAATCTCATCAAGTGAAATCCTCATCAGGATCCTCATAAAGGGAGGTTGATAGCTTACAACCAGAGGCCTGAACATCAATAATGAACCGAGTATATGACTCTTTTTCATGACTACCCCCCACCTCCTATTGCTAAATGAAGAATATACCATACACTATTAGTTAATTATCATTTAATGGCTGCGGTAACAAAGCCTTCATTATGGCTACTGTCATTACCAGTCACAAGGGTTGACATTTCAATCTCAGCTGTGACCTCTCAGTGTGAAGGTTACCTTCTGTCACTTCCCCACAGCGCTTCTTGTGATACGGCGACTTGGCACATACTGTGTGATTCACCCCCTGCCACAAAATAATAATAACAAAATCTCCTGAATTATAACAAACTAAATAATGACTTATATTTCAGCACGTATCAAACAAACATGTAGCCACGTAATGCTTTTTGCAGATTTATTGACTTGATTATTTATCTATTGTGGTTCAAGATCTTTAGAAATGTTTTGCTAAGAGTACAAACATCTCCCAGAGAGGAACTTTACAAGAAGGTTTTTTCATTCATTGTTTCTGTGAAACCTCTGATAAAACAGTGAGCTGTTCCAATAAATGAAGAAAACAGCTAAGTGTGTAAGTAAGGCTGTTAAGGGGAAATGCACAGCCAAACCAGTAAACACTGATTCAACATTTTGTGAGAGTAACATCTTATTTTTCAATCCAAAAAAAAAAACAAAACAAAAAATACATGGACTCTGGAGTGACTTTCTTAGCATGATGGTAATTTCTGTAATAGCAGTTTTTTTTTTAATCTTGGCTTAAGACGTAGAAATTTGTTCATAATAACACGTACATATTTATCTGCCACAATCACAGTACATAGAGTGAAAACATAGCCTCTAAAACACACATGGAATGTAAATTAACTTCCAACAGACTGGCAGCATGTTGACTGTGATACATGCTGTATGGTAACATGCTAATAACAAATTGCCAAGCCAATAATATGAGCAGTTAATGATAAAATTTATGGTACTGTTTCATGGTCCGCTTAAGGCAAGCTTACAGATTAGGAACATCAAGGCCCTCATCAACGTTGATGATAATTTGTTCATCTCTGCAAGAAAGATCTGCATGCAAATGCTGGAAATTATTCATTTTAGATAAAAAGAAAAAAAACTAAAATAAAACATGTAATTAATCTAGAAATAGATGCATTAAAGATGCAGACATATCAGATAATGTAATTTAGCTTCATTTTTAAAATAAACGAATGAATATTTCCAAGCTGCTGTTTGTTCTTTAAACAGTTCAGTGCACTGATAAAGATGTGCACTTTTTTATCACACACAACTAGCCATTCCAAAAAGATGACCATTGTCTCATGAGGCGAACACCATCACAGTGGCCAATAGGATTGGACAATGAGCAATTAATATGACATCTTATTTTCTGTGTTGTTGCTGAACCTGTGCATGTTTTATCTCCACGGGGGTAAAAGCAAAAAGAAACATAATAGTGTGGACAATTTGGAGCTAACTAATGCACTATGACTTTGAGAAAGAAGGGGAAAAAAGCTTAAGTTACCTGAACATGTAATCTAAAAATGATGATTCAAGAAATATGTGGTTTGTGGAATATGACCAATGAAACCATGTTACTGTACATTTAAAATACATCAAAAGACAATTTTATACATTCAGTCATGTTAATATTCTAGTTGTTGCTCACTAAGCCAATGTGGTGCCTGAGCCAATGAGATAAAGGCTTCTGTGTTTACTGGAGCCAATCAGTAACACTCTGAAGAGACCCAAGCCAATTAATCTCTTCAGTGACATGAGATTTGGAGGAATGGCCTGCTTAACTTCTGGTGGCATGCTGAGTCTGGATCGAAACCCCGCTGCTCTCCTTTCATCCCACTGCAGTCAAAATCATGATGGCCCCAAAAGCACAGAGAACTTTCTAGAGGTTTTGTCTCTGTACCTGTTATTTCAAGTGCTTAGAAGGCAAGCACTTTCCTGGAATAACTCTGAAAATCTTTTGAAGCATTTGCTGTCAGAATAATTTATGCATGGGGAGTATGTAGACACTTACACAGCATCTTTTCAGCTACAGTTTTTATCCCTCTGTAGTGACATACTAGCCTTACTGGCAGGCTAACGTGTCATCTCTCAAGCCCCCTCCAGATCAGAGCAGAGGAAGAAGCAGGATGTTCATCATTCTCCTTCAGGTCTTGATGTTACACTGGGTTTTATCCTTTCTCTTCTTTTCTTTGTAGCTATGTTGACACAGCTTGACAGCTACAAGGAAATTTTTAGCAAGTGTGAGAGGAGAGACCAGCCTACCCATATAATCTAAAATAAAATAAGTGTGGTTCTTGTTAAATTTTGGGGAATAAACGGCAAGGTTCTAGGAAAACAATTTCATCATAATGCTAATCCCCTTGTCAACATCACCCTCTTTGTAGAGAATAACTACAGTGTTTATCCTCGATGGAGTGATTGGATTGAAAAGTAATTTAATTTGGAGAATGGAGCCAATCATACTTGAACTTAAAAGCACCCACTGAGAAGCTCTTTTCTAGAACAGCTGTGGCTGCAGCCCAAATTTCAGACTGGATTAATGTTGTGAACATACAGTAATGAGCTCACGGTTGATTGCAGGGGGGGGGGGGCTATTCGAGTTGTGCATCGAAATCCAGTAAGTCTTACTGGACAAGAGTTCTCTTGTCTAGACTTGAAATACTTTCAGTTGCCGTCTGAAAATGACTGGCATAGTGCCGGAATGGCAGGAGGCCACATTTCATATACTTGATATGACATTTGAATTTTGATCATGTAATCTCTGTCACTGAAAAGCCATATCTTGAGGGGTCAAAGTTGATTGGATCCACTTTTCATGCAAATTTTAATAATTCATCCTTATACATAAATAACTATCTCATGTGAATACTCTTGATTTTACTGTCAAGCAGAAACCTGGCTGATGGAAAAAAGAAATTGAAGGGTCCCATCCATAATTTTGAGGGCAAGTACACAAAGTACCAGAATGCAGATGGTTGTAAAATGTGCTTTCAAACCAGAAAACTTTCCCACTCCTGAAGGAACTCAATAGTCTCTATTGCAGATTGGTGTCTGTGTTTCTATGAAGGCCTGTAGTCTTAAAATGTATATGCAAATCCTCCCAGTCATGGAGGGGAAAAAAACCTATGCATTACATTGAGTAGAGGGCAGGAAGACATCGACAAAGGCCATTCAGGAGAGATGACACAAAAGCAAGCAAAGATGGGCCACATCATTATGTGCACACCAACTGTTATCCTTTAAGTATGGAGGATAGCCTGTGCTGGTGTAAATTATACTTGATTGTGCTGCAGATGGAGTTGCTGAATTGACGCTCGAAAAGAGACAAGCACAGGAGTCAAAATTGTTCAAAAAGCCAGATTTGTGCTCCCCTTTGAAACAGCTTCGACCGGTGTTTGACTTTAAGAGCAATTCTTTGAGTGACTTTCAGTGTGATAGATCGACCTTAAATGGCTTAAGATTACAATTCAATACTTATGTGATGAGAATACTTTGGCATGTATTTATAAAAGACGACACAAGTCTGATTTTCTAAGGTCTCTTTGGGTGTCACAGGGCTGACAGAGGCACATTCCTATTATCAGACTATTGCTTAGGAACTAAAAACACTGCAGGCTCTGTAGTGATCAGAAAAGTTTGGCTTGCATGGTACCGATCCTCATAGGGCTCAGACTTCTGGAAAGTACTGTCCCCAAGCAGAGTTGGAAACTGGTCTCGAGACCACATTTTGAAGGTCTTGGTCTCAAACTCAAGAGCATTTTTACTCGGCCTTACATTGGACTCATGATCTGGCACTGACCTGCTATTCCTCAATTCATTCATTGATGTCCAGTCAATGAATGAATTGATGCGATGACAATTTAAAATAGCATTAAAATATGTAGCATTAATTCACTGATTGTTCTGCCTCCATGGAAATCTTTTGGAAGACCTTATGTGCCAGAGACTTGCAAAAACTAGAACATCAGTCCATCTTATTTCTAGTCAGAAATACCTCTACTTTTGGACTTGTTCACTTTATAAATAGGCCTTATTAGCAGCTTTTAAATGAATACAGATAGTGTGGTCTTACGTGCAACACAACCCCCTAGGCAGAGCTGCAAGAGGGAAGATCATTTACTCCAGAATGTCCCTGGTTCTCTGGGAAAGTTCCTTGTGGTTTGAAAGCACCTTGTGTATTTGCTGGTTCCATGGCAGGCAGGACATAATGGTCAGTTTAACATTTATGTAAAAACAACACTCCCTTGTGAAGATTGGTAACTACCAACAGTCTTTGGAGTTTGTGAGAGGATGAGGCAATGTTTCGACAGAACCCAGGCCCCTCCGTTAACAGCATAACAGATCTGTCGGCTCTATTTGTCCATCTTTGCAGAGTGCATAATCCTACATGTCTCATAGCCAAACAGGCCTCACTATCAGTTTGATATATGAAAGAGAATGTGACAGGAGGGGTAATGGAGCAGGGGTGTTGTCGTCATGCATTCAGGCCACATACTAGATCACTTTGACGCTGCTTCCCATCAGCCCCCTCTCCTCCTACACACTACCCTGGACAAGACCTGAATCAAAGAGAGGTCAGAATGATTGAAGATAATCTTTTGTCTTATCATGTTGACTAAGATATGATGTGACACTGTGAAGGAAATAGTGGTGGGGGGAGATGAGGGGGCTGTAAAAAGACAAGACAGGGAGCCACACTAATGGTGTTTAAACAGAGATAGAAGCCTGTAGCTCACTGCAGGAGTTCCATCCACAAGGGACAGATCTGCTCTCATGAAGAATGCATCGCAATTGGAGAAGTGTGTGTATGTGCAAAAATGAGTGGGGAGTATTTGAAGGGCTGAATATCACAAAGCTTAAAGGTTTTCACAGTATTCTATTTCAAAGCTATGCCTGCATGGGAGATAAGTTGCATATTTACTTTTCTTATTCATCTAAATTCTGTAGAACTCAGCAACCACTTAAATCATGGGTTTGTCTTCTAAAGCGTTATATCATACTGCATGTAGGCATCCATGTCAATATACATAAATTACAGAGAATAATTGTATTCCTAGATATAAATATTTGCACACTCCAAAGAAATGTAGAAATTCAAACCTACAGACTGAGGCATTTTTTTTCCAGTCACAAATGAGGAATCACTGAGGCACTTTATAACACAGGCTGCATGCATGTCCAACCATTAGTAAGGAAAATGGACTGTTTGTACGAACGATGAAAAAAATTGATTAGCAGTATGCATGAGCCAGGCTAACGCCCCAACAGAGCATTAAATTAAGCCCCACCATTATAGACGCTAACGGCAAGATTACTGCACCTGTTTGGTTGTTCAAAAGGTTGTGGATGTCGTGCTTATGCATCACTGCCTAAGATGAAATATGCAAAGATAGTGGACAGTGGAAACTCACAGGTCAAATGAATCCTTGGGGAAAGTTTGACAACATAGTATAAAGCAAATTAGATATAGGAGACAACACTTTTTGGTAGATGAGATAAGGTAAGCAAACAAAGTCTCAAACTGCCAAGGCTTAACCATCGTTTTTGCAAGTTTGCTTTGCTCTTTGCTTTTATGAGTGTAGGTCGTTCCAAGATGTCTTTGAGTTCATCGAACAACTGCTTGTAGAGTTATTTGTCCAGTCACAGGGGCTTTGCTGTGGTGCTTGTTCCACGAGGCAGTTTTCATATTGCTAGTTTAACTTTTGAGGTATTCTGCTGTGCGCTCAGAAACACTGCACACATTAATTATGTTTAAGTTCTTTGGCCAAACATTCCCTTTCTTTGTCTACTTTGGATGATTGACAAGCTGACAACAACTGTTTGTTAATCTTATGTTCTTGTAATAAATTGACCATCTTTCACTGAAAAAAAAAACTCACTTTCATGGTGTAGTTAGGTAACAGGACGATTATTTGCAGTCGTGCATGTGGCTAACACTAGGACCAAATGGGCTGTTTCATAACAATACTTTAAGACTGATGGCCCCATTTGTTTGATGACTGAATATGCTTATGGCCCAGGACACCACTTTGTATGGAAAATGTGCATCTTTACAACATACTTGAGTTTTGGTGGGCAGCAATTACTGAACTATATCCAAAAACACTCCCTTTGGGTGTTTTATGTTGAAATATTCCACAGATATTTGATATGCCGTGTGCTGAATTATATTGGTTTCCTTTTATCATCTATCACATGAGGACTTATCACTGGGCTCACAAACAGCTCTAACTATGTTGTAAAAGGAATTGAGCGCCCTGCTGAGGTCAGATTGTGATGACAGTGAATCAATGGGTGTCAAAAACACAGCTCTGATTTAAATCCTTAGAAAAGGCAGGAATTCCTTCCATCTAATGTCCAATGTAGCTTTCAATAACCTCCTTTCTTTCCCATGACAGCAGGGATTGAAGAAGGATTAATGGCTTTCCAGCTAGTCTTTATGCTCACTGCACTGTCAAATTTAAGCATTTTATCTTCTGCGATTGAGAAATTTAAGGTCAAGTGAAAAGAGTTGCTTCAGACAAGGCATAGATGGGTTGCCATGCTTGCCACAAAAGAAAAAAAGAATCACATTTGTAGTTGTATTTGTAGCACAAAGGCTTCATTTTTTTTTTCTAGGAAATATTCTGGAAACCAAAATATGATGTCACATTTTTTTCTTTTTCCCTGTGGAAATTTACTCAGATTGATTTTTGAAATTAAAACTGAATATTGAAAAGTGTTTTGGGTTGAATTTTTGTGGAAATGATAACAGAGCTCAAAATATGAATACACGTGGGAAGTAAATGTTACCAAAAGTGCCTTGAGCTTTCAGTAATCAAAATTATAAGAAGTTAAGCTGAAACTTTTATGGCAAAGAACTTTCAGAGGTAATGCTCTGACCAAGATCCTTGACTCAGAAAAGAAAGTTTTCTATTCAAACCCATTCCACGTTCCAATACAAGAAAACATTTATTTGCATTCTGTATCCAACGAAAGGTTTCTCAGGTCAGTGATATTTCGACTATGGACTTTGTGACCTCTCCTCATTCTCCTTTCTACTCAATGCTCTGAATGGCCAACGGACACGCTTTTGCACCTTTTGGTTGACTCACCTGTTCCAACTTTTGTGTAACCGATGGCATCTCTTTCAATGTCACACTCTCTTCACATTGCATTACTTTATACAGAGCCTGCAGCTTGCTCTTCCTGTCCTCGGATAGCTCTATTTCTCTAGTATTCAAGAGGAGGGTTGCCCTGTCATTACTCAGGACTTGACTGATCTCTGTCAGTTAGTCCAAGTTGACAAATAAATATCAAATTGATACCATTCAGGGACAATTCATTTAAAAGAAAAAAAAATCCTCAATGAGTAATTTGATGACTGGCATTTTAATGCAAAGCTTAAAAATCCCTAATTTTACATTTCAACACAGTTTAAGTACATATCAACAAAATCAAACAACTAGCATCAGTGTCTTTAATTAATGAATCAAAGGTATGCAACATATAGTGCAACTTTAAACACTGTTACAAAATAAAAAAGTCAGGATTTGATTCACACTGGCCCCTGTATGTCTGACATTAAATAACTGCATATTTATGTAAAATATGTACAAATAAATGTTGAATTCTTACATTAATAAAAATGATCTGAGACCTATACAGTGTATTTCAGCGATTATTGCTGAATATATCTTTGCAGCCCCCCATAGAAAAAAGGTTCAAAAAAATTACACATTATGAGTGATAAAATTCAGTAGGTGAAACTCAAATTTACAAATGAAAATTTATTCACTTAATTTACTTTGAGTGTTGTCGGATCTTTCAATGGTGCTGATTTAATCTATAAAAAATGGCAGTTCAATTGAGCTTTAAACTAGATTGCATTTATTATTTTTGAGATATCTTCAGATTTAGTTAGTGATGCTTGTTTTACATGAACCAGTAAAACAGAGAACCACCTGCAACAGAACATATATTCTAATGACAAGTAAAAATGACATTCAAGTCCCCAAGGTAGAGATAGAGGAAGCTACAGCCCCTGAGGATTGGTGGGTGGGCAATAATGTCTTCCCAGAGGCCCTACTGAGCCCAACACCCCAAATCTTCCCACGAGAAAAGAGGTGCAGCAAAAACACACAAACAGAATTGAGTTATTCACCCAAGAGACTCCTGAGCTGCATGGGTGAGACCACACATGTATCACTTCAATTTATCATTCTTACAGGGCAGGCTTTAAAACTGTAGCTGTGCTCGATCAGCTGATATATGAAACAAGGCTTAGACTTGTTGGCATGCAGGCAGCCTGCTGTCCTGAGACTGCAACATCGCAGAACACGGATGGAGTCACTGTGACCTGTGGTGAGCGTAAACAAATGTGGCATTAGTGTGCTCCACTGCATCTCTATCTCTTTTATTAAACTGGACAATTTCTGTGAAATCACAAGCCCATAGCTGTGATACGTGTTAGTTTCTAACTTAGTGCCGTTTATTACAACTTTCAGCATCTAATTTCCTGATATGTACATCCAATAATTAAAGAAAGAAGTTTCTTGCCAAAGTGAAATCTCTTCAACATACAGATGTTTGCTTCGGACTGCCTTTTCAAAAACCACAACAGTCTAACCGCTATATTACCCTGTTTTATGCTTAATCAATGCACTTCCTCTGAAATCCAATATTAACTTGATGCATAAAATGCCTGACCAATTAGCGATGAATTAATGATTTTGATTTCTTTAGACAAAGGATAGACGGACGAGTACTAAAAATAGTTGCAATTACAGGACTTGTATTGCTCTACACTCTGATTTGTGCTGACAAGATGCCATTTGATACATTATAAGGGCAATAATTGCAGGCAATATACAGAAGTTTGGACTTCAGCAATTCACTTACTTCTTTGGATTGTTTTATTAAGCTACTGACATTTCTTTCACAATGTGCTCCATATTAAATAAGCTCCACTGGAATGGTGCTATAATTGTCATTGCACTATGCATAATTTTCTCTAGTACATGCCAATCATCACTCACCATGAAGAAGTTAAATGTATAAGAAAAAAATAATAGCAACAGGGAGCATGAACTGGGGAGGAAAAGCATGGATTGAGCTTTAATCACTGGATGATGAATTTACCAAGGGAAGCAATTTAAAAAGCCTCAAAAGCTTAGTTTGTGCTCACCAAAGAGACGGCAGAGGAAAGTTCAATACCAGAGGCAGAAGGTAGACCTGATGGTGTTATGATAAGTTGCTTGAGATTTTACTTTTGCTGAGCTCAACAAAATTTTCTTAAAACACTGGTCAGATAGAGTATCCTTTTCAAACAGGACATCTCAGACATGTTCTTATTTTGAAGTATAAAGCAATGCACAGCTTAAGAAAAAATGAAGAAAGGGTGGCGTTTGTTTTTTCTACCATATGCTACACAGTTATTCTCAACTTACACTTCTTTGCACACTGTGCTTCTTACAAGCAAACCCTCTGCTCTCTCATCCCTTCACTGCAAGGCACAGTCGAAGCAATAGCTCAGCAATTATAGGGAGAAGGTTCTTAGAAAGCCCTGCTGCTAGATGTGAGTGTGGATGGTATAGATATGTCATAAGGCTGCAGAGAGAAAATGTGCACTGTTGGAACTATAATGATCAATAGTTTAGTCAGCGCTTTTTACAGACAATTGCAGTTTAGATAACCTATAGTATGACTAGCTTCCTCTCAATACATACTTCTATGTGCAAGCACCTTTGCTGGAATGTGATTATTTATATCACTTTTTGCAACTTGTGTTTGCCAGAGTCAAGGAAAACAGCCCTGACGCTTGCAACAGCTATCCATTTGTATTTCTAAAAGTGTCCTGGAATATTCGAAAAACCTGTATATTCAGGGCTCAGTTAATGGAAAGGTAGGGAACCTTGTTGACTAAAGGTCAAAGACTGCCTCAATTCCATCTCTTTGACTGTCGCAAGGTTTTGAGCATCTTTAGGCTTTTCTACTTTTCAAGAAACCCATGCTCATGCAATATTTTATTATATCTCTGAATTTTCCTCCGACCTACAGGTTTATATTTGATCTCATTTAAAGACAAATAGACGGTAAAAGAAGTATCAGATTAACCCGTGGCAATCTGAACTGCCATGGCAAAGGGTTCCTTGTCAAAACAATGTTAGATATTTTGTTTGGGGAGATGGTTAATGCAGACATACTCTGACCAGGAAACCTTTTATCATACCTTGTATCCTAAATATTTCATTTCAGTTAACTGCTTCTCTAAAAAACGTAAGTGTTAAGATATATTTACTTGATGCTCTAAGTCTCTTTGTACTAGCACAGCAGTGTGTACTTCAAATAAAACCATTTCATGCCCTCTATAAGCTGCAGTTAAAGACAGCAGCTTGTTAGATAAATATGATGGGACCAATTTATCTGGTTCGCTTGTTACTTTTTGATGTTTTTGTCTCTTTTAAACTTTGGAGATGTGTCAGTGCTTCTGAAAAGAGAAAAAGCTACATGGTTAAAAAAGCCAGAATCCAACCCCTTTGTCTTTTCTTTGTTCCTTGTACGGATCTTTTTTCTTTTCTGTCAGCTCGAGCACCATCATCCTAGTACAAGAGAGGGCAGAGTTTTGCCAAATTGCCAAGCAAGTTATTTCCCAAATGTCATGTTAGGGTACTGCTCCTCTGTAAGAATAATTTTTATGTGAATTTAGTCAAGCAAAGAGTACAGACATCAATAATCGGCACAGCTCTAAGGTGGTTTAAAAATATTTATATATATATATATAGAAAAAGTAAGTGCCAAGAAAAACTCGAGGGAGTGGGAGGTAAAGATGGTATGCAAACATTTGTATGCAGAGGAAATATGTGCTGCATTTTGCTTATGATGAAGAGGGTATTGTAAGGTTAAAAATTCAGAACAAAATGCCCACCCTTATTTTCAGTCCTACTCCAGTCCTCATTAACAAATGAAAAACAACTCAAAAGTTTGAACGGAGCTTTTTGTTTTTCAGCAAAAGCAAGTGGCATGTCAAGTTGTCTGATGAAACATGGGGAAAAGAAACAAAAGAGCTATTGTTCACAGTTTTACGCTATATGTTATTTGTAATCAAACAAAATCAATCCTTTTTAAACTTTTGTATCATAACTTTGTGTTGCAGTTATTCTGTGAACTATCCACCTGGGAAATCAGCATGTAAGTAAGACACTCTTGGGGATTTTCCTGCCTTTGACATTTATCCCACTGAGACAGTACTGCTTATCCATCTACACAGCTGCAAATCATGGCAATTATTCAGAGGTCTTCTGAATGTGAGGTGATTAGGATTGTTCATGCCACTGAACTCAATCACTCCTAATTCCATTACAATCCTTCTCTCTTCCTGCATCTGTCTTTCATGCTCCCTCAGTCTCCCTCACAGACTGACACACACATATCTTCAGCAGGGTCATTAAGTCTAAGTAACGCCTGGGAGGACTCTGACAAAAATTGTTGTCAGGCACCATATTTGCATTCCTCTATTAGCATTAATCCTGAAATAAAATGTTAGAGCGATGGTATAAACCCCGGGTACTCTTCTCCCAGGTGGGGCTGGAGAAGAACAATTACTCCAAAGATAAAATGACCTTAGCCGGTATCTGAGCAGAGCATTTAATATTTCAAGGTTATGGCTTGTGTCTTGTACTATCTACAAACTCAAAATAGGGATCTGTAATTAGAAGAATAACCAAGTCCAAATAACCCGTGCGAATGAGTTGGATTGAATTGATATTTGTTTTAGCACAAGTCTCACCTCCTAAAATGTACAAAGAAAACCATGATGTGATTGCACCTCCTGACCACCCATCTTGTTACCTTTTTGAGTAAATTTAGTTTAAGGGTTTCTGTTTTGTTTGAAGCAGTCCC
Organism: Thalassoma bifasciatum; assembly: GCA_008086565.1. NCBI lineage: Eukaryota > Metazoa > Chordata > Actinopteri > Labriformes > Labridae > Thalassoma > Thalassoma bifasciatum. Next base: position 71,670 of record RPOG01000113.1, on the reverse strand, counting down.
AATTAACCCCTGTCCAGACTTAACATTGGTACCACTTTAGCCACTTTATACCTTGAGGTTAGGAGGGAGGTAATGCTGCAGTTCGATAGCAACTACGTTATCTAGATGTGTCAATCAGGATGTGCTTAGTTGGATCTTGTGCTGACTAAGCTCACATTTGGATTTTTTAAGCTGGGTGTAAACAAACTGACTGGAAAGTACATACATTAGGTTGGTTCAGAAAATCTGGTCCCAGTGGGAATATGTTTTATATTATCTTCAATGAGAACACAAAAAAAGTCTTTGGAAAACAGAGAAGAAAGTTAGCACTGCTACAGAACTGTGCCATCTTTCTTGGTTGGTTCTTTAAGGGTCATTTAGTTTTTCTTTTGGCAAAAAAAAAAAAAAAATCCAACTTGATTTATTGTTGAGCTTTGATGTGTTGTTACTTTTCCTGTGTGGTTTATTTTAGAGTGTTCCAGCTGATGACCAACAAGAAATGGAGAAAATATTTTCTCCATGTCTTAGTTTTTCTAAACCTGTGCTTGAACATGTAGCATCAGATTATCCGTTCTTTAGCTCAGCTAGGGGGCTGAAGATTAATCACTGCAAGTGTCACAAGGCCAGCAGACCCAAACCTTTGGGGCCAAACAAAGTGTTTTTTGAGTCAGAAGCTTCACTCAGATCAGGGGAGATTTATTCCTCTATCCTACCTCAGAGGAACTCATGGGGCCACGTTCTAATCCGGCAATAAATCAACACTGTGCATGGTGTAGAAAAAACACACGGCCCCTTTTATCCTGTTCAGAATTTATTGTTTCTATTGGGACATTAAACCGGTTGTGTACTCTGGCATATCAGAAATTACACCAATGATCCAACAAATCGCTCAGGACACACGCACACACACACACACACAAACACACACATATTGTGAACATGACCAGAATTTTTGGCACACAGTAGGATAGTTGCTGATATGTATGGCGTCATATTTGTGTCAAAAGTCGAGCGAGCGATAAAACACACGTACGAGCAAATTATCTTGTACCACACGCGCAGAGTAAACTGCCGCACGCGCTTTTTTTAGTCCTCGCCCACACAAATTCAGCAACCGAGAGCATACAGGGAGATGAGAGCGAGTAAAAATACACAGCAAGAGCTTAATGCACAGTGATGGATAAATTAAACTCTAAAGCACGCGCACAAGGAGTTGCTTTGCGCGCACTGGAGTGTTGCAGCGCTCGAGCAGAAAGTGTACTCGCTCGGGTCACAGACTTTTGACAGTTTGGGGGCGGAACCAAGGGGCCAGCCCTGCCCTCTTATGATTGGTCAAAAAATAATTTGCTTGTATGTGTGTTTTATCGCTCACTCGACTTTTGACACAAATATGACGCCATAGATATGTGTGTGTGTGTGTGTGCCAATGGACAGTACCAGGAGCACAATGCCTCCAAAAAAATGTTCCCCAACCCCAATTCTAGAGTTGCTATTGCCATGAGCCCAAATGTCCATATTTCTACTTATGGAGTCAGATGCTGTGACACGTCTATTACACAAGAGTCTGGCCTCCTAAAATACTCTCGTCCTAATGATGAAGTGAGGTTGGATTGAGGCTACCCAACCAGGGATCTGTGAGGGGCTTAAGTCACTTTACTAGCAGAAAAGAGAGCATAAGAGGGCGGGGGGGGGCATAAGGTGTTTAATATAACTAAGTAGTCTGCGTGGTTAAACTTTGTCCATGAGATAGACAAATCTTTTAACCTAGGCAGCACCTGTAAGCGAGAGAAAGAGCTTATAACTGTAGAACCATAAGATCAAAATTCATCTGTGACACCTCATTTGAAAGATTTAAGTCTCTAGTTTCAGGAAATGTCATGTTTTTGAGGACACTGCTGTCTTGCAGCCAGAAGTCTAAGGAAATAAAATATGCCAATCTTTTCCAGATTCACATTGAGGAGGAAATGCTATAAGACTGTGAAGCTGCTGCTACTGCAGATAATAGACACAACAGACAGACATACAACAGAATTTACAGGAGAAATTTCACCACTTGGAATAATTGAAGAAAATAGAAGAAAAAATTTCAGTGTCTCAAAAGTACAGGGATAACATGCTGGAGCAATCTTAATTCTTGTGCAGAAAGACACTGGGTTCATCAAACAAGTCAGGCACAGAGTGAGGATTCAATCTGCAGAGACAGGTGGAGTTTTCAAAAGAGTCGTCTCTAATTACAAGGAGGTTTGGTACACAAGAAATCAATCATTGTAGGCAGAGGTACAAAAATCAAGGAGGCAAAAAACGAGAACAGGCAGGAAAAAGTCAAAACACAAGGAGCTGAACTAAACAAAGGCTGGAGTATCAACGAGGGTGGTGAGTGATAAACCAGCAGAAGTAAGGGAACATCAGGGAATGAGTAAGAAAATAGAGTGGGCATAACAAGACACAGGCACAACATGTTAGAGAGGGGCTTGGTGATCAACTGTGAGGTAGATACTTTGACAGGAACTTAAAAAGACAAGAGACAAGAGTTAACATCCAATAAGAAATAACATTTTAACTTTGCGGATCTAAAAACAGAACATCAAGTCAAAACTCATTTCCTAGGCAAAAATGTAAATGCTGCTTTCAGTGTTTATAAATCACTGAGAAAACAAAAAAGAAAAGTGAAGTGTGTAATATTATGCTAAATTTCAATTTCAAGTGTGTATCATGACATTTTTAAGGACTTCTGTTGTGAAGGGTTCATTTTTCAACCACAGTGAAGTATGGCTTGTACCTCCACTCTTTTAAATGTCAAATTACCTTCCCCAACACTCCAGGGATGTTGTGCCAACAAAGATAAGCAGTGTGTGGCAAACACCCTGTTCAAGATTATCTGTCTCAGTCTTAACTTGGAACAACAGTGATGACTCATAGGAGAATTTCTGAATCTGACATTTTAATTTCAAAAATGAAAGATCATAATTTAGAAGATAAAATATCCTAATAACCCTTTTATGGGCTGATGCAAAGTATCAACCGCTGACTGAAAAAGCCAAGGGGAAAAAGTTTCAAGAGCAAAGTCTTAACTCACCCTGATTCCTTGTTTTTGCTCTGTGTATCTCTGTGACAGGTTACTGAGTGGCATCAATTTTACACAACAAATTCAAAGACTCTGTTTCTCATGAGTACTGTCACCCGCTGTTCGGATCTTCTGTTTAGCATCATTTTTGCTTTATTCAAGAAAACTTTTTGCAGGATACAAATCAACAAGTTAAAATATTTACTCATAGGTGCATAGCATTATTGTTTGAAACCTAACAACAAGCAAACTTTGTAAGCTTGATTTGTGTGGTAGATTAGTGTATCTGTCTGGCAACACCAGGCTAGTTTTCCCCTAATATTTGACATCTGACCTTGTGTAAGTTTTGACTTTGAATAAATTAATATCACAGGCACTAAGAGCAACCCAAGTTAAAGTTAATGTCAACACAAAGGCATTCATTCTTGCATGAAAATGAAGCAGAAGTTATAATGCACACCACTCATTATTTCAAAGAAAAACCATAACATTCTGGTTTAACCTTTTTGTGCAATAAGAATATCACAAGTGCCAGAAAGGATGCTCTGCAGACATCAGCAGCCTTCAGATGACTGAAGTCTCAAATCCTGAAAGTAATTAGCTTTTAAGATGTCTAACATATCTTTCCCATGACTGCAGACTTCAGATCCTGACAGGTATGATTAGTAAGAAACTATGAACTGCAGAAATGCCCCCAGTGTCTTGAGGTAGTAGAAGCATATTTGACATTTGACATAAAATAACAATTTTTTTTGCAGGGATTCATTAAGTTCTTTTTTGATTCATTGTAGTGAAGGTTGGCTCCGTGACACCCAAGTTCCAGTTAATTTTAGAGAAAAACCATTACTACATAAATGATTCTGCTCTCTACTGGCAGGGCTTTATGCTGCTTGTCAGTAAAATCATTACTTGCAGTAATGTAACGACACAAATAATGTGTTGCCCCCAGATGAAGTACAAATATGTCAGCCCTGGCTCTCTTCCACAGTTTCACTTCACCATAAAATGTCACCTTGAGATTAAGGCCTGAAACTGGGGCATTAAAATGAGAAATCAATCAACTAGCCTGACAAATATTATTGCCTCTTGGCAGAAGAACCGCCATTTCTTCGATCTTAAACCACATCANGGTTGTGTACTCTGGCATATCAGAAATTACACCAATGATCCAACAAATCGCTCAGGACACACGCACACACACACACACACACACACACACACACACACACACACACACACACACAAACACACACATATTGTGAACGTGACCAGAATTTTTGGCACACAGTAGGATAGTTGCTGATATGTATGGCGTCATATTTGTGTCAAAAGTCGAGCGAGCGATAAAACACACGTAAGAGCAAATTATCTTGTACCACACGCGCAGAGTAAACTGCCGCACGCGCTTTTTTAGTCCTCGCCCACACAAATTCAGCAACCGAGAGCATACAGGGAGATGAGAGCGAGTAAAAATACACAGCAAGAGCTTAATGCACAGTGATGGATAAATTTAACTCTACAGCACGCGCACAAGGAGTTGCTTTGCGCGCACTGGAGTGTTGCAGCGCTCGAGCAAAAGTGTACTCGCTCGGGTCACAGACTTTTGACAGTTTGGGGGCGGAACCAAGGGGCCAGCCCTGCCCTCTTATGATTGATCAAAAAATAATTTGCTTGTATGTGTGTTTTATCGCTCGCTCGACTTTTGACACAAATATGACGCCATAGATATGTGTGTGTGGGCCAATGGACAGTACCAGGAGCACAATGCCTCCAAAAATATGTTCCCCAACCCCAATTCTAGAGTTGCTATTGCCATGAGCCCAAATGTCCATATTTCTACTTATGGAGTCAGATGCTGTGACACGTCTATTACACAAGAGTCTGGCCTCCTAAAATACTCTCGTCCTAATGATGAAGTGAGGTTGGATTGAGGCTACCCAACCAGGGATCTGTGAGGGGCTAAAGTCACTTTACTAACAGAAAAGAGAAGTTTCTGTACAAAGTAAGAACTTAAATGCTTCTTCATGTTGAAATATTGGGGGGGGGTGCATAAGATGTTTAATATAACTTAGTAGTCTGCGTGGTTAAACTTTGTCCATGAGATAGACAAATCTTTTAACCTAGGCAGCACCTGTAAGCGAGAGAAAGAGCTTATAACTGTAGAACCATAAGATCAAAATTCATCTGTGACACCTCATTTGAACATTTAAGTCTCTAGTTTCAGGAAATGTCATGTTTTTGAGGACACTGCTGTCTTGCAGCCAGAAGTCTAAGGAAATAAAATATGCCAGTATTTTCCAGATTCACACTGAGGAGGAAATGCTATAAGACTGTGAAGCTGCTGCTACTGCAGATAATGGACACAACAGACAGACATACAACAGAATTTACAAGAGAAATTTCACCACTTGGAATAATTGAAGAAAAAAGAAGAAAAAATTTGAGTGTCTCCAAAGTACAGGGATAACATGCTGGAGCAATCTTAATTCTTGTGCAGAAAGACACTGGGTTCATCAAACAAGTCAGGCACAGAGTGAGGATTCAATCTGCAGAGACAGGTGGAGTTTTCAAAAGAGTCGTCTCTAATTACAAGGAAGTTTGGTACACAAGAAATCAATCATTGTAGGCAGAGGTACAAAAATCAAGGAGGCAAAAAACGAGAACAGGCAGGAAAAGTCAAAACACAAGGAGCTGAACTAAACAAAGGCTGGAGTATCAACGAGGGTGGTGAGTGATAAACCAGCAGAAGTAAGGGAACATCAGGGAATGAGTAAGAAAATAGAGTGGGCATAACAAGACACAGGCACAACATGTTAGAGAGGGGCTTGGTGATCAACTGTGAGGTAGATACTTTGACAGGAACTTAAAAAGACAAGAGACAAGAGTTAACATCCAATAAGAAATAACATTTTAACTTTGCGGATCTAAAAACAGAACATCAAGTCAAAACTTATTTCCTAGGCAAAAATGTAAATGCTGCTTTCAGTGTTTATAAATCACTGAGAAAACAAAAAAGAAAAGTGAAGTGTGTAATATTATGCTAAATTTCAATTTCAAGTGTGTATCATGACATTTTTAAGGACCTTTGTTGTGAAGGGTTCATTTTTCAACCACAGTGAAGTATGGCTTGTACCTCCACTCTTTTAAATGTCAAATTACCTTCCCCAACACTCCAGGGATGTTGTGCCAACAAAGATAAGCAGTGTGTGGCAAACACCCTGTTCAAGATTATCTGTCTCAGTCTTAACTGGGAACAACAGTGATGACTCACAGGAGAATTTCTGAATCTGACATTTTAATTTCAAAAATGAAAGATCATAATTTAGAAGATAAAATATCCTAATAACCCTTTTATGGGCTGATGCAAAGTATCAACCGCTGACTGAAAAAGCCAAGGGGAAAAAGTTTCAAGAGCAAAGTCTTAACTCACCCTGATTCCTTGTTTTTGCTCTGTGTATCTCTGTGACAGGTTACTGAGTGGTATCAACTTTACACAACAAATTCAAAGACTCTGTTTCCCATGAGCACTGTCACCCGCTGTTCGGATCTTCTGTTTAGCATCATTTTTGCTTTATTCAAGAAAACTTTTTGCAGGATACAAATCAACAAGTTAAGATATTTACTCATAGGTGCATAGCGTTATTGTTTGAAACCTAACAACAAGCAAACTTTGTACGCTTGATTTGTGTGGTAGATTAGTGTATCTGTCTGGCAACACCAGGCTAGTTTTCCCCTAATATTTGACATCTGACCTTGTGTAAGTTTTGACCTTGAATAAATTAATATCATAGGCACTAAGAGCAACCCAAGCTAAAGTTAATGTCAACACAAAGGCATTCATTCTTGCATGAAAATGAAGCAGAAGTTATAATACACACCACTCATTATTTCAAAGAAAAACTATAACATTCTGGTTTAACCTTTTTGTGCAATAAGAATATCACAAGTGCCAGAAAGGATGCTCTGCAGACATCAGCAGCCTTCAGATGACTGAAGTCTCAAATCCTGAAAGTAATTAGCTTTTAAGATGTCTAACATATCTTTCCCATGACTGCAGACTTCAGATCCTGACAGGTATGATTAGTAAGAAACTATGAACTGCAGAAATGCCCCCAGTGTCTTGAGGTAGTAGAAGCATATTTGACATTTGACATAAAAGAACAATTTTTTTTGCAGGGATTCATTAAGTTCTTTTTTGATTCATTGTAGTGAAGGTTGGCTCCATGACACCCAAGTTCCAGTTAATTTTAGAGAAAAACCATTACTACATAAATGATTCTGCTCTCTACTGGCAGGGCTTTATGCTGCTTGTCAGTAAAATCATTACTTGCAGTAATGTAACGACACAAATAATGTGTTGCCCCCAGATGAAGTACAAATATGTCAGCCCTGGCTCTCTTCCACAGTTTCACTTCACCATAAAATGTCACCTTGAGATTAAGGCCTGAAACTGGGGCATTAAAATGAGAAATCAATCAACTAGCCTGACAAATATTATTGCCTCTTGGCAGAAGAACCGCCATTTCTTCGATCTTAAACCACATCACAGCGATCAATCATCCATATGTGATGTTGGATAACTCACTTGCCAACAACTGAATTTTCAACAAAGAGCAAGTGGAAGCGCTTCGATATTTTTATCAATTGCCAAATGTTGTTTATTCATGTCCTGTATATTCTATTCTGTCCCTATAGCATTGTAACATATTACAAGAAAATCCACTAGTTTTCTTCCAAAACACAAATGATATGCCTCCACATTCATGTGGCTGATGATTCTTGTACCCCACTCCTGAAGCCCGTGTTTGAAATTTGGCGAACTTTTCAGATTTAGTTTGTACATAAATACCTTTTAAACTTAGCCACAGTATTGGTGGCAGCATTGTACTACTACCATGGTCCATAAACCCAGGGGCACTGGACAGACAGTTAACTGCAATCTGAAATGTTTCTCTTCTTCAGTGATTAAGAATTGATCAAAACCTAATGTCTTGCCAAATTTGTCTAAAGGATCGCCAAACTAGAATAAAAAGAAAAATGAAATATTAAATAGATGGCACCCTAGTAACAAGTAACCAACAATGAAGGATTAAAATCATTAATGAAAATGAGGAAGGTATATGGAAGTAGTGACAACTTTTAATACTTTTATTGCAGGTCAACAATTAGGCTAACTCTCAACCCCTCAGCAAATACATTGAGAATGATACAGCGTGTTCCATTGCTTGCATTTTGTCAAGTCAACTTTGAAAAGACTTAAGAGTTTTTATCATCAGTGGATTGTTTTTTGTTCAGTTTTGTCATGGAAAAATAGGGTCATGATCTAGATCTGCTTTTTTTCAAGTGCATTTTATTTCCAAAATAGCTCATGACTTAAAACCCAATACAAAATTTGAAACATGTTTAATCCATAAAAAAAGAAAACTGGGAAACAGTCAGTCAGAGCAATAGTGGTGCTGTTTTGTGTGCGTTTGTGTGCGCAAGAAAAAAGCAAAAACTGTTCGTTCACTCACAAGATTTACAGATTCTAAAATATCTGACCCATTTCCAGGCCTTTCCAGTCAAAACACTCCTCCTTCTATACACTTCCCCAGACTTGATGTCCTGAGGGGGCTCTGAGCATTTAAAGCAGTCATGTGTTACTGATCCTGGACTGTGAACACACTGTGCTGTCAAATTTTATGGAAACAAGGCACCAAAGGGATGAGTGGGAGGTCAGGCTTTAACAAAACTGAGAGAATCTGTATAATTTACGTTTTATGTGCACTTGCCCTCCAGAAAGACACACTAATGTGGAATGAGTCAAATAATTGGCTGTTAATTTTTTTTTTCTCCTTTAAGCTACATGCTCTTTGGGATCATATTTATGTTTTAAGATTAAAATAAATGCAATAACCACTGAGAGTTCCATTTTGAGACCCGAGGCCAAAAAAACAAAGCTCATTCAAAAGTGAAACGCGGACTGGGTACATTGATGTGGTATATTTCATTTGTAGCAAACCAGTAAGCTTCTGAGACGAGGTACAGTTACGGGAAAACATCAGCGTTAATAATATTCCCTGTGAATGTTTGAAGGGCTAGGAGATAGCATCTGTCGTGCCCCTCTGAAAAACCATCTACCTTTCAGAATCCAGCACAAAAGCTCACACATGGAAATAACGCCGAGAATTTGGACTTGAATTTAAAGCAGATATTTGTAGGATTCAAACTTTTTGATAGTAGACCTATTACACCACCTCCATCCATTGGTTTACCAACTCACAAATGAAGTTTCAGATTTCATATGTTACTGGTGGAATACCAAATCTAGCAAAGCCCACTGTGCATGGGATAGTATATGATACCATTATATATTCATACAGTCACTGTGTATAGTCATATTTTGCTCTCAATGGTACCTGGAATGTCAGGTGATCAGCCATAGGTAAGTCAATTTTTCCTTCAGAACAACCCCCTCTGATTGTAACCACAATGGCTTCAGTTAAAATCAGTGACCAAACATGCACAATGATATACAGCCATATTTCATATACCCTTCAGTTAAGTTTATGTAGCTAAGTTCCCACTTGGCTGTCACACACATGGTGAATTAAATAGCATATTTTCACTCAACAAGGATTACAAACTCTCATTCATAGAAATGAAGGGTACCCTGTGCTCCTCTGGGTTCTTTTGTGGAATGAATGCAAACTTGACTGCAGATGAAGAGACCATTGTCCAAATGCCTCCTTACTGCAGTGTCCTTGAGACAGTCAACTTTGAATTGCCCACAGAGGCTGTGCCATTAGTGTGTGTGAAAAGAAATTAGTTCATACTGATGGACTTTTTAAGTAGCTGCCTCTGTGTATTTGTGATGTGAATGGATGAATCTGACCAGCAAATGATGCTTTCAATGGTAAAAAAAAACTAGACAAAGCACTTAATAAACACAGTGTCTTTGTCATTTACTATGCATAACCTCAAAGATTATTTTCCCTTTACACCTGTATTTGTCTTTATATGTCAGTGAGGAACACACTGTGCCCTGATTCAAGCTGATTGCTTCTTCTGTCTGACATAATTCATCAACAAAGACCCGGCAGTGAAAAGGCAATGGATTTGCTTGGCAGGAGGTCCGAGCTCAAGCTGAAATTGGGCATTAAAATGACACAGTCCATTGCTCCCACTCACAAAATCTCTCCTTGTGTCAAGAGAAAATGTGAGACTGCAGTTATTTTTCTTTTTCAGGCAGAGCAACCAGAACCAGGAATCAGAAAATGAATATAAAAGAATCATTCCTTTAAATCAGCTGTTGTTGACTTGTGACACAGCAGTGTCATCTCAATTCAATACAACACAACAAAAATGACGAACACATGACAGTCTTCTTGGCTTGACTTATTGACATTGGTTACTTGCTGAAGGCCTCAGATGTGCACCTATCTGAAGCCTTGTTTACACCAACATGTTTTCAGTAGAAAGGGTGAGAGTGGAGAGTGATATGCAGGAAAAGAGACGCAGCTTGGATTTGAACTGGGGCTGCCAACTTGGGGTTTGCCTCATGGGGTGCAAGACAGCAAAGACATACCATGGTCCTAGTGGAAAACTTGAACTATCATATACTTGTAGAGATGGAGATCCTGTGAAAATGATGATGTCACAGCTCAGTTTGCTTGTATGTGTTATGTATAAAGTCAAAGGAACATAATGTACAAATAGGAGGACAGAGGGCAGAACAGTGTTTGTAATTGTGAGTATTAGTTTATACATGTGTCTACAGACAAAACTGACTTTTTTTTTTTTTACTTCTTTCAGCATGCAATTGTCATAGACTCTTTATTTGTTTATAGACAGCTCTATGTGCAGACATGGTGTACGTTAGTGATGAATAACCACAAACTATGATCTAGCAAGTATATTTCAGTATTGTCTGTGTGAAGGAAAGTCTTCTCCCTTTTATATGAAACTATTTGGTCATTTCCCTGAGAAGTTTCAACTTAATTTATATGCTTTTTGAGCACATCTCTGCAATACACCACAGTTGCCTATAGGGGCAAATTACCTGCAATAGCATTGATGATACACAACAAGAAATCAAGCTGCTTTTAGAGAAACTATGCATGTTTACAAACACATTAGAAGGCAAAAGCAGCCACAACAGTGGAGACTATAGAAGCCCATTTCCACCACATGAAAACATAAAATGATTAACTGGCATTATTGATTTTTTCTTTTTTTTCCCATATTAAGTCAAAATTGTGAAATTTCGACTTTTTATCTCACATAAATTTGAAAAATTGTCAATTGTCAAGTGACTGGCCATTTACTTTCTCCGGTCAAAAATAAAGCTGTCTCTTCCTGCCCACAGCTATAGAACTTCTTTTTGTAAGTGCTTTCTCTTTTGAAGTTTTCATTCTCAAGTTTTTTTGTTTTGCATCATTTGAGTATATGGAGCTGACTGATGTCAGTGCAGTTATGGAGAATGTTTGCCTTTGTCTGCTGATAACTTCACCTGTAGTTTAACAATCAGTCATCTCAGCATATCTGAGACCGCATACAATGACATACTTCTCCTTAGACATCGCAGTGCAAGTATAGGGCCAAAAGTAGGAAATGAGCCTATGAGATATGTTCTGTGGGCCAAAACCTCACAGCATTTTTTCAAGGATGAGGTCAGATGCTTTGTGTGGTATTCTTACAATAACAGAGCCTCTGTTTATCTCACACTACCCAGGAAAAAAGAAAGTGTTTTGCTTTCTTGGTGATAAATTATGTTTAGAGAAAGGTATGGCAATTATATATTGGCTGCCTGTTTCCAATTCAGTACAAAAGGAAAGAAAAAGTGACCTTCACTCCTTTCTAATATAATAACAGGCATTTAATAGCTGAAGATAAAGTACAAATAAAACCTTTTTCTGTAAATGTTTTTTTCTTTCTTTTTTTCAAACAACCACTTCATAATTACTCTGCATCCATGATACTCAACATAGGTTTAAAAAGCCAATCAACAACCAATAACTTTATCACAATGTGGATGTTTTACTTCACCATACTAGATTGAAGCTGTTTAGGTGTTTTGTGAAAGTGCACTTTAACTCATTTCTGTTGAGTGGAATGAAGATTAAAACAGTGAGAGTTACAGTTTGGGCATGATATAAAAAGCATGGAAAAAATTCAGTCTGCGAAGTTAAACTGATAGTCTGCCATGGAACAGATGGTATTACAATACGAGGACAGCCCTATGAACAGATTCATCCATTTTATGCCTGTGTTTGGAGAGTTGCTCATCACTGCTGAGGGGTTTACCCAGCCAAAAATGTCAAATGGTCTCTCAACCTTTTATGTGAAAAGGAGGTTGATCACAACAGAAAAGACAGTGTACACAATAGTAGAAATGTGTTGTGCCATTCAAAAAAGGCTCTTTGTTAGTGTGTGCCATGTTTTCTTTGGATTTACTTAATACAAAGGGTTGTTAAAATCTCTCTTTTACAGTGTTAGCAATGTAGAATAATGGCTAAGTTATTCAGAAACTCTTGGATTATTTTGTACAGTATTCATTTTTATCTTTTTCTGTTGTAACATATATTGGATTACAATGGCATTTCCTCTTGGAATTACTTAGTGGATTTTCATGTCTTTTCCTTTTTTAATGTGCATTAACAAAATATTGTGAATGGACTTGTACTTCAACAGCACTTTTCTTGCCTTTGTCATCACTCAAGGAACTTTAATACAACTCATCACATTTAACCATTTACACTACATGATAACAGAGGCTGCTCGAGGCATCAGTTTTAGGTGTTCTCATTTATGTACAATGACACTGCTGACAACTGTATATCACCGAATTTTAAAGTTCATTGTCTTGCTGAAGGATACTTCTACATGGGACTGCAGAGGCTGGGTTTAAACTACCAGTCTGAATTTCAGAGACAGCTGATTATGCCAGTCAACCAGAACTTGCGCCGCGTAACAGTCAAGCTTGTGTAACTTACAATTCCCAGGACAAAAGGATGTATACAAAGTTATTTTTCTAAGTATATTAATTATTAAAAAGCATAGTCTAACTTCAAACATGCAAAGTGACAGTTCATCTATCATTTGCAAGATGAACGGTACACAGCTTGGTAAGTGAGGAACAAAGATGAAGTGCAAAGGCTGGTGGTTGATTAGTAATGGGTATGTTTTCAGTTTAACATGAATTTAACCAATAAGGGTACCTTCCTTTTTTCTCGAAGAGCCAGATGCACCTGAAACAATCCCACAGCACAGGAAAAATAAGAAGTGACTTTTTTGATGAAATTAGTCGCTGTAAACATTTACACAAAAAAAATCCCAAACAAACAAACAAAAAAAACAGCAGCATTACTTTGTCAGTTTTTAAATCTTAAAACATCCCAATAATATTAAGGCTCAAGTGTTGGTGCTGAAAAAAATATTTAGTCTCTCAGCTGATGGTCTTCAGTACTCTGAAACTCTATATGTATTTCCTACAGACTTTTTTTTTTTATAAGATTTGGGCTGTTATGGTTTTCTTTGGATGACAGAACAGCGTATTTAAGAGATAAACGGGAAAAGGAGAGAGGAATGGAATGTGAGCAAAGAGCTCAGGGCAGGGATCACGCCTACCAAGGCCTATTTTGAGACAATAGCCCTGGGTTCACCTGTTTCATTCAAGATGTGTCAGAAAAAAGAAAAAAAAACTGTTGAAATGACTCAAATGTTTTTTTTTTTCGTCAAATAACCACTAACCACAATGCCTTAGATACAAAGGACAGCAAAACTGTCCAATATATATTCAGCACGAGTCAACAATCATCAGATCAACTGCCATATTTATTTTGATACAAGGTGCACATGATTTGAGTCCTGCTATAAATTAAAACTAAGCAAGAGCCTCTGGTCTTGAAACAAAAAGCCTATGTGAGTCATTCATTTTTATGCAACTCATTATTTTACAAGTCAATGGACTTATGAGCACTCTGTAGCTCATTCTACATTAACTCAACTCAACTCAAACTTCATCAGCAATCCCCTTTTAACAGTTTACATTACTTGAAACAAGCTGATTCATAAGTGAAGATGACTGTTATTTCCATTTTTTCTGATGCAATGTATCTTTACTACATATGAGGCTGCTTCATGTCATGATTTAAGGCAGTTCAATGTTTGATGCATTGCATTAAAAAAATACGAAAAGGGACAAAAATCTGAGTGCATTAAAAATTCATGAGAAATAACTCTCCTGGGAAACTAAAATTAAAAAGAGTCTGGTGCAGGTACATTGCATAGTAAGCGAAAGAATAGGGCGATCAGGATATCAAAGTGAAGCATAAAACCTAATGTGAGCTTTAATGTACGATGTGATAAAAATGAAAGTGATTTTTCCTTATAATCCACCACAGAAATTTACCTTCTTGTAGCTTAGTGCTTTGTGGTCGTGGGCTAAAGTACTCAGGATTGGTGAACACAATCCCTTTGTGATAAAGTGGGAATATACCCAAAGGCTGGCTGATTGTCTCTGACAGTTTGTTCTTTCCTGAGATTTCTGAAATTTGAACATTTTCAAAAACATTCTTGTACATATTTTGAATCATGGTGTTATTCCGTGGTCATGACATACTGGAACAGGAGTAAACAGATGTTGCACAAAGGACACCATAGAACCATAGGTGATGTACAAATGCTAAAATTAAACTATGCATCTAAGCATTTTCAAGCATTTATGTCCCATTGACCTTGAGATATCATGTGGTAAACTAATATAATGTTTGACCATCAGAACAAGCTGTTCTACAATTGAGCAGATGTTGCTTGCGAGTTTCATTCAGTTTAAATGATCCACACTAAATTGTTTGAAACAGCTGTTGAACTATGTTACATGCTTTAAATACAGTTTTGCATTTGTTTTTCATGTAAAGGTTTGTTGGCAGCTGGGCTGACCCTGGCCATTTTTGACAGAACAAATATGCATTTGAAGCCTGGTATTTCAGTTTGCATATCTGCAATGGCACAAACTTATAACTCGGTAGTTTAAACTTACTAGTTTGACCGCTCAGAGGCAAAGATCACCTGACTGCAAGACAGGCACTTTGTAGCTGTTACGCAGGTGATTCAAAGCCGTCCCTTTACCTCATCTAAACTACAACAATGCTAGGATGAGTGGAGCATTTTCAAGACTGCCCTGAGCAACAATATCAATCAATCAGCTTCTATTTATACAGCACCTTTCATACAAATAAAATGCAGTTCAGAGTGCCCAAATGTGACAATAAGCTCCAAAAATCTGTATCAGAGATGCCTTAGAGGCAACATCCGTGCGTATTTTATCAGTAAAAAAATAAAAGAGAGAAAAAAAGTGGTCAGTGAGCGTGATTCTTACCACTTATTTCTCAGTTTTAGTTTCCATAAACTTGCAACGAGAATGTCCAGGTTTGAACTCATCCCACTGTTAACATGTCTATATGTCCTTGGACAAGGCATATACAAGTATAGCATGTAAAAAATAAATAAATTGCATTTACCAGGATCACCTTGGTAGTATAATTTAAAATGCTATATTCACTTTTTAATTAGTGGAAAAATTACATACCATTGACAATTTCTAAATTATTTAGCAGAAACTTTGGAAAACTGGTGTCTATTAATTGGAAGCCCTGGGATCACTTTAAAAAAAAAATTGATTTGTTCAACACTGCACTCACCAATGGTTGGATGTGGCTTGTCACCAGAGCATTGCACCCTCTGCTGCCTGAGGTTGCTTGGACGCTAACTCTATTGTTGGTTGTCATAGCAACACGTCCTGTTAGGTGAGTTTCCAGCATGTGAAAGCATCCTGCAGGACTTCAACAATGTGCTCTCAAGTGTGAAAAGAGGTGGTTTGGAAATGGGTCCTTTAACATGTTCAACGTATCAACAGGCAGTTATAGATGCTTTGCATTGCACTTTGGGTGTTGTAAATGGTTTGGAAGATTTTTCAGGCTGTAACTTTTTTCTACAGACTGTTTTTGATGTGCTGGAGTTTTTCCTTGACATGAAGCACCCTGAGAGACACACTGAGACAAAGTGCTAACTCAGTCAAAATGAAAAATCCTTTCCTTTGTTATTCTTTTTTTCTGTCTGACACTTTCAGGAGCCTGCTTAAGGTCTTTAACAGAAATATTTACAAAGCTGACAGAGGTTTTTGTTCACCTGCAGATTATTAATCTTGTGATTGACACAGGTACATTGGTAGGATGCATCTGTTTGAATTATTCTGATCCAAAACTTGTCTCATAGCTGTTAACAGTGATTGTTTCCTTGATGAAAACAAGTCAACCTTGGCTGACTTCTGAAAAAATAAATAGATACATTTAACAACCAGCCAGCCTTTTGAACAGCTCTTTGGAAGGATTAACTCCTCAAGATCCAGCTCCCCTCTAAGAGCCATCACTCTCATCTCAAGTGCTGACTCCATACCATAATATTCCTGTTTATTGAGATTTACCTGCATGTGTGGCAAACACTAGGTCTTCATTACCTCATTGTTATTCATCACACAGCAGACACTACCCATAACAAATAAGAAGCTTTTTGCAATAACTTGTGCAAACATGAGGCCCCCCATAGACGTGCGCTTTACAGACAGGGGGGTACAGTTTTGGTGATGTCCAGACTATGGATCTCAGAAGCCGAATGGATGGTGCAACCTTTTATACCCTTAAGTTACCTAACCTGCCTGAGCAGCTGATTGGGGGCCACAAACCCTAGTTTGCAGAAAATGGTATTAAGATTTGTTACAGTGGTAGAAAACACCATGAACACCACCTGATAGGACCTTATTATGGGAAGAAAGAACAACATAACTATTAACAATTTGACATGTTGGGTGACGTGCCACACTGCTTTTTAATTCCAGTTTAAGGTTGTATATTTTCAATAATTTTTCCCTGCACATTGTATTTATTTGCATGAAAAATACAAAATTGGCAGACTTTACGTCATATGAATGGTAAATGCTATTCAGTAATATGTGAGTCATCTAATTTATAAAAAGACAGTTGCCTTTAAAATAACTAAAAATGGGTGTAGTGTCTGTACAGATCAAAAATGACACTTTATTTGACTGCAACAGTATTTTTGATGTCATATTAAAATAGTTCCATCTTACCGCATGACTTTTATATAGAAGAATGCTACAAAATTGTGTATATTGACATAATTTGCAAAGGCAGTAACAAAAATGCCAACTATACATGCAACTTTACACTTTAATTTAAGCAATTTTTATTCTGCCGTTTTGAAACTTAAAAATGTCAATTTCCCTCTTGCAAAATTAGATTTGACACTAAGAACAAGCAGATTGACTTCTATTGTAAACAGTTAATTTTCTTTTCTTTTTCTCTCTCCTGAATGTTTCACCCTCTCTTTATCTACTCTACTACATGTGTGAAGCTGCACCTGAAATAGGATCAAAAAGGCAACACTTGGGAGATGGGCTAAAGGTTCAAAGTCTGTTTAAAAACAATACATTGTTCAGGACACAAGCAAGCAATCAATCAAGCAGAGGTTTCCAAACGGAGTCGGGCAAAGACAAAGTCAAAAGAATCACCAGCCAAGTCGAAAAACAAACACGAAGGTAAAGCTGGACCACTGACAAAGAGTACAAGATAAAATGGCACAGAAAGAAGGAGAGTCTTGGCTTAAATACACACAAGGAGTGGGGACAGAACAAGACCAGGGTGAAGCATATTAGTGTAATCAGGGACACGGTAGCACAGAGGGGTAGGAAGTCAATGAGTGTGAAACAAGAGTTTATATATCAAAATAAAATGGGTAAACAAGACATCACACATGAGGGAGGAATAAAAATAACAGAACCCAGGGACATGACAGCATGTGTTTGCTGGTTTGAAATTGAAATAAAATCAAGCATGAACATGTTCAGTTTTAACCAGGATGCCATTCAATTTTTCCAGACTCAACTCAGAGGGGCAGGGAACCAACTTCTGCGCACAAAATAAGATTTTGAAAAATGTCAAATAAGTTGAAAAAAGTCTTGTCATGTTCTCAAAAAAGCTCTGTGATTGAAATTTTGTTTTTCAAGTATTTCAATGAGTGCCATAAAAAGGGTTATGTGACATTTCATAGTTAACTTTTTCTTTTTTTTTATTGAAGACATTTTGACCATTAAAAACTTAAGCATGAACCCCTGCTTTGATGCTACTGTATTTCCAAAAGACCTGCTTTAACCACTTCATTGTTCCATATTTACTATCTGACAAAGCAGTTAAACGATGATCCCCAAACAATTTCATTTTTTTAAGATATTTGTTAGCCCTTCTCAGTAAAACATGGCTTGAGTCTCAAGAAATCCCAGACACATTAGAGGAATATCAATCCATGGGTACTTTCCTTCCAAAACAACGATTGCTGAAACAACAGCAACTAAAATCCACAGTTGTCACCACTCAGTACGGCACACTCAATCAAGCGTTGGATGAGCAATTTGATGTAAGACAGGGGCATGTACCGTTTTCTAGAAATAGAACTCCAAACAGGGGACAGTGAAACAGAAGTGGAGAGGAAGCTGCAGGTTTGCCCTTGTTGCTGACAGAGAGTGACAATAGTAAGAAAGCCTTGGACAACATCAGGGAAAGAAGAAGTACTTGGTAAAGGTAGAGCAGAGTCACGGCATCGATCAATTTTTCTTGAGAAGTAGTCAAGTCAGAAGACTAGTGAGAGGTAGAAAACCACTGGGATATCAGTGAACCTGTCACTGAGGAGGTCTGCACCGTAGGAGGGGTTGTAGATTGTACTGAGGCCAGCCTGCCAGACAGTGTGCAAATATGTAGCGTTAGATAGCCCAGAGAAAATGATAAAGTGGGAGAGACAGTGAATAGCAATCTGAAGATAATGTTTGAGTGGCACTTTGGGAAACAGTGATAAGCAAATTAGAGAGGAGATGAATTATACACATGGAACTGAAAGATTTGGGATTTATGATAGGAAAAAGGGTAGAGGGTTTGTAGTTGGGTAAGTCCAGGTGACAGAGAGAAATAGAGAAATAAGTCAAGGAGGGGAGACAGCTTAGAAAGCAGTGGAGAAAACCAACTGTAGATGAGAGGGCATCAGTATTGGGCAAAAAAACAAACAAACATAAGAAGTTATCTTCACTCAGAATGGCAGCACATCACAGAGGGGAAAATGGTAGAAAAGAGTCTGAACAGCATTTTATCTGGACCCTTTTGAGTTTGTCAAAGGGTGACTTCGTCAAGAAAAGGGGGCAACCTGAGGCTTTGAGGCAAAAGGGGGAAGCATACCTAGAAAGGATTTATTTACCCCGTTTTCACCAAACTGCACTAGTGCTGGCTTCAGGCCAGTGCACGACTTAGCAGTGGTTGATTGCATTTTTTATGTATTGCAGTTTGTTTTTGTGTTATGTTTTTTTTGTGTTCTAAATTCTTGTCCCAACTGTGCAATATAAAGGTGCAATTCACCCATCTGTGGAGACTTTATGACTAAATAAACCTGGCAAAGCAAAGTTGTTATTTGTAAGATTATGTTGTAGATGTAGATTATGCGATATATTATTTTTCATAGCTAGATCAAAATTAGACCAAATATGATACCAATATACTCTGTCCCTCACTTTACTTGTTAGCTCCTGGTCACTGGAGTTGCTGTTAGTTCAGTATCTGAACTCATTAAGACATGTAAATTTAGCATTATACCTTTGTAATATGTTTTAGTCACAGAAACATTCTATATCTTACAAATATCTGTTGAGTCTGGTTTATAGTTGGCGTTTAATCAGTCATTGTAGCCTAAGGCTCAGATTGTAGCTCTTTTAGGATGTAGAAGCCCCACATGTACCTCTTCCTAAATGCAACTACATGTCAGAATAACATGGACTGTAGGTCCTGTGATTGGTCCCCTCAGTAGGAGTGTGTTCTCAGTATGTACA
Source organism: Thalassoma bifasciatum (assembly GCA_008086565.1). Lineage (NCBI taxonomy): Eukaryota > Metazoa > Chordata > Actinopteri > Labriformes > Labridae > Thalassoma > Thalassoma bifasciatum. The sequence continues at coordinate 51,703 of RPOG01000113.1, read as the reverse complement.
ACATTCCCAGAATCACTGCACATCTGCTGTACCCTTCATCTTTTCGACGCCTCTTCACAATTCTTTCTGTAATCTTGTAATAGGTCCTGTGTGATGTACAAAAACATGTATCAGCTTCAGTATGACGCAATATGCCGACAATCACTGTGAAAAAGCAAGCAGAAAACGTAATAGGGAGGGAAACAGGGAGTCTAACATCAATCAGACCACACAGCCTTGACGTGTTTTGGAGGAGTATTACAGTCAACGAGGAAGTTGGCTTAAGGTCAACACAGAATCCAGACCAGGCTTAAGGTGGTCATCTCAAAATGCACATTGGACTAAATCAGACTCCCCTAAGTTCACACAAGTCCACATTGCTGATAGAGGCAGAAGATTGACTAACAGAAAGTTGGGGATAGGTATGGTTGTTTGATGTGACACTGCTGTTTGATCAAAAACAGTTTTCTCTTCACCATTTACCAAGCTGCCAGTTGTTATTCATGTGCTGGTTTCGATATATGTTTGACTTTTGGTTTGTCTTTGCGTGTAAAACAAAAAAGGGGGGGGACTCTTCTAGATAGAATAAGTGAACAAATAATTGGAAATAAGAGTGTCCATTACAGACAAGAAATAACATGCCACAGCAGTAATGGGTACAGGAGCATTGTGTTGGGAAAGCAATTTCTTCCTTTATTGGTTTTATGTTAGGACACAGTGCAAAGAGAATTACCTGCTTAGTGTTTGTTTTAAGCCTGATTTGTTTTGCAGAGGGATGAAAGTTTGCACATTTATTTGAAAAAAATGAAGAAAGGGATGATAAAAAGTCTTTGCTTTTTTATCATTTTCCATAGCAGATGGACAGGGAAAATGTTTTGAGGGGTCAACTTAAGTCCTGATTTATTGTGAGAAGATTCCCTCTACATGGAAACGTAGTATTATACCCAATTACCCAAGATTTGAAAACCTCAAATTCCACCTACAATAAGAGCTAAGTACTAACAGCAGATGATCTTGAAAGAGGACCAGGTCTATTTTATGAGAGTGGTTTCCAATCTTTTTCCAACAGAAGCCTCCCTGCTTATTTTTAACACATCATCCCTCATCCCCTGGATCCCTACAGGAAAAAGAGCGGTGATTTGTTCACCACTTTTAATTCTTTATTCAAAGGACGTGAGGAAAAAAAAGTTTTATTCTCACAGTTTCCACAACAAACAGTTGTACAAACTATCCAGCAAATGTTGGGAACCACTGTTGGAGGGCATAAGTCTCATTTAAATTCCTTCCATGCCACTGAGAGCTCTCCTGCCAACAAATCATTTGTTGACAGAGTCCTATATTTTTTGCTCTTAGTAAATCCACTCTCTCTGAATGATTTAAGATGAACGAGTCCCACTGTAGTCTTAGTTCCATGATTGCAAATGATAAAAAAGAGCGCAACTAAAGTCACTCTGCACAGATGGTGTTTGATTTAATTTGAACAATGGTACTGTAGTTGGGTTTACAAAAGCACCCCACTTGGGACAAGTACACTTATCCAGTCAGGCTGAGCCATCCTTTACATTCTGTCATTCTTGGTGCCTGTACATGTAGAATACAGTTATGTAACAGCAACAGAGTGATAATTATTGTAATAACTGGATGGCAACTTGTCACAACAATTCTCTCAGGGAGCTAGGGTGTGTGTTGGGGCTTTAATGATTCGTAGAAAATTTGCCAGTAGTAGCAAATCCTGGTTGCCACATTGAATTATTTATGAGAATTGTTTCAATAAATCTCCCTTGGCAAATAGTTAGTCTAGCAAACTTATAATGCTGATTTTGGCAGAATGACGTGGCTGAGAAAACAAAACAGACGTACTTGTTTCAAGGCTCAAATGCCTCCAAATGTCTGGAGGCAGAATATCGAATATAATGTAGAAAAAACACAGTAAAAATAAGATCTTTTTTCCATTTAAAAGTAGCATAAGTTAGTACTTAACCCGTTTAAAAAGATAATTTGGAATGTTTTCATCTATCACTCATCTAATTGCTGGACCATTTATTTTTTATGGGCACAGTTTATTTTGAATTCTCAATGAATGGAAATATTTTTTGATACACTTTTTCTTGCTTGAGTGCCTGTCTTCTTTTCTTCATTTACTACTGTTCAGCACTGCAAATATGCAACTCAACATAGATGAGAAAAAAAAAAAAGTTTTCCAACTCGTGTGCGACTACATCATGAGCTCCAAGAAACAAACATAATTGACATAAACCATCTGCTCATTGGTTGACATTTTCCTGCCAAGGGACAAGCTAAACTCAAGTTAAAATTAAAGTATTACTTTTTTTAACTGTCAAAATAACCAAAAGCCAACTTCTGTGATGCAGTGTTTTAATCCCAGAAATAATCTCTGTGTGCATTTACCTGTGCACCTTCTCTACTGAATTTGGTTGTCTTTACATTTGTGTTAAGAGAAGAAGAGCTACATGACACAAGATGAGAATTACATCGATGAGCTCACTTGAGACAGAGTCAACTTAGCTGTCAGGTAGGCCTTTTATTTTACAAATTAATTGATTAATTTATTCAAAGCTATGCTACCCCTTATATGTCCAAACACTAAAGCATTACTCTTGGTACTTCGCCAATCAGAAACGTCCACCAGCACAATATTAGTAGGAGGGACACTCACAAGTTGTATTTCCCTGACACAAGAAGGGCAAGGCTCACAATTTATTAGCATCAGCTGCTCAGCTCAACCCTCCTAACTGCCTGTTTATGTGAAAACAAAATAAAATTACAACTTTTTATCATTGTAAAAGCACATTGTGACACCCAAACACTGTTACTATAAATGAGAAATAAAACATCATAGTGCCAGGAGAAATTAATCCTCTGCAAGTCTGTGCAATTATTTTAGAGTTTAATTTTGCAAACAGCCTCAGTACTGTTCCTCTGAAAAACTGAAAGTTCTCAGTCATTAACAAACCCCACATGGGAGACCAAAATCGATTTTGAGTCCTCTGAAGATGTAATCCCTTCTTACTCTAAGCTCTAATCAATGAAACAAGCACACTTGCTGTTGGTCCAAATTACATCTACTGCCAACGATGTTTATGTAACATTATTTACATTGCTGGTAACAAAATTCTCTCTCTAATCGGAAATTTCAACCTCCTTAACTTTGTTAATTTCATCTGTATGGCTGACCAGGTAAATTTATCGAAAGTTTTTATCAGCTGATGAATTCTGAAAAGAAACAAGGCAAGAGCAGTCTACCAAGCTGGTGATAATTTAGCTTTGCTCATTTTGAGAATCAGTGTGATCTACCTGTGGAGGGGGGATGTTTTCCTGTCATTCGTGGCAGGAACAAGAAAGAAAGGGGAGAGAAGGCTTTTCTTTGTCGACTTATTCAGTAGCAGGTGGCAGCCAATAAACCAAACACAGTCGTTGTTTTTCATTTAAGAAGTCATATTTATTATTTGTAAGTGGCTGTCCTTAAAGCAGTGAGTCCTATCATATAAAAATCTGATTTCTTAAAAAAAGAAAAATAAGAGTATTTGTGCATTCACCATTTCTATGTTTGTATTGTGCAATGTGCTGTGTGATTAATTATTTCAAATAGTATGTTTCGAATATTAATATTCAGTATGCCTCAGTGAACTGCACACAGATGAATGTTTCAGTTTATGTCAATAACCTCTGGATATGTAAACATGCAGAGATTAAAACTGTATGATGATACAATTACCCAGAAATCCCTTGTTCCCAGATAAGGCGACCTGTCTAACCTAAGCTCATTTTTTCCCACTTTTTCTTGTTGGTTTTCCTTTTTTTCTGCAGAGGATGTGGGGTGGGGAGCTCTATTGTGGAGGGCAGTTTGATTTTCTCTGGCAAAGCACAGTGATTGGCACCTGATGGATAAGTCCAGCCTGAGGCAGTCCAGTGTTGCTGGATATCAATCACTGCTGATAAATGGCCCTCTCCCTCGAAAACAAATGTCCCCTCCTTTGCCACTGATTTAGATGAATCAGCCAAAGGACATCAACATTCAATTGGTCTGGCTTGCTCTCCACACATCAAAGTACACCTGTTAGCTGTCTTTGACGGGCACAACAAATGGCCCCCATGAAGCTGGCAAGCTTAAAATGGAACATCAGAATTACAAAGTTTCCGACATAAAAATCTCACCTGCGTGTGACAGCCTAGAAGTTCTTACACATGTTAAACAAGGGTAATATATTAATTTCTCATGAGCTTATTACTGCCTCTGACATCGTCCCCTTCTCTTTTACTATCTTTCACACAATGAGGCTCTTCTCCACTTGCAATAAAAAGCTTGTCATGGTGGGATCTAAATAGGTAATTATCTTACTTGTTCAAAAAAGGGGAGGGAGAGAGATGCAGACTGCAGGTCCTCGTGAGTAGCCTGAAATCAAGTCCACTCCTCAGCTTCGGAATATTAATTGCAGTCTCACCTTGTGTCGTTTGCCTTTATTGGATCTCCTTTTTTTCCCCAAACAAGCTAAATGAGGGCAGCTTTTTCTCATCCCACATTCTGCCATTGATTGTTTGATTAACAGGGTAGCGTGCGAGAGGAGCTTTATCTTAGGCATTATTAATTGAGTCCCTATACTGACAAAGAATGCTGATTTATTTTTTCTACCATACTAGTCATTTTCCTTTGTGTGTGTGTGTGTGTGTGTGTGTGTGTGTGTGTGTGTGTGTGTGTGTGTCTCTCTCTCTCTCTCTCTCCTCTTCTAAGAGCCCGGTTGCCCTATACCTATCCTTGCCACAAGCCGAGTAAACGTGTCTGTTCCTGGTGACTTACTGCCCCCAGTTGGTCACAGCAGTAATAAAATTAACACATGAATGAGAGAGGGCTCACTCTCTCAAGACGTTGGCATTAGAGGAAAATTATAACCTTAGATCTAGTTAGAAGAAATGGAACTTAAGCTTAAAACAGTCTTTGAGAAATAGTATGTGTATTAATAGATACACAACTCCTCTTATGATTTGAACAAACTTTGTTACAGTGTGGACCTAACATCTTGAACTTAAATATAGTAATTGGTGCTAATATTTTGATTTATTCTGCATTATTCTCAATACAACACAGACAGTGTGAGGTCACATTAATCATCAATGAAAAGAAAAGTTAAAGATGGTTGCCCCAAATTCAGCTGCACACTTACTTCAGATGGGTAACATTCACAATTAGCTTTTTTACTTGATAATTTACAGGTTTTACTTAACATTATACATTGCTTTAAGTACATTCAAAGTAATAGAGAGTATAGTACTAAAGTCCTGACCACATAATGAAGTGGCCAAATTACACAATATCATAAAGTGACCACAGACTCTATCATGGCTTCTTTGATTGTCATTTTTACTATAAACAAACCCCTGCACAGTTGCTTATACATTCACAGAAACAAAATTATATCTAATTACACCCCAAAGCAAGAACAGTCCTTAATAGACATTTTGAAAAGTCACCACAGGAAAAGCACAGACAAACATTTTAAAACTGTTAAAGGCAGACCTCTTTTTTGCCTATCAGGGCTACATTAATTAGCACAATCATTTTTGTAAAGAACAAAAAGATTATTAATGTTTTAGTGGCACCAGTGTGTTCCCAGTGAATGATGTAATGATGTGGAGAAGACCATTCTAAATGTCAAACTTAGCTCTATTAGTTCTTGTGATGAGTTATACACTTGTAACCTTCTTTTCCCTCTAATTTGTTGTTGTTCTGATGTTATTGATGGTTGAATTTGCTGCTTAAGTAGTGTAATAGAAGTAGTTAATAGCACTTAGAAAAGCAAACTCCCAAAAGATGCATTATTCCGGTATGTAAATGTCTGGATACGCAATTAATAACAGATGCTTTTTATTGATTACATATCCCGTATGATTGCTCTCACAGCAGCAGTGTCTGTCAGCTTTACTTGAGGTCAGACCACCTCACCTCCTGGCTCAGTGTGGTCTGGAGCCTCTTGACTGACTGGTAACAAATCATCATCCTCCCGCTTGCTCTCTGCAGCCCTGCTGAAATAGCCCACAGTGGCTGGCTGCTGCTCCCATACACAGCTAATGGAGGAGGGAGACGACTGGAGATGGATTTCCTCTGTCATTCTTCACTCGAGCATGGCAGACTCCATTGAAGAGACGAGCCAATGTTTGAGTCTGCGTCTCTAATTAGCCACATAGGCTTTTGCCTTGTTCAGAGAGCTATTATACTGCCTTAAAACCATCACTGCTGAAGTAACACTCTCAGATTTGACAATGGCGTCATTGTTCTTGGTTTCAAAGGATACTGAAGCATGGATATGTAAATAAGATAAAATAATGAAAATATAAACCTAGTTGTCACAAATAATCATTCAAAAACAGTTTTGATGAAACTTTTCATCTTTAACAACAATAAGCAGAATTTCAGGATACGGACACAACAGATAAGTTGTGTTGTTGAAACATGAATAGCCAAAACATTTCAATGGAATCACAAAGTGGCAAGATCACTGCATTCTTTGAGGGGGCAAAATTTAATGAGCAGTTTTTCATTTTGGAATCGAAGATGAAGAGTTAATCTGTCCATATAATTCAACGTCAGAACAACCAGCCACAAGCTCTTAAAGTTGCCAGTGTTTGCTGCCCTCTGCTTTAACTTCCTGCTCCAGAACATTAAAATCATATCTGGTAAGCCCTGTCTGGCAGTTAAGGATGCAGCCAAGTGCTGGTAAAACAAATAAAAATCACAGCTCCTGATTTTCTGCTGGCAACTAACTGAAGCATGCAAGCGTTTCCTTCCGCAGTCTCACACTCGTGGGCTAGCAAGCTGCTTGGCAGAGTAGATCCATATACCCTGAAGCTCAGATTGTATTTTTTCTTGTGAGTTATACTTGAAGCACAGGTGGAAAGAGAGATATCAGTGTTTGTCTGTGTAGTCCTAATCACAACAAATGGTCATCTCCTCCTTTTTTCCATAAAGCTCAGGTTAAGGAAAAGTATAACCTGTATTAGCACAAAACAAATACAACAGCCACAAATCTAGCAGCGCTTATGGAAAGGCATTGGGAGATATTCACACCCAGTAGTCCATAATTTTGAAAAATATGTGTTGTATGTGTGTATAAGCTACACGAGTGTTCATGAGAAAAATGCCACCGAAGTGGGTCTCAGATGATAAAGAGCTGCCTCTTTCCCCAGGCGTCTTTTTCTCTAGAGACACATCATCTTTCTGATAGTTTCTAGGCTGAGCCTCGGCCCTGCGACGGATGACAGAGAGAAACGCCCAGCTACTCTTCCTTTGTCTGGTTCAGAAGGGCAGAGAGCTGGATCTAGCTTTATTTATCTTACAAATGACTCTATCTCTAGATGCTGGTGTTTGACTTTACAGCTGGATGATCGAGAGGGTGTGGAACTGATTTAATCTCCTCACACTTCCTCTCTGTCTGTTGTGATGTTTTTTTTTTCTTCACAGATGCTTAAAATTCATGAAGCCTCCTCCCATTAGTTCCAAAACAGGTAATTTTCTCCACTTGCCATTTCTCATAAAACATGCTGCTCATCGCATTTGATTTGGTCTGCTTTTCAGCTCCCCATCCGTTCAAATGCTCACTGTGTGTTTCAGCCTTTCATTTTTGTCTTCAATAGACTAAAACATAATTCCCCTCTTCCAAACCAGCCCGGAGAATAAAATAAAATGAAGACTCTTTTTGGGGCAGAAGCACTTAACACCTTTACTTTGCATCCCAGGTTCTCAAAATAGTTTCCCTCATGTTGTCCTCAAGTGTTTTTTGTTTTTCGTTTCTTGCCTCCTATGGAGTTTGACCTATTTGGGGAAGATATGTCAAGCATAAAGCAGGGAACAGCTGAGAGAAACAGCAAAGTGAGGAGACAAAGGCAGACCGTAGCCCGTACTCTGATCCACTCATGCAGTGAATAGAAAGAAAAATAAGATCCATTCTTTCTCTCTTCTGGAGAGGTCACCTCCTTTCATAGTTCTGTGCTAAACGTGGTCAGGTGTGAGATGTGTGCAACCTGCCACATTCATGTACTTATTATAGACCAGATCAAAGCCAAGCTACAATAGAGAGAATATTTATTGCTCTGGATTTCACAGTTGCTGCTAAGAAAGTCAGATTGGATTGAACTCCTCTTTCGGCAGTGGGCTATGCAGAGATAAAGTAATTGTACAACCCAGGCTTTGATGAGCCCAAACACTGACTAACTACTCTGATATGGAAACTAAAACTTGACATTTGAAACCATGAAATCTTGACTACAACCTCAAATTAACTTATCATCATTCTCACCCTGTAAAGGTCTGCAGTTAGAATGAGGATAGGCCAAAGGACTTTTTACACAACGAACAATAAATGAAGCCATGACAGGCTATGGTATAAACCCAAGTCATAACTTTTAAAGATTGTAAAAAGAGCTAGACAGTGGCTAGCACTGACCAGCCATGAGCGAGGGTTAAGGGGGATAATTCTTCAATTTCACAAGTAACTCCAGTAAGGCCCTTTACGCTTCTTGGAGAAATTTGGAGAGTTGTGAATGACTCAACACTTCAAAATTCATGTAAACAGAGACATCCACCACTTTGCCTCTCAGTAATTGTTCGTCTTACACTGACAAAAAAAGAAGGATTAAACTTTGCTGATCAGCAGCAAGCTTAAAAAAACAGTGCATGACAGACTTCATCTAGCCACCATTTTGTTGTCCAAACTATATAAGCTCTCCACACCAATGAGAACAACTTCAACATTGTTTTCACCTTTCAAATATAAAATCCCTCTGGGCTGAAAACCTGAAATTACTCACAGAGGGAAATGCACACAGCCTTTCTTTGCTCTGTCTCTGTCCCTGAGTCCCACTGTTTGCCTGTTTCTTTCTTGTATGTGAAGACAAAATCTGACATCAGTGTGAACGACATACAAAAACTTTACTCAGACATTCATAGCTGCGATTTACTTTGCTTTCCCAAAATAATGAGCAGTTCATTATTTTTCTTGAGATCTAAGTGGAATATTAAATCATCTCCAGATTAAACTATTGGTTTTCTTGTGTTAATGACCTGATAGTACTTACTATTATTAAAATCAAAACGCCATCTAGAGATTGTTGCTTTTTGAAATTGTTAATGAATGACTTATCTTGTCTTGGCATAATAAACCCTGTTCTCTCTTAATAAAGGGGTAATTGCAGGGTGAGACAAGAACTCACAAAACCTTGTGAAAGGTACAAACTTAGTGGCATTCATAAAGAATTTAAATGAACAGAAGAAGGAAAATTACAAGGTCAATCTTACTCAGTTTGAGAAAAAAACAAGCAAACTGAAAAGAAAGTAGGCATGTTCCCAAGCAGATGGTTGTATTCAGACCTAATTTATTTCAATGTCACCAGTCTAGCAGCCCAGCCATCCAGCCAAATCGTCCTATCTGACTTGTTCCACAAGACAGGTCATCTTTTAGTGGAGATAATTTGCTGAAACTCGAATTATGAATATTAACTTCTCCATTTATTTGTTGGAAAATGTTCTCCTTTCATTGCTTGAACCTTGGGTTTGTGCTACACCATCACACACTTTCACTGAACATGAACACATTCCAGGCATCATTGGCACCAAGATCGATATGAACTCACTGATGCAGCCCTGTGAGTGGTTTAACTAGTTTCTATGCCTTCCCTTTTCAGCTAGCCTTACAATGGCATCAAAAGTAGACTTCAGTAAACTCCTTTTTGTTTTTCTTCTCAAGGTTTGTGATGATGTGATGATGTTTGTGATTTCTTCTCCCAATACATTCTTTCAAAATCATGGAATGATTAAAAAAAGTTTCCTCTCACTCTCCAAAGAGTTTTGCCTTTTTTTCTTTCAAACAACATTGATTCTGAAAATAATCTACAGAATCTATCAGATCAAACTTATCATTATACATGAGACATAACCCTCAAAGTTGCCAGTCATGTGGGCTTCTTCCATTCATTCATTTTCTTCCACTTATCCTGTTCAAGGTTGCAGGTGGCTGGAGCCTATCCCAGCTGTCTCCCCAGCTTGAGAGGCGGGGTGTACCCTGGACTGGCCGCTAGTCAATCACAGGTCATGTGGGCTTTATCAGCAGCAAAATAGACGGTATGAATATTTATAGGGACTGGTTCACAACACAGAGAATGAAATATTCAAGAAATAACAATTTTATATGATTAAATAAATGTTCTGCAAAAGCTGCAAGGTTATTTATTTAGGGACATTCATTCAATTACTGTTCAATGCATTAGATTCATGGAAGGAGACTAGTACTTGCTCTTGACTAGCACAAGAGCCTATCAGCATTTTTTTAGACAGTCTTTTGATTCCTCCATCAGCCAACCTTGTACTTCTTTTTTCTACACAATGCTGACAATGTTGTTGTGTGCATTCCCAATTACAGCTCTCACAAATGCACACACTTGTCTTTGCTTTCCTCTGCTTCTTTGTCACTTGATGCTCAACACAGTGTGAGGAGATGCTACTTATCCCCATTGTAATGACCTCCGCTGAGACCCGCTGAAGCTCTTTTGTAAATCCCAAGATATTTGTTGGAGGACTTTTCTGTATTAATGAAGGCTTATGACACAGGGTAGTTGTGCAGATCAGTCCCTTGTTATCAGCTTGCATGCAATTGCAGGCAGGCCCTGCATTTAGATGAGGGTCATTTGCAAATTCTGCAAAGGGCAATGTTGCACCAGGCTCCAAAACCTTTTGAAAGACCATTTCACTGCACTGAAGCTAATAATTTTCAAACATGCAGAACTTATATTTCATTCAAATAATGTATGTATGTGGGAAAGCTGGTTATATGGCAAATCATGTGCCTGAGCCTCACAATGCTCTTTTAAAGAATATTGACTTCTGAAGCTATACGTCACCACAGACTGTCAAAGACCTCACAAAATCTTGCCACAAAAATCTGACCACCATTTTGAGATGGTTAAATCACAAATAGATTCACCATAGTGTTGAATTCCTTCATCTTTTAATAACCTGCAAAGGTTTGGTAAGCCAGATGACCAGATTCCTGTATTGTAACTATTCTCCCATTCTTCTCTGGTATATAAATTGAGCTGCTCAACAGTTTGGGATCTCCTTTGTGGTTGTTTCTCTTTCAACTCATGATAATCCAAATGTTTCCAATTGGTGATAAGCTGGAACTGTAAGAGGTCCAATTAAGCATTTTCACTCTTCTTCAATTGAGGCATGCTGTTTTAATATGTAGTTAAGCATTTCCACTCCCAGAGTGGTGAGCCTCTTCCCATCTCCACATCTGACAGACTAAGCCTCCCTGGGATGCCCTTTTCATACCCATTCATGTTACTAAGCTGAAAAATGAACCTTGTTAGGTGCAAGATGCTGCACCAGACCAGATATTACTTTGAGTTAAGCATTACACATATTTCATATTTAACAACAATTTTCAGATCAAACATACGATAGGTTGTCTTGACTATTCTGATAGTTCTATGTCATTTCATAGCGCAGCTAATTTCACAATGGTTAAATATTTTTTCATGTTGTTTATATCTATGATACATTGGGTCTATGGCTTGTTCTTTTATTGGATTAGCTCATATTATTAGGCATCATTTGTAAAGTTGCTATCACTACAAATAACAACATCATTTAGCCCTAAAACACCACTTTTTATGCAGTGAGATTCATTTGTTAGATATGTTATACAAATGTTGAATGTTTTATCAAAATGGGAAGAGTTGTATCTCAATGTTAAAAGTTATACATAAATGTCATACATTCAGTCCTGATTCTAAATATGTAGCTATGTCTCTAAACATTTAGTCTACATTCCTAAACAGGCTCAAAAGAATGATGTAGTAAAAATCTGACTTATCTTTTTTTTGCCTGACAGTTTATCTTCATTCTTGTTCTCATTTCATTTTTTTTGCAATGCATACTGGTTACACATCCGTAGAGTTTGTCTCACTGTGTGAACGTTTGTTCTACATCTCACTTGCTTTAACTCTCAAAAAAGTTGGGGCAGGTGCAAAAAATAAAAAGACTGAAAATGTAAATTGAAGAAACATATTTTCAAAGAGCATCTCAGAGAGGCTGAGGCCCTCAGAAGTGATAATAGACAGAGCCTGATCATGAACCAGCATGTTGGATTATACGGGGGGTGCATTAGTGCATTAGAGTGGCACATCTGGAAAGGTGACATCAAGGCCTCAGGTTTAAGCAACTAATGATCCCCACCCAGACAACGTCAGAGGGTCAGATGTGGCACAGGGTTCAGGAACACACCATTGCCACCCTGTCCAAGGAGGGTGATCATGTGTTTTAATAAATATGTTTTTCGTTGCAGTAAATTTGAATAAGCAAATTAGCTGTTTGCTGCATAGCACAATAAATGTAACAGCAAAACATGAGTTTTCAGATTGTTCAAGTGAACAACATCAAAATACTGGTTGTGGCTAATGTTAACAGAAGTAGCATAACCAGCGTTCAGTAAAGTCAAGATTTATATCAGATGATTTCACCTTCAAGCAACACTGTGAAAGAAGTGCTATACTTTGCTTCCTTCCAACTGTCTTGGAAGCCATGTGCATTAAAAACAGTCCATGCAAAGACTAAAAGTGCAGGAAAATTGAAAAGATTTTACATGTATAATAGATACTTTTGGAAACAGAAAAATAAATATATGCAAAAATATCATTCTTACATCGAAAATTGAACTCTCAGAAATAGGTTGTTGCTCCGTAAGAAATGAACAATAGCCCTAGAAAGTTCTGAGTCCATTGAAATGAGATAAAATCTACACATGAATATTCCCTCCCCAAAAAAGCACGGTGTAAGACAAGTCTAACTTGCTTCTTAATTCACCCCACAGAAAAAGTCTACCAGTATGGGTCGTTAGTTGCTTAATGTTCTGCATGTTTACTTTGTTTGTTCTTGGCCATAGAAGGTACTACATCATAAAGAAGAGCTGAATGATACTTAAATCCTCCAGAGAGCTTAATAGTTTTGTAGAATTGGATGTAATTGTTTTACACACTGAATATATTTTGAGAAGAAGTATTTTAATAAACAGGCATGGGTAACAAGTTTAAAAAAACTGTTTTCAATGTAAGTTTAACACAATGTTTGAGTAGGAATCTGCCTTTTAAGCTTAATAAATGTCACCGTTTGTGTGGTATAAAAGCCAGTAACACAAAATGTGCTTGAAAGTCTCCTAAAGTGGGGGAAATTGGCCCTCTAATGACATGCTGTCAGTAATGAATGTCAGTGGCCAGATGCTTGAACAAAAGCCTGAAAATGAAATTGGCACTTTCCTTGCAGCATCCCTGCCAGGCTCAGGGACTTGCTACCTCCAATTTAATCCGTCACACACAGCCATTATGTGCAACACTGACGATTATGAAAAAAGTTCTGCATCCTTCCGAGGGACTTGCTGCATTGAGTTGTGATTAAAAACAAATCCATGAAAGAATCATTTCTGGGCTGACATCTGTCATGACATGTGGCCACCCTTTCTGGCAAGCACAGATTTACTGGTGGAAGAGTCATCTTTGTGAATCCATATAATTGCTGGGAAAAGAAACTAAGTGTCCATTTATCTTGTTTAAATTGGCCTCGACTAAGGAAGCAGACCAAAATGTCTTTCTTTTTGTAGACTTAAGAAAAACCTTTTTTGTGTCTCCTTTAATCACAAAAATGCCATTGAATACACTGTTTTGTAAAATAATTGATAATATTAATCCAGCAGCTGTGTAATCTTATGCTAAAATGTACATAAAGTGTCACATTTAATCAGCTTTATATAAATTCATGTCAGCTGAATTCACAAAATGAATAAATGATCCCACTCTGAAATCTTTAAAAGGCAGGTCATAAGCTTGATGTAGCATTTGTCACTTTTTTTCTTGAGATGGAAGTTTTCCTACTGCTTTAAAGACTAGGGATGTGAAAAGAATGTGCCGTTTGACACTGATCTTTGGTGAGAAAGTCAAGTCCTTTCTTCTGATGAATTACTGTCATGATCTTATAATCTGGTCATGATGGGCAATTGACAAGGCAGCCTTTTGGTATCTTTACCTCAGTTTGTGCTGTTAATTCTTGTTTCAGGAACATACTAGGGCTCTTTTTAATATTTAAAAACTGTATGTACAATTTCAAGATGGTAGACACTTTGTGCCTGCTTGATTTTTGTTAACTTTGTTGACTATTTTGTTAAAATAGTGTTATCAGTGCTTGATGCCTGTACATATTTTGTTCACACATCTTCTTTGTTGCCTGCTACCAACATGTCTATACCAGTGTGTAAAACTTCTTGTTTTGAAGTTCTTTTGTATCCCCCCTCAACACAAAACTTTCTTTCACACATCGGTTTTGTTGATTTGTATCAAGGGGTTTTGCAGAAGAATCCTTGGAGTCGCGCTGATTATTTGAGAGCTCCTTCAAAGATGTGGGAGTTCTCCAGACGAATCTATTCTTATCAAAGAGATTTTATTTCAAGGCTGGACACCTTGACTGGCACAAATTATTGCTTGGCAGCTATTATCTATGACCTATCGTTTGATTTGGCTTTTATAGCTGCCAATACTGAGATGTTATCATGATCACATCCACATTTGCTATGTTGTGAAAAAGAATAAGGGAGGGAAATTCATTTTCACCCTTGTGAAAGAAAAAGATGACAAATCCTGGCCCAATATGACAACATATGCCATCACTGACAAGATGACCTTCAATTAACGCAAAATGAGGCTTTCAGAAAGAGTTCACTGTTGATTATTTCATTTTCTTTACTCTTTGGTTTTCTCTCGTTTTCCCAACAAAAGAATTGAAATCTTAAGTATGCTTAAGGAAGACAAACAGAGCAGCCCCTTGAGTCCTATTTAAGGAACACAGAGCATGGATAATTTAAATTAACTTCTACCCTTACACACTTAAAATGAGGTTTTAAGAGAACAAGCAATAGTTATTGAGCCTCCAAGGTACCAATTTAGCCAATTGTTGGTCTCCTGAATGAACTTAAACAATCAATATGATACAGGTTAAAAACATGTGATTTACTTGTATTGACCTCAAAATGATACTGCAGTTAGCTGCTGAAAGGCATTTGTAATCCTCAGCATGGAAGCTAATTTTGTCCCACCCATTAGCTGATGAATGGCACGAATGCATGTGGAAAATATTTTGAATCAGGGGAGGCTACACCTCTAACACTCTCATCTATTAAAGATTTACACAAGAGGGAGGAAAAAAGAATCAATGTCAGTGTGTAATATATATTTAAAGCCAAATTTGTCTCTCTTTTTGGCCTTGTTACTGCTATTAGTCGGGAGAAAAAGAGCACCCCAGCTCTTTTAGCATTTCTGAAAACAGTGCAGAACTGAGATATCTACATTTTAAACATTGAATATGTAAGTAAGATATTGCTCTTATAACATTTAGATTGTACACGTTAATGCCCGGATAATCCTAACTCACAGGAAAACATCTAGATTAAGGTAAATTGCTTAGTAAACCATGTCTGTGACATTTTACATGCATCACTTTGAAATCAGTTAGGAGAGCGGGTGAGCTGCAGTCCAGCAATATAACAGTGTCCCATGCCTTTGTTATAGATCAGCAACCTTTTTAACCCCTTTGCAGTTAAATTAGCATGGAAATTTCTCTCATTAGCACTCTCTTGAGTCCCTTACCTCTCAGTGCTTTAACGCTACATGCCACATTCACACACAGATTCATACACTGACAGCAGTGGCTAGTGTTTTAATCACTTCCATTCACATGCTTTCCATTCACAAGTGTTCAAATACCACAGGCTTTGCCATTAGAGTCATGGGGATTCAGCGACTTTCCCACTTCATTGCGTGGACACAGGGGCTGGGATCAAATAGCCAACCTTTCAGTTGAGAAACATTGAACTCCACTTCTGAGAAAAGACTGGTACAGTGCTCGACAGTATAGGATCCCTGTAGAAAAAAAATCATCTGTATGTAGCTGCTCTTCCTCCCCACTCATGTCAATATGATGTCTCCATCTCTGCTGCAATCCCATAATGAGACCTAGTCTGGAGCATGAAGCAGCACTAACTGATAAGGGGGAAATACAGGAGCAGCAGAGGGGATTTGTGCACAGTGAGTCACTCATGAGGTACTGGCTTGCCGGCATCATGCTTCTCTCATTTGGAAAAGTCTGTCTTTGACTGCTTGTACCAAATGAAGCAACCAAAACATAGTAATAGGATGTAAAGCCTCCATATTTACTAAGTCACAGAGGAGACATGTTGCTGGTTTGTAGGATGCAACTGATCTTGAGTTGAAAGAAATGAACTGGAGAGTAAAAATAAAAGAAAGAAATGTCAAAAAAAGACATGGGAAGGATATCCTCTATAGCTCTACCATGCACTGTGCCTAAAAAGCTGAGGTCTGTGGGTTAAAGGTCTGTACAAATTTGCTAATCAATGTACACACCCACTCACACTCTCCTAGGATCAATTGTGGCATATTGCTGTGAAACATTTTTTGATATTTGTACAGAAAAAGATACCATTTAAATTCCTTTATTAATCACTGTTCTCCTTACAAGAAATACACTGAGGTTGCTGGGAAACCTAGCAAACCTGAGCTACTGCATATTTAATTTGGTCATGTGAGCATCTCTCTACATAAGGAAGAATTTGATTCTTTATTTGCATCATATTTGCCAACAGTTTGCCAATTAAAGTGACATTCTGTTGTACTTTAACCCTGTGTTGCATGTTAATCTAAAACATTGTTACAGAATGCAGAGTCTCAGACAATCATGTCAGCACACTCTGCAGAAATAAAAAACAAAAGCGTATGGCACATCTAACAGAGTGCTAATATGCTAAGTGGTCTGCCTGACATACCATGAGGTGTGAATATAACTGAGTGAAGTTCAGCAACACAGATTAATATATTGAACATGTGATAACTAATTTATTCATGTATTTGATTTCACAGCAGTCCTGCTTAACTGTTGGCAGCAAAGCTAAAAATAAATCCAGTGAGTGGATAGTGTACAGGAAATAATTTCCTGAAACATTATATCATAGTTGCTTTAATTCAAAAGAGCCCAAGAATGAGATTCTTTTTGTGTGTACCAAAGGTGGAATTTTTGGTGACGATGCTGCCTCTAGGACAACTGATAGGTGAAGAAGTCGGCTTTTCTATTCAGTAGGAAACTGTTTTTTCTTAAAATTGAGCTTATGCAATGTTGAAAATATCTTGATTTTTTTTTTCTTTTGCCTGTTGGCATTTACAGTTCTGCTCCAACTTCTTAATCCTGTCCCTCACTTTTGGTGGTATTTGAATTGGTGTGTGTGTGTGCACGCGTGTGTGTGATTAAAGCATGCTCACAAATACATGCAGATCAAATATGAGTCAGTTTGTTAAAATTAGAGTGAATTTGACGATATTTAAATTTATTTTCTCCTATTTCTCTGATTTGCTTGCAAAATAGAGCTACTTAACCTTGTGTTCTAGTCACAGGGATAAACAAATCCTCATTCACCAGCAATGTCAAAAAATCTCCTCTTCTTGTGCAAATGCCAAAAAAAAAGTCTTTGTGTTGCATTGCCCAAATTCACAGTGGCTAATTAGCCTTGGCTGTCCCCGATGAGAGCCGTGGATCATGTTGTTCTCCAAGCTACTTGATCAGGACTATGACATAGGCAGTCTTCCTCTTTTTTGAGTTCTTCTTTTTTGGCAGATGGAAGCTAAAGAGGGAGGACCAAGGCCCAACAGTGTCACCTTCTGTAAGAGCTCATATGCAGTTGCCAAACTTGTGAATTCATGCAACAGGCCAGAAGTAAAAAAAAAAATAAATAACAAAAAATAAATAAATCAATAAAATTAAAAAAAACCTGCTTAAAAGCCAAAAGAACTAAAACACCTGCAGAGATCTTTTTGTGCACATACCTGAACTTCAGCCAACTTCCAGACTGTTTTGACTTCTTAAACTCGCTTGAAAAAAACTCTCCATCTGCCAGAGCTGATCTCATCACCAACATTGCTTTTAATCCTTCCCTAAGACATCAGAGTATACACACTGATGATTTCCCTCATATAGCCTTGATTGGCTTCCAAGGTGACGTTTTCATCTAAACCTTCCCCTCCCAAGACCTCTACATCACCCCATCAGGATGTCTGTTTTGTTGTGGTACTCAGATCTAGCCTCTCATGATGTAATCTATCAAATCTTGACATATGTACAAAGAGGTGTGCACACACACACAAGCACAGAGGCTGTATACGTGTGCACATATTTCATGCTCAGCATGTGGATGCAGAAACACAGGCCCAGATGGTCACACACAACGACACTGAGAGGAAAAGAGAAACATACACACCCATTATCCACCCTCTTCAGTAACTAAAAGGGCCTAAGAAAGCTCACAGAGGGAGTAATGTAGCACTAGGGAAAATGCCAAGTGTCTTATTAGTGGTTTAGTGGAGATGGCTAGGAATCAATGAACGACCCCACTGGTCACAACACAGCATTCCCAGAGATGCACATCATGGCACTCAGTCTGCACAATCCATCATAAAAAAAATAAAAAAATAAAAAAAGAAAGAAAGAAAGAAAGAAAACTCCTCCACAGCTAAAGACTTTCTCTCTCTTATCCCCCTTCTGTTAGGTGCTTTGGGAGAGACGTGAGAGTGCTGCCAAGGAAAGACATGAGCAACATGAGGAGTCCCTTTTTGTGCTTTGGTCCTTTGAGATGACTCTTCTATTCCACCTCCATACTGCAGACAACTTTCTTAACAGAACTTTCTTTTTATGTTGTTCTTAAAGCACTCTGATCAAGGAAACCCTCTTAAATGCTTTAAGGTAAAACTGATCAAGGCAAACCTGTTTCTCTTTTAACCCTGCAGACACTCATAAAACACGGACTTGAATCAGTAACTGTTGTGGTAGTTCCTGAAACACCAAGAAACTGCCTGATGTCACACAACACACATATGAAGACAAAAATTATTTCAAGATGTGTTTTTATCTATTTTCTTTAAATCAATATTTTCATTTTAGAACTTTTACTGTTGGAAATGAATGCTTCAAATTTTCATTTTACAATAAGGTGTAGTGTAGGAAAAATTTAGCAGTCAGATTCAAGGTGATGTAACTCTCTTAACCCTCTCACTGATTTCCAAAAGAAAATGGCCTATGAGAGAACTTGTATTGGTATTCAATACAAGTTCTCTTGGCAGATCAACAACCATGATCTTTCTTCTTCTTCTCCTTTATCTTCTTTTTATGAGTGTATTTCAGACCAAGAAGCGACTTCCAGCCCTGAAATATGAAGCCTTTGCTGAAGTTCTAAAAAGTTGCAGTTCTCAAACATGATTGGTCTTATTTGGTGATACTAAAACAAGACAAAGCACCGTACAATTTTATGTCCTCCTGTTTGAGTGCAGCAACCTTTTCTCTCTTTTGGTTCACCCAGCAATTTGATGAATGTGCTTTCAGGCTCCTCTCTTACAGAGTACGAATAGTTGTCCTTGCTTCTAATTTCATACTTCTTACTATCATTGCATCTGTCACAGTTTTTTTTCTTTGTTTGCTTTGTTTGTTGTCAGCCATGTTTCTTTGTTTGTTGCTTTTGTGTTTTTAAGCACCTCCTGTGCACATCATATTGGAAAAGGAATGCAGGACACGTGAAGTGTCTGCACAATCAGTGTTCAGTTCAACAAAAGATACACAGGCATTGTTGTATTGTGGAAAATGTTTAACTGCAAGCATGAAAGAAAATAAGTGAATTTGGCAAAACTGGGGAACAAATTAGCTTTTACTGTCACCCACTGAGTTCTGTTTCAGACCAATGTATCATGCAGAGTGTTTCTGTGATTTTCTCTGAATTGAAACTGGCCTATTTTTAAAACTTGTGCTTCACACAGCTGCTGAATTAATGAACGCCAGAGTGATAAATCAAAGATTAAAGCGGATTTATGATCACAAACTGCTCAAGATGATGTAGTTTCTTTTTTTATTCTATCATTCCTTTGTCACTTTTGAATCATGAGACAAACTGTTGTGAATTAAAGAAAAGAGTTGGGGCGAACAAATGCCGTCCAAATAAAAGGTATGCAGACTGCATGGCAGCCGTTGAACAGACAAGAGAACAGCTGGGGCTAAATGGCGTTTCTGAAGAAGAGCTGTTATGATTCTGACCATCTTCCAGCTTGCTCTTTTTTTTCTCCTGTAACACTTTGACAAAACTTGGCCTCATTATGATTCCCTGACTAGCCTTCCACACCTGTACTCAGCCAGAAAATGGGCTCTAAAATGCCAAAGTGGCCCAGGGGACCTGTTGTAAGTGTTATTCAGTAAGGCCAAGCCACTGAAATAGCTGGCGGTCCAAAAACAGCCCAGAAGACACTCTGCAGGATACTCTAAAACCCAACCTATCTTAGATAATTATTGTTAGGAAGTGTGCAGTGATGTGTGATCATTTCAGGGTCTGCTGTTGACTTAACCCCAGGCTGTGTGGTCTGAAAAGTAAAAAAATAACAGAAGTCATACTAATACCATATCAAAAATGTTGTCTGCAGGAGTGAACTGGAAGATTAAACTGCACCGTACAGGAAAACTAGTGCAGGGAATACAAACTTCATTTCTCTTAGGGTGCGCTCAGACTACTGTAGTCTTGGCTGATATCAAAACTAAGCTTTGCAGGAAAAGCCTCCGTCTTATCTTTCAAATCTAAAACACATCCAGTACAAGACACTGATATTGATAATAAGTGCAGGGAAGACAAAAGCAGACACACCAGGTGTGGATTAGAGCTGTGGAGGAGACACACTTCATGTTTATTATCTTTTCTACGGAGAGAATAAATGAATGCCTTTAGATTCCTGTCAGTCAAAATAGTCAAGATGGAAAATAACCACATTACATTAAATAGGGTGCCCATATTCTGAAAACAGAAAAAGGGTAAATTTCTGATTTTTACCTTAAAATTTTGACTTTTTTTCCCACAGAATTTTTGCTTTATAATGTCAAGATATGTACTTTATTTCAAATTCTGATCATTTATCTCAACTTTTTGACTATCTTTTCTTATAGTTTTGACTATATAATCTCAAAATTTTGACTTTTTACCTCATAATTTTGACTTTGAGGTTGGTGCATCAGAATAATGTCAGTAGCCCAGTGCAGTGAATTATTTTAGATATCAACGGTTTGTACAACAAGCTTAGAAAAACATGGACATTTTAGAAAACTTTATTAAATCCCCCTCGATCATTTTACAGCCAAACAGGAGGACAGGTCCGGACAAAAGAAGACGTTTGGCCACCCTACATTCAATACATCTAAGTACTCGAGGAAACTTGTACAATTTTGAACTCTCATGAAATGTTTTTTGGATTATTGAGTTTACAAAAAAATCAGTATTTTGTTGCTTTTGCTTGGGTTGCTCATGTTGCACTGCAGTTGCTGGGAGACAATAGCTTTCGGTGCCTCTGAGCATTTAAGTGTATCTGGTTTGTGGTGGGATGCCACAGCTTTTATTGTCACTCTTTTCCAACACTGCTTGTTCAACAAAACTCTCAGAAGCAATGAGAACTTGTGGATGTGCTGGCTTCAAAACAAGAGGCTGAGCGGACTGCCCACATTGCTGGCTCAGCTTCTACAAAATTTGCATCTGTTGCAGCAGTATTGCGATCACATATAATCTATTGTTTCCAGACCAAAGGGGCTCTGGCTGTTTTGTCAAAGACTTATCTGATTTGTGAATATTTCTCTAGCCTGAAATATTGTTGGATCCATTTTAAAAATGCTCAATCTAGATGTTGGTCTACTCTCGGTGGTGTCAAAAAAAAAATATGCAAACATGATATTAAGATGAGTTACAGGAGCTGGATGCACAGCAAGAGTGAACTAGTCCATTGAATTTGAAATGTTTGGTCAAAATAGTGTTAACAAATATAGAAATTTAGTTAGATGGGCTCTATAGTAAAACTTGACCATTTTATTCAAATTTGTAATGAACAAAAATGTCCAGTACTGTAGGGTTCAGGTTGTTCAACATCAAATGATATTTATTCAAACCACACTTTTTTTCCTCAAATCTTCCAAGAAAATGAAGAAGCATAATATTCTGAATGTCAGACGCTTGTTCTTTTTGCTGCTCCACTTATCTCAGAAAATGTTCACATCCTTGTATAATAATTCCATTTTCTTGCACTGACCTGAAGATACTAAAAAACTTGATATCAAAGTGGCTATGTAACCAATCGTGTCAGTGGTAAGTCAGATAATTTAATATCATACTCAAAGTGCAGGAGAGTCAGTCTTTCAAAAGACAGGATATTTGTTCAGCTGCGTTTTAATCTGTTGATATTGTTAGCTGATACGAAGATATCAAAGTCTAAAGAAATTGTGCCACAGGAGTAGCAACCTTTCATTGCAAAAACTCATGCAGTTTGAGGAAAAGTTTATGTGAAATCACCAACAGCGATATAAAAAGGTACATGGACAAATATACGAGGCAGTGCTTCAACAAAATAATATACTTTAAGAGGAAAAGAGCAGTTGCCAGCCAACATAAATGCTCCATTGCATCCCTGAATGTCAAGAGGTGGACAGCAAGTATGGACTCACTTCAGGCACCGGTTTGGTCCAGTGGTTCAGTCATTTGCCTCATGAGCAGAGGCTACAGTTCTCAAGCAGGAAGCTTAAGTTACAATCTAACATTCCCTGCTTTGTCCATTGACTCCCCTTGCAAAAAAGGCATAAAAAGCCTGGAAATATAACTCAAAGAAATAAAAGAATGGATCTCAACAACACTATACTGTCTTGATGGGTGAAATGTTTCTACAGCAAACAGTTGTCAGCACAATTCTATTGTCAGTCATACACCAGCCATTCATTACAACAGGTTCTTGTTACTACAGAGGACATACAAAGATTACAGATTCTTCACCAAGGTTGAATCTAATATGGTGTGATATTGGACTGGAATTTTTGTTATTAACATATTATTTGGAGACGTATTCCTTTGAAAAGTATTTCATATCAAAAACAATAGTCATAAAATATTATACAGACATGACAGAGACTTGTGTCCCTGTTGAACAAAATGCAAATGTGGTCTACTTATAAATGTTTATGAGCTGAATTAAGTTTATAACTACCAGGAAAGATTTGAAGGTCACCGCTGCCTGTGATTGGCAGACACTAGGATACTAGTAATGGGCTGAGCAACAAGCAACCTTGACCAGGCTGCTGTCTGCAAACGTCTGCATTGTTGATTAACACTGAATCATTCACACCACAGAACACATTGTTGCGGATGAATTATATAACAGAAAAGATAAATCACTTTGGAACTTACAATGCAAGATGGAGCCCAGGGTTACCAATTTGATCCATGTCCTATGAGACCAGAATGGATAAAACTTTACCTGAGAATGGGCTGTAGCTTATCTGATTAATTGTTTGATATCTTACTTATACATGACCTGCTGATAAATTGTTGTCACCTAATTCTCCAGCCCCGGTACATGATATGTAAATGTTATGCTTCCTTCATTCTACCCTAATACCTGAGGGAGATTGCTATGTAGGTGCACAAAAGGCCGGCTCGCTGAATAGCAAGCTGAATAGGAAAGAAACCTGCTGATTAGCATGGAGATCGAAGTGCTAGTGTGGAACAAAACTTAGGCTAATCCCATGATGGCTGGTTGGTTCAGCACCTTTCAAACAAGCGTGATGAATAGTAACATTGCAAATTTTAAAACAACATTCCCTCACATATCTGATAAAGTACATAGAAATTAAATGGAAAAACAAACTTTCATGTAGTATCAAAATACTGAAAGATGGATGAAGCTGTGAGACACAGTTAGATTATAATTAGATAATATTCAAACAGTGCATTGTCAACCAAAGGGCCACGTCTGTCAGTGCAGTACTTTAAAATTAATATATGAATAATAGAAAAGATACATAGGCTAACCACAAATTAATCCATGGTGCTGCAGTTTATTTGGAAGTTCAGTGTTAAAAGTAAATTCTATTACTAACATACAAGTGTTGCTGAAGTTGGGGCAGGGTCTTTTGCAGCATCTATTTCACTTCATTGCATCTGCCAGACGAATGCAACTGTATTAAGCCTACAGAACTGGAGGCCTGCTGTGCTGGTGCTCTGTGCAACACACCCCGACAGCTACATGTACTCTAACTCAATTAATTTTACACTGAACACACACGCACACACAGACACATACGTGCATACAAACATTCAGAAATAGATGTACAAACAGGTGCACATACACAATAAAAATAACTTAAGTTTCTGATGCAATTATTGCCAAAGCACCTCAAGCTGATAAATGTGACTAATGCTTCTTTGTCCTGCTGTTTCTTATTAAATAACCTCTCATAAATCTCACACCCACAAGCCTATCTATTCATCTTTTGCATAAATTATGGGTTATTATAGCATTAGAGCACACTTATGGGGAAGTGGGTAAATGCTTTCTTATTTTCTGAAACCTATTTTATTTTATTGGCTGCATAAAATTTGTGTGAAATACAAAGTGAATAACACCAGCCTTCGGGTGTAAACCAGGTTATCACACAGGACACTGTATCTGTAATCAAACTTTGATTGCTCATAATTGAGACTGTAGTTATCCTCAGACTTTTTCATGAATCCATAACACATAATTCTCTTAGAAAATGCAGGATCTTGTTGGTTTAATAGGCTTGTTTTGAAAGAGTTCAACATTTGCTTTGTTTTCTGGTGTCAACCCACCAAGTTGTCCTGTTATAATCCCCTAAACACTATCAGAAAATAATGTACAGAAATATGTGTATCAAACATTGCCTTATGCATTTTACATATTACTTTTATTTTACTAAACGACTATATCAGCTGTAATTGGTCATGTTAGCTGCAGGGCCTATGTAAATGATAATCCTGTCAGTTTGTTGAAACCTTCTACCAGAAACATGTTCACTAGTATATTTTTTGATTGACAGGCTGCACAAACATTGCATTGTTTATCCATCTAATCCTAATTAGGAGTAGTGTACTCAATATGTTTATTATTTGCTGTTTATTTTATGCCCTTGTTGCTCTGCTTTCATGTTTACTTCAATAACTATTAATTTGAAAGTAAAGACATATAAAAGACTCTGGAAAAAAAAAGAGTGCAGTAGAATAAGCACTGGTTTTGTGGCTGTCCCTTTGAAGATCCACAGATGGCGGGAAAGCTGAAGCTCAGATCAAACACACAGAGTATAATACTTATTTTAAGGATGAGTGATTCATTAAAAATATGGAGCACTATCACTACAACAGTGCTTCCAAAAGAAAGACAGTCCTGAAAGACAGAAAGATACATACATAGATATAAAAATGGATAAATACATATTTATTTTCCAGAGTTATCAGCAGAGTTGAAAATGTAAAATGCCCCCTCAGCAGTGAGACAACTCTGCTGAGGGTGTGCTGGCTTTAACCAAGAGTTTAAAAAAAATAGTGTCTGTGACATCAAGCTGAAAGAACTCAAACACCTTTTGAATCAAGGGGAAGAAGAAAAGAACCAACAGTTTTGCATTTTAGCTCAATTTGAGAAGCTGGCTTGAGTCATTGACAAGTTAAAGAGTTATGCAGTTTTACACCCCCCTATTTAGTCCATGTGAAATAGAAATAGTGATGATAGTTTCAAAAGATGTGATGTGATGATTAAATTTATTTTAATTATGATGATGATGATTATTATTTACGTCACCTGCCATTATCTAATGTGCTAGAGATACTCAAACTTTGTAAATCTTAAACATCTTGCCTCAGTTAATGCCCTTTGAAGTTACATAAAATATTACAACATACCTTTGCTAATCCAGCACAAGCATGCTACTCAGCAAATGTGTCAAATAATTAAGAAAACCATGTAAGATGAAATTTAAAAACACCACTCATGTGCCAACTAATGCATAAGACTTATGTAGACTAATGCATTCATGAAGTCAAATACATCTCTTACAGTATTAAATAAATCCTGTGTCACTTCGCCTATTCATCAGTACATTTTAGGGTTTGGTGCCAGGAGATGATACAGTACCTCAAGTTGTGGGTTATTGTTGTTGTTTTTTTTTATTCATTTTGACTGTCAGTAATTAGGCAGTTGAAGTTAGAGTATAGATTAGGGACAACAAAGGGCTGTGGCAGGGAATCAAACTGGCTACTTCTTAAACAGCTAGGTCAACCACTGCCTGGTTTTACTTTGGGGGAGAAAGATTTGTCCAGATGACCTGTCTACTCATTATTTAGGAAAGTGACATGGTATTACATTGTGAATTTAATTGCAGCTAAACTGACTGCTTTTAAAACAATAAGAGGTGAAATTGTGCTTTTTATTTTTTGTTTTTGACATAGCAACCTTGGTGGATTGACTTGTTTTTGGAGCTAGCCACAATTGTCAGAAACTGCAGTCTAATCTGTGGACTGGCAGTTTGATCCCTGGTTGCTGTACTCCTCATGTCAAAGCGCCCTCGGGCAAGGCGCTGAGCTCCAAGTTGTTACCAAAGTAGAATATGCAAATGTGATTAGATGAGTTCCTAATGGACACTTCACATGGGAGTTGGAATGGGAGAGTGAATTGGTGAGGCTGACTGGGAGTGAATTTGTTGGTCTGAAGAAAGAAGTAGGTCATTTCACATTCCACATTTGGCCCTATTTTTTATCTCTGTTGTTAATCCTTGTAATGAGCGGTGTCAAAGTTGTGGTGAACATTCTTAAATATCTCTCTTTTTTACACTGTTGGCTGAGGTGTAGTTTCAATAGCACATACCTATATGAGTGCTGACTGCTGAAAGTACATCCTGCATGCTCAGCACGAAGAATGTGCTGAGGGGGGGAGCCTCACTCCTTTTCAAAAGATAGGAATAGCAGGTAAAATAAAGGACAGTCAATTCACATTACTTTTTGTCCCAAAGACTTTTCCACTAACTCAAATTCTTGCTGCAATTTAAAGTGTTTGATAGTTTGCTACAATGAAACTGTGAAAGTATGAGAAGTATTAGAGGATGTTGTGTCAAGAAATGTCTGAAAGTTTTGTTCATTCTGCAGATGGATAAAGCAACACTTCTAAATAGACTAATGGAGTTTAAGGGTAGGCTGTACAATGATTGATGTGCTCAACAGGTTATTTTGGTTTTCAAAGATTTTTTTTTCCTTTTGGGGGGGTGAGAAATACTCAGCAAAATAGACTTGGTAGAAACAACAAATAATGGTAAAAATATACATTTTGAGTGAATTGCATTAAAGCCTATTATGTACAAATATTATGTATTAGTACATAATATTATGTAATACTACAATCACTAAAATGACTGTAACAACAAACCACCAACTAACCAGGGACTAGAAACAAGGGGAAGTCTTTCATGCATATTGCATCTGAAGATATGAAGGAGGAAGAGAAGCCAGAAGATGTGGAGGTTGGAGTGCACTGCACCAAAGCTCTCCTTTGCTTTGTGTCTTGAATTAAATTGTGTCTCACCCAAAGCCAAAATGTTCCCTACTGACAGTGGTGGGGCTGTGTACAGACACTGGTTTACTTTCGGTGCCCTTGATTTGGTGACTATAGCAAATGGAAATATATGCGGAACTTGGAAAAAAAAATTAAACAATACACAAAAGAAGTATTGGATTTGAGGCACACTTTTAAGCTTTTAAATCAATAACTTTCAAATCCTGTATTGTTCAGTTTTTCAATTAAGGTCATTTATTTGGTTACACTGAATAAAGTCTTGCAGTGAAGAGCTCAGTTACAGCATTGAGGATAAAAGAAGCAGCTCACTAACAGGGCCTGCAGAATACCAATACTGCCATCTCATGGTGAAGAAGATCATGTCGCCCCTCTGAGACACTGTGCAGACAGCGGGATATAGAACAATCGCTAAAATAGGAGTTATTCTCCGTCCATTACATTCATCTTATAGGTCGAGCAGAATTCCACCGAGTCTGTTTCTCTTTCTGTATAATGAAGGACTGTGATGGTGCTTTATCACCTGAACATCCTCATCCCCAACATTAGCTCAGGTATAATGAGGGTTACTCAGAGGACGGAGGGCCCTCTCTACAGAATGATAAAAGAGCCATGAGTATGCAGGTGACACTATATCGGTCATTAGCCTGGCTCACTTTGCCCTTTCATATATTTCTAAATAAGGGCCTTCCTGTGGATTTTAGAGGACCACCTAATCTGCCTACTCAAAGGTGCAGGATAGAGAGTGGAAATCCACAGGGGTGAGTGTCAGGAAAGTAAATGCGCTTATCAGGGCTGTGGCATGTTTAGCCTCTTGGGTTAAAATGCCACTGAAGGCTCACAGAAAGAAGAAGAAACTTCAGGTGCTTGTGTGATTACTTCAGGCATGGACTAAGGGTGAAACTGCCATTTAGGCTACAGTTAAAGCCACACAGTTTTCTATTGCACCCTTATTTTAAAGTAAAATACTGATTGTAAGATTTGAGAAGTTTTGGTCTATCTTATAAAACTTATAAATAATTCTTACCACAAGACCAAAAATGGTAAAAGCCTTATCTGTGATTCTGTTAACATGCACTGCCTAAAGCTACTGTGTATATCAAGCAAATACGCACCTGATTTGAGGACATGAAAAATGTGTAAATTGTGACGACGGGGGGGACTGAAAGCTAAAATAAGTCTGGAATAGATTCTTTTTTAGTTCCTTGACTGCCCTGTCAAACAGTCATCAGAGAATACCATTTAGCCGGACAAGTATGTATCCACCACACTCCACACCAACAGAGGCAGATCAAGTATTTTGTCCTTTAAATTAGACTTAATCTTGTCTATAGACTCTATGATCAGCATTTCAGCAGCATAGTGTGCCATCTAGCTTTTTGACTTTGGTAAGTTAGTTAGTTAGAGATATGTAACTGTGCTAAAGGTTCATTCTGGTTCTTTTAAAACATTTTGGCATCCTGCACGGACGGAGCATCTTAAAAATATTGGGCAAGTCTTTTGCTCTTGAGTTTTTCACTTTGTGAAACGTTTTTCGCTAAACTCCCTACCCTCAGGTGTGGACAAGGCTTTAAGGCTTTGTAGTGCTAAAATTGGTTCACCTTAAGGGTGATGGTATATTCATCCCACAACGTTATATAAGCCAATAAGGTTAACAATATCTGTGGTGGTAAATCCTTCTGAAATTCAAGAAAAACAGACTGCTGATATTATTTTCTTGAAGGCAAATGAACAATTGATTTAAAGTAAGTATGAGCTAGATTACTCGACAAAACTGTAGCCAGAAAAGTCCCTGGGGGAACAAAAAAAAAAAAAAAAAGAAGAAGAAGAAGGAAAAAAAAGAAAGCATAAAATTTTCAAAAGATGGCTAATGCCACTAAAGGGAAAGAGCACTGACTGTAGAGAGCCGATATTTAAAAGACAGCATACATTTAACCCTCTGATGAATGAATTATGAGTGTTATGATCTTTCTTTTGAGTAATTTTATTTGTCTTAAGACATGAAAAAAAAAATTAATTTTTTTTCTTCAAATATTTGTTACGGAACATTCAACATAAAACGGTGTGAAAGTAATGTAAATATGACTTATTTTTTTGTTTGACTTCTTTTCTTCTTTTTTGGGAGGGGGTTCATGAAGAATCTTTCTTTAATGCTTTGCGGAACATTTTAACTCTCTTTCCTCCATTTTAACACTGAATAATTTATAGATATTAGACTGTTTTACCCTCAAATGTTTGTCTAAAACTTTTATAAATATGGATATATATTTATATTTTATATAAATGTTTTCAATTCTAATATCCTGACACAGGCTAATCTGAATTTCCACCACATGAACCACTGAATTTAGGAGTAAATAAGTTTTGAAGAGGTGTCCACTGTAGTGACCGCTATGCACCACAGAGTTAATTAACCAGTGTGTAGAAAAAGTACAGATGGTGTATATAAACGCACAGCTGGACAAGCTGGACTTACATTTAACCAAGTCACTGGTGCACATCCTGAAAACAAGCCTGAAAATGTAACATGATAGTGGGGCTGTTAAAATTTCGCCCATTTCAATACTTTTTCTCAGAATGCTATATGGCGCTAGAAAGCTTATTCTTCAAATTTCAGACCAACAAAGCGTAATAAGTGAACGCCTATAGCCCTTACCCTGAATATATCACTTTCTTTTCCATCAGAGGAATCCAGAGTTCAAACATAGAAAATGTTTTGTTTCATCAAATTATTCCAAGAGGTGAAATTTCTCCTGTAAAGTCCGTTGTTTGTCTGTCTGTTGTGTCCGTTCTCATCAAAAACAGCAGCTGTTCCCTGCTTGACTAGCTTATAGCATTAGCACATGCTGCGTAAAAGCCTCCTTTCAGACTCGTTTCTCGGCTATCAGCCCTGTCAGTCACACCTACAGTGCAACCAATCGCTTTACAGTTCACAGGAAGCCTGCTGTAGCAAGGTAGACTGCCGAAAAAATCGATTGCTAACCGAGCGCAATCATTTATATTGATGTGCGCAACGGTAACGGTACAAGCCGTGATTGGGAGCTAATTTCACGATTTTTAGTTAACTTTTTCAACACAGAGAACAAAGTTGACTAGAAAGAGGCCACTGGGCAGTGATTCAGCTGGTTGTATTTGCGCGAAGCTGTCAGACTAGTGCGTGGTGAACAAGAACGCATCAGATGGTGTTGCTCACCTGAAACTAAAAACTCTCCAACTCCTACAAGGTTTCAGCTAAAAAGCTGAAATTTCACCCAGATGTCGATGACAAGGCGTATAAGTGATGTGGTGGATATCTTATGTCTGGCATGAAGCATCTTGAGGTTAATGATGTTCAAAAATTGATTATAAAAGTGAAGTGTGGAAAAAAAGGGGGTTACAGCTGCATTTATCCTGATGTGGACTTTAACCACATATAAAAATATGACATTTTCTAAAACAAGGGACTTGAATCTTTCAAATGATTTTGAAAGATTTTGACGGCGTGGTTCTTCAGTTATAAGCTTTAAAAGCATAGCAAAATTTTAGACCAGAATTGGGTGAAAACTAGGGGGTTAAAAAAATGCTTCATAAATACATTTTAGTTAGATACTTACCACTCTTTTGAAATGTAGAAGTCAGGATGCCTGATAGCACATTAAGATAAACTATAACATTCTTTATGGTACATTTTCACTACTCCTTTGGGTTATGCATCTCTCAGTTGGGAAGCCATTGGATCCTCTTTTGGACTGTACTCACTGTTAACCTTTAAAGTGCCTATTTTTTCTAGTGCGTACATAAACATGGGACTGTCAGTGACTTGATGAAATTTTGTTGATTGTATGATTACATTTAATGATTAAAATTCAAAAATCTGAGACAGGATAAAAGCCTGCGTTGACATCTGATTTCGCATTTATATTTAGCCAGTGTATTACCTCAGTTTTCTATTTTTAAAACTCCACAATGTGCTCTTACTTACTTATTTTATGTCATATGTAACACATAAAAATTGAGAATTTACAAAGGAAAAAAATATTTATTTAGGAACACACTCGCTGCAGCAACCTCACGGCAGTGGGAAGTTAAAGAAAAAAGGGAGGACATGTTACAAAGACTGATTTAGGCAGTGGTTAAAACATTTTCACTGCAGCACTAAAATTACAAAACAGCTAAGCAGTAGGTGCCCTCATCAAAGCATCATTCACACAAATACAGGTAGTAGCACTTACCTGTCAATTCACATCTAATTAACACGCAAACTGTTCATTCAAAAACATAACTTGAGTTCATGTTGTTTTGTTGGCACAAAATGCTTAAGAATGTCTGACACTGCTTATTCAGTCATCTAGTCCATTTCTCTGCAATGTAGTGCATGTTATTCAAGAGGAAAAAAAAACAATAAAACAAAACTTTAAAAAAGCACATTTTTGGAATACATTTTTTGATTAAGTGATTATAAACAAAGAATGTCCATAATTAATCCACACTTGAAACACAGCTTGGCATCAAACTTAACTTGTTCTGCAAAATATGAAGTTATCTTCACTGAGAGAGGTCAGGCAAAAAAGACATGGCAGAACACAATTAAGACGAATGAACTCATCCTTTAGGACCTGCTCATTTACAACTAAATGCCAGTAGCCAAAACCACATTAAAACCTTTTCTTCACAGATTCAAAATATCCATCTAATGTCACAGTTTCTGCTTGAAATGTTGGCAAGACAACATCAGTTCTGGGTTGTTTTTGATTTGGTGCAAGAGTAATTTTGGCTGCAGGCCTCTGTAAATTGTCAAAACATCTTTGTTTGATTTGCTGTTGTCATGTAAAAGCCCAATAAAACTGGAATGACAAACCCCCATTGAGCAGTAAGTCCTATAATTGTACTGATTGTCTAATTCTTCTACAGTCAGAAAATTGAATCTCAAAATAGAGAAAAAAATAGAGTGGCTGGGCTTCTGTTCTCAAAAATGTTTAACTACGAACCTGAAGGCTCAAATGGTAAACATTTCAAAGTTGCTTCTCTTAACGGGACATGCTTAACAAGTCATGAAGATCAGCGCTCTAGCAATAGTCAATGAAGCAAACATTTCAAAGGACAGATTATTAAAAGTTAAAAACATAACAGACAGCAGAAACAGAGTTCCAAGCAAGTTGATGACTATGACTAGATTCAAGGACTTTGTTCTACCAGAGTGGGGAGTTATGCAAGTTGAGAATAGAAATAGATAAAGAAATTAAGGGCACTATTTATAAGTCAAAATCTTACAATTCTTGTGTGGACACAATGAAAGTCAAAGGCAGTAAAATCTCTGAGTTTAACAGTGGAGAATGGCTTGAGCAGCATAGTGTCACAGGCAGTTTGGTCTTCGGCTTACCATGGCCATTCAAGCACTGCCACACTGTTACAACAGTGACTATCTTCCAATGAAATAACCAAGATTTGTCAACAGGTAAAAACAGTGGTTGCAAGTGTTCTACATACTAAAATTAAAGATATAAAAAAAAGATTGAGTTTCACCAAATAACAATGGCATGTACGCTCTGCTTTGTTTCACAATTTAACAGATGTACTGTTGGGTTTAAGGTCTGGGATGAGTTCAGAGTAAACAACATCTTTCTTTGAAGCTCTTCTTATTCTTTTTGTTCTTTCCTTTCCCATTTTTATCCTTGTTTTCAGACATTTTCTTCCCTCGTACCTCTCGCATCAGGTCAAAGAATACCTGGAGAGAAGACACAAGTTAATTGTGACAAATAGGTTCATATACAATTATGGACAAAAGTATGGAGTATTAATTTGTGCACCTTGTCTACGTTGGCTCTGGTTTTGGCCGAGGTCTCCACATACTGGACTCCCCACTCCTCAGCCTTTACCCGGGCCTCGTCCACAGACACCTGCCTTCGCTCCTCCAAGTCTGACTTGTTCCCAACCAACAGGAGAGGGATCTTATCTTCTTCTGCTTTGACCCGCAAGATCTGCTCCCTTCAAATAGAAAAGACACTCGGTTTTGATATTTTCAACAGTTTCATGTATAAAATACGATTTACGCCACCGGTAGAGACAAATAATCATTACATTTTCACAGAGTTGGACAAGTCCATAACTCTATCAATGGGCATTCATGTATTTTCAAAAGCTGTTAATATCAAGGATAATTTAAACATATAACGGCTGCCAAAACATTTGCTTTATTTCAAATTTTACTTTCTTTATTTTTGCTATTCTTGTTTTTCCTGACTCCACCTCCACATAAATCTGTATTTTGAAATGCTGGCAATAAAGAGATTACAGTTTGTAATAGGTGTTAAAATTTCGGACCACAAGGTGGTACTGGTGTGCAACTGAATGACTCCTACTGCAGGAATTAGGGCACAAATGTAGAGTGAGTTTAATCACAATTTGTTTAAAACCCTCTCCATTGTAGTAAGATGGATTGCAGACAACTTGAACAAGAGTATACAGCCTAGAGGTAATCCAGAGATCTTTATGGATACAATGTACATTTATCATGGTTCAGGGCCTCTGACATCTTAAGGGCCAAAACTAACTTCAAAAAATAAGTAATTCTGACAGCAATATTTGGATGCTAGGAATACAAAGATAAATCCCTCTGAAACAGAATTTATAGACAAACAAGACTCAACAAGAGGAAGGGAAAGTTTTTATATCTTCAGAGTAGGAGTGATCTGTTAGTTGGAAGCAGAGGTGGGAAACTGTGAGCCGACACCCATGAATAGACAGCTTTTACTGTGGCAGCTGAATAAATGAGGTGAAATTTTGCTTAAATTTTGATTTTTTTACATCACAGAGCTGACAGGCTGGTTAGTGCACTTCTGGGGAAAGAGCGTGTGTCGTTTCTAAGGGAAAGAAAGAAAATAAATGGGTTCTCTGGTGGCAAGTTGGAAGGTTTAAATTTTTCAATTTAAGGATAAACACCGATCAACAGAGGCTCATGCAGCTGATTAGTTCCTGTGCAGATCTTTAGCTGGTTTTCTAAACCAAGGGGCCACTCTGGCTATGCTTCGACATTGTTTTTTGAACTTATCAGTTCAGCTATGGTATCTTCGTAATACTCAAGACCAAAAGTGCTGTCTAAATCCCTTATAATAATAATAATAATAAAACTTATAATAAAAAACTGATCCGGAAAAAGTGTGGGGAAAGTCACATTTGGTTTTTACAGCGCCACAAAAATGTCCTTACCCACATTTGCATAACTAATTTAGGGACATTGTTGGTAGTCCTGGTTTAATATGCTGAGGCAGGTTGTTGTTTACAATTTCTGGCCAATAACAGTCGCCATGGTTTTCTCTTTTCATGTTCAAATCCTCATGAGCACATCCACAGATGACAACATGGAAAAGTACCTAAACTCTACAGTGGCAGAGAAGGACTCATGCTCTGTGATGGAGAAGACCAGCAAAAAGCCCTCGCCACTACGGAAATAGTTGTCCCTGATGGCAGCATAGTCTTCCTGGCCAGCTGTGTCCAGAATATCGATTTGGACCTCCTCCCCATCCAGAACCACCTTCTTCCTGTAGCTGTCTGCTTTGGTGGGCTCATAGTCCTCCACAAACTAGAGAAAAAACATGCATAGGAGAAAATGTTGATGCTGACAAACATAAAGTATCTGTAAAGTATGAGCTGCTCGAGTCACCTCGGTTTTTTTCAAGTGTGAATTTCAGACCCTTTATTCACAACATACGTATATAGTGGTTGATAAAAAAGTGTTACTTCCATGGTTAGACAGGAAATAACTATGATCATGGTTTTTTGCATACACATTTTCATTCTAGTGTTGATTGAGTTGCACATTTGTAATTTGGGAACCACTGTTGTTAACCAAGATAATGTTCCTTCTTTTCTGAATCAGGTGCAGTGTTTCTAACATTGTAGTTGGAACACTTCACTGGGGCTCACCAATAGTGTGATGTGAGTGTGAGAACTTGTACTCTAAAGCTTTCAAAGGAAGTGAGTGTGTTGTTTGACCTTCACAACACAAAACATACAACCACCAGCAAAACTTAATCTCTATCATCTATCGGAGATTTGCATATCTTGAGTAGCTTGAAGCTACATATGTTCAAACTCACCTCATCATACATGAACTGCAATGTGAGGGCCGACTTCCCCACACCTCCACTTCCCACCATGATCACCTTGTGTAGTGCCAGAGAGCTCTGGTTTTTACTTTTACTGGTAGCCATCTCTGAATTCTTCTTTTTGCACATTTACTTGGACACAATCATTCACACACGCACGCACGTGTTCACACTTCTCTACACCTGGACACTCTATACCTGTTAAAAGAAAAGAAAAAAAAGCCAGGGATCAGTGTAAAAAGTCAATAACCTGTATTTATAGAGGACAAAGTGTGCAGACAAGTGCAGGGACAGATGGCAGTTGTTACTTAACAGCTTCCCCCTGTGACAGTAACTTACTGTGCCAAGAAGCTAGGCTCTGCTCCAACAAATCTTGAATCTTAACCCCAACCCTTCACATTAAAATGCCAAATTGCCTTCTCATGAATCCAAGATTTTTAAAAGTACACTATCAAAACGTCATTGCAGCTGATTAGTAGAAATGAGGCTATCATTCTCCAGTGCAAGACTGCATTGAGGCATGCATTTAAAAAGGGTACGATGTGCTAACCTCAATAAAAATAAGTTGGACATCTATCTGCACTATATGAACCTTGCGCTGGGAGGGTGAAGGCTCAAAATTAATTTTGCTCAACTTGACTTCCTCACTCCCTTTGCTGTCAGGCACCTCAAAGAGTGTAAATCCACTGCAGTGTAATTGCTGGCCTTGTCTCAACTTGCACAGCCCAGAAAGGGGATGAGTATGTCAGTATCAGATCAGAGAACAAGTCAAAACAAGTCACTCATCTATAATTACGGGGGCAGACTGACAGAGCTTTTCTATCTTTGACAGAAGAAAGGAACTCATCTATAAAATTAACATCTTAAAAAGCAAACATGAAAAACCCAACAGACAGACAAGGGATAAAACAACATTGTCAGCAAAAATATATGTCAAAATTCATCAACAGCAGATCTATTTTTCACTAATGTGTTCCGTCACCAAACATATTGTTCATGCTGTAAACTGAAAACACGGTTTTTCCAACCAGTTGCTGAGATCTAAACTATCTTGAACGGGGATGGGCATGAAGTCTATATGATAGTCTCTGGAAACTGTTCAGGGATCAGTAAAATAGACCGCACTAATAAAACAATATTTATAAGTCCAGAAGTTTAAGCACGGCAATCCCTTGCTCCACTTAACCAACTTCTCATCTCTTTTTTCTTCCTCCTCTTCAACTGAACAGAGGTGCAGAATCTCACTTTCATAACAACAATAACAACTTTATTTTAACGGTGTTCTGAATTTTAGAATGTAATGTCATGTTAAAAAGCTGACAGCTTATGTCAACAGATATGTGATTATATATTTAAAATCAAAGTCAGCTTTACTTATACAAGTGCATGTACAAGTGAAGTGAGGAACGGTACCTTGACCCACAATCCTGACTGCTAAATACTAATATTGTCATATCAAGGATGCCAGGCTCTTCTCTCCCAAAGATATTTCATCCCTGTCTGCCTGTGGAATTATTTCCCCTCCTCTCAGGGAGTCACACTAATGGCAGCACTGAGCTGATTTATGGAATTATTCATAAACTACTCCCCCTAAATGTAAACATTTTTCAAACTCTTACAGCCAGATAAGTAGGCCCCAATAATTAATCCAACATAGCAAAGGACAACCATAAATCCACAGAAGACAGAAAAAAACTTGTTTCCTCCTTGTTTTAGAGCTGTTATTGATGTGAAACTAATGTCACAGTCTCGCAGGAGCCCATAAATTCAGATGAACATCTTGAGGAATGTCCACAGGTGTGGCTCAACAAATTAGAAGATGTTAGAAAAATTGTAAAAAGTTAATTCATTTCTGTAGTTCAATTCAAAAAAAGAAAGTCATACTTTGTAGGGATTCACTACACACAGAAAAAATACTCTAAGGATACTTCATGATTGATAAAAAGGTTTGCTCTTCAGAGTAAGTAATCAGATGCACTTAAAGACATAAGCAAGCAAGAAGTGTTGGCATCAATGTTAAATTAACATTCCTGCATCAAAGGCTTTACTGTCTTCAGCATTGATGTTTGAGATCTAAAAGCGTCAGTAACAGACATCTACATTATACCATGAAGCCAGAGCTTTCAAAAATCTTCACTTTGGCCGTAGTTTTCAAAAACGATGACAGAAAACTGTGGTTTTGCGTGGATGACAGGCCTAAACGTATAAAAATACATACAGTTTCACAGACACCCAGCTACGTTTGGACATGACCTTACTGAATGAAAAAGCTTTATTTCGGTTCACACTTGCAGCAATTCTAACAAATGTAAAAACTCAAAGTAAAAAGATTTTCAAATGTTCAAGGTAACTGCAAGGGTGTGGGTTGAAGCTAAAGCTTAAATAAAACCTACCCCCCTAATGATTTTATAAACAGTCTGGCTCAGCTGGCTACCCGATCATAATGTTTTGAAACAACCTATTTCTGAGCTTACTTTTTTAAGGTCACTTAGAAAGTCCCCACAGTCCCTTTAAATATATTGCTGTGTGCTGAATCTTAATGCTATACGAGTGTCACTTCTTGAATGGAACTACTGAAATAAGTTAACCTGTACACAATATATTCTTATTTATTAATATTCTGTGCATGAAAAACTCTTAAAAGGGAAAACCAATTGGTCATTGACGGTTTTCTCATTAAAGCGTAGAGTAGGCTAAGTGTTTCCTTTCATTGTCTAAAAGCAGAGTGGGATATGTGGCTTGCATCAAAATGACCTAAACCTCAGTATACCAGCTTTTGTGTGACAGCTATCTGAGCTGAGGATGTGGCATCATGGTTCCTCTCTCTGTGACCAGGAAGTTGAGCCTGACCTGTGCTCTTCCTGTCTTTGTTGGTAGTAACTAGGCCAGTGAAAGTATTCATGAAAAAGAGACACACACACACACACACACACACGTCAGCACAACATTACACACTTTGCAGAAAAAAAAGAAAAATCAAAAACTCAGCATAAATTTAAAAGAGGTTTTCAAAATTCACACATTTTGATGCAAAAACTCTTAGGAAAAGTATCGACAGTCTAACAACAATATGTTCAAATGAGCTGTTGTTTTTATTCACTGCTGCATATTTCAGTCATTATCCTGTCTTCGAACTTTGCGCTGGTAAATAAAATGACTCAAAGGAATTGGAATTTGGTATTAAACCTGTGACAGATAGGAGTCAAATACATTGCCAGATGCCTGGAGAGAATGGAAATAAAAGAACAGGGGAATTCAAGGTATACAAAATTGCAAAGAACTTGTTGGATCTCTCTACACCTGCCAAAGGAGGGGGCAAGGGGATACCTTTACCCCTTCAGGTGGAGAAAGCAGGGGCTTTTCTGGACTAATAACAACCCCCTGAAATTCCAGAGATCTGTGGAGATTAGCTCAGTGTGGCTGCTTCTCTCATCAATTCAGGTCAACTGACTCACTAAAACAGTCTGTGTTGGCTTGAGGGTGGGTGCTGATCAATAAACTTACTGGTGTTGCTTGAATATCCACAAAAGAGAAAGGTTTTTAGGCCATTTAAGTCATCTAAAGAAATCCCCTTGAAAGATTTAAAGGAAACACAACGTCAAGTCTAATGCACCAGCTGCTTCTGAGAAAGTATGAAAGTGAGGTGACTAATGTAACCATAAGTCTGTGGACTTTATCATGCATGCGCAATGCTCACTCCAGGCTCTTACAGATTTTTAGTCTGAGATGGGATACTTATGTCGGCAGTGCTTCCCTTGTAATCTGTAACTCACAGAGGCCTAAGAGGGGTACAACACAACACTGAAAAGTTATGTAATGCTATAAAACTCACCTATGACTCTGACTGTCTACCTTCCATCTCTAAAATGATTAGGTGATTACATTGTTACTGATCATCTTCATCATTAGTCATTATTACATGACTGAATATAAAGAGCATTTAAAAAGAGCCAGAATCTCTTAAAAGTACATTTGAGCCATGATTCACATGCAGTAAAAGACTGCATTTCAATTTCAAAATACTTTTCCCAAGTGTTAATTTCATGGAACTTGGGGTTGATCATTTACAGTACAAATTGTCTATCTATCACACTGGAAATCTGGTAAAATCTAAAGGGGACCATGCTGAATACTTGATAGCCAAGATATTAATGCCTCCCTGTGGCCTTGCAAGTAAAAACAAACATAACTGTTACTTCCCCGTGGTCTAACGATTAAAAGTTTGGCAATCTTTTTGAAATTCAAAGACACTGCCTCCTCCACTGTAGGAGTACAGGGATCATGTAGCTTATTATTAGCACACAGTTCAAAGCCAACATCAATGATGGTACTGGGAAAGGTAATTTACGCATCTGAGAAGGCACTATTCCAGCTAAACAATTAAGGTTTTGGAGCAATGCTGCCATCCAGAGAATGGCTCCAGCAGTACTTTGCAAAAACACCATGATAGTTGAGTAGCAAAGGTGCTTAACTGGCCTGACTGCAGTCCAGGCTAATTACCAGTTGATAACATTCAGGGAATCACACGTAATACGACAAAAGAGACCTCTAATGTTTGAGCAGCTAAAATCCAATGTCAGACATTAAAAGCTTTTCCAACTAGTAGAGTTGACCAGTGCTCATCATTGCTAATCCCAATATTAATGCTAGTACATCTAAATCTATTATCCAGTCTATACAGGGATCACATTTCACAAATATCACACAAGTGAAGAAGTCCTTGGCTTCTTTGCTTTGGGAATATCCCAAACTTGGCTCAATTACAGCTTAATGTAGAGGAAACAACATAACAATGACAAAATAGAGGCCCCTTTGGGGTTCAGAGCACATGGACACTACAAGCCTGCAGAAGGCACCCTTAGTTTAAGTTGGGCTTCTAGATGCAGCCAAATGACCATATTTGCTGGAGCCAAATAGTCATTTTTGCAGTGTGTGAGTTTGATCAGACATAAAATTTGGGCAAAAACATAAGCAAAAGTTGTAAGACCAAGAGTTGAATCCTCTAAGTTTGAGGGTGCGTACAGGGATGTATTTTGACAGTTTGAATGAAATTTGAATGAAATGAGGCCAAAAATCAGGGACTTATAGGGACCAGTTCATTCATGAAGCAAGTATAGAGTTTGACAGTAACCCTGATGGAAATTCTTGTAAATAGGAGCTTGCCCTTAGAAATGATGCT
Source organism: Thalassoma bifasciatum (assembly GCA_008086565.1). NCBI lineage: Eukaryota > Metazoa > Chordata > Actinopteri > Labriformes > Labridae > Thalassoma > Thalassoma bifasciatum. The sequence goes on along the minus strand of RPOG01000113.1, from coordinate 10,936 downwards.
CGCTGAAGATGTTTTTGATGTTTCTGTGCAGTTGTTTTGAAAAATACAATAAAGGGGGAGGAGGAATTACTGACAGAGTAAAACCTTTAATTTCCTGGCGCCAATGGGAGGCGCCTAACTTTGGGTGAATGAAAGTCATATGGCTGCATTCAGGCTTGGACACTGAACATTTGTGTGTGTTTTGGTCAGGATCTGACTTTGTAAAAGAATGTTATTATCAAGGAATTGTGTTTCTATATTAATGGTCAACTATGTGTAGTTTGGGTGTTTTCCAGTAGGGGGCGCTGTACATTGACACCTACATAGACTCAGGCTGTGACACCGAACATATGTGTGCACTTTGGTCCGGAAGTGACTTCGCGAACCAGAGATATAGAGGTTAGATTTGTACGAAAAAATTGTCAATTTTGATCGCCATTTGTGGCCACGCCCTTCCAGTCAGGAAAAATTCCAAAATAGCTTTGGTTTATATAAGTATCTTGTACACATACATGTAGTTTGGAGATGATTGGAACAAAAACATAGGAGTTATTAGCAGAATTAGCTACCATGTTAAAACAGGAAGTAGAAGTATTTTCGTACAATTACGAAGTCGTGAAACTTTTTTTGGTCTAAAGTGTTATATTTTCTGATAGGTCTTTCCATGAAGAATGCGCATGAGAATTTTCACGTGGATCAGAGTTTGTCTAAAAATTAGCGAGGCACTTTTTTTTGCGCTAGCTACGACTGAATCGTGGGGTTCGGCAGGAACTTTCACGGGAAATTGTCCACCTACCAGCGGTGCGTCTAAGGGTGAAGCTAATAGAAAAAAATGTAACAAAAAATTAGATTTAAAAATAAAGGAGTAATGAGGTCACGAAGTTAGCTAGTTTTGCAAAAATCCCGACTTTGACCTAAAATATCGGCAGTAACCCATAAAATGGTAACAAAACATTTTATATATTCTGAAAGGCCTTGGAAAGGTCTACCTGGAAAAAAACTTTCATGCGATTGCGATCAAAAAAAAAACCACGTTTTACTTAGTGCCCCCTTGTGGACAAACCGGAAGACTAATGAAAACTCTTTGTACAACTTTTAATCCTCGATATATGTCGCATACACACGAGAACATAGAAATCGATCGGATAAAATCCCTAGGACAAGTTCGTTCAAGTACGTGGCCTATTTTTGCCAAAAATGGCACTTTTAGGCCTCATTTCCGAAGTTCCTGTTCACAATTCACCATGTCGTTAAGAGAGTTTTTTGTAGGTGTGGCGTCCATGTATTCAACCTACTAAAATTTACAGCTATAAAAAATTTTTCCCTGAGGGGCTAGCGTGGCTAGTTCGCGCCTAGCATAGCTAGCACGAAAAAAATTTCTAGACGTCACGCCAGAGTAGCGGTTACACATTCACGGGGGTGTGCTATAGAGTTGCTGAGTTTATCTCAAGAGGAGTACCTGAAAAATGAGCGAATGAGGTACTAAAGACGGAAAAATAATAATCGACAGCATTACAAGAGGGTCCTCGCTGACACTAGTCAGTGCTCGGTCCCTAATAATCAAGTGTCCAGTCATGAAGTCTCTGTGAGTAAGAACTGTCCTGTGTAACACGCAACAAATTGAATTTATTGATCCTTTTGTTTATTGGAGAGCAACCAACAATGCACATTATGACTGTGAATCATGACTAAGACATCCAGGAATGGTTTTGGTAAAGAAATAGCTGTAAAGGTCACTGACAGGGTAGATGATGAGATGACTTAGCTCACTAAAATACAATGCCACAGCCAGAGAGATTTTTTCCAAAGGTTCCCTGCAATGCATACCAAGATCCTTCAGCCAGGGTAGTGCACAGAGGAGCCTTTGATTAAACTAGGCAGCAAAGAACTAAGTCCTGCCAATGGTAGTCCTACTTCAGCCACATAGAGTGAGCTACTCCATCACTTGCATTCTCCTCTGAGTCTCATCCATGTAACACAGTATTGTCTAATTTGGGCAAAATTATTACAGAATCCTTTGAAACTAGTCAGTACATTGTTACATGTTAACGTGAGTATGGTAACGTTTTTAGTGTAATCCCATATAAAATGTCCTGAAAATTTATCCCCATAATCTTATGCCTTATTCTTCAGATTCTGTCGTGATACTATTGAACCCTAAATCTTAACATGACTCTAACAACCATACATACACAATTTGAATGGGTATCTTTCTGGTTATTTTAAATTTTGACTTGAAATTAGCCTCTAAAGCAAAAAACTGAAATCAGCCTTTTGTGACACATCTGTCCAGGAGCTATAGAGAGCCAAGTTTATTATTTTGGTGTTGGTTACAACCCACAATAACCTGTGTCCAGTTCTCAATAAACCTGCAACATCAAGCCAAGCTCAAAGTCTATTTTGTGGGACGCTACAGTATGTCTTTACAGTGCCAGCTTTAAGAAATGCTGTACCTGTGAGCCCCATTTGCAACAAAACTGTCACTGTTGCTCAAAATAATAATCCGAGGTGTCACCACAACACGAACCATGTGAGCTTCAAGGAGTCATATCCTGAACAGTCACAGGCCCGTCAGAGAAAAACTTCCACTTTGAAACCTCAATACCCCTTATGCAAGCAGAAACTGGGTACGACTATTGATTTGAAGCAGGTGATGGCACAAGCTGCTTTTCAGTGGGCTGATTTACAAAATGAATGGATAGAGTAAGAGATTGTTCTCCTCTCTAGGGTATTTGCCAGTTAACATTCACTGGTCAATGGTCTGAAATGGAGGGAGTCGGGAATTTGGTTCATTTTTGATAGAAAGATGATTCTTTGGTGTTGATAGTTTGAAAGAAACTGCTGTATGCGTTGTAGAACGATACGTGGAGAAAAAAAAATGCAAGAAAAACACTTTTTCGATAAATATTCTTCATTCCTAAGACCCACTTCACTCACAAGTATAGTAAACGTTCAAATTGAAATGGGGTAAGCTATTCTCCCCAAGCCCACTGTGGCCAAGGCCTTTTTCTAACACATTAAAATATGTTTTACTAGGATGTGTACATTTACAACACAGAACAAACAGAGCTAGAATCACGTTTCAAAAAGACTACCCCATTTAACGTTGATGTAATACTCTTATGCCAATATGGAGGAAAATACTATGATAGAAATTTTAGGTAATACCCCCACCTCTAGTACATACACATCTTATAAGACAATCAGCTGCTCTTTACTTCAAATTACAAGCTATACGGTATATCAACCTCAACTCATCTCTGCTGACAGGAGCAAACAGCTGATGATATCTGGGTATGGACTTCTCTACATTACTATATTCTGTACATAATCACTCACTTTCAAAGCCAAGAAAAAAAAAAACTCTTTCATCTCTGCCCTTTCACTTTCCAACATCATTAGCAGATGATATTTTTTTACTTTAATGCTATTACACACCAAACCCAAGTAACCCCATCAGTAAATGGAATACCGATCAAAAGAGCAGAGTGGCCTTCTTGATATGAGCCAGAAAGATAAAGTCTGAAATGAGAAATATAGGTTCTTCATGAAAATTATTTTCTTTTTTGAGACTGCAGTGGTAGTGGGGCCTTCGGACTGAAACCAGAAGGTTTAGCATTGAGTGAATTGTCTAAATGAAGAGTAATTTGGTTTCTAGGACACAGAGCAGGGAGAAACATCCAGACAATCTCAGTGGAGAAAAGAGGAATGCAGGGCCAGATCTGTCTCATTCATAAGACCTTGCTCAAGTACTGATGTCATGAACTTGCTATGAGCCTAAAACTATGCGGAAAACAGCATTTCTACCAAAATTTATTACAATCCAGCTGTGTTGTTGTTTCCAGTAAGGACACAAGGTTACATTCTCTGAAAGCATTCCTTACAAAGGGGAGGACACCCAGACACAACATATAGACAAGCACTGAAACACTAAACATTCCATGAAGTTACAAGTGGTAACTTTTCAGACACATCCTGCTTAAAACCCAAAAAGTCAGAAGCATCGTGAGAACCGAGAACCACATTAAAAACAAAATCAAACTAATGGATCACTTTTGATTGACTCTGAATGATTTCACTGCCTATCAGCCTTCTTCAAACAAGAACAGCTCCTTTAAAAACAGAAAAAGTCATCTTTTGTATCAACAGAATCTCCCCACCAATGCATAAATAAATCCAGCTCTACAATTCAATTCTTTAAATGGGGTACTGGTGGTAGAAATAACCTGAGGACATACCTGTATTATGTCTACAGTATTAATTCACTAGTACGTGACACCTTGGATGGGAGGAAACACTTTGTTCCTCTATTTCAAACAGTTTTCAGACATAAAGCAAGCTTTTAAAAAAAAGAAAGAAAGAAAAAGAAACCTAGAAATGCCAGTAAGGGTGTGTCATTTCCTCAGGGGTAACTTTTCAGCAGAACCTAGTCTGACTAATTATTGTTGAGAATGCAATATACAGCAGTTTATTAGAAGAACAGAGATACATAATTAATTCACTTCTATCAGCTTCCTAAACACACACGAAGATGCAGAAATTCTATGTTAAAAAAAAAGAGATAATAAGAATACGGGGTGCTGTGATTATCTCACAGACTGGTTTACCTGCGTACTAAAAAGTGCTAACGTTACTCAATGTTTAACAACAGCTGATTCTTCATGGAAAAGCTCATAAACCTCGACTTTGATACAACAACCTCTTCGTCTGCTTAGAAAAATAAGTGTAACACGGCTGAAGTGAGACACAGAAACACATAGAAACAGTGGCACCCAAAAACTAAGGATGAATTCTACATCAACCCCCCAAATAACAGACTCTGATAACAGCAAGGCTTGAGATAACTTGTCTACAAAGCATCTCACGTTAATGCTTGTGTAGCTTCCAACAAAGCTTTCTAAATAAAAGATTTTACGTTTTCACGCGTTAAACGAGTTTGCTTTTCTTTTAACTCAAGTAAACGTTTTGGGATTCAATGCACCAATTTGATGTAAATGGATCAATGTTCTTAGACAATCACTCACTCTTCCTTTCTTTACACAGGTGAAGTACTGTGGTATTCTCTCAAGGCCCCACAATAATAGTGATACAATTATCCCACTCGACCAATAAATGTAAAAAGCCTTACCAAAGCAGGGTTATTATCTCTGCTCTCGGCTGATGCTATCTTAATGGCTGCATTAATATTCTGTTTAGCAGCGACAGTCCAAAAGCAAACCGCTCCTGAGATAAAGCCCCACCTTCCGGATGTAAAACTGCAGATGACCGGATGTGACGTGATCGTTGCTTTTTGTGATCATTCCTGTTTTATACAGTCTATGGATTATTTCGGTTGAATTTCAACAACAACAACAATAATAATAATAATAATAATAATAATAATAATAATAATAATAATAATAATAATAATAATAATAATAATAATGTGGGGTGACCATATTCTAAAAACCCCAGAAGGTGCCCTACTTATGGAGATACCGCAAAAAAACAACATTTGTGTTGGAAGTGAAAATTTTCTTTCATGTAAGCATATGTTACAGACACACCCAATTTCTTAAAAATTATAATAATAAAAAAAATTGCTTGTCCATATTTAGTCGAAATTTTCAAGATTGGTCAGATCAATAGGAAAACGTCAAAACTAGAATTTTTATGCAACAACTTTTACCTTTTTCATCATAATTTTGACTTTGTCATATCAGCTTCAAATTCGAATCACACAATTTGACTTCATTATCTTATGATTTCGACTTTTTTTTATTGTTTTTTATCTAAATTTTTTACCTTTCCATTTGAGTCAGACTTTTTTTTTTTTGCTTGATACGGGCAACGAAAATTCCCACAGCCAAGTTCTCATTCTCATTCTTATTTTTATTTCTTTGACAAGCAGAAATGGACTCCTACAATAATGCCTCACCCCATGCTCAAGTAATGAGAAAAAAAAATATTTCTCTTTTGATAAAATATAAATAATGCCTCAAAATATTAATTTAAGTTTAATTTAGATTTTGAGGCATTTTGATTTCTGCTGGGCTCCAGCATTGCAGACAGTTCACGGTGCCACCGGTCATGACCATGCAGAAAAGAGGGGAACTACCTTTGGTTACAAACTCCAATGTTAAATATGCAACAGACTCTTACAGTAATGAGAAAAAATAAATAATTGAAAAAGACTAATAGATTTAGTTTCAGACTGTGTGCACTGTGATGTGATTAATTGACTGCTGCTTTTTTGGCACTTGCCGAGCATTGCTGGGTTGTCCAGTTATCACTTTTTTTTCCTTTAAACAGTTCCTTGAAAAACAAAGCAGTCATACTGAGTTACACATCATTGAATTTGGAATTTTTCTTTAAAATTTTCTTCTTGAGTGTCACAAACCAGCAGTGGCAAATATATCATCTATGTCATCATGGCTACTATGATCAGTTGTCGAACATTCAAATGTTTTCCGGCTGCTGCGACCATCCTTTGACAGTCCTGACTCTTGTAGCTCAGTCCTCTTCCTCTTTCTTTTCATCCATTTTGTCTTCACAGCAGCCCTTAACCTTGAAGACTTGAACCGACTCCGTAGCCCATGGAAGCGAGTCCTATGGTGAGCTCTTTTTCTTACTGCACCAGAAGACTGCAGCGATGTTGGAAGTGAACCTTTAAGGGATAAAGCCCAGCAGGCCTCCTGTCTGAAGGTCTTGATCCTTCTCTGGACACTGGGGGTGAGGACAGAGAATAGAAGTATTCAAATAGCAACAGCTTTTCTCTGATAAAGCAGCCACTGAGTGTTCACAATGCAGTGTTGCACTTACTTATGGCCTGCTGCCTCCAAGCATTTCATCTTTTGGCATTTCAGATGCAGGAAGGTCAAAAGACATTTTCTCTTCTTCAGCTTAACAGATTTGCACCACTGGATCATTTCTTCAAGACAGGTCTCTAAGTCAGTGACAGTTGTAGCCTCTTTCAGCTGTTTCTTGAACTTCTTCTGCCTCTCAGCTTTATGTGTTTTGGGTTGGGAGGATATATCCTTTAACAATAAATCACAATTAGAAGACAAATTACATAAACAGAATATATTCTACAAATAGAATAAAAAATTCTTCTTTGCTCACATACCTCTGAAAAGTCCCTATAAGCTTTGAGAAAAGATTTCATCTCTTTGTGAGGAACTGAGCCTGAAAAGTTTAAAAATGTTGGTTGGTGACAAGGTGCAGCAACTGTTGATTTGAGAATTGTAAAATCACTGAGGCTTCTGTGAACATAATACAGTGTGTTGAACAAACAGAACCTGAAATTAACATCTTAATAGCAAACCAACAGATTTTTCTTGTGTTGTTTTCTTCCATACATGTGCATGTTATTGCTTTGTACAGGATATAGAACAATGGAAAAAGTACACACCTCTTTCGATTGCTACACCCAGATCTTCAATCTTTTTCTTCTGGCTTTTGACAACAGCAAAGGATGTCTTCTTCTGTTTTCTGGCTTCAGGACCATGTGCTAGCTGCTTGATCAGTAAAAAAGCATCAGAAGGACCAAGGAAGAGAGTCACATCTGCTGGCAAGGAGAAGTCAGTGAGAAAGGGCATGGGGTGGGCTTTGGCTACTTCTTGGAGGAGTGTTAAGAGTTGACCATACAGAGCGGACAAGCAGCTGAGGACCCCTCTGAACATCACCCTGTTACAGCAGAAAAGAGACAGACTTAGGTTGGCATTGACAGGCAATTACAAATAAACAATTATAAGTTTCAAACATGTACACTCTGGTATTTTTTCAAAAGCTAAAATCAGGAAATGCACCAACCAAAGACGACTGAGCATGCTGGTTATCACTAAGTTCAAGATAATGAACTCTTCCAATTTCATATGCTGCTTTGAAAGTCTGAAATTAAAAGATGTTAAGGAAAGTATGGCAACAACCGAAAAGGGTATGAAGTAAATACAATAAATTAACAAAATATGACACAATCAGGAATTTTTTTCAGGGTCACCAAAGAAAATGGATACGAGAAAGCTCTGCTGCAGCGATTCAATGTGCAGCTCATCAGCTGTAAGGCCCCCAGTACTTTGAGACACAGCCACTCCAGCTTGGGCTGACTGGGAAGATCACACTCATCAGAATTGATGCACAGTTTTCTAAACACAAAAACACGTAGCATTTCAGAAAACAATGCTCATGATCATGATAAAAAATTTGTACACAAGTTGTGTTTTACATTTTTACATGCATTTAATTTACTGATAAAAGATTGAAAAAACCTGAAGTACTGTCCAAGCAGAATATATTACATTGTTTTGAAACAGACACACATTCATTAGATTATCTCCTTAACTCTACGTAACTTGGATGCAACTCCACACGAACAAAAACTAAGAGAGCAGAAACAACATTCAAGGTTTTTTTTCCTGTATATTTTAATGTCATTAATTGCTCTAACTACTGACCCAACTGAATCTGGGTTTTGGACCTGTGCTGTAGCTACTCAGCAGAGGATGATCTGGATCTTTTTGTTTTGCTATTAGTGATCAAACAAGTAATACATGAATGGGAAATCAACTCATGAGAGACATTTTTGTACATGCTTTCATATAGATACTAGCTCTCTGGGGCAGCAATATAATATTCATACTAAATGCTGTTTATATTTTACCTACCTTTGAAGTTTACTGGGACATAGTTGTTGTAGTTCCTGAAGAGCTTCGACAAGTTTCATACTCTTTAGCCTGTTTATGCATTGTTCAACCTGAGACAGAAGATCCCTAGTTACATACCGAATGCAAGACAACCACTGAAAGAGAAGTTTTGAGCTTTGAGAGATCCATGATTCACTATCTAGAGTCTAGATAGTGAATCCAGATTCTAGACCTTTGGCTTAGGTTGCTGACTATACAATACATACCCGTTGTAAGCCTTTTAATGTCTTGTTGGCTCTGAAACTGTTTCTTAAGATGTACAGCAGCCCGTAAAGGACTCTTATCTCTGTCTGAAGAATCTCACTGCGAATCAGCTTCAGGACATTGTCGTTCTCCAACAGCAAGCTTTTAACATGAGCATCTGTGTATAGAAAAGGACTAAATATAATTCAATGCATCAACAAAATTGAATTACAGCTTAAAGTAAATAACATGCTTAGTCTATGGTTCTGGTGTCAGCTGATGCACGTGAGATACACGTGTTTTTAAGCGCATAGTTTTCCCAAGAGCAAAGGTGACGCAGAGCTTATTTTGGTCCTTACGTGCAACGTACCTGTAGAAAGACTGAAAGGTACACGGACACAAGAAACAGCACTTGGAAAGGGTATGTTTACCCTGTTCCACAACTCAGCCGCCATGCCTCTCTCAAACTGAATTCACAGCACCGCGGTAACATCCATCGTAATAACATTCACTGAAGTTAAAAACTTGAAGCAGTCGCATTACCGCCCCCTGCCGTGTTGGAGTGGAGACAACAGTCATTCTGCATCAAACCTTAAAGCTAAAACTAAGAAGAAAAAAAAAGTCCAGTTAAGTAATCTCAATCTATTTCTGAATGTTATGCAGAATATTTTTTGGGATGTTTATCTTTTTTAACTGTCTCAGTTTTAATAAACTGATTATTTTGAGACATCACTTTTACACTAAATTTTTTTCTACATAGAAAAAAAACAAGTCAGGGGGGAAAAAAATCAGTGCTAGAAATTTGATGGTTTTTAAAAAGTATTAGTTTGGTTCAGGGGAAATGCAGTGTTTGAAATTCATGTTTAAACTCTTATGGCACAGAAATGCTTCTATAAGTTTGCAGCTTCAAAAACCAATTTGACTGATTCCATACAATTGTGAGGAATGTTTCTTTATCAAGTGCAGTATATTGTTTTTTATGTCATGCTTCCAGCCTTCATTGTTGTTCTCTCTTTAGTGTGGATGGTCCTACCTGGGATTACTTCTGACTGCAGGTGGTGCTATTTTCCCGCATATCTGCTGTGAAACCAGTCTGCAATAATGTTCTCTTATGAATCAATCATTTCCTTTTAAGTTGATAAATAAAAGTACAAAACCTTGTTCTTAGTCTAGCTGCTGATGCGTCCCAGTTTTATTTTACCAGGCTCAAATATATAGCCAGGCTCGTTCTATAACATTGCCATCTAGTGTGTGTACAATAACAATAAAACTATAAACTGACAAATACTGTTGTTTGTTGTCCAAAAGTGTCCAAAAAGGTGGGCATTTCAGGCTGGTACCCGATGCCTGGAAATATCAACCACTATTTTACTGCTCAGTTCCATCCTTTTGAGTCTCATTTCTAATGTGCTCCAAAACCTCTCTGGTACATATGTACTGTATAAAATATAAAAGGAAAAACAAAGAAACACTCAAACAGGAAAAAAAAAACACATGTTGTTTAGTTATCACATAACAGCAAGTTATGCAACCAGCTCTGGGAAAAACCATATCCCTTTTCCAACCCCAGCTGTTAAATAACTCATGACAGATGAGCTTGAGTTCATCCTAGGTTCTGTTGCCATAGTAACTGGGGCATCTGTAGACAGCTATTAGTTTTTCAAGATCCAGGAATCGCCTTCATACTGAAATCACAACAAAGACACATACTTTCATAAAGATGACTTTTCTTGCCATTGCATCTATTACATTGAAAGTCATTTGAGTGTGTGCAGTAAAACTGTTTCTTTCCATGGTTATGTAACATTATGAGTTTATCACAGGTATATTTTCTGGTGCATGCACTACCTTTGACCTCACAAAACAAGAGCATTATAGTGTTAACATTTGATTGTCCTGACACTTCTTTGTAAGTGTATATCAGATAATGTCAAAGCGTTTGCTAATTTTAGCTTTTCACTTTGTTAAACTTGTCCATGACAGCCTTCTTCTTCTCTGGAACCCAGGGGAACTTGACCTTCAGTTGCTGGCAGCTACCTTACCTAACAACCATGTTAATTAAGTCGTCAAATAATGACTTCTTTTATTTTCCA